>CM064332.1:64155271-65355271 GCA_032595735.1 Pelochelys cantorii | reverse complement strand
CTTTCCATGGGATCTTACCTACCAACTCCTTGAGTTTGCTAAGGTCTGCCTTCTTAAATCCATTGTCTTTATTTTGCTGTTCTTCCTTCTGCCATTTCTTAGAATCTTGAACTCTGTCATTTCATGATCACTTTCACCCAAGTTGTTTTTCACTTTCAAATTCTCAACCAGTTCCCCAATATTTGTCAAAATCAAATCTCGAACAACCTTCCCTGTCCCCTCCCAGTAGCTTTCTCTGCCTTCAGCAATAAAAAATTGTGTCCAATACATTCCAATGACTTGTTGGATAATCTGTCCCAACAGATGTCATGGGCATGGATGCTCCTCAGCCTAGCCACATCTTCCTATAGCTCTCCCACCTGCTTCCTGAGAGATTTCACCAATAGGTACCGTTTGCATTGGATGGTCCCCCCCCACCTTGTTTTCTGTGAGTGGGAAATGCACGTGACAGTCTCTGCAAAACCTCACAGGGATCTGGGTAAAGGCATCCATGGTCAGGTGGTCTGTCTGGCTACAGGCGCATATGGACGAGACAGGAGCAGTGTAGGCACAGGTGATGCAGCCCTTCCTAACTATAGTGACTATCTAAGGACTCCCTTATTTGCGGGCCTCTGTTTGCTGGCTCCCCCTTATCGTTTAGACTCTAGCTTTTAAAGCTGTATCCCCTAGGTCAGCCCTACCCCTTCATGAACCACACAAGGTGATCACAAAGCTGAACAAAGATGATCAACGGAGAACAAGGGAACAAAGGCTAAAACATTCTCCAGACATACAGTCCCAAATGCCCCAGTAACTGAAATAACCTCAAGGTTAATACTCACACATTGTTCGTTCAGCATGGGGCTTCACTTCTTTCCTTCTCAAACTCCCCTTTTTTGGTCTCCTGTCTACTAGCTAAGAAGTGGGCAACATAATCTCTTATAAGTGTAAACAGATTTCTTTGTCTTAGCAATTGGCTGAACAAGAAGTAGGACTGAGTGGACTTGTAGCCTCTAAAATATAGCTGTGTAACAAAAAAAACTATGAAAATTTCACTTTCACAATAAAAAGATTGCACTATAGTATGTGTGTGAAATTAATTGAAAAATACTTTTTCTTTTATCATTTTTACAGTGCAAATATTTGTATTTAAAATAATATAAAGTAAGTATTCTACACTTTATATTCAGCATTGTAATTGAAATCATTACATTTGAAAATGTAGAAAAACATTCAAAATATTTAATACATTTTAATTGGGATTCTGTTTAACAGAGCAATTAAAACTGCAATTTAATTGCAATTCATTTTTATCACAATTAATTTTTTGCATATATACGTGTATATATTCTAGACAAATGTATGACTCTGTGTGTGATTAAAAAATGATCCTCTCTGAAAGGAAGACAAAGTTGACCTATCAGCCCAAATTCCAATCTCTGTGTTATACACTTGAAATCTTATTGACTCCCTTAGTTTTGCATGATACACGTGAGGGCAGAACACAGTGTTCTACTAATGTTTATAGAGGGAATAACTAAAAAACAGACGTCTGGCTTGTTGTGGACACACATTCTTATTCTGAGCTCACTTACACTTGTGTAATTCTGAAGTAATTCCATTGAAAGGGAGATGATAGACTTGCAGTCTTGTCAGTTAAATGAGTTAAATTTACGTTGAGAGGGTCCCATGGTAATTTTTATGGTTTTAGTCATATTTTTTTATTAAAAAAAATACTTTGCCATTGTGCTATATGAGAGATTTTCACAATTACCCTCTTCCCCCGTCTCTTGCAGCTCCCAGCTGCTTTCTGTTCTAGTGACTTTAGGTGTTCTTTGTAACAATAGTAGAAATAAATTTTTTGGATAAAAGTCTGATATACACAGCTGGTGAAACAGGTATATGAACAGGACTTACTAATCTGTTCATCAGAGAAGCTCTTATTCCTAAAGATCTGCATAAAGCTTTACTTCCTTTAAAATGTGTTTTTTTTTTTTAATACAATTAAGTCACGTTTATCATCTCTGTTTTTGTTCTACAAATACTCATCATTGAGAGAGGGGAGAGAACATAGCCTGGAAATGAATAAAATACTTTATATGACAGAATGCATTCTCTGGATTTAAGACATTTTTTATAAAAATCAGTTCCTTGATATGAAATGATGAGAATGGATAACAGGTTTTTAATGATGCAGAGAATGATTCTCATTTTGGTACCATTTCAGTGATATCTACACAAATAATTTAGAGATTTGTGCGTCTGTCTGTCTGTCTGTCTGAATCCGTTTGTTCAAGAACTCTTCCTCAACGGTAACAGCTAGGACCACCAAATTTGGTATGCAGCTTCCTCTTGTCCTAACTTAAAACAAGGTCAAGGTTTGGTTGTGCCAGGAAAACATGTGCCTGGAATTCGATTGTTTTCCAGAACATGGAAAGGGACGGGGCTTTTCAGAGGGATGTGATACAGCACAGTGACCACTGGGGGCAGCAAGCATGGGGAACAGCTATATCACTGGAGTGACCACTGGGGACAGTCACACAAGGAAGGGAGTGGCCAGCTAGGGACATGGCTTGCCATCTTGCTGGCCATCAGCCCAGGTAAGTGGTCCCCCCTACCCCAAGCCCTTGGCCCCAGTGCCAGACGGGAGTGGGGGGGGGGAGCCCCACTGTTCCCATCACCATGGCTCCTTCACCCACCCCCAGAGCACTGCCTGCGTGCCCCAGACCCAGGCAGTGTCAAGTAAATCTTCTAGTTTACATATATATAAAAACACTCGATGGTAGGGATGCAAGTGCAACTGTTTGAACAAGTCACCAATAAGCATGAGCTTATTGGTTACCCAAACAGTTACACGCCAGCTCCCATCAGACTCCTGAGGAGCTGGCTGCCTGGGAGCGGGGCAGCAGGCGGGAGCCGGTATGCACGTGGAGCTGGTTTAAAAGCTGGTTCCGAACATGCACCAACTCCCGGGGAGCCAACTGCCACCCCATACTGTTGCTTCTGGTGCCTCTGTATTAGAACACACTGGCTGCTGGCCCTGCTCCCGTGGAGCCAGAGTGTAACCGTATAATCACTAAAAATTTTAATTGCTACGCGGTTACAATAAAACCCCTTTTATAACATCCCGAGTAGTGTGATTTTTGACTCCTGAAACTGTTTGACTACGTGATAACTTTCCAAACCATATTTTCAAAGGGAATGCTAATGTCTAACGGTTGGCAAGGGCTTCCTCATAAGACTACTTTAGTGTGTTTTATAGAAACAACTTTCCCTTGATTAATCCGCTTTAGTGAGATCAGTTTACTGAAACATTGCACCTGATTCCTCACTGCCATGCTCCTTGTCCAGTCACATATGCCAGTGCAAAAAAAGGCATAAAATGCTGCTGATTTTGTAGTATTTACATTGATTGTACACAGGTAAATGACTACACAAGATCTAAGGCAGCGGGGAATAAGTCCCAGTGTCTGCAATCTTTGCATCTTATTATGTGCAATAGAATGGTTTTTGGTGGGCAGTAGGGGGATAAAATTGGTAGCATATACAACTTTTAACAATTTGAATACAAATAAAGAAAAATACTTTCATCTACGTTTTTGTTACAGGAAATGTATAAAAAATATAATTTAATTTCTTTATCACTCACCCAGTTTTCAGACATGGCTATGGTTGCTACCGGTGCTCTATGTATACCTATGAAATTCAGGCTACCTTACTTAGGTACCTAAATCTGGATTTAGTTGCACAAATGCGTTACCAAACTTGTCTGTCTGTCTCTGTCTATCTTTTAGAAATGAAATGTCTGTCTGTCTGTCCATGCAAGAACTCCTCCTAAAAAAATAACAGGGCCACCAAACTTGGTAGGCAATGTCCTCTTACTAGGGATGTAAGCGACTAGTCGACTATCCAGTAAGCCAAGAGGCAGCAAGGGAGGGAGGAGGTGGGGATGGTGCAGGGAGCAGGCTGAAAAGCCGGTTCCCCCCAGCTCCGTGGGAGGGGGCAGTGGCACAGCGGCGGCCAACTTTGAAATGTACAAGTGTCTCCGCTGGGGCTCTTGTACTTTTCAAAGGCAGAACACAGAAGTTCTTATTGACTAATTGAATAGTTGATGGAAATGCCATCAACTATTCAATTAGTTAATCGAAATTTAACATCCCTACCTCTTAACCAAACCCTGACCTTGCTTTAAGTTAGGGTGTGCCGGGAACACAGGAAGTGCTGAGAATGGGGCTGTTTTCCACAACATGGAAAGGCAGGGGCAGAGCGAGGAGGGGCGTGATCCTCACAGTTCCCACTGGGGGCAGCGAATGCGGACAGGACACTGCAGAATGAACACTGGTAACAGTCACACCAGCACGAGACTGACTGGATAGGTGCAAGGCTCTGCATGTTGCCTGCCAAGCCACCTTCTATGGATAAGGTTCTCCTCTGCCCTGTGAAGGACCTGGGCATTACCCAACTCTGCTATGGGGCTTGAGGATTCCTCCCCACCCCACCTACCAGGCCTGCACACTCTCTATTCATGGACTAGTCCCCCATTTTGCTAGGCTCTGTAGAAAAACAGGATGGAAAGATGGTCCCTGCCCAAAATGCTAACAATCTAACTATGGCAAGAGACAACAGATGGATACAGACAGACAGAGAATTACAAGAAAACAATAGGTCTCCAATCCATTCCGAAGGGATATATTCTTGAGACTGGTTTTAAACTTCTATCGTACAAGCTCCTTGGTGCATTCAGAGAAATTAATTAATGTGATTGATATTGGCTTGAATAGTATAAATAATTATTGGGATTAATTTGTGGTTTGATAATATATTGACCCATATTTGTGCTTCATTGTTCTGCGGCAAATGAAGCACTAACATTGAGCATGTGTATGCTTGGAGAGTGGTTTGGTATAAACATTTTATGGGAACGTGTTTGGAATGGTCCTCGTTATCCACAAATGAGTTAGGTTTGGGGAGAGCTACATATCAAAAAACACTTTACAGCACATTGCTGCCTCATGTATTTAGCAGCATATATCATGTGTGTGATTTGTTAGCTTATGTCTGGAATGTTTTGTAGAATTTCTTTACTGGAACTGTTTCTTCTATCTCTCTGCTTGTAAATCCACATGCTTTTGTTACCATGAGTCCCACTGTAGAGTGCTTGATATGAGAGACGTTTTAAATAAAGCTAACAAAAATGACTGAAAACAGCTTTTCTATACCTCAAAATGTCACAGCACTAAAGTAATTTTCTCAGGGAGTTATCAGGCTGAAAGTGATCATTAGACCATCGTGGGAAGCTCCCCTTTCCAAGGTACAAAAGCTCCCTTTCTATTTGTGTGGGGCCAGCAGATAATTGTCTTTTAAGTTCTGACATTTTCATTTATAGAAAAGCTGTTGTGGCTTTGGATAGGAATTCAGTGTTTTGGGTGGAGAGGGAAAAATGTTGACAGACTTTGAAGCTCCATAGTGGTTTGCAATATTAAAATATTTCCCAGGAAGGAAGGATTAGTGGGCGAGAGGGTAGGTTAACTTGTCCTAGATATGTGTTAAATTACACAAACGTGACAAATCAACTTATCACATGAACAGCACCTCTGTGTACATGGTGTGAAAAACGTAATAATTGAAAAATGGAGCACATCAAGTTCAAGACAGTTTCAATTCCTCAGGGTTGCTTGTTTAGTTAATAGTTAAACTTGATCATTACAAACAGTTTTGCACAACGTAAACTGGGCATCAGCAAAGCAGTTGCATCATGTCTGTAGAGCTGAACCTACCTGAAAGCTGCTCTGGAAAAGAAAAAAGTGGTTGCTGAAAACTTTAGAGTGGTGGGGAGTCAGAAGTGATAGGGGTGGCATGTGATAACACAGATTTCTTTCTCTTCGTTTAAAAAGTGACTCTCTGCTATAACTAATGGGTGTAATCCTGTTTTTCCTGAAATCAAATGGGGATTCTGTTGTGGACTTCCATAGACTCAGTAGTTCACTCAATAAGTATGACAAAGTAAGAAAAATCTGCAGAATCCTGCTGGTCTTGGAAAAGGCTGATTCATGCAGACTCTCTGGGGACTAGAGGTTCTGAAAATTGTACGTACGCTGTGAGCCAGGCATCTACAATAAAAACTTTCTGTGCTGCATGAGTACTAACATTAAATTCTAACATATCAGGGCTACTGTTTTCAAAAGGTGGATTCCTCATGGTTATTCTGAGCAAAGTATTCCATTGACTGCTAGTGTAAAAATTTGGAATAGTGATATATTTACATTCCAGTTAATAATTGAGTGTGGATTATCTAATTAATCCATTTTGTTGGGCATTGGCTGAGCCAAGAGCTGTGAAGTAACATCCAACACTTGACTTACTATGCAGAATGGTTCCGTCTGCTTTAATTTTGACTGACTTAGACTTTTTTGATCTTTTTCTTAGACAATCTGCTTCATCTGACTCATCATCATTCCAGGATAGTGGTTTCCTTGGGCCCTCTCCTAACATTGATATGGTACAGAAGATTTAAAATCAGGTACTGTTGCATGCCCCTCCCCTCAACAAAAAAACCCAACCCCAAACTCAAAAAACAAAATGCAATACTTAATGCATCTTTCTCCATTATAATTTATCTAAATATTTTTGGTTCTTTCAGCTGATGTTCACAAGGAATAGAGTCACGTGATGTATGAAGGCAAACACATACACTTCTCTGAGGTTGACAATAAGCCCTTGTGCTCATATAGCCCCAAACTGTGCAAGCAGAGGCGACTTAACGGCTACGCCTTCTGTATCAGACACGTTCTGGAGGACAAGACTGCCCCCTTCAAGCAATGTGAATATGTGGCCAAGTATAACAGCCAACGCTGCACCAACCCTATCCCCAAATCTGAGGACCGTAGGTGAGTGCTGATGGCCCTCAGTGAATTGGAAATAGCTTCAGTCAGCATAGCTACAAATTTGGTCTAACTGCTTGAGAACTGTCATCACAGTTAGGAGAAAGTGGTCAGATAGGTTGAGTGCCAGTATGTTTCTGTAAGTCCTTTTAAAAAAAACTAATATGTTTTTTGTTATTTGTGGGGAATTGGGTAGGGGAAAAGGAAGAAGCAAAGTCTATTTTCAAGCGAGTTTATTGCCTTTCCCCAAATTTCATTTTGACCTCTGCTGATCAAATTCTTACTTTATACTTACTTTTCCATTTCATTTGTTGAGCTACTGATCATATATAAGAATTGATGCTCTTAAAGGCGATTAAATTGCTTGAGGAAAATTATTGCTGGACATGTAGGTTGGTGGAGTTGGCAAAATGTATAGTTGCAGAGTTTCAAGAGTGCGTAGGCTCCTAGTGGGAGTTTTGGGTGTTCAGGACAAAGTTCAGGGCTCCCTCACTTTAGGTACTCATATGGCCCCTATCACTATATTATTTGAGTGCCTCGCACACTTTAATAAATATATTTTCATAGCATCCTTGCGTGGCAGGGAAGTGTTAGCTATATGTCACAATGAGAGGATTGAGGCACAGAATTAAATGATCTACCCAAGGTTACGCAGGAAGCCTGTGGCACAGTCAGGAATTGGAATCAGACTTCTCAAATCACAGTCTGGTCCTTGAGCCTCAAGACCATTCTTCCTCGGACTTTAAGACTGGTTTGAATATTGACATCATTGGAGTTCCACAGGGTGTAAGTAAGGCCAGAATTTGACTTTTAATTTCCGTATGTGGCTTCTGATTTGTATCCAAGTAGTGGTCAGAAATGTGGGTGACTTCTAATTTTGGCTCCATGGTGCCCATGACGTTAGATTTCAGAAGAGCCAGTATCACACTTATCACCACTAGATGTTATTTCATCTTTGAAATAAAATGTGTATTAAATATCTCAGATTGGGATTTGTTCCATGGAAATCATTATTTTTACCCTAAAAATTAAACAAAGTTTGCCAAAAAGAAATGGACTGCTATTCACTGACCTTTCATGTTACCAGCTGTCATTCGCTAACCTTTCAAGTTACTAATAGTGTTCCCACTGTGCCCTACGTATAACTTCCTTCTCGGGCCACAGCTTCCTCTCTTCTCAGAAACAACAGTTGGATTGTGCTCCAAATTAGCTTGCACTTCACCTGCCGTTTCAGTTGAGGAGACTGAAGTGAGAAGAATGTTTATCAAAAACTAAGGCAAGTGCTCAGGTGGCACAATTTGAGTAATTTCACGCTATGATTTGGCAATCATTGTCCATTCCTCTGTTAGTAACCAATAGAGACTAGAGCGGGGTGGGCAATAATTTTTAATGGGGGGGGGCACTCCAAGATTTTGGCAAGTGGTCAAGGGCAACACTTCTGCGGAGGGGATGCAGGGTCTGGGACAGCGCGTGGAGTGTAGAAGGAACTTCGGATAGAGGACTGGGGTGCAGGAGGGAGTGTGGGTCTGAGAGGAAGTTTGGCTGAAGGAGGAGGTTATGATCTGGGGCAAGGGCTTGGAGTGCAGGGTCCAGGAGGGATTGTGGAAGGGCTATAGAAGGGGATGCAGGGTCTGGGAGGGAGTTGTGACCTGGAGGAGGTGGGGGAGGGGATACAGAGGATTTGGGTGGTGGCTTTGGGGCATGTATATTGGGGGGGGGAAACGGGTGGGGTGCCAGAGTCAGGCTCTGGCTGGGAGGTGCTTACCTAGGGGGCTCCCAGTCAGCAGCTCTGCAGGCTCTGTGCCTATGTGCTGGGTGGATAGCTCCATGTGGCTCTGCTCCAGCACAGGGAAGGAGAGAGGGAGTGAGGATGCTTCCTTGGCTGCCCCTGCCTTCAGCAACATATTTCAGCTCCTATTAGCCAGAAACTGGCCAATGGGAGCTCGGTGATTTTGCTAGAGGTCTGGGACAGCACACAAAGCTTTCTCTTTCCTGCCCAGCTTGCAGAGCAATTAACAGCCTGCTGTTTAAAGTGGTTGCAGCTGCTTGGTAGTAAGGGTGCCGGCGAGGTGGCTGTGGGCGGTGGCTTGCAAGTTGGATCCAGCCCGCTAGCCACCTCTTTCCCACCCCAGTCTAGAAATAAGCTAACCAAAAAAAAAAAAAAAATGGGACTTGTCAAATCAGATGGAATATTGTCATTTCAGATGCAAAGTGGGCCAAAGTCTCTGTTCGCCTTCTACTCATACTTTTTATGAAACCTCCAAAACTTAGTGAAGATTCCCATATGTCCCTAAGTAATTTGATGATATTATTATTTGTGTAAAATAAAACATATCAAACTGTGTACAGTACACTCATTGGTAATAACTTCTGAAATATTAGAATAATTATACTGCATGACAAGTATTTGAAAGTTGAGGACCACAGGTGTGTGAAGAAGAAAGAAAACTTTAATCTCAAATGAGAGATTTTGGGATGGATATTTTCAAAGACTTCATCTCAGAACAGAGTTTTCAGTTTAGCAGTAGGATTTCATGAGTTTCCAATAATAAGTTTTTAGAGCAGGCATAAAATGACAGTTCTTGGCTGATATGGATATACCTATATCATACGAGATTTACTTTTCACGCTTAGTTCAATATAGAGATGTTTGCCATTTCTTCATCCTTGCTGGCAACTTTAATTTTCTGTGCCAAGACTTTTTATTTCATCTGACATCTGACCATCCATTTTCATTACACAGTTTGTTACATAATTGTGAGAATCAGAAGTGAAACATAGAACACTGATAACGTTCATCTCCATTCTATATGATTTGCAAGCTTATAACAAAACTTTACAACAAAGGACAGCAAAAGAATTCTCTTGCAAAAAGCCTCAGATTTGATCAAGAGACTGTAAATAAAACTATTTTCCAGCCCTCAAGCAAAAAATAATTAATATTACTTATTAAATTCATTATTAACCATTCAGTTTTTTCAGATTAAATCTGTTGTTAGTGCACGATTTCATCACTTTAATTAGATGTCTATTCTGCCTGTTTAAGCCTCTCTGTAAAATTACATGTTCACTCTTAACATCGAATTTATGTCCCCTAATTCTGATTTGACCAAGTATTGCAAATAGATAATGAAGCTTAATTTTATTATTTTAATTATCTTGCCATTACACTTTATATAGATTAAACACTCATCATTTCACCTCTTACTCGTCTTCTTTCAAACTGAAACAAATTCACATTTGTTAATCTCTTCTGATTTGTAAACACCCGCTTTCCATATTATCATCTTTCTTAACATACATGATACTTCTCAGCTTAACTAGATCTTTCTTTAATTAAGATAATTAGAACTCAGGACTTCTCCAAGGTCTTGTGTACACTAGAAAGCAGAACGTGTTATACATCAGGTGAAAAGATGGCTCCCCTAATCTTTTCACCCTTGAAATGATTGTTCTGCTGGAAGCCAGTAGAGCTTAACAACCTTTGTACACTCCATATTTGATTGCTAGTTCTATTAGGGATTCATCGCACTCCTTTATAGTATGTGTTGGTCACAATTCACTGTGCATACGCCAGAGTGACAGGTGTTTTTATTACTGATTTTTGGGGTTGGGAGGGGGAAATTATCATATTTGACATTCAGAGTAAAATACGTAAAGTATTAATCTTGAATCCTGCTGCACTATCAGCTGAGGATTTAAAAGATCCAAAGCCTTTTCCTCTATCATGTTAAAGAGATAACAGCAAATTAAAATGTTTTTGTATAAAAACAAGTAGCCTGAAACCGACAATTTCTACAGTTAAACTTCCTATCCTCCTTTCTTACTTTTGTTTTGTGTTTCTTTGATGTGCACAATGAAAATAGGTAAGTCAGTTTCACCTTCTGGCTCTTCCAAGCACAGGGCTGCATTGATTGGGGTATAAACACTGTAGAGAAATGCTTTAAGACAAACAAAATTATTTTCATTGAAATAACTCCTCCCTCCCCCCCAAAAAACATGACATTTCCATTGGGCTTGTTTTGTACTTTTATTTCTTATCATCAGGACAATGTCTCTTGCTAAACTGACACCTATATTAGTTAAAAATACTCAATTTCTTAACATTAAGCATGTGAGTATTTCCATTGACTTCAATAGAAACTGTTATTACATCCTGAATAAATTTATCTAGAACAGCAGTCAGTTTTTTTAAAAGTACTTCTCAGTATGTCTTCTACAGAAATCTCCTTCCACATTTTTCCACAAAGATTGCATGTACTAAATATCAGCCCTCTGCTTGCCACTTATTAAATCATTAACTTTTGTAATCTCTTAGCACATTTAGGCAAATCTAAAGTTTTATTAAGAGGTTTTGAAAATCCAGGTATTAAATCAATTGATTCCTTTCCATGTAGACAAAAAATAATTTCATTTTAAAATGCATGTTGATTCATAGTTGTTAAATAATATCTCTCCAAACATGTCCATAAACTATCGGTAGATATCTCCAGCTTTTAATATAGATGTTAGACTTTCAAGCCTGTAATTTTTAGTTTCATTCCTTGAATCTTTCTTTTTAAATAAAAGAATTATAATCTCGGACCCTGCAATTTGACCATTGACATCAGAGAATGTACACAGGTGCAGAGAAATCATAATTGCTATTTTCCAATCATCTTAAGTATCTAAACAGCCTAGAAATAATTGTTTATCTGTTAGCTCCTTAATCTAGTATGTCATCTGTTGCTGTAGATCATCATTAATCTAGTCCTTTGTGTAAATACATCTAAGACAGACTGTTGGTGATTTAAAAGTAAAATTAACTAGAAAAGAGTTCATTTTATAGCCACTTGAAATCCATATCTGTGTTATAACGTGTATGTTTTCATTGCATTATATAAGCAATTCACAGTGATGACAGGATAGAACTTGTTTGCCTGTATTAATATAGTTTTTTTTATCTGACTTAGTTGCTCTTTATGATACTTAACCACGTAAAATAACTTATACATGTAAAGCCATTTATTCAGTTGCTTAATCATAAAACACAAACAGTGGTTCTTCTCAGCAAAGATCTTCAATTCAAGACTTTCCTTGAATAAATCCTCTTGTAATTTGTCTCCCAATCACAGACATGTATTAACTCTATATTTGTAATGTATACTGCACAAAATCCATGCAAATTCACTCAGAGTGAAAGAACAGCCTGATAGCAAGGGCAGTAGTCTCTGTTAAACTTTTAAATGTGGGATGCCTTAAAATGGTTCCATTTGACTGTCCCTTAATAACTTTCTTATTGCAGGGTCCTTCAGTTTATATTCCAATGTGTCATATTTTTAACACTGTGATTTTTCTGTTTGAAAAAGAGATGATTAAAGGGGGATATGATGGAGGTCTGTAAAATCATGACCGGAATAGAGAAAATGAATAAAGAAAAGTTATTTACTCTTTCCCATAACACACAAACTAGGGGTCACCAAATGAAATTAATAGGTAGCAGGTTTAAAACAAACAAAATTGTGGAAAAAATACTTCCAATGCACAGTCAACCTGTGGAACTCTTTGCCAGAGGATGTTGTGAAGGCCAGGACTTTAACAGAGTTCAAAAAAGAGCTAGGATAGGAGGATAGGTCCATAAATGTGTATTAGCCACGATGGGTAGGGACGGTGTTCCCTAGCTTCTGTTTGTCAGAAGCTGGGAATGGATGACAGGGGATGGATTACTTGATGATTACCTGTTCTGTTCATTCCTTCTGGGGCACCTGACATTGACCACTGTCAGAGGACAGAATACTGGGCTATATGGAGCTTTGGTCTGGCCCAGTATGGCCATTCTTATGTTCTTATGATAGAACTATAGAACCATAGAATACTAGAACTGGAAGGGACCTCAAGAGGTCATCGAGTCCAGTCCCCTGCCCTTACGGCAGGACCAAGCACTGTCTAGATCAGGCCTGGGCAAAATATAGCCCATTGGCCAGAACTGGCTCATCAAGCCACCAGATCCAGCTCACCCAGGCAGTGGGGAGCCCTAGACAGGCTCCCCTGCTTGCCCTGCAGCCCCGTGCACCGTGCAGAAACGCGGCTGTTGGGCTCTGTTTCTGTTTCAGAACTGGAGGGGAGGGGAGATGCTTTAGGAGCCACCCCAAGCCAGAAACCAGCCAGTGGGAGCTACTTGTTTGAATAACAGGCAGCCAAGGAGAACCACACCCCCTCTCCTCAACTCAGTTATTCACTGAAGCACGTGGCAGGCAAGCAGGCTGGCTGAGAAACATTTTAAGCTCTGCAAGCCTTAGCTCAGCAGGCAGGCAGGCAGGCTAGTTTGGCTACTGGCTGGTAAGTCTCCTGGCCGCAACCTGCCTCTGGCACCCCACACCTTCCCTGCCCCAACGCTCTGCTACCCCATTCAATATACCCAAACCCTCTGTTCCCCTCTTGCACCCATACCCCCTCCCAGATCTGTCACCCCAATCACCTGCTCCAGATCACAATCCCCTTCCACCCTAGGTCACATCCCAAACCCCTGCACTCCAGTCCCCTGTCTTGGGTCACAACTGCCTCCTTCACCCAAACTCCCTCCCAGACTCCAGTCTCCCTCCTGCACCCCAATCCCTTACCCCAAGCTCTGCACCAAACCTCCATCCCCTGCATCTCCTCCATTAATGTTATGGAACAGTGCAGCCTTCATCCACTTTCCAAAATCTTGGAGTGCCCACCCAATCAAAAATTATTGCCCACCCCTGGTCTAGATCATCCCTGTTAGATGTCCATACACCTTGCTCTTAAATATCTCCAGTGATGGAGATTCCATCACCTCCCTAGGCAATTTATTCCAGTGTTTTTCCTAATGTCCAACCTAAATCTCCCTTGCTGCAATTTAAGCCCATTGCTTCTTTTCCCATGATCAGAGGCCAAGGAGAACAATTTTTCTCTCTCCTCCTTTTGACACCCTTTTAGATACTTGAAAACCGCTATCATGTCCCCTCTCAGTCTTCTCTTTTCTAAACTAAACAAACCCAATTCTTTCAGTTTTTCCTCATAGGTCATGTTTTCTGGGCCTTTAATCATTGTTGTTGCTTTTCTGTGGACCTTCTCCAATGGTCATGATAAGAAGGTCATGCAAGACTTGTGTTAAATGCCTTACTAAAGTCTAGGTATACCATGTCCATTGCTTCTCCCTTATCCACAAGGCTTGATATCCTATCAAAGAAGGCTATCAGATTGGTTTAGCGTGATTTGTTCTTTACAAATCCATGCTGGTTCTTACCTATCACGTTATTTTCTTCCAGATTTTTCCAGATGAATTCCTTAATTACTTGCTCCATTCTCTTCCCTGGCATCTTATTTTCCTTTTTATAGATGGGCGCTATATTTGTCCTTTTCCAGTCTTCTGGAATCTCTTCCGACATCCATGATTTTTCAAAGATGATAGCTAAAGGCTCAGATACCTCCTCTAGCAGCTCCTTGAGTATTGTAGGATGTATTTCATTAGGCTCTGGTGACTTAAAGACATCTAACTTTTCTAAGTAATTTTTAACTAGTTCTTTTTCTATTTCATCTTCTAAACCTATCCCATTTTCACTAGCGTTCACTATGTTAGGCATCCTGTCACAATCAAACTTCTTGGTGAAAACCAAAACAAAGAAGTCATTAAGCACCTCTGCCATTTCCAAATTATTGTTTCTCCCTCTTCACAGAGCAATTTGTCTAATTCAGCTTGCCCTTGATATCGATAAAGGATATGAGGAATAGATTTTTTTGGAAGGATAGCTGTTTGGCTCTCATATGAATAACATCATTTTTTTAAAAATCCAAAAATTATACTTTCTCCTATGTGGAAGTTATTTTATTTTTATTTTATGGGCCTGGAACATGGGAAATGATTGTAGGATCTCATTAGTACACAAACATGAATTAATAATCTAATTTTTTCAGTGGTAGTCAGATGGCTTTTGTTGTTGTTGGGGTTTCCTGTCTCTGGCTTCATCTTTTTTGCTTTCTTAAGAGTGTTTGTTTAAAAAGAACAGAAAAAGGAACTTACTGTTTTCACTTTTGAAGGTACTGCAACAGCCACCTACAGGTGCTTGGCTTTATACCTAAAAAGGAGAGGAAGAAAAAGAATGATCCAGTAGAGGAAGTGAAGGTCAGGCACCAGATGGATGCTATGGCCTTCAGTCTGACAGTGCCCACACTGTCTTTGAAGATGTCCAATGGACTGGATGGGATGTCCCTCTCTCCACCAGGGGCCAGGCTTCCTCTCCACTACCTGGAAGCAGAGTTAGACGATCCCTTTGCTTTCAACGAGGAGGATGATGACTTAAAGAAAGGGGCAACAGTGAGGAAAAAGTTGCAGAGCAAGTTGGCCCAAAATCGGCAACGCCAGAGAGAAACAGAGATTTTAAAAGTTCACCAAGAGCACTTTAGCCCCCTTCCTGCACCTTTGCAGCAGCAGCAGCCACTGCAGCAGCAGCAGCACTCCCATCTGCCACCTTTATCAACTTCTTTAAAGCCTCCAGCGCTACCGCAGGGCGTAGTCTGCAAGTCACCTCAACCTCAGAACACCAGCCTACCAATGCAGGGAGTGGCGCCCACCACACACACTATAGCACAAGCAAGGCAGATGTCTAACAAGAGACCACTGCCTCTCCTGCCACCCACTAGGGCTCCTGTCATGGACCCGCAAAGGGCTGATCGGGTCCTTATGAAAGCCACAGCCTTCTCTCCGCACTCATCCTGCATGAGCCGGCTACAGAGACTGGTGAAACTGTGCACTCGAAAACAGCAGCTGGAGACTGATCTGTTTCCACATTTAGGTAGGTAAATAATTACATACATCTCTGCACTGTTTTTTCAGGTTGCTCTGAGATTATATGCCTTTTTACAAGAACTGCACTAGATATGCCACTTTTTAAATTTTTCAGGATGTGCACTTATACTGTTCTGAAAGGGGGAAATCTATCAAGAGAAGTCTAGGGCGGTCATGTCTGCCTTATATCTTCTTTTTACAGTCTTTATAACTTTTTTTTTTTAAATGCTAGTTAATTATTTGAGAGTTCAAACTGAGGTATAACTGACTGTTCCTAGACTGAGTATATAGAGTAGACCAAGTTAGACCTAGAGCCTATATTGTAAAACTCAAATATTAAACTAATGAAAAAGGAGATTGTAGAATGAAAGTGCAAATACAACTTTGAGGCTTTGATTGTACATTCTCTGCACACGGAAAACACCAGTTGACTTCTTTGAGAATTTCGGATGCAAACTACTAAGCTATGAGAGCTGATTCAGTAAAGGAAAGATCAGCATTGTACTCCACCGGAGAACAAGGATTCAGAAGCTGATTATGGAGGTGCAGCTCTTTTATGATTTTTTTTTTTTTGTAGAAGTTGTCCATATATATATATATATATATATATATATATATAAAAATAACATTAGTTTATTATCCAGATGCTACAGTAATAAGTTATTAATTATGTTAACTGCCTACATGTTAGGTTTGTTTTTTAATTTAAATTGTGTTAAAATCATAGAATCTTAGTGCTGGAAGAGACCTCCGGAAGTCACTGAGTCCAGTCCCCTGCCCAAAGCAGGGCCAGCCCCAACTAAATCATCCCAGCCAAGGCTTAGTCAAGCTGGGACTTAAAAACCTCTAGGGAGGGAGATTCCACCACCTCCCTAGGTAACCCATTCCAGTGCTTCACCACCCTCCTAGGGAAATAGTTTTTCCTAACATGCAATCCAGACCTCCCCCATTGCAACTTGTTACTGACTTCTCATGGAAATAGGGCTTTTTGAAATTTTAAGAGGCACTTAAATATAAATAAGGTGGTGGTTTGTCTTCATTCAAAATGGAGGGTGGGATACATACATGCTTAATGTTCCCTCATAGAACTAGAAGGAACCTCGAGAGGGCATCAAGTGAGGTTCCCTACACACATGGCAGGACCAAGCACCATCTCTAGGCCATCCCTGACAGGTGTTTGTCTAACCTGCTCTTACTTACCTTACTTTTATTTAACTTCTAATTTAGTTTTAGATTATAGTTCAGTTTTACAAGGCTATAATGGAAGAAATAAGAACTAGACATGTATTATAATAGAAACAGAAAAGGCAAACCATTTGTATTTTTTAAATTCCTTCTAGTCTTATCTGGCCAATTATTTAGACTAGTGGCACACATCACAAACATCTATAACTTTTGTTATTTCAATTAATCTTTTTAAATTTTGTGTTAAGAACTGCCTATTAGCGCCTGTGAGATAATTTGGCTGTTTGTTGGGAAGCTAATAAGTATCCTACAGCACGTCTTGTAAGGATGTTGCTCTGTGAAAGAACTGTTCAATGGCTCTCTCAATAACGCAGTTAATTTGAGGAATGAGGACACCACGAACATCCCGAGTGTCAAGATTCCCTAATAGGCTAGAAAGTCACCTAGCCTCATGAGCGTTCATAACGGTAGCATTCTATATCTGAGGTGTCACATTCTACAGTAACATAAAAATAACTTTTGCTGTTGTACCTGGTACATTTTCCGAAAACTATGAGATATATAGATATAAAATTGTGGAAATGTTATCCTATAATAAATGTGAAAATGAACATAAGACTTTAGCATTTTATAATTGCTAATTAACATAATGCTCTCAATTATACATTAGCTGTGTGGGAGTAGATAAATACTTAATTGCAAGCTCATAGTACAGACTATTCTTGGAGACATTTTTAACCTGGTGGAAAGACTTCTGGGATTTCTGTTTAAGAAAACACCTAAAGTAAGAGTTGACAAGCATAAGAAATGAATCTTACTTTCAGAATCTTTAAAAATATGCCCTTAATTTTTGTAAAAAGCTGCAAACTGATATTTGCATAAACAAAATAGGGAAAAGGTCCAATGCTAATATTGTATTTAGTTTCCCTTTTTCCCCCTTTTTTTTTACTTCTTTCAGGAGTTAAAGGATTTAACAGCCCAATTTAGGATACTAGTTTTTAATTTGTGCCCCCAAAATGATCACACTGCATCCATTGTGAATGTGTCTTTATGGCAGGGATGGGCAATAATTTTTGATGGGGGGGGGCACTCCAAGATAGTGGTAAAAGTGGTCAAGGGCTTCATTTTCTATGGAGAGGGTGATTGGGCTGGGGGTAGGGCCAGTGCACAAAGTCTCCCCTCTCTCCCCTTCCAGGGGCTCATGGCGCCTAGAGGGAGCCGTCAGCCATTTTGAGCAGCCTCGGGTTGCAGCAGGCAGAGAGCCTGCGTCGGAGTCTTGGCAGCGTGGGCCACGGGCTGTATCAAAAGGTTTGGTTGCTGCATTCAGCCCGCGGGCCATATCTTGTCTACTCCTGCTTTATGGAACTTCAGTTTAGCTACTTTGTTTTTCAAGTAAAATACATTTAAGTGTAAGTCCAGTTTTATTTTTTAAGTTTCTTAGCATATATTCTTGGCCCAAACTTGAAGGTCTAAAAATAAGCACAAAGGAAACCTTTTCAGAAATGCGTAAATGACATGAGAACCAAAATTTAGGCTTCTAATTCTCAGCTCTTTGTTGCAAATCATGTAGGTGCTTTTGAAAATTTTACCCCAAATCTGTAGTTAGGCCTTTAACCCGGAGGAGCCTAAATACTGATTAGAGTACCAACCTATAGCTACCTGATTTGGAAACTTGCCCCAAATCTTTTTAGATAAATTAAAATAGAGTCCCTTAACACACCGTCCCCAACTCCTGGTCTATATTTAGGGCCATGTATAAAAACACATGAGAGGAAGAAAAAACAGCTGTTTTGGAAGGGAGACTGCTTTTTCCCATGATGCTCTGAGGAATCAGTGAGGATAGGATAGGACCATGAAAAGACGCACAGGATGAGAATCCATCGGAACCTTGACTTGATCCTGTCCACACCCTCTATGGTCCTTCCTGTTCGCCCTTTTCCACAAGGTCCTGCAGTGTAAGACACTTTCCTGGACTCTGGTAGTGAGGGGCACAATGAACTGATCCTGTTACAAAAATTGTTCACTTAATCTGGTATTTTTATGTGTACTTTAGCTGTGTAGGAAGGAGAATATGCTACTTACGAGTGACTGTCCCCAGCTTCTCTCTTTCCCTTGGAGCTGAAGTCCCTTTCTCACTGATACTTGGTGGAAATTGCAGGCAATTTGCTCAGAAAAGAACAGAGGATCACGTAAAGTGTAACTCTTTGTCCCCTTCTGTCCCTGTAGCATTCACGCATAGTTTTGCTATTCTCCACACTTTTCAGCAGGGGGAGCAGAAGGTCTATGATATGTGTAAAAATAACAGGACTATATATCTCTTATTTAAACTATAGACTATTAATCATTGAACTGTCAGCTCTTCATGGTAGAGACTTCCTCTTTATCTTTGTAAAAAATCTAACATTTGGCACAGCCAATATTTGTCTTTACATAAGACTGATGGTAATTTTAGTTTTTATTTAATATATTTATGGACCAAAAAAATCCAATAACGATATTAAAGGGATAACAAACTAGTCATTAAAAAATGCAGTCACATGCTGTTTCTGCACTGTAATGAATTGCTATCACAACTGCCCATAGGTTATTGAGGAAATTACATGATGAATCAAATAGAATGCATCCTCCCTACTGTGCTACATATGACATAGAATTGGCAGAGGCCATTGATGGTGGTTATTGCCGGAGATTATTCACAGATATTTGAGGATTGCAGTCTTTCTTCATCCGGACTTCATGTTTCCAATTCTTCCATACTCAGGGCTGGACTGGTCTGAAGACAGTGGAGAAGAATTAGAGGATTCAGAGCAAACTTCACCATACCAGGTTGCATGGTCTATCCGGGAAACCCTCCGATACGAAAGACATGAGTAAGTAAAATATCTATCCTTTTTGTAATTGTTTGTATTGGTCCCAATTCGGCAAAGCACTTAAGCATAGGCTTTACTTTAACCAAAGTTAGTGGGGCTTGAGTGCTTTGTGTATCAGGACCTTTTAGTATAACTCAGTACCAGATCAATATGTTGTTAGTTATTGAACTCTCTGTCCAGAAGCTCTGCCCCAGATACCAGAAATGAGATCAGGAATCACAGAAAATGGATTGTGAGTAGACTTCTAAATCCCATTTTACATTTGATAAGGACATTGATGTCTTCTTTGGAAGAGGAGAATAGCTTTAAAAAACTAATGGCCCAAAAGAGTAGAAGTTTCAGAGGTTTCAAATAGTCTGGTAGCACTTTAAAGACTAATAAAACATGTAGATGGTACCATGAGCTTCTACATGTTTTGTTAGTCTTTAAAGTGCTGCCAGACTATTTGTTGTTGTTTAAGTTTTTTCAAAAGAGTAGAGTAAGTCTTAGTAGATAAAATGGGAGTCTGAACTTTAAAACTTATCATAGCAGCCCTGAATAGTATTTTTCAACATCTTTTGTGTTTTGAAAATTGAGCTAATCTTTTTCTGAATTTTTCTTTTACTTCTTGAGACATTGGGTTCACTTTTGGTCTCGAGTTTGGTCTTACTATAATCCTGCTAAAAGATGAAATGTCATTTTCAGGTGATGCCCACAACTAGAATGCAAAGTATTTTAACTAGGGCTACGATTCTGCAAACGTTTTCCCCCTCCCAGTGAGGATTGCTTCAGTCCATTTATTTGTAAGAGCTACGTTTCTGACCCAGTCCCACATAGCCACTGGAGAAGTGCCATTTTTGCAGTCTGCTGCTGAAGCAAGGAAGAGATAAAGGCCTAGATTCAGAAAAGCAGATGCTTACGTCCTACTTAATGGGATTTAAGCGCACACTGAAATGCTTTGTTCACTAAGGATGGTTTTCTGCATTGGGGCCAAAATCAGGAGTTATTTTTCCTGCTTTTACGACCTTTTACTAATATTTTTGTTAATAAATATACTACATTTGTACATTTATGTTTGTTATATAGTAGGGAGGAATATGGGATTGATAGTTTGTATAACTGTTTTGAAAATGTTAAGATGCTATTTTAATTAGTAACTGAGAGTGATATTAAGCCCCCATTGACTAACCAGCAACATCAGGTTTCTAAGTTTTGATCATGAGGCATAAATTGTCAATACATTTTTATTGCTGGGGCAGAAAGGCTTAAAATGTTGTGCAACTATAGTTAATCCATGACTCTGCAATCTCACAAGAGGATATGATTATATTATATGCCTCTGTGTTAATTTTATTCTAGCATATAGAGAGTGAAATGTACCATGCAGAGTATTGTCGTTAAATTGATATAAACTACAAGAAAGGAGGTTGAGGCATATTCATTTCACAAAATGAAATCACAGCCTTGACAAGTTTTGTAATAACTTTTATGTTGTGGTTCAGTTTCAGTACACAGCCAGGTATTTTCATTGCGTCTAAAAGCATTACACCTTTTTCCAAATGACATGGAGGGATGCAGTCATAGTTCTTCAGTTGCCCCTGCAAATGTGATATTTAAAACAGAACTACAAGGACACCAGCTTGCAGA
The DNA here is from genome assembly GCA_032595735.1 of Pelochelys cantorii. NCBI lineage: Eukaryota > Metazoa > Chordata > Testudines > Trionychidae > Pelochelys > Pelochelys cantorii. Next base: position 65,333,942 of record CM064332.1, on the reverse strand, counting down.
AGGTCATTCCAATTTTATAAAGGCATCTTCACAGTGAACTGCAAAGCTGTGATCAAAATTGAGAGGAGCCCAGAAACATATGGTGAATGCCCTCACTAAATCAAACTTTGATGCCAATTAGGAAACCAAAAATATTCATTTAATGTTCCTTTTTCCAAAATTAAAAAAAAAGTTTTTTAGCTGACATGAAAATCAGTTGCTCTTTTGGGATCATTAGACAGAAAACTAGCAAGCTTTCACAGAAGTTACACATATTTTTAAATAAAGCTAAATCTAAGCTTTTTTTTTTCCAGGTGATTTCCTCACAGCCTGGCTATTAGGGGAACATAACATTAGGGAGCAAACAGGCACACTTCCATTCTGACTATAGTTTTCCAGTTAATTTTTAAACCAAATATAACTTTCTGAATAGGCCATGTGTCAAATCAAATAACTCATCCTGTTACTACAGTCTTCCTCCTCCTTGACATTTGATTGGAACATTACTTAAATCCCATTTTCTTTTTCAGCTTTGAGCATTAGCTGCCTATTCTAGGGTGGATTTTTTTTTTTTTTTTTAACTTTTGCTGCATTCTCCCTGTTCTTTTCTATGTTGATGGAAAGTAATAAGTTTAATTGACATTTTCTGTTTCATTGAACATTTTGTGCACTTCAGTTAAAACACCCTCTTAATTGATCATAATTGATAAATTCTTGTATAGCACTTGCAACTCTCATGCTTCAATTAATCTGCCTCATTCTACTCTTCTGCACCTTTTCTAATTTTGTTTATGGATAAACGTTGACACATTTGCTTGATTTCAATCTTTCAAAATTGTATTTCTATTTGGCAAGCTTCAGTAAAGATTATTAACGGAATCTATTCTTTGCTCTACTTTGACATTCTGCACTGTGTGCTCTGTTTCTCAAGGTATATTAATTTAAACTATTCCACGGATGAGTTTGGTTTGTTAAAGTGACTCTATCTTATTAATCTAATAGCTGGCCATCAATTTGAATAGCTATCTATAAGCAGGTAGGGCATGTCTACACTAGGAAATTATTTTGAAATAACTAAATTTGAAATAATAACTCCCAAAATAACTATTTTGAAATAAGCTTATTCCTTGAGGAAAGCAGGAGTACAAATTTTGAAATAATCAGCCCATTATTTCAAAATAACGGGTGTGGTAGTATGGAAATTCCGCTTATTATTTCGAAATAAGGAGAGGTTATTTCAAAATAGCTTCCTAGCGTACACAAGGGCTTAGTTACCTTGATATCTTGTGAATTTTGGATTGATTTTCCCAAATTTTCAAAAATCATGTATCAAAATCGGGGGATTGGCCTTTTTAAAATGAACATTGTATTTAACGATAAACATGGTAAAACCTAACTCATTCAACAGTGACTGCTGTCAACTTACTCTGTCTCTGACCAGATTATCTGTGAAGGAGAGAATCTCCTATTGATCCCTTTAAGAAGCATTCTGCTTTGAACAGGGTTTATAGAAAAGTTTTAACTTGTATCTGAATTATTTATTTGTGGTGAATGGGATTCCTGTTTTAAATTAACTTGTTTTGCTTGAGTAGATAGACACTGTGCACTATGCTTCACCTCCCCTTTGGCTTGTGTCCCAGTTGCTGTAGGGCAGGCAGATAATGGAGATGGATGGCAGTAAAATCTTTCTTTTTATTCCTACTCAGGCCTCACTGAAAATAACAGTGGAAAGTAATCGCGTACACTATGCTGGGGAAAAGACACAAAAATAATAAAATAACCAAATACAAATCCAACAACATGGCCATGAGTCTCAGCCTAGGTTAACTGACTCGGGCTCGGAAGGCTTGTGCTAAAGAGTGGGTAAAAAAAATAGCTCTGTATACGCTCACAGTCAGGCTCTGAGACCCTTCTTCCTTGCTGCGTTTCATAGGCTGAGTTGGAGACTGAGGAAGAGAGTTGAGGCTGCCATTGTTAGCCTCATGATAAAAGCCTGCATGCCTGATATCTTTGGCATGGATTCTGAGACTCGCTGCCCAGTTTTTTCCCCCTTCTGTGTAGTTGTACCTATAGAATTAAATGATTGACTTTTAGTGGAATTCTGCATTCACCAAGTTTGCTTACTTTCAGTTCTGTTCCTTGAGGGAAAAATTTCCTCTCTAATGTTCAGTTAGACTTTCAAGTGATGGCTCAGCATTCAGAAATCATGAGGTTGCCTTAAAATTCATGAGATTTTAATAATACAGTTGGAGTTTGCTTTTTAATCTGTAGAGTCACATTCTGAAGCTCATGTGTACAACATGGGGACCATACACTTACTTTATTACTATTAAAATGGTATTTGAGATTAGGGATGTGAGTAGTTGAGTAGTCAACTACCTGATAAGCCTAAGTATATCAGGTAGTTTACTCGACAACTCACTTTTTTCCCCCACCCCTTGCTGCCTCTATATAAGAGGCAGCGGAGGAAGGGCACGGGAGCCAGTGCTGGGGGAGAGAGGATGGCAGTAGCCTCTGTTTGCGGTGGCTCAGGCTGGCCGCGGGCAGGGTCTGCTGGACCTGGCATGAGCCGGGACTAAGCAAACCCGGCTCAGTCCTGGCTCACACCAGTCCAGGACCGCTGCAGCTCTGAATTTTAGAGGAAAGGTTCTCTGTCCCGGCTCGTGCTGCTCGGGGACCTACCCCCTCTGCGGCTCTGCAATTTAAATGTAATAGGATCTGGGCTTCCTGCAGAGGGGATAGCTCCTGGACCAGCCTGAGCTGGTACAGAGTGCCTTCCCTTATTGACTAATCATGTAGTCAATACAATTTGTATTGGCTACACAATTAGTCAGTTAACTGCCTCTTAACATCCTTAGTTGAGATTCTGGTGTATTCATAAGACTCCAGGTCTAGGGCCTTGAAGAGAAACATGCAAAGTTGTACTAAAATCCTGAATGGTAGTAACGCTGGAGTTAAAAGTTACTGATATGTAGGGGAACCTGTTTCAGGAGGGGGAAATTCTTCACCAGAACACTGGTTCTTGGTGGAGGTAAGACGTGAACATTCCTTATCGTCATTTACAAGTACTAATGCCAAAGTGGTCCCTGCTTGCAACCCCTACACCGTGGATGATTTGGTCTTGACCCTAATCATCTTATAAAGAAAAACAAGTTTATTTAAAACAAAATCCACATTTGCCAACCAAATTGTTCAATGCATATTGAAGTTTATCTAAAACAAGTGGTCAGAATAGATTATTTCTGCAACTGAAAGCAATGGAAAATAAACTTTCTCCATCATAGCTACTTGCTCAAAAGGAAGATAGTAGCCTCAGAAGTGGTGAAACAGTTGCAACCATTACCATAGAGCCCATTGGTGTCAGGATGCGGTGCTGCAAGGAATGTAGCATTTCTGTTCATCATTTCCTCAGCCGTGAAATGGTCAGTCTGTAGCTGTATCTTATATGGCCTGGTCTTACAGTTGGGACACCTCTAAGAAGCAGCCTCCTTCCAGGGAAACAAAAATCCTACTGTGACTCTAAATAAATCCAAATCAATAATTCTCCTGTTCCTCTTGGGCTACCTATATCTGTGGGCCTTGCAGAGTTTCTCCTGTGCTGCTGCTTTCCAGCAAGTTTCCCTGACTGATTCTCATCCACTGGGACTCTGGCAGCTTACCTTAGGGATCTTCCTGCTCCTTATAGGTCTTGACTCAGCCTTCCCCCAATCCCTCCCCCTGCGGACCTGCTCATCAGTGGGTCTCCTCCAGGACTGACTTTATCAGACCATTCCCAGAGTGAAGAAACTCCTCCTGCTCCTCTTTTCTGTGTCTCTTTACTGTGTTCACAGCTCTGTTTCAGTAGTCCTTGCTCTGAATCCACTTCAGCTGGTATCAGGAATTATAAATAAGTCTCCATCATACGATTAAGGGCCAACACCATGGTATTTCCTTAGAATTTAAAAACACAGAACAAACAAAGTAATCCTCGCACCAGTCCCTCTGGCATACTTTATGACAATAATATACAATAAAACTCACCAAATAAATATAGCCTCTGCATTTAAAAAAAAAAAAAAAAGGTACTGAAAATGGCAGAAGGAAGAGTGGAAAGATTCTAAAGATTTTCCTCTAATGTTCAAAAGACTATACTGGAGTGGTTTTATTGGTCTATTCAATTAACAGTTGTGTTTTGCTAGCCTGTACCATAGTCCAGATCTTCACTTGAGGGTAGAGCAGGGTTCTTGATTACTCTGTGGTAAAGGATAAGAATACAAAGGATGATTCATTTGTTTGTGACTTCTAATAGCTAGATAAATTTTTCCAGTGAAAAAAATACTTTTCACTACCACTGTAGTGTGGTTGCTTTGCAAATAATTCACAAGAGTTCACAACACAGCCCAGTCCTACAGAGTCACCTTTGTCCTGTCTCTTTCTTCATGCTACTTGGCATGCCCGGTTGTCTGCCCTGCCAAATTCCATCACTGCATAGGAGTCTTTATTAAAACCCTTCCTGAAAGCTGCAGTAGTAACCAGCAGAGAGCTTCAGTTGGCAGAGCATGACTGCCTATGGAGAGAGGGCAGTCAGACCTGTGACATCTTTTGCCGATCCAATAGCAGTAATGCTGGGATTATTAGTTTTTCCAGCTCATTTTATTCTGAATGCTGCCTCATGGAAGAGAGTTCTTTCTTAAGAACTCTACCCATCTCCACATTTCTTGTTTCTCACCTTCAATAAAAGGGTCCACAGGTTGAGAACCACTAGGTCAGAGAACCTCGGACCACTAGTGATCTGCGACCATCTTGCAGGTGGGCCGCAGGCTTGGGACTCGCCTTCCCTCTTTCCCTGGTGTAGGGAGCCCGCACTGGTGCTTCAGCTCTGTACCCTGCTCCTCACAAGGCTAGAGTGCCAGCACTGGCTCCTTGCTGTGGTGCCTGAGCCTTGCAGGCCAGATCTGACTTGCAGGGGCAGGAAGCAACACCACATACTGCCTCTCCTCCCTCCAGCTGGGGGACCAGCAGTGCAGGAAACTGCTCACCTGGAGGTTTTTTCTGCTGCTCCCATTGGCCAGAATCCCAGCCAATGAGAGCAGCAGGGGGTGGTGCCTGGGGGCAAGGAGCAAGGTAAGCGTCCCATATACCCCTCATGCCAGACCCCACAGCCCCATCGCACATGTGCGTGTGCGTGCACGCGCATACACACACACACACACACACACAACCATTGAGAGCCCCATCCTGACTCTGGCACCCTCCTTCCCACCCAGACCTTGTACCCCCAACCTTTCCTGACCCATTTTATCATTATAGGTGGTTGATTAATGGTCCATGGAAAGATTTCTGGGCCAGAAAGTTTGAGAACCACTGCACTGGGTAATGGCATGTGCATTGATTTATCTTCTAATTTCAAGTCAGGAACTTTCTATTAGCATGAAGAGAAGCTGTTTATCACAGCACTTTAAAAGCAAGGATATGCTGTATTTTGGATTACTGAGTATTGGTTCTCCTAAAATCAGAGAGCTCCCGCTAAACTAGTTGGGATACCTTTTCCAGCAATCTCTGATTTTTTTTTTTTTTTCACTATGGACTCTCCCAAGCTCCTTTTGTTGACTTTAGCAGTACTGGATTGGTGGACACCACCTGTTTGTTCTTCTTTTCTGTAGCATAGTACCGTTTTAGTTTTTCATGCTAGACAGTCAACATTTATTCGCTCAGTGCACATCTGAATTGTACATGGTGTTAAACAAGCCTGTAATGTCCTGGCATTGATCCCTTGTAAGCATCACCTTCTGGTCAGGTGTGAGTGCATCTTAAAATCAGTCTCAGCCCTGGTATCCAGTTTACCCCTGGATGCAATGATTTCACTGTCTTAATCTGTTTTGGCCCCACTTTTCCAGCTGGGCCTCCTGACAATTTAGTCCTCTTTTGGGGATTTACTGCTGTCCAATTGTAGGCCCTTCCCCAGTAGTTTATGATGGGAGGACCTGGGCTCACCCACTACTCCAAGTCCCAGATCAGGGAGCCTAAGAATAGCAGCTAAACACCACCTTGACACTGCCCCAGCCTTTTCTGACTCCTTACTCTTAGCTCAGGGCTCATCCATGTTCAGGCCCAACAGCCAGCCAGGAGTTCTTCCTTGCTCCTCCAGATCCTACTAGCACTGAGCTGTCCTTTGTGCTGCAGCTCTCTTTGGCCAGCCAGGAACACTGCCTGCATTCTCTAGCCCTAGCAAGAAACTGCCTGTTTCTGATGCTGCAACTCCTTTTCAGAGCCCTCCTGGGCCATGATAGGCTGCTCCTTGTAGGCTCCCTGGCTGCTTCCCTTGCAGCCACTCTTGTATACTTGGAGGACATTTCCACTGTTCCTTTCCTGGGCAAGGATTGGGGGGCTCCAAGACCAGTCCATCCGGTCACAATTCCACTTAATTAAGACAGACGGCATGTTAGATTGCTCCTTGAACGACTTCTGTGCAGTTTCAATACTTTAAAAGTGAAATGCAAGACTCTAAATCTGTGGTTCTCAACTGGTGGTCCATGGTGACTTTTTCGGTGGTCCACAGGAACATTGTCCAAAGGAACACGGTGTGAGCAGGCGCTGCCGTTAGGCTGTTTTACGCCGTGTTCACAAGCACGCGGTGCGTCATCCATAGTGTCACGTAGGATGCAACCGCGTTGTGTTGTCAGTAACTTGCGTCTAAGGCTCTGAGCGTCAGTGTAGCTGCCGCCGTCGTGCTGAGCGGTTGCTGTGTCGTTCGTCCTGTGCTACATGTGCTGGAGGTGGTCCACGAAAATTTTTAGATTGGCCTGGTGGTCCGTGGACTGAAACGAGTTGAGAACCACTGCTCTAAATACTGGTCCATAGTCTCCTGTTATACATGCTTACTGAGAATAAATCAAATGCGATTTGGTTAAACAGCACAGCATAAAAGGGTGAAAATAAAATGTGTTTTTGAAATTTTAACACCTAAAGTGGTGGATGTAAATATGTTATTTCAAGGTCTCTTGGAACATATAAATATGTTTTGACTAGTCTTACTTGCTTGGAAAATGAAAGTCCTGAGTAGTATTTAAAACTTAGTTGCAAAAGCGACAAGGAGTCCTGTGGCACCTTATAGACTAACAGATTTATTGGAGCATAAGTTTTCGTGGGCAAAGACCCACTTCGTCACATGCATCTGATGAAGTGGGTCTTTGCCCACGAAAGCTTATGCTCCAATAAATCTGTTAATCTATAAGGTGCCACAGGACTCCTAGTTGCTTTTGCAGATTCAGACTAACACGGCTACCCCTCTGATACTTAAAACTTAGTTGTCTCCTAGCAAATACTAGAGCCACTCCAGAAGTGCTTTCTGGGCCTTTGTGTGCCTCTTAACTTATGATTTTCAGAATCATCTCATAACTCATCAGTCAAAAGGAGTTATACATGTTTTTGACCTTTTTACATTCAGCTCAATGGGAGACAAATCAAAGGTTTATTGTAATTATAAAGACATTCTCTGTAAGGCGGCCATCTGAAATCAGAAAGCAAAACCTTTACAAAACCACTTTCTAACGCAGACGGTTTCCTTTCTCTAATGCTAATGCTCAAGTGCAAATATATTAAGTGATATCAATATCAGGAACATATAAGTATATGTGTGTATTACATATTTTTGTGTTCACTGCCTTATACAAGGAGAGAGTAATAACTTCCACCTATCTTCCTCCCTCCTTCCACCTCCACACCCTGCTTGTTGAGAAAGAGTGATAGAAAATGAATCATTGCAAGGCCATGAAATCCTGTACATAGCTCAAATTAACATTTTTACCCGTTCACTTTTTGTTATATCATTAGCTAAATATTTTAAGGGTTACTGTAAATTATATTAACTAATAATGTTTTCCATTTATTAATTAGTAGTGGCTATTTTTGGTTTAGTTCTTGTAAAGGCTGTTTCTTGGGAATAATATGCATTGCATTTAATCAGAAAAATGTATAACATGAGTAGGTTTTACTCATAAAAATATATAGGTGGGTTTATATGTCTGTTACGATAGAGCTTCCTCATTGAAAGTTTTTATGGGCTTTTCTCATGAGTATTAACATTTACATCTAACCCTAAGAATGTTTGGTACAGGTTTTCCCATAAAATAAATGAAATTTGAATTCCTTTCTCTTAGGCACCTACCATTCTGACATTTTTTGATCGTATTTTATTTAATAAATATTGCAGTTGATGGTCAGCATCCATTCTGTCTTGTAACTAGTTTTGCAATACACTTTGTTGTTCACAGATTTGGATTTCAATGTATTTGATCTTGCTGATCAAGCTTTGAACTTTGTACTTTGATTTTTAACTCTTTGCTTTAGGTTTGGTAACTTTATCAAAAATTGCCCCATTTTATTTTTGCCAGAGAAGACTGAACTGGGAGTTGTCTTAATTGAAGTAAATTTCACTCTAGTACTCTTTGATCAAAAACCTTCATTTGCTTAGTAGTATTAGGGTGAAGCTCACTAGTTGGTACTGTGAGAGACCCTATATTTAAAAAAAAGTGCCAGTGATTATGATTATTTCTATCAGGCATGTTTTAGGATTTTTATGGTATGTGTGCTTTGCCATTTAGAAAAAGAAAAAAAAAAGAAGAAAAATCTTCCTGAATAAATGGGGATTGACTGAGTAGGGGCTCCCACCTCAGTTCATGCTTCTGCTGAGTTTCTTGAATAAGCCTGCCCAGATCCTTCTCTCACTACCCAGGCTGGTGACTTTACAATAATCTCTGCTTTTTAACTAAATACCAAATGCAAAACTGCTTGTTTTGTGTATGATTTATACTGTATTGCATCATTACAGCACATAGCAGGGAAGACATTAGTGGTCTTTAATATAAGTTTCTTAGTTTTATTTCTTTAAAAATTGCCCAGTGTGCTAAAGACAATGAGAAAAAAATCATTTTTGGTACAGGTGGGTGCATCTACATGGATTGGAATTATTCTCATTCACCCGGGGTTAGGGATGTAAGTGACTAGTTGACTATCTGATCAGCATAACCTTATCGGATAGTCGAATAGTGACTCGACTAGTCGCTTCCTCCTCTTTTGCATCTATTAGAGAGAGGTAGTGGGGGCGGGGGGGGGCAGGAGCTGGTGCGGGAGGGGGGGGCCCGGCTTAACAGTCGGTTCCCCCCATCACCGTCTCCACAGGAGGCAGACACACAGCAGAGAAACAGTTCAATTGAGGACTGAAGAAGTCCCCGCTCATGCCGATTCCCCTCTGTGCCTCTGTCTCCCCTGCCCCCACAGCAGCAAGGTGGGGGAACAGGGAGCCAGTGCTGGGGGAGAGCTGGCTTAAAAGCTGGTTCCTCCCAGCACTGACTCCAGGGTGCCGCATGCCCCCTCTCCTCGCTGCCTCTGATAGAGGCATTGGGGTGGGAGGTGGATAGGGGAGGCTGCTGCAAAGCAGCCCCTGTCCACAGTGATTCCAGCGGGTAACTGTCGTCCCCCCCCCCCCCCCCGGATGGGGGCTGCTGCCACCAAGCAGCCCCTGTTCATGGCAGCCGGGGCTGCTGGACGCAAACAGGGCTGCTGGACTCAGTGCCAACCGGGACCGAGCAGTCTCAGCTTGTGCTGGTCTGGGACGCTGCACCTCTGCATTTTAAATATAGGAAGAGCCCGGCAGCTCTTACTACATATAAAGTGCAGAGCCGCAGCACGGGTGGCTCCCGGGACTGAGCAGTCCTGACTCGAGCAGTCGTGGCTCGAGCTGGCTCTGCAGAGCGGTCCTACTGACTAATCATATGGTCGATACAAATTGTATCAATTATACGATTAGCTAGCTAACCGCAATTTAGCATCCTTACATGGCATGAAATGCTGGCCCGACTAAAGTCAGTGGGAATTTTGCCCCTGCAGTCTGTGAGGATCTCAATGAGAAGTGCCAGGATTTCACCTCGCAGCTACATAAGATCAAAAGCTCTAAGGATTGTCTCTTTCACAAACAGAAGTTGGTCCAGTAAAATAATACCTTACCCCCTTAGTCTCTAATGTTCTGGGACCAACACAACTACAGTAACTCTGCAAACAATATAATTGCCTGTCTATTTGGTTAGTAAATAGCAGAAGCCAGATCCTAATCATATTTGCCACAATGTAAAACTGAAGTAATGTCATTAATGTCACTGGAATTTCACTGGTGTAAACCAAGATAAGAGCAGAACTTGGAGCCAGCTTTTTGGCTAATGGAAAAAAAAATCACCCAGTAAAACTATCCATGAAGACAAGGTCAACTGGCTAATACCATGGTCTTCGAATTCAGCCATACTTCTCTGACATAACCTTTCTTCCATCAACTTCTACTGAGTGTTTTCTCAAACATTCACAGTAAATAAAGGTTAACAATATTTTAACAGCAACTTCCAGACATTTAAATGTCTGATTCAAAGATAAATTAATGTAATCTCTAATAATGACGTACCAAGAAGTTTAAATACATTTAAAATGTAAAAGTATTCCCACAGTTTGAATTGGTTGAGTTTCTTTTAGGGAACATATCCATGGCTATTTTTAGTCTTTACCTCTATGTGGAATGAAAAGAAATATGTTTGTTGAATAATTTTGAGAGTTATAAATTAGTTCTCTTTGAAAAAGACCACCTGTTTTGTGTTTTTCTTCACAGGTCAGATGATGATGCAGATAACCGGAGTTCCAGAGTGACCCAACTTTGCACTTACTTTCAGCAGAAATATAAGCACCTCTGCCGCCTGGAGCGGGCGGAATCTCGTCAAAAGAAATGCCGGCATACGCTCCGGAAAGCTTTGCTGCATGCGGCCAGCAGAGAGCCGGAATGTGCGGGGCAGCTCATACAGGAACTCCGAAGAGCTACATGCACTTGTACCAGGTTAGAACTCAAACACTCCAACATGCCTGCAATAGTAAGCAAGTCCGGATGAGAATCAGCAGTGAAACCAGCAGGTTAAGCTGAAATGTTGAATTTTTAACCCAATATACATATGGATCCTGCACTTAGATGACATCATAATCCTGACATAAAAAGGCCTAGCAATAGAATACAGTAAATTAAAGCATGGTTTATTTCTGAAAAGGTTAGGCATTTTTTAGCTGTGTAGTGCAGAAGATGGATCATTTGTTCAGCAATACATGCCCATGATTTGAATTACATGGGATAAAATCATGGCCCCACTGAAGTCAAGGGCAAAATTCTAACTGACTTCATTGAGGTGAGGATTTCACCCAGAATATTTTAGGTTCTAATTTTTGTTGTTCCTTCATTTTACAATGATATCCCACTCTCGTGTCTTATGGTTTTAGTTAAATGCTTTACAGAAATATACAGTCTGTTCTGTAGAGTCCCTCGACAAGTCAGACTTTTTAAAAAAATGTCTCTGTTCTCTTGACCTCATTCAGGCATATCTTCAGAAACTCCTATAGCTTTTTATTAGATTTGACTCAGTCTAACAGTAAACGATATTGAACAGTGAAACAAATATCCTCTAAAAGCTCTGAAGGGTACCTTCTGTGGGAATTCCTGTTAGAAAATATCAACATCCCTTTTGTTCTTGCCATGCATGGAGTTGCTTTGTATAGAATACTTGTGCAAGCCCTAGTGTTGTGTCTTCGGTACCAGCAGCTTTCCTCTGCTGCATCTCTCCTCTCTCACCAAGACGTGGTTCTGGAGGACTATGAAGAGAAATATGGGGAGAGGGGCGGCAGCAGTAGGCTGACAACAGACTTTACCCTGTTCACAGAGGGCACCCTGTTTGGGTATGGTCTTTGTTTTTGTGGGGGTAAAGAAGGACTAAGGGCTCTGTTTTATGGTGGGGGATACATTGAGGATGGAAGAAAAGGCTCCCATCTTATAAGGACAGCTCAGAATTGCAGTTTAATTGAATGGTTTCTAATGAACTTTTAAAAGTAAATCCATAAATAAATGTCTTCAGTCTTAAACTGTGTGAATTCTGGCCCATGCCAGAATTCCCAGGCTAATTCAATGCAACTTGGTCAGATTATATGGTAACCTGAGTAAAGTCTACCCTGTAGCACATAGATTACTTGTGCAATTAGAAGTGAATGATAAATTAAATCAAAGGTCGTCTGACAAAGTAATAGAGCTCTGTAGTCACTCTTTCAGTCTCAAAGGGACTGCAATGATTTTATGACTCCAGATACTTCATGCTGGCTTTAGGGGATGATAATATTTCTTATAAATTATGTTTGTGTCTTGTGATCAAGCATAAAAGAGCTGATGAAGCTGTAAGTGTAATAGCTGGGATGTCTGCAAAGAGCCTTCTTTCATCGTTGAGAATAATGTGCATGGGAGGTGAAATTCACTACATGCAAAGGGCCAGTCCTGTTTTGAGGGCTTACACAGGTCTTCTGCATTGCATAGGCCTTGTGCCAGCCTTCTGTATGTCAGGTGAATTTCATTTACAGTGAGAGTGCAACTCTGGGTTCTAGCATATAATATTTACATTGCAAGCCTGGAGTCTCTGATCAGGTCCTGGCTCTGATAGTCAGATGCTGTAAACAAATTAACAGTTGTGAGGAAGTCTTGCTTGCCTCATCCTGTAATGCTCTTACACCAGTGTCACCCTAGCCCCTTGTTTATATTTGTCCTGTAGCTGGAAACCATACATGTATATCCAGACTGTTGTGGTTCACTTTGTCACGTTTAGTGTTATAGTTATGCCATGATATCTGCTGGTGGTGGATTTCTTATTTTAAACTCCATACTGTAATGTGTTTTTTATTTCAGCACAAGCCAAGCCAAGCAGAGAGATGCAGACCCAACAACATGTAGTGGATCTGTGAAGGGTGAAAAGTGCACTAACAAGGCCCTTCCATTCACCAGGCATTGTTTTCAACGTATCCTCTTAACTACCCTGCGTGCTCATTGTAGAAGGAAACATCTTTGGTCAAGTTTCATTCTTTAGAGTGATACATCATTTTGTTATCAGAAATAGTTATTTGCAAATAATGTCTCCTGAACCATTTTGGTTGTGTGTCTGTTTCCTTATAGGTATTTATGGTAGTGGAAATGTGCACTGTTCACAGTTGACAGAGCAGACCCATTTGTCAGGTTACCTGTATCTGTTCTAGCACACTGTTACATTCCTACTCACCTTAGCCTGGTGCGGGCCAGCAACTTTACGGATGATCTTATTCTTTGATGGGAAGGTGTATCCTCTACTGTTCTTCTGCAGTTGATGGTAGCTTTCCATAGAATATCTGGATGGTCTTGCATGATTCAGTTCTGTAGGAAGAAAGTAGGGATACTATGGAGTACAGTGGTAGCCTAGAGTGAATGAATGGTGAAGGTTCTAATATCCTGCATTGCTAATCAGAATGGTGCAGAGGAAAGAAAGAGAATTCCCTAAAACACAACTCTTGGTGAAGAAGAAACTCTACATGAATGCATGGGATTTCAGGAAAACCTTAAAGAAATGTGATCTGGAGAGGTATAACATTCTCCTCAAAAAGGGGGAAAAACCTTGTGAGATTCAAAACCACCTTCCATATCTGAACCGGAGCTAGACAGGCTGATTAGTATTATGATTTTTTATGATTATTTTAAGTACTCTATTTCTTACCTGGAAAGACCCATGTGCATCTTCTCGGTTTTTCTTCCTTTCCTTCCTCCCCATAGAACTATAGTTGTGATTTCACAGCCTCCTTAGGAATTGAAGAAGTGTTGCAAAATGATGAGGATGGGGAATGAAGACAAAGGGTAGAAAAGATTAAATGGATGGGACAAAAGCAAAGCATCTTAAAATGTTGGATGTAAGAAATGGAGTAACCATATAAAAGCTTTAAAAACCAGTCCCTCTGTTCCTTTGACAGGGAAAACCAACATCCCTCCTGTTCTTGTCATGCATGGAGTTACTTTGTATAGAATACTTTTACACAGTATTAATTAATATAAATTTTGAAGATACATTATTGTCAGTTGAAAGCAAAAACTATTATCAGTGGCCACTGACAATCTTATCCAACATGAGTGCCAAGATCCAGTGGAAAAGCATGTTGGGCTGATTGAGGTTCAGCTTCCAGATCTCCATCACTCAATCCATCCCATTGGCCTTCTGTTTGACTTTGAGCAAATCACGTTGGTTCTCTATGCCTTATCTTCTCTGCCTGGCAAATGAGGGTGGCAGTACATTATTTGAGACTTGTGCATGATGAGCTATTTGGCTCTTGTAACTTCCCACTGTCTGCAGACAATACGTTACATTTCATGCTGCATCTGTATCTGCAGGCCACTCAAAACTCCTCCTTTCAAACTTCATGTAATAAGGCAGGTATGGTTGGGAAGTAGATGGTGCGTTTTAGCCCCGCAGAGACACAGTGCAGCGCTGCAGGACATGTTGCTTGTTCCTGCAATGGCTGCAAAATACAATGATGATTTCTCATTTTCTATCTTAAAAATACAGATCTCTGTGAACAAGAACCTCTAAATGTGGGGAAGTTACAAGGCTTAGATACATGAGACCAGATTTTCAAAACAGCTCTGCACCCAAAGGATCTATGCATGTGTGTGTAAATATATTAAAAATGCAACTCCTCCCTCTCCTCCCACAGAGATAATATTTTGCAATGTATCCAGTTCAAAGAATAGCAAATGTTTTGATTTTGCTTTTCTCTCTCCTTCACACATCATTTCTGTCCCTCCTGCCCAATGAAAATAGTTGTTTTCCACCTTCTCCTTTCTTAGGTTTTCTCTTTATTAATGTATATAAATTTTTTTTTATTTGAGCTAGGTAGTTAAATTCTGGAATAGGCTTCAAAGGAATGTTGTAGAATCCCCATCATGGGAGGTTTTTAAGAACTGCTGAGAGATATAACTGGTCAGAGTTTATTTGGTTCTGCCTCGTCCATAGAGCTGGTCTTGTTGGCCTCTCATGATCCCTTCCATCCCCATGCTTCTGTGATTCTGTTCACTTTGCATTCTACAATTTTGTGCATGTGGTGATGGTGATGCATCAGTTTGACAATGAGCTACTGTGGGCAGAAGGAAAGCTGCTAATATTATTTGAAACAGGGAAAGAAAAGCCCACTGCAAAATGTCTGTTTGACTTACAGTAAAGTCTGAAAACACAAGTTTCAATTTAAATTTATTTGACCTTTTCAATCCATTCACATATCGGCTTTCAGAGAAGCAAGAAGGATTTTAGAACTTTTTGTGTTCTCTATCTAGAAAGGTAAAAGCCAAAAAAATAACTTAAAGAATGGAAGACATTTTGTTTTTAATGTTTTAATAGTGAGGTAATAGTCCTGTTGACACTACTGATTAAGAGTTTCCAGATAGAGGCGGGGAACCTTTTTTCTGTCAGGGGCCACTGACAGAAAAATCACATGGGGGGGAGGGGTACACATGAAAAACAAACCCTCACTAGTCACCTCCAAGTGAGAAGGGAAAAAAAAACCTTCAGTCACATTTAATTGGATGCATAGGAACTAGATTTGTCCTGCAAGCCATAGATTTGTGACCCCTGCTCCAGGAAAGAGATAAGGATTCATTAGCAAAATATCTGCATCAGTGGCAAATGATAAAAATCATAACATCATAACAAATGATAAAATCCTGGGCAATTCAGGTTTAAGTTTGCCTACTTTCAAATAACAAAGTTAAGATACTCATTAAAAATAGCATCTTGATGGATTGGTGGTATTCAAGGCTTTGATATGTATCGTATTGGCATGTCTCTGCTGTCTGGTGTGTTGTTCCTGACACAGAAACACATAGATATCCTATTGAACCGTTCTCAGCAGCTCTTTTCAAGTTGCACAGCCAAGTTTGCAGATGGACAGCAATGCTCTGTGCCAGTTTTTGACATTACACATCAGACTCCTTTGTGTGAAGAACATGCCAAAAAAATGGTAAGTACAAACCACAGCTGTAACTATTTCCATAAACTGGGATAATCAGCAGCTCTATTTAGCTAGGTTTATCAACTTGTGTGCTGTTTTACAAATATATATAATCTCCCCAACAAATATAAAGTAGTTTTACCTATTTTTTTTTCTTGCGGGGGAAATGGATATGCTAAAAGCCAGAAATTGATCTGACCTTTTCGTATAATCATCGAAAGCTTCAGGCTACAACATCTAAGGTTGCCCATCATATCGCAGTAGTGAGGCCCTGCAGCATGGTGTATTCTGGAGCATTAGAACAGATTAGGAACTGGTGGAACATGAGACAATATCCTCGATTTTCTGATCTCCACCTACCTCCTCCAAAAGCAACATTTTTAGGATAATTTATGTGCCTCTTTGCCTGTCATTTCTTTTTTTTTTCTCTCTCCCAAAAAATGCTTTTGGGACACTTTAACTCTGAGGTTCCCATTGTGTTTTATTGTATAACACAGACCCTTACTGTTTTAATCCAGGTTTTGTTCTCTCGTTCTCTCTCTCTCTCTCTCTGTCTGTCTCATATATATCCTCAGCGTCCTTATCAAAAGCCTGAAGATTGTCCCCCATTTTTTTCCTTTGCTTGGCACATCAAAGCCCTGTTCCTACAACCTTCATAATCAAAATTGAAGACTGAATCCGACTTGCTTCAGAGCTTATACGATGGCACTCATTTTGTAATTAGCCATTGGGCTGCTGTTCAGGAGTACAAGGCCCTGCAGCTATGCAACCGTGCCCCCTGCCAATTCTCAGTCCTACAGCACTTACTATGTCTCTTCAGTGCTTTTGGCTCTTTACAGCAATGGGAACATGACCAGAACTCTGGTTTACACCTACTTGCACAAATCCCTACCATCAGGTCATCCCAATAGTCATTCTTTTGGTGCTTATATGGGATGTTCCAAATCTTTTGTTTTGGACTTTATGTGCATTGAACTGTGGTTCTACTCTGACGCAGTCATTAAAAAAGACACTGTGGGTTTTCTGTATTTGCAGTATTTCAGCAATGACAATAATGTGATCTTTTTTTCTGACTGCCAGCTCTGCACACCTGATCTGAGAATTAGCCTGAGTTCATTCTTTCACACTCCTTTTTTCCAGTAGTAGAAGTCCCAGATTGTGCCCTTGATTAAACCTGTGGAGCCCTATTTGCCTCCAAAGAGGTTGCAAAGGTGTAACTAAGGATGTAATGTACATGCTCATTGTTCTTCTCAGGGATAATGCAGGATGAGGAAAGGAGGTAACGTGACTTTCATACCCATGCTTGGATTTGCAGGTTGGCAGTTAGAAAGATCCTCTCTTCACTCACCTTGTGTCTCAGTGTTTGGGAATGGCAAGAAAAGAAAGTTGCATTTGATCCTAATGTGTCCCCTCTTCATTGTTTCTCCCAAAGGATAATTTCTTGAGAGGGGACAGCTCCCGTAAAGTTCAGCACCAGCAGCAGAGGAAACCCAGGAAAAAAACAAAGCCACCTGCACTTACCAAAAAACACAAAAAGAAGAGAAGGAGGGGGCCACGGAGGCCCCAGAAACCTATTCCTCCTGCAGTGCCCCAAGGGAACCTCAGCATGCCCACCAGCATTTCACTGCCAGTGGAGATCTCCCACATACGGTCAGTGCCCATGGCACATTGTGCTGGGCTTGTTTTAGCTTTTTAATCAAAAAGTTAAATACAGGAAAAGATGGCAGAGACAATGCACTGCACAGAGTCTGGCTAAATGAAAGCTGAACAGAGCTTGGCTTAATTAGGTCTGCTGTGACCTTTCCTTTTTCTTTTCTCCACCACTTAATATTTTGACTTTCCGAATATGTTAGATGTTTGAACTGGAATGAACATCTTCAGGTGTCTTTTATTTCTATCATTGCTGAAAGGAAGAATTGGAATATGTTAATTTCAAATCTCAACACAGTTCAGTTAAAATGGTTATTTTGCTGCCGATGCACAACTCAAAACTATCATTAGTAGAACAAATTAAATTACACTTGTTTAAATGGCATTCTTTCCATTTACTGATTGAAAAATAAAAAGGGCTGGGTGTGTGTCTGTAAAGTATGCTGCAGTATTGAGAAATCAGGATTTTAAAGTGTGACATGACAACACTGTCTCTTCAGGAGCCCCTCCACACCGGACCTAAGTACAGATGAGCTGCCCGATGACATCGCCAATGAAATCACAGACATTCCACATGACTTGGAATTGAATCAAGAGGACTTTTCTGATGTCCTACCACGGCTGCCTGATGACTTACAAGATTTTGATTTCTTTGAAGGTACATTTTTTGTTTTAATTTATGTGAATTTTTAATTTAATACACATAGTGAAGTGAGGTGCATTTGAGGGTTCCACCTGCTTTCTTGCAGGGAAGAGGACTGTTAGAGAAAGAACACGTATTCAGCCCACTGCTCCTACCTCTTAACTCTAAGAAGAATATGTTTTACAAGACATGCATGTGATTATTTGCTTGTTTGTATACTTGGTACTATGGAAATCCTGAGTGATTTAAAATTTTAATAAATTATTTTGTGCTTTTCTGTATGTCACTGACAATTGCAATTTAATCAACCAAATTCGCAGTAAGGCATCATTCTGTGACTTGGATTCCAGCCCAATTTTATCAATGTCAGTGGCCTTGTCTACACTGAGAAATAAGGTTGAATTTATTAAGGTCAATTTTCTAGCACCTGATTTTGTAATGTCAAAGGTGCATATCTCCACTGTGCACAAGAATTCAATGTAGTTCAACAGTGCGTCTCCAATAGCGTGGCTCCTGTCAACTTTGAGAGCATTGCACTAGGGGTAAGCTATCTCACAGTTCCTGCTGCCCCTTTGCATTCTGGGTTATGCTTCCAGTGCACGCTGGGACCAAAACGGTGTAGAGGGTGATTCTGGGTACATGTTGTCCGTATTCCATAATGCCCTTGTCTCTCACCCTTTCTCACACACTTGAAAGAAACAGCAAACAGGATTTTTGTGCCCTTTTTTCCCTGGTTATCTGTGCAGACGGATAGCAGGGTAAGCATGGAACCCATTGAGCAGCAAAGTATTATATCAGTCATATTAACCGTGATGTGCCTTATGCTGGAGTATATCCAGAGCATATCCAGGACCTGCCGGAATGAGGACAAATCTTGGGATGCCATGAATATAACCCTTCTGCGAAGTACGTGAGTTGAACGACTGGCAAATGCCGCTGGCATTTGATCCTCTGGACACAGTGGAACGCTGGTTCTGGTGCTGTCAGACAAGCACCAGACTGCATAATGATGCAGCTATGGGACGATCAGCAGCAGCTGCAGAACCTTTTTATGCATAAGGCCACTTTCGTAGAACTCTGTGAATTGCTTTCCCCTGCCCTGAAGCGCATGAATATCAGAATGAGACCCGCTCTGTCAGTTGACAAGCGAGTGGCAAATAGTCATGTGGAAGCTTGCAATGCCAGACATCTACTGGTTAGTTGGAAATCAGTTTGGAGTGGGGAAATCTGCAGTGGGGGCTGTTGTGATCCAAATAGCCAAGACCATCAATACTCTTCTGCTGTGAAGGTTAATGAGTCTGGGAAACATGCAGGGCATAGTGGAGTGCTTTGCCACGATGAAGTTCCCTAACCGTGGTGGGGTGATAGATGGAACACACATTTCTATCGTGGCACCTGACCACCTTGCCAAAAAGTACTTTAACTACAAAGGTTACTTCTCAATGGTGCTGGCGATTCTGGTGGATCACAAGGGCCGTTTCACCGCCATCAATGTGGGATGGTTGGAAAGGTTCATGACACGTGCATCTTTAGGAACTCCGGTCTCTTCAGAAAGCTGCAAGATGGAACTTTCTTCCCAGACCAGAAAATTATCATCGGAGGCGTTGAAATGCCAATAGTGATTCTTGGAGACCCAGCCTACCCCTAGCTTCCATGGCTCACGAAGCTATACAC
Source organism: Pelochelys cantorii (assembly GCA_032595735.1). NCBI lineage: Eukaryota > Metazoa > Chordata > Testudines > Trionychidae > Pelochelys > Pelochelys cantorii. The sequence goes on along the minus strand of CM064332.1, from coordinate 65,314,156 downwards.
AGGCAGCAGGGACCACAGTAAGGAGCAGTTCAGCTACAGGCTGAGCAAGTGCAGAATGGTGGTAGAATGCTTCTTGGGCATTTAAAAGGAAGATTTCACTTTCTACTGACTAGGTTAAACCCCAGTGAAAGCAACATTTCCATTGTTGTGGCAGCCAGCTGTGTACTCTTGTAGATATTCTGGAGCAAAGGAGAAAGATATATGGCAGGATGGGAGGGTGAGGTGCAGCACCTAGCCAGTAATTATGAGCAGCCAGACACCAGAGCAAAAAGCAGAGCATGTTGAGGGGCACTGCAAATCAGAGAGACTTTGGAAAAGCAGCTTTGTGAATGGCCAGACAGCGGTAAGAAAGTTGTGCATGTTGCTCTTAACGAGGTGCCCTTGCATTAAGTGGGCCTGCCTATAAACTCTGTAACTCCCTTCCCCTTTCAAAACATGAGTGTTGTTCAGAAATCATGCATTTTTAGGGAACACAGCAGGGACAGAAAAGGAGTTCGGGGGGGGATTTTGTGGGGGATGATCACAGGTGTGAGGAGAGTCTTTTGCTCTGGGATGCATCCCTGAGGGTTGAGTGTGAGGCTGACCTTGGCCACCCTGCTCCCCGCATTCTAGGGCCCTTGGGAGAGGAGGGAATGAGAATCCGCAAGAGCTGGAGGGAGTGCCTGTGCCTGTGGCTGTCCTAGAATGGCATCATGTGGATCATCACATCCGCCATGACCATCAAGACTCTCTCCTGGTTCTTCACTTCCAGTTCCCTGCTCGCTCTCCTCCTCACACTCCACTTGCATCTCCTACAGTCCACTCACTTAATTACTCCCTGTCCAAGTGGACGGATTGCATTTGCTTCTTGAACATGTCATCCCTGGTATATGTTTGCCTTTGGATCTGTGCTAGCTGGACAGCTAGCAGAACTGAGGGAGTGTGCAGCAAGCTCACTGCTGCACCTGCTGTAAAGAAAAGTGAAGGGCAGGCTTTACAGGACATACATTGTTGAGCATAAAACCTAATCTCTTAGCATAAATGGAAAGCCTTCTAAAGACAATAGGGAGCTGTTATGTACCAGGCTACAGTTGTGCCTTTAAGCACCCTCTATGCAGCAGATACCCCACAGAGATCTTAGGGGAGCAGCTGGACTTGGTTTGGTGGCAGACATAGTAAAGGACGGGTTGGGTCCTGAGCCTTCAGAGGGGAAGGGGGGTCCAGGCATGGTGGCAGGGACTCATGAGGTGAGTATGTGTCCCCCCGATTTGCCGGGAGAGTGCGACTTTCCCTTCCCACAAGAGCATGTGGGTGGGAGAAAGGAGGGGCTCTGGGTGTGGTGGCAGGGCAGGAGCACAAGCCATGCTTCATTGGGGATGAGAAAATGGGGATTTACTGCAGAGGAATCCGTTAATAGCTTCTCCTGCTTCATCTAGGTTCTCATGTGAGGTATCGGTCTTCTCCAAATCATGTAGAGTGACAGGGGTGGATGCTGACTGAATGTGGCCAGAAACCTGGGCCTTATGCTGCAATGCTTTGTGCTGCAATGATGCAGACCGCTTACTTCTGGCTTGTCTTAGGAAGGTGTACTACCGTGGAGGAAGGAATAAGGCAGCCTCCCCAGAAACCTTGTGAGAAGGATGAAAGAGTTCCTATGTGAGAGCTTCATGGAGATGTGCAGGGAGGATTCCTGTTTCGTCTCCGGATATGTTAACAAACTATTCTGTGGTGCCCCCATTGTGTAGACAGTTGGCTGCCACAGATCACACCCAATTGCCTTAACCCACTTCAAGCATGATTAAAAATGTGAACTCACCAAAAGTCCCCTCCCCACCATCAGACCAACAACGAGACATCCTGGGAAGAGGGGATTGGCTCCAAAGTTATAAAAAGAACCTGGCTGTTGGTGAGATTTGGTTCCCCACTCATCGATTGACCATTCTCTACCTCTTCTTCTTCCTCATCCATGCTGTCCTTCACGCTGCTGCATGAGGCTGCCAGAGGAGTGTCTTGGGAAGAATCCACAGACTGGCTTGGAAAGCTGGTCAGTTCCCCCCTAGAATTGCATGCCACTGCTCAGAGAAGTGGCATGTTTGTAGTGATGATCCAGACCATCCGTCTGCCCCCTTTTTCTTCTAATAGGCCTGCCTGAGCTCCTTTATTTTCAGGTAGCACTGCTGAGCGTCCCTGGTGTATCCTTTCTCCTCAATGCCCTTTGCAATCTTGGCCTAGATATCTGCATTTCTTTTGCTGGTTCGTAGTTCTGTGAGAACGGATTCCTCTCCCTACACAGCAATCAGGCCCAGGATCTCCTGCACGTTTCATGCTGGTACTCGTTTGTGACCCTTGGCATTCATGGTCAGGTGTGCTGCTGAGGTGAGCTGTCCACTGAAGTCTGCTCGCCACAGTGGCTACATAGGAAATGAAATTCAGAATTTCCCGGGGCTTTTCCTGTGCACCTGGAGAACATCAGAATTGAAAGTCCTGTCCAGACTGTGGGACAAATCTCACAGGCCAAGAATATCAACTTTCACAGCACTGCATCGGCACTATCTTAGGTTGACTATGCAAGGTCGAATTTAACTTTATTCCCCGTGAAAAGCAGGAGTAATGAAATCAACTTTGATGGCCCTTAAAGTCGACGGCATGAGCTTGGTGGTATGGACTCATTGTTTAGAAAATCAACTTAATGAGGCTAAGTTTGACCTAAACTCCCTGTGTAGACCAGGTCTGTCTTTTTATCAGAGGAAAACAGATTTTAAAAAAAACACCTGGAGAACTTCAGCGTGAGCTGAAATACACATGAATTTCTGTGTGTTTTTTCAGGGCCCACTGTGGGTAGGAAAAGGCTCAGAATAGAACAACCAGTAATTTTGGAAACCTCTTGCTGCACTTTTTGTCATTTTTCTGAGCTGTCATATCAGAGTTTGGCATTCTAATCCTTTTAATAAAATGGAGGTTATTGATGGAATCCTAGGCCAGAAGGGACTACTGTGTTTATACAGTCTGGCCTTCTGTATGACACAGGCCATAGAACTTCCCTGAATTAATTCCTAGAACTTGTCTTTTACAGAACCATCCAAAATTTTAAATTATTATGCTAACATAATAAGCAAATTGAACGTTATAAACTGTGCTTAGTGTTACACTTTAGAAAGATATTTAAGCTTTTATAGCAAGGGTGGCTAACTTACTGATCCTCTATGTTGTATTCAATAATCTTCAGAAGTTTGAGAGCAGAGCACACTTGCTCTATGCTTCTGTCCTATGGCCGAGTAGTGGGACGCAAGGCTTCAACCCCACGGGAGGTACCTGCCAGTACTTGGGACTTCAGCCCCATTTTTGCTGAAGCCCCGAGCACTGGCAGGCACCTCCCGCTGGGTTGAAGCCCCTGGATTCCTTTCCGTCTGGGCAGAAGCTGCTAGCCCCATCACCCTGCTGCAGGACAGAAGCCCCACACTCTCCCCAGGCTCATCTGGGAGGTGGAGAAAAGGAGGGTGTGGTGGGGGGGGGGCGGTCTCCACAAGCCACATTGTAAAAGAGCTTCATGTAGCTCGCAAGCTGCAGTTTGGCCACCCCTGTTTTATAGACTTATGTAAATCAAGCAAATGTTTAAGGCTTATTTTGCATTTACACAGAGGAAAAAAAGGACTTGGAATTTTTTTTTCCAACTAGGAAAGGAACAGTAAATTTTCTTTTTCAATCCTATCAAGAACCATTTTGGAAATTTTATTATTTTTTGGTAGAAACCCTATTGCATTTTTTGGATAGTTGTATTCCTAAGACCATAGTGTCAGACATATCTGTGAAAAGCCAGTTAACTTCTGTTGTTCCTGTTTCTATAGGTAAAAATGGAGACCTCCTCCCTACTACAGAAGAGGCGGAGGAACTGGAACGGGCTCTACAGGCTGTAACTTCTCTTGAGTGCCTGAGTACCATTGGAGTACTTACACAGACAGACGGTGTGCCGGTTCAGGAGCTATCAGATAGAGGGATAGGGGTGTTCACCGCAGGTGCTGGAGCTCCAGGAATGCAGTCCTTGAGTAGAGAGGTTAACACGGACCTGGGGGAGCTGTTGAATGGGCGCATAGTACATGATAATTTCTCCAGTCTGGAGCTGGATGAGAACTTGCTCCGTTCTGCTACCTTGTCTAACCCACCTACGCCCCTGGCAGGGCAGATCCAGGGGCAATTCTCTGCCCCAGCCAACGTCGGCCTTACTTCTGCCACTCTGATAAGCCAGAGTGGACTTGGGGAGAGAGCCTTCCCAGGACAGTTTCATGGACTTCATGATGGCAGCCATGCCTCCCAGAGGCCACACTCTGCCCAGCTGCTGAGCAAGGCAGATGACCTAATCACCTCACGACAGCAATACAGCAGTGACCATTCGCACTCCTCACCCCATGGAAGCCATTACGATAGTGAGCATGTGCCGTCTCCCTACAGCGACCATATCACATCCCCCCATGCCACATCCTATTCTGGTGATAACTTGGCAGCTACCTTCTCAGCAGAGATGCCCATTATGGCACAGCACTTGCTCCCACCACAACTGGAGGTGCCACTTAGTGGGGTGGTGAACCCCAGAACTCACTGGGGAAATCTCCCTGTCAATCTTGGTGACCCCTCTCCATTTAGCAACCTTCTTGGTGCCGATGGACACCTTCTTTCCACCTCCCTGTCCACACCACCTACCACCTCGCACTCAGAGACCACCCAGCCTGCCTTCGCCACTGTGACCCCCAACAGCTCCAGTGTGCTTCCGGGGTTACCGCAGACCAGTTTTAGTGGCATGGGTCCTCCCTCTGCTGAACTAATGGCCTCCACTTCCCCCAAACAGCAACTCCCTCAGTTCAGCGCAGCCTTTGGCCATCAGCTGAGCTCACACAGTGGCATTCCTAAGGACCTGCAGCCCAGCCACAGCTCCATAGCTCCTCCCACAGGCTTCACAGTCACAGGTGCCACAGCTACCAGTACCAATAATGCATCTGCTCCCTTTACCACCACCTCTAACTGAGCTAGTCTGTCGGTGTATTTGCAGGCAGATGGGGACCCTGTGTTATCTCTCTTCTCTTCCCTATTTTTTCCTCCCCTTCCTTGGAAGAGGATTTTTTTTTTTTTACAGAGGGGGTTAAAAGGAAACCTCCTGCTGCAGTACAGACCAGGGTGGCCCCTCAGTGAACCTTGCTCTAGTGTTCACATGTGCTGTTGATGCACTGGTGCTCATTTATTACTGGCAGGTTCAATATAACCCAATCAATTCCTTAAGGATGCAGCACAGTTACTGGATGTAATAGACCCTTAGCAGTAAGACCTAGAAATGGGACGATACCTCAGATTACCAATGCACGTTACTGTTTCCTAGGGTTCAGGTCAGCGATTTCCATCCCATTAGCATGTCACGTTGGAAGTTTTTATAGTGGGGGAAAGTGTCTCTTGATTTTAAAAAAGTAGGTAACATATGGGCATGGAGAATTGGCTCCACACTTGGTTTGGTAATGGTGCACCAAAGCACTCAAGACCATGGTTCAATTATTCATTTGACAACTCCTTTAAAATTATTTTTTGACCTCCTCTGTGGGCATGTGTGTGTGTTTGGGGAAGCAGCAGTGCCTTGTCGTCTACTACTGAGGCAACAGTGGTTGTGACTCCTTCCGACGTTGGTCACTGCTCCTATTGAATGTTGATTTATTTTCTTTAGTTTAGGTTCATTGAGCAGAGAGGGGATTGACTGACTAGGGCAAATGGGCTCTACCTGTTTGCTCAGGGCACTGAGGGTTCTTGCTGTTTCAAAGGTTAGCCCAGGGAGAAAAGACAAGAAAATGGGAAAAGTGGAATAAATGATGGTCTAGTCAGGAAACATGCAGAAATTCCCATCAGTGCTGAATTACTGTGGCACTGTAATGTTGATGGTTTGCCTTTTCAAATGTGGCTTTGTCCAGAACTCTTTGCACAGCAAGTGTTTCTTAGCTGAAACAGGAAGAATTCTATTAGTATGTATCAGTATGTAACCCATTCAAACAAATCTACATCAAGCCCCTTCAGTAAACTTAAAATAGCTGAATTTCTCACACTCTTTGTTGCCACCGAGACTCTTTCTGTAATAGCAGTGGTTTTGTACCAGGAGCCATACAGGTTTTAGGACATTGGTGAAACTGGTGCCCTGTATGTGAAGCTGAATGTATGTGGGAACCGGCGGGTACAAATTTGTGGTTACCACTAACCAAAACCAAACTTACAAGCAAAATAGGGAAATAAGAAAATCCTTCTATCCACAACACCTTGTTGCTTTTATTGCCTGTTTGCTGAAAATGGTTTTATGTCTCCTTGGTCATAAAGTCAGCTCCTTATAAAGGCAGTGGATTCCTCTTATATCTGACTCTTCCTTAAAGAGTAACAACAAAACTGGTTCAAGTAGTTTGCTTGAATCATCTCCCTCTTCTCCCCCGCTTCCCCAAAAGAGAATGTGCTTGTGAAAATTGTGATTTTTGTAAAGACCTAACTAGCCACTATGTGAAAGTAATTCCTACCTGATTGCTAAACAAAGTCTCCACTCTTTGGTTTCTTTCTAAGATGCATAGAAGAAAAGATAAAAAGTAAAGCAAATTTCTTTAAGCAAGGGATTATTGAACTGAGTTCAGTTATTCCCTAGTATGTGGAGAGTAATGTATCTTCCCCCGATATATGTATTCTGTTTATGCTAAAGATGAGAGTCAAACCCTCTGCTCCCAGACTTCCTGAGGGTAGGGATTAAGAACTGCATCCAAACTTCTTGGATGCAGCTCATCTCGGGTTTATATCCCTCTAGGTAGAGCCATTCCCATCATATTAAAAGCTTTGTCCTGTTTTCAAGTATAAAAGAATAAGCCCTGTGGGTTTCAGCCCTTTGATGAAATTGCGTATGTGGATGGATGGGGAAACATTCATTTCTAAGTGTGTTTGTCCTTATTTATGTGTTTTCAAATTATGTCCTAAGTTGAAATGAGGCTTATGAAACCCTATTACGCTGTCCAGCTGATTGAGGAATGCCCACTTGACATTGTGAAATGAGGAAAAGCTGATAGGGCATTTGTTTTCATTTTGTTTTTTTATTCTGTCCTCTGCTTCCCCCTCTCCAATGCTTGTGAGGAGACAAATGTTTGATTTGCATTATTTTTCCTTGTGTTAATATTCTTTAGTATATCAAGATGAGTGACTGAAAAAGAAGGATGAACTAGTTTGCCGAATGGGAAGATGATCAATTGTTAAATCTGCCACTATTAAATGTCATGTGACAAGATGTTCTGCAGATTAGTTTGAAGATTTTGAATATGAAATATTTGTCATGCTCATCAAAACTTCTCCTTACCTATCAGTAGAGTAAACGCTTGGGCCCTATTTCTGTTCTCCGTTACATCAGTGTAAATCATGGAGTACTTCTTTTAGCCAGGTGAGTTACTATGGATTTACAAACAAGTGTAACTCAGAACAGACTCTAGCTCTTAACTGGTAATTTATTTAGGCTGGGATTTTCCAAAATGCCCAAGGGAATGTAAGTACACAGCTCCCATTTGAAATCAGCTTCCCATAAGGCAGCTTTGGAAGTCTCTGCCTTTAGATCTCCGCTTTATGGAACTGTTGGGGATTTTTCCTAAACATTGGCTGAATAACATTTTTCATGAGCAGATTGAGTTTGCAGTAAATGTACACCCATAAAATGTTTTCCATTTGAGGTGCTTTAGAAAAGGAATCCCGATCTACTTTCCAGTACAGCGGTTTGAAATGATCAAGACTGTTGCCAGTTGCAGCTTCTCTACATCTAATTGAAGTATAGCTAACTTAATGAAGTTACATTCTAGTATACAGTTCTGATTGTAGGTCCTAATTATGCTATGAGCACCATGCAGTTGGATCCCTATAGCCATACAAAGCCCACTAACTTCACCAGGAGTCTGCCTACAATAGAGTTCAGTGCAGGATCAGCACCATATTGTTATGGGAAGAGTAGCGGACACAAGGGCAAGTGATTATGCAGCCAGACACTTCTCCCCCACTGGGATATATGGATGTTCCATGTCCGATTTGTCTTGGTTCTTAGGGCCATTGATATGGTTCTCATTCATGCTCTCTTGAAAAGGGTTTTTTTCCTCCTGTAATACAGCAATTAGCACTAATAATCCTTTCACCAAAGAGTCAGTGTAGCAATTCCAATCCATTTGTTGAAGTGATTGGTATCTATTCTGCCACTTCTATATGAAATAAATAGACAAATCTTAAATAAAAATATGATGTTTTAAAGAATTAGAAGGCATTTGGCAGAGACGTTTAGAAGCAATAATGTCCTTTTTGGTAATAATGTAACGTCAGGTGGTCTTAGCACACTGACATAAAAATTGGCAGAGATTTCACTCTTGACAAAGATTAACTTTGGTTGGGCAGTTTATGGAGGACAGTGAGGGACAGCATGATGCTGGCTTGATTTATAAAGCAGTTACATTTAAAATAAGATTACATTCTGTGAGAATTTCCCTTTACCATTTAGTTTATTAGCTTATGCCAGTGCTAAATTTGCCTAACTCAGCTCCCATTGGCAATTTAATTGGAAAGGGGATGAAATTGAAGTCGGGATTTGACCCATTGGCTCTACTAATTGCTATATTATGAGAAGTACCTGTGAAAAGCTACATCATCTCCAATTCTCATTTTTCCCTTTTGTCAAGACACATGTTTGTTTTCTTGCCTCTGTTGATTGCTGATTGCACATCTTAAAGAATATCTGTTCAAAAATAACTTACTATAGTTCTCTTCACCTACTGAGTCCCAGACTATGCAATAGAAGGACTTTCCAGGTTCATTTCATAGGCTAATGATACAAAGGACTGTTTTCTTAAGCAATGTAAGGTTCTCATTTGGCAAACATTTCTAGGGTGCCTCCTTGGCTGAGAAGCTTGTAATCTGTGAGCAAACATTGGAGATGAAGATTAGATTGCAAGTGCAAGAAATATATTTGCTCTCAAGAATGTGTGTTTGCTCTTCAAAGGGAGGGCAGGGGAAGTTAACTGTTAAAAAATAGTATCTTCATTGAAAACTATATTACTGACTTCATGACTTGCTTTCTCTAGAGATCATGATCCTCATAGTTAGACATTGAGAGCTCAAATTCTCAACTGGTGTCAATAAGCATGGCTCTCTCAGCTTCAAAGGAGCTGTGTGCTAATTTACCAGAGTTTAGGCTCTGGCCGCGAGAATCTAACCAAGAACATGGAACAGTTTAATTTGCTAATGCTTTCTGTGACAGCTGGCATTCCCTGTTAGAAAACTAAGTTCCCAAAAGAAGGAAGAAAATTTAGTCCTTTGAGGGTATGCCTTCACTGTAAAATTAGCCGAGGTGTTTGGCATCCTAGTTTGGGCACCTTTGTCAGTGTAGACTGGTTGTGAGCAGCCATGCAGTGCTCCTCTGTGTGTGTCGCTGGAATGTCTGCGGGCATTGCCAATGGTGCTTCAGTAAGCTGAGCTGCCCTGATTCTTCCCCAGGGAATTGTGGGAGTATTCATCTGTCCTCATGGGCACACAGCAGGTGTGGGGCAGGGAATGCGGGAAGGCAATTGTCAGGCTCTGACCCACATCCCCACCTGTGCACATGAATGTTTGTGTGTGGACAGGAGGGGAGTTGGAGCAATACCTGAATAAGAACACTGGCTAACTCTGTAGTGAAGTCATACACCAGCAGGGGTGCAGTGTGTCTTTAGCCTAATTTTCCTCTTCAGCAGTTGCTTTTATCAAAGGGCTTAGTTCCCTTCTTGTCAGTGAAGGAACCTTTAACACAGACCTGAGGCAAACTGGAAGAACCCAGATCAGATGTAGACCTAGATTGCTAAGCCTCATGTTGGTGGAAGTGACTACAAGAATAGATTCAAGCTGCTGTGCCCTCATAACGTCCTCATAAGGCTCTTTAACTTAGGTGAGAGTGAATGGGTGTTCTGGGCTGCGCCTCTTGTCTCCTTAAATTTCATCCCTTCTTTCCCACTCTCTTCACCATCTTCTTTCACTCTCCTCTACCATCACCGTGACACAAAAATTGCCATTTAAGAGCCTGTGCAGTTGATAATGAGCAAATACTATGATTGTTTTAAACAAAAGGATTAGGTGAGGTTCCTGTGAGTCATAATATAAATTAGGAAGCCAGAGCTACAGTGCAATAGAATATCGAGTAAGAATTCACAGACTATTGAGTAACATGACAATGCTATGCTGTATCAGAAAGTTGTTAGCTAGCTGCTGAGAATACAACTGTGGTCACCACTGACAGAGTACGTATGCTCAGGAACTTCACATGAAGTTTTTCCTGTAAGTTCCTTTTATTGTAAAGGAAGTTGCCAGTAGAAAATTCCGTACGTTTTTCCATGCAATTAGCCTTACTTAAAAAACTAAGTTTTTCCTAAGCAAGTCTATAAAATCTGTAACTATTGGCAGTGTCATGATTTAGTTCTTTCTCTTCTCCCCCACCCCACACACACACACACACACCAGGTGTTGCAGTATTACATGCTGCAATTTTCCAATTATAATGAAACAAGGATATGTAGTGGAAGCATGAAAGAAGGAAACACACTTTGAATTGCAGTTTAGAGGTGGCATTTGGATTTTTTTCCTTTTTTTTTCTAGATAGCCTGAAGTGTTGAGTCGGCGCTTCCCCCTCCCCCTTCCCTAGCTCACAGAACTCAGTTTGAAAACTAATAGAATAAAACTAGGCTTTTTTATTTTGAAACAGGATATACTCAGTGTAGACAAGTGCATTCTTCCTCTCCCCCTCCTGTCCTCAACACACACACATTGTATGTGTATGAATTGGAAACATATGTTGAACTTGATCTAGAAAAACTGGTGTGTTTCCCTGCCCTTTTTTATTTATTTTTTTGTGATCTGGTGCCCACTGAAGTAAGCTCTGGATAGATAATGTTCCCAAATCTCTCCTGGAAAACTAACTGTGGTGCAAATGACTCTAATGCAGCTGACTGCTACACAATTGCTTGCTTATACTTTGGAGTAGACTGATTTACCCTGAAATGACTCTTTAACCTGCATCTTAAAAATACAATTGATTCCAGTGGAAAAAGATCCATTCTGAAGAGATGGACAGTTTGGTTCTCATATAAAGTATTTACATCTATTTAGAAGGGGTTGAACCAGTTTCTCTGAACAGTGACTTCACTGTACAGTTTTGGGTGTGTCTCAGGGATTCCTTTTGGAAATAAGGGCAGTTAACATAAAAAGTAAATAGTTTTAAAAGTAAATAATAATTTAAGGTAGAGCTTCATCTAAATGAGAGCGCAAGAAAGAGAAATCTTGTTCAGTTTTGTAATCCTTGGTGTCTGGCTTAGGGAGTTTCTCTCTTCTTGGGGTTCTCATCTCAAATTCAACATACAGAATCTTTTTCCATCATGCTCAGCTTTAAACTTTTATTTAAAGATACCCTTCCCCAATGAGCTTTCAGAATACTTATTGTAGATTTTAAGAGAAAAGGTATATTAATTTATGCTATTAACATCACCTCATAAATTATAAGTTTTATACTAAAGCTGTATTGAGTGTAATGAATTATGTTGCATATGTGTTTTCAATAGCTATAAAATTATATACAAGCTTTTTTTGAAAAACAAAAACTAGTAAAGCACCTTTTTACACTGGATCTTTGCCGTGTCAAGGTGTACAGCTATTCTTTGCTACCTTGCAGATATATAAAAATAAAATGGTATCAGCAAAACGTAGAACTCTTGTTAACCCGAATATTACCGCTCCTATAACTTTTTTTTGGTTACATTCTGCAATAATTTATCAGTGGTTTGTACCTGTAATGGTTTGAAGTTCAGTTGCAGGGTAAATGGATCAAATGAAAAATTCAACTACTGTAGCTGGAAGTTGTGAACCAAGTTTGTAAGAACTTGTTTTTTAAACATATTTATTTCCAGTCATGCGAGTTGGAATTTGAAAAGACGGAACATTAAATCTCAGAATCCACAGTGTCTTATTCAGGAACTTTCTCCCCTCCTTTCCTTAAAAAGGAATTCCCACTGTGACTTATAAATAGAATTAGACTGCTTGTGTGCATGTATGTATTATATACACACACAAAAATATGCATTTGGGGGGGTTGTATGTGTGATATGAATGTGTATACTGTATGTAGGTCATAGTTTTTCTAGAGAGAAAAGTAGTTGAGAGGTGATGGAATGTATTTGTAGAAATGTGATTATTTAGTAGGGAGTTACTGTGTCCTCACTATTGTAAAAGTAACCAAACTCTCTCTGCTACATAGTCTTCTGTTATAAGGCTAACTCTGATATCATGTCAATTTTATTCTTTTTAATTGAATTTCATTGAGCCCTGTTAAAATGTCATGAAAATCTCAGGCTCCTAAGACAGCCTTTAAGAAAGGGGGGGAGGGAGGACAAGTATTCTTAAAGATAATTTTAAATGGGAAAATTTATAGTTAGGGTGGTGAGAGACAGGAATTAATATCCATTTTCAAGATAATACCAGAACCTCCCATATTCTGACCTAGAATAGGTTGCCAATCAGTCATTCTTGTGTTTTCAGGTTAAAAAGTATCAAGAAGGGTGATTTTTATTTTTTGTAAGTGGTCTTCATTTACTGTAAAGGGTTTCATTTTTAAAGTTATCTAATGTGTTTTCCTAAAGGTGTCTATGTATGTTAATTGCAACCTAAAAATTGCTGCTGGGGACTTACAAATTTATAGAAAACAAAATGTACTTCCAATCTGAGAGCTTCATCTGCGCTGTGAATTCGAAACAATTATGGACATATAGGTTTTTTTCATACTTTGAGAGGGAAATGCTGTCTGTATGAGAATTCTTACCTGAGAGACATAGGAAACCCAAAACATTCCTGCTTATTCTCCTCTCATCCTGATGTTCCTCATTACACCATTCAGGCTGGAGAGAATAAAATCTTAAATGATGTCTATTCTGTTGCTGTTAGTTTGAACCATGAAAATTCTGGAAACTTTAAAAATCTGTTTTAGAACAGAGCTTCCAACATTAGAGATATTTCTCATTTGTTTTTAATTAATTTTTTACTTTAAAAACATAATAGGAAATCCAAATCTTTTTTATGCTGTTGAACTAGGTTTATTTTGCATTCCCAGCCATTCAAATATCTTGATTTTTTTTTTAAATATATCATATATACGCCAACAAATGAAGGGCAGGGAGGTGGAAGTTGTCTGAGGCCTTTTCCTCCCATTAGTTGATCATTGTGGAAGTTACCAGCATAAACGTTTTATGCATTTATGGGGAAGAATAGAACTCTCTTGTGAATATCTGTATAGAGAGATGTATATGAGATCTGGGTAGCACTTTGCTGAACATGGAATTGCCCACATGATGTACAGTACATATATATGAATGCAGCAGATCTATATATATATATATATATATATATATATATATATATATATATATATATATATATATATATATATATATACACACACACACACACATGAAATGTACATACATATCTCATACACACAATATGTAGTGTGTGTGTGAGAGAGAGCTACAGATATGTATAATATCCACAAAATGTGTTTAACAATTAAGCAGCTGTGACAAATGAGTTGTTATAGTTCCAGTGAGGAATTTGGATGGCATAAGTTGCTATGACTTGAGTGTAGTAACCATTGATCTTGTTATCTGAACCTTCTAAATGGAATGGTACATTTTTGCTTATGTTTATACTATATTAATGTTTTGTGAGGCCTCTTCCAATACCCACCTCTCATGCTGTTCTGTGCCATTACCTTCATCCCAACTAATCTCTCACCCCAACCTTTCAGAATCTAACTTTCCATCAGCAGTCCTCTTTAGAGCCTGATCCAGCTTTCACTGTACCCAGTAGAAAGATTCTGATTAACTGCAGTGACCGCTGAATTAGGCCCTGTGCACGCTTGCACAGCTCTCCTGACTGTTCATGTAAATCCAGAACTGAAATACTTTTTCAAAATGATACACAAAACTGTTCAGTATCCCAAAATGTCTGGTTTTTAACATGTCAAGTTAAAAATTCAAAATTATAAAACAAAATAGGGAAAAATCAATCCTTCCTTTTACTTTCCTGACCAAATATCTTCTGTCTATTCATGTATTAAATGATTTGGCTTTTACAAACAATTTTTGTATTTCTTGTTTTAAAACAGTATTTTAGTTCACCTTTTTAAGCATTCAATAACTGTTTATCAGACAGTGACAGAAAAGTCTGCTCAGCCACATTTAAGGATTGTTGAAATTCATGGCTAACCAGTATTTTAGTTTTGCCAATTGTGTTTTCAAGTCTTACTGCTTTCAATATTTTTGTCACAAATCAGCTATGGAATTTTGTCTTCCAAACAGTTCTGTAGGAAAATGTAACCTTATGGTAATGTTCCATCTGTGCTTTCACATGAAGAGTTCTGTAATACATATGTTGGTGTATGGGTATGTCTGTGCTGAGTATGTGTCTGTGTATATATTTATATATACACACACACACACACACATATATTACACACAGTATTTCAGTTTAAGTATGTGGAGAACACATTCATAGGTTGCCGCTATGTACTCATGCATAAGTTTATTAAACATGTATATAGAATGTAGATATACTGCATATACATATGTATATGTGCAAATTTTGGTTGGCAATTTTTTACATTTAGCAAAATGCTGTCCCTTATGGAATAATTTCATTGAAACTGATTTTATACATAATGAACGGAAAATAATCATAAAAAATTATTTAAAAAAGAGACTTAATTATACAAAAGCCATTTGAATGGTCTTTTAACTAGAAGGAGGTTGTTTTTAAAAACTGTTATTCATTAGAAAGGCATCAGAAAGAAATTAAGACACTAGTTTCTATGGTGTGGGGTTTTTTTATGTTGTGTTTTGTTTTGTTTTCTGAAGCTGAGGCATACAGAATAGGGTATTTTTCCCCTTTTTGTTCAACTAAACTAACAACTCAAATGTTCCTCCTTCAGACTTTCTCTACACAAACATTTTGCATCATTTGACTCAGACATTCAATAATATTGATTTCACTAAGGAGGCTTTAATATTCTCCTACCTTTCCAGGAAAAATGTCAATTCATATGCAGTATTGTAGCCAGATTGGTTCCAGGATATAAGAGAGACAAGATGGCTGAGGCACTATCCCTTGTTGGACCAACTTCTGTTGGTGAGAGAAAGAACTTTTGAGATTATGCAGAGTTCTTCTTTGGGTCTGGAAAACTTACTCAGAGTCACAGCTGAACAAGATGGAACATACTGTGTAGTATAAGTGGTTACATATTTCAAGGGACCATTCAAGGTGAAGTGGCCCTTTTACACCCTTTCAAACATGAGGCGGGAGATGAGGTCAGGCCTAGAAAAGGTTGGAGGAGATTGGTGGGTTATTATTATTGTAATAAGCCACAAGCCTCGTGTCTATTCAGTTCATGATTTTTATTGTCTAGCAAAGCTATGTATTTAAGCTCCCAGGCTCGCCACTTGAAGATGTTGTACAGCTTTCATTTGAGGCTGAAGACTGAGATCAGATACAGAGCGATCACTTTGTGAAAAGTGTTCACCCACAAGTGATAGGGCGCTTTTGTCTTTTATCGGTTTTGTGGGTGTGTTCATTCTAGAGCCTGGTGGTTCTCTTTGTTTCATCTAATGTCACAATAACCTCTGTATAGGTGACATGAGAGTAACCACTAGGCTTCTGAACACACTCCAACAGAAAGACAAAAACATTGTGTCACTTGTGCGTGGACACTTTTCACACAATGATTGCCCCACACCTGACCTGTCAGTCTTCATCCTCTAAGGAGGCTTGCGCAAGTTGAGCCTGGGAGTTTAAATTCATAACTGTGCGAGTCTCCCAAAATCATGGACTGAACAGAGGGATTGGATTTATGGATTTACAACCATCTATAACCAACTAACACTGCCCCTCAACTTTCTCCCTCTCCATGCATGGAGTGTTGTTACTAGGCCATTTCCCCTTGAATAGTTCTTTGAATACGTGTTAACTACTTATGCTAAACAGCCTGTTTCGTATTCCCAGAACCCAAGAAGGGCCACTATGTAATCTCAAAAGCTTGTCCTCTCACCAACAGAGGTTGGTCCAATAAAAGATATTGCCTCAGTCACCCTTTCAGCTCATTATTATTCTGTTACCCTTTTCGTTCCATGCAGAGGGTGAATTTCTGAAGATACCTGCAGTCAAGCTTTTAGGTTATAAAGGCCATCAGCAGAAAATACATTTTTCAAAGAATTTCTGCTGCTGTTTCTTCACCATCATGTAATTTTTTCCCATCTCTAGTATGTCTGGGTACAAATAGGTGAAAAACAAAGGACACAAATAAAATATTGTTTGTTTGAACAATTAGCAGTGATTATCTTTATCCAGATTTACTAGACAAGAAGGCAAATAAACAATATGAAATGTTGCTGGCTGTCCTAGAGAAGTTGGTGTTTGTGCCATTTTGAAAGGTCGCTTGATATCAGAAACAGCCTTGTGACAAAGAGCTTCATAGCAATTGTTTGGCCACTAAAGTTTAAAATGTAAACAAGTTGCAGTGGGAAAGCAAAGGTGAGGCAGTGCATTTTGAAACCAGTGAATAACAACTTACAAATATAACTGATTTTGAAATAACTGCATGGTAGCAAGGACTAGCAGTCTCTACACCCCTCTCTGATTGTACATGCCATACATTGGGGAAAAAAATAACTTACAAATTAATTCATTAACTGCTTAAAGGGAACATACAAACTTGCACTGCTGTATCCTTGTGGTATTAGCTGGAAGACTAGCTAATACACACAGAAAGCCCAGTCCAGTTTGCTTCTGCAGATGCATTGCTTTAAAAGAATGTGGTGGATGGGGATGATTGAGAAGAATATTCATTTCACATACAGTCCCCAGAATCAATAGAAACTTACACTGATGCTTTTAAGTGCTGGAGCACTTGAAGAAAGCATTCCAGGGGTGCATGGCCAGGTTGGTGTTTGTACTTTCCCTTTAAATAGGAAGAGTTAGCTCACATGTTCCTCATTCTTCTCAATGAATGTACTGTATTACCATTTAAAAAAAATCAATGAAATGATAATAGATTGGTCTCCTTTTGTTATCTGGTCCTTGTTTAATTTGTTTAAGGGTTTTTGTATACAAAAGTTTACATTTTTATGTATATTTTTCTTGTGTAAAAACTGATGTAATATGTGTATAAAACACTGTATGTATTATCTGTATATAGTGTGACAAAATGATTTTCTTTCTTTCTTTTGGATGTATTAATAAATCTTGCTGTGAAGTAGCCTTGTTTACTATAGAGAAATCCCCTCACAAATCATTACTGGTGAATTCATGGAGACTGTTAGTACTATTATATTTTGCAAAATACAAGATTTATGACTACTGCCTGAGCCAAACAGATCTTATAGATCAGTTTTCCATAGATGAATGACTGTACTTCTATGTATCCTATGTTTGTATAGATCTAGCAATCTGGTTATGCTTTCACTAGTTGTATGCTGATGTGTAATTCTGTTGACTTTAGTGGAATTACTTACTCTTAGCTCAAAGATGAGAACTGGGATCATAGGACATACTCCAGATTCCAGTGTTACGATTGTCCCAACTCCTGAGCAGTGATCCCAGAAAATGGATTTTTTAAAGATTCCTTTAATTGCTGTGCCATAATTTGAAGTACAATCTGAGGTTATATAGAATAGAAGTAGACTTTACATTTGGAGTTCTTTCCATTTTTATATATCACTGTCTTATCGTATGAGAGGAGGCATAACCACATAACCCAGTTACTCATGAGGTGGGATAATTCTTTTGATTCTGTTACTTTTGATTTCTATGCATAAGCTCTAGACAAGACCATGCAAAGGGGTTGTACTGTAATTACTTGAATCACTGATATAAACTAATTGTCATTTTCTGCCACTCTAGATGCAAAGAGCTCTGCCTACCTGTATTGTTTCAGAGATAGGTCACTGAGTAGCCCTCAGATGGTGTGAAATATAGTAATGGGCAACACAGAAGCTACACCTTCCTTTCTGACTGCCTGGCCCCCACTAGCTCTCTAGAGCAGAATAAGCCACCTTGTGGGAGATTTTTTTCCAGCATGTCTTTCTGAGGTTGATTCTTTAAATTTGGCAGAGTGGAGCTGCTGTAGCTATACAGAGGCTACTTCATTGCTAGTTGCTTATGTCCCTCTCTGCTGTCTGGTAAGTATATTTATTCCTGTAGTCTTTTCCTAGCCTTCCCTTTCTTACTCCTGAGCATATAACACGTTCTTCCAGCTGATACCAGTTACTGCTGACTGATGCTTGAATTTGTGACTTGCAGGTGAAAAGCACTAATGCCCTGAACACTCATCTCCCATTTTCCATAATACCTCTTAATAATGATAAAGCACTGATTATCAGAACAGTAATTAAGAATTGAGATTAATGTCAGTACTTTGATTCTTTTGTAAAAACTTTGCCTGAAGCATTCTACAAGGCATAATTACATCTGCTTTGCTTTGTGTCTGATTATAGTGCAATCCAACAGCTAGCTTGATAAGTGATGAGTGATGTGATGCACTGTGTTGTCATATTGCACACTTGAGGAGGATACTGGTTCATATTTTAACAGCTTGCCTTCCTAGAAGAGGGTGTAAACTATGTGTTAGTGTGATGTGCTAATACCAGTTAAGATAGTGGTACAAAAGGAGCTAGAAAGATGAGGCCCTAAGGTAAAAAACAAAAGGAGGTTTAACTTGAAAACATGAAAACTAAATACAGCTGGAGAAAATCAGAAGTGCTCATGCTAAGGAACCTGCACAGCTGTAAATGAGGCAAGATCTAATGAGGGTAGTGGGGAGTTTTGCTATGCGCTAAGGAGGTCTGACATGATGTCTTGGAGTGAGGAGTGGTGACTCTGGAATATCGTGCGACCACACTGCTAGAAAGATGAGACTGGTGAGTCCAGTCAGAGAAGAGCAACAAAAACGATGGGAGGTTGCAGGGATTGATTTATGAGGAAAGAAATATGACTAGTTATGCCCTATATAATACCTATGCCAAATATAATAGTATTTGAAGGGTATTGTTACCCCCAAAATATATGGGGGACTAGCTATGCCAAATATAATAGTATTTGAAGGGTATTGTTACCCCAAAAAATTCCCACTGGAGACCATCCAGGGTTACACTAGCATGGGTTTGTTTGAGGAATTAGCACTCCACTATATGCACTACAAAAATAGAGCTGCCACCAAAGGTTTAAACTAAAGCGAGAACCAGCTATCTCTCTCTCACACACAAACACAAACAAGCACACACATACACCTCCATTCCTTCACTCATTCACACACATTCATTCCTGCCCTCAGGCTCTCACACACTTACACAGGCATATGGGTTGCAGAAGGAGCCAAGGCATGTAGGTTCTGGAGGGACTGTCTGCTCATCATGGCTGGAAAGCTGGTCAGGAAAGACACTGGCTGTAGAGAGGAGTTTCTCAGGAGCAGGGGAAGAAAGAGAGAGGCTCACATAAGCTCCCTCTCCTTATATTGTGTCTGAATGGCCCCTGTGACTCATCCACCTCATCACCAGGCAGCAAACCCAGACTTCCCTTTAGCAAAGCAGCAGTCTCTGATGACTCATCACCATGTGCCCCAGCCTCAGCATTGCAACTTCAAACACATTCATCACTCAGAGGAGAATTCAGTTTAGAGCAAGTCACAAGGGTGGTCGATGAGAGTTACAAAGATTACAAAATTGCATCTTACAGTAAGTTTCTGAGAGTTACAAAGATTACAAAGTTTTACAAAGATTACAGCAAGTTGCAATGTTTGACAAAGGTTACAATGAGTTGCAGTTTAAAAGCTTAGACCCGTGGTCACCAACCCGTCGATCGTGATAGACTGGTCGATCGCGAGGCCTCAACCAGTCGATCGCGAGGCGTTCAGGCAACCCCGCCCCCCGTTTTCCCCCCACCCCCGAGAAGCCCCACTACCTACCTCTAGTGTAGTGCCGGCTTCCCGCGGGGTGGACAGAAGTCCTCTCTGAAGCCCGCATCACTTCCGGGGGTTCTGGAAGTGCGCGGGCTGCTCCCCCTCCCACAGCTCTGTTGTGTGCTGGGGGAGGGGGCGTTGGCCCTGGAGGAGGAGTGCGGAGGCTTACCTGCGCCGCTGGCCCCGGAGGGGTGAGTTGGGCGCAGGGGTTTCCCTGCACCGCGGGAGCGGGAGTCGGCCCTGGGGTTTGGCCGCGCTGCAGGAGGGGAGGGAGTTGGCCGGGCCAGGCCGTGCCGTGGGAAGGGGGTTTGACCCCGGGGCAGGCGCCCGCGGGGGTTGGCCGCGCTGCAGGAGGGGGTTGGCCACGCTGCGCCGTGGGAGGGGGGTTTGGCCTTGGGGTAGATGCCCGCAGGGGTTGGCCGCGCTGCTGGAGGGGAGGGGACGGGCAGGGCTGTGCCGTGCCGTGCTGCGGAAGAGGGGTTTGGCCCCGCCGCAGGCACGCTCGGGGTTTCCCTGCGCCGCGGGGGGCCCGGAGGAGGCATGTGCTGGCTTCCTGCGGGGGGGGGGGAGAGAGAGAATCCTGGGAGGAGGCAGATGCAGGTGACTCTGCTGCCACTGGCACCCTGTCCCCACTCCCCGAACTCTGTCCCCACTCCCCTGTCCCCATTCCTGTCCCCCTTCCCCGAACTCTGTCCCCATTCCCCTGTCCCCAGCTACAGAACTCTGTACCCCACTCCCGTCCCCACTCCCCTGTCCCCATTCCCCGAACTCTGTCCCCATTCCCCTGCCCCCATTCCCGTCCCCACTCCCCGAACTCTGTCCCCACTGGCACCCTGTCCCCTGCTGCAGAACCCTGTCCTCTGCCCTCCCAGCACCCTGATCCCTCTCCCCTGCCCCCAGCCGTAGAACTCTGTCCCCACAAAATGTATAATTATAAATGCTTCATTTTAGATTTAAGTAGCATGAATAAAAAACAGACCATTTATTTCATAACTATAAACACATTATTTTAATTTTATATATCGCATAATTTAAAAATAAAGTGTTTATCAGAGTGTGTAAGTAAGTGCTGGGGATAGCAAGTGATGGACAGGAGGAGAATAGAGAGGGCGGGGCTTCAAGGAAGGGGCGGGGTGGTAGATCTTCGCCTGTTCTGAGATTTAAAAAGTGATCTTCGGTGTAAAAAGGTTGGAGACCACTGGCTTAGACCATACAGTTAGTGTATTTTCAGAAAATGCATGTGTAAAATCAAGTAAGCTCAGGCGGAGCCTTTTTTTTATGCAACAGGTATAAAAGACAAGAAGACAAAGTAAATGTTCAGAATGGGATTTGGTTAGGAGTGAGAAGGTAGGGAATCAACAAAGGGAAGACTTAGGCTGCAAATTAGGTACATCTTGCCGGTAAGAGTGGGCTGGAAAGTGGGGGGAAGACCCCTTGCTTTGGAAGTCGAAAATCACTGAACAAAACGCCAGAAAACGGGGAACTCTGCTGACACAGGGGGATGGGCTGAATGATCTAATACAGTGGTTCTGAACCAGGGGTATGCAGAGGTCTTCCAGGGGTACATCAGTTCATTAGATGTTTGCCTAGCTTGACAACAGGCTACATAAAAAGCACTAGCAAAATTAGTACAAACTAAAATGATTTGTTCATACTGGCCTGTAAGCTATGCACTGAAACTTAAGTACAATATTAATACCCCCAGTTGATTTATTTTATACTTGGTAAAAATGAGAAATCAAGTAAATTTTTTTTTTGTAACAGTGTGCTGGGACACTTTTTTCTATTTTTTGACTGATTTTGTAAGCAAACAATTTTAAGTGAGATGAAACTTGGGGTACGCAAGACAAATTGCACTCCTGAAAAGGGTACGCTAGTCTGAAAAGGAAGAGAGCCACTGATCTAGTAGGCTTCTTCCAGTTCCAACTTCTGTGACCATCAAAGATGTTAAAAAAGCACTGTAAGTCAATGCCTCATTTTCAGTCTTCATTCTTACCAAACGGTACAGGAGAAGGCTTAGGTATGAAGCAGGAGGTTGGGATGGGGGGAGTGAGAGCTTCTGGGAGGAGACATTGGTTGCAGTTCCTGGCAAATGGGAGCTGTAGAGCCAACTCTTGGAGTGGAAGCATCACGTGGAGCCTCCCTGCACCTAGGAGCCACAGGGACCTGATGGCCACTTCTAGAATCTGTGAAAGGCAGTTAGGGAGCCTTTCTTAGCCCTGGGCCCCTGCTGCATGGCCAGCCCCTTTTTGATCGAAAACTGGATGTGTGGCAACCCTAGATATTGCAGATAGCAACACTTTCCTATTAGGGCAATTACTACCTGTGTTGTTGGTGGTGGTAGGCTGAGTGTTTTGAAATACTGGGATAGTGTTATAATGTGTTCCACAGTTCTTGGCATATGAGAAGTAAAACACAAATTTGGAGTAGTTAGCGTCATAACAAATGAGGCATAGATATATTTGTAAGTAGTTACAGTACTGTCCATGTTATTCCTTTATTGCTCCTTGTTATACTTTAGTAAGCTTTGTTGTGCAGGAAACAAGAACTGTTAGCTTTTTGGTTTTATTGAGGTTTGACGTAGATCTAATTGGTTTTTCATGGATGTTGTTTTACAGATAACTGTCCATTAGGTTATCAGAGGCCTGGTTTGAGAACGGGATATGTAAAGTCTCAGAGGGGCTGTTTTGGGGGCAGGGGAAAGTCCCACCACTGACTGAGCTGCCTCCATTGTCACAAGCACACATGTCTTAGCATCCACATAAAGCCTGCCATGTGCTATTACCATTAGCAATTAACTTGACTAAGTGCCTTTGCACCTTAATAGATCTTGTGGCCATTGGACAGTTCTCTTGAGGTCTGCAGTGCCAGCTACCTGTGCAGCGCTGGGACGGCATGCAGGGCTAACACACATGCAGCCAAACATCTGTCACTATTTGTCATCACTGATGAGCCCCGACTACTGATCTGGTAAGTAAGCGAGCTGTGCTATATCCTGGTATAAATAATTGTGGTCAACAGCAGGCTTCAGTTGCCTGAAGGAATATTTTTGTCTCCCATCTCTCGTTTTTAAAATATCCTTTTTTAAACCCGCCCCCCAACTGTTGCATTTTTTTTTATTTTCATTGTTGTCATTCACATCAGAGGTGATCTGACAAAATAGTTTTCCTTACCCTCTCCTTACATTTCTTGGGTTATTAAGCCTGAGTCTCTTCTTGTTCACAGCAGTATTTACATGAATGTGCCATCTACTTCAGTGGGCTTATTTCTGAGTTATACAAGTGAAACAAACACCTAGGCCAGGTCCACACTACACACATACTTTGGTATAGCTTTGTCACTTGAGAGGGGTAGCCAGGTTAGTCTGTAATGTTTTTTAAGTTTTTTTGGGCCCTTGAGGGACTCCTGAGCAAAATAGTTTTACCGACCATAACCCACTGTTTAGACCTCACTATGTGGGAGAGCTTTCCCTGCCAGCATAGTTCCCCCTTCTCATGGAGGTATTATGCCAAAGTGTGAGCTCTCTCCTGTCAGCCTAGAATGTCTTCACCAAATTGCTACAGCAGTGCAGCTGCACTGCTGTAAGTTTGTAGTGTAGATCTGCCCAAGTCTCGTTCCAAGTTACATTTTGCCCAGGGAGTCTGACAGATTCCTTAGAAAGCAAGGGAAATGTTAGTGCACTACAAGTCATGAGCCAACTTCTGCTCTCAATTACACGGATATATATCTAGATTAACTCCATGGTGGTCAATGGAATTCCTCCTGATTTACTCTGGTGTAACAGAGAGGAATTTGTTTTTCGATCTGCAGAATTATTCCATGAAGCAGTTGTTTTAGCAAATTACCTGTCATATAACTGTAATCTTTGAATCTGTTCCCTGGGGTGTGGTCCAATGCCTTATCCACTAGACCAGTGGTTCTCAACCAAGTAAACATCTACTTCTTGGGGTATGCAGAGTTCTTCCAGGGGTACATCAACTCATCTTGATATTTGCCTAGTTTTACAATAGATTACATAAAAAGCATTAGCAAAGTCAGTATAGACCAAAATTTCATACAGACAATGATTAAGAACATAAGAACAGCCATACTGGGTTAGATCAAAGGTCCATCTAGCCCAGTATCCGGTCTGCCAACAGTGGCCAATGCCCCAAAGGGAGTAAACACAACAGGTAATCATCACATCATCCCTCTCCTGTCATCCATTTCCAGACAAACAGAGGCTAGGGACACCATTCCTACTCATCCTGGCTAATAGCCATTTATGGACCTAACCTCCATGAATTTATCTAGTTCTTTCTTTTGAACCCTGTTAAAAAGTCCTGGTCTTCACAACATCCCTCTGGCAAGGACTTCCACAGATTGACCGCGCTGTGTGAAGAAAAACTTCCTTTTGTTCATTTAAAACCTGCTACCTATTAATTTCATTTGGTGACCCCTGGTTCTAATATTATGGGAACAAGTGAATAACTTTTTCCACACACATGATTTTATAGACCTCTATCATATCTGCCCCCTTACTCTCCTTTTTTCTAAGGTGAAAAGTCCAAGTCTTTTTAATCTCTCTTCCTATGGGACCCGTTCCAGCCCTCTAATCATTTTTGTTGCCCTTTTCTGAACCTTTTCCAAAGCCAATATATCTTATGATGCAACCATATCTGTATTCAAGATGTGGGCATTACATGGTTTTATAGAGAGGCAATAAGATATTCTCTGTCTTATTCTCCATCCCTTTTTTAATGATTCCTAACATTCTATTGGCTTTTTTGACTGCCGCTGCACACTGAGTGGATGTTTTCAGAGAACTATCCACAATGACTCCAAGATCTCTCTCTTGAGTAGTTGTAGCTAAATTAGTCCCCGTCATATTGTTTGTATAGTTGGGATTATTTTTTTTCAGTGTGCATTACTTTACATTTATCAAGGTTAAATTTCATTTGCCATTTTGTTGCCCAATCACTTAGTTTGATAAAATCTTTTTGAAGCTCTTCACAGTCTGCTTTGGTCTTAACTATCTTGAGCAATTTAGTATCATTTGCAAATTTTGCCACCTCACTGTTTACCCCTTTCTGTAGATCATTTATACATAAATTGAACAGGTTTGGTCCCAGTATGGACCCATGGAGAATACCACTAGTTAGCTCTCTCCATTTTGAAAACTTACCATTTATTCCTATCCTTTGTTTCCTGTCTTTTAACCAGTTCTCAATCCATGAAAGGATCTTCCCTCTTATCCCATGACAACTAACTTTACTTAAGAGCCTTTGGTAAGGGACCTTATCACAGGCTTTCTGGAAATCTAAGTATACTATATCCACTGGATCCCCCTTGTCCACATGTTTGTTTGACTCCCTCAAAGAACTCTAGTAGATTAAAAGCTTCAGAGGGGTAGCCGAGTTAGTCTGTAACAGGAAAAAGTTACAAAACAACAAATAGTCTGGTAGCACTTTAAAGACTAACCAAACATGTAGATGGTATCATGAGCTTTCGTGGGCACAGCCCACTTCTTCAGATGACCAGAGTATTGGATGTCCAGAACCAAGAGTAAATGGGGGAAGTAGATTAGTAAGGCATGATTTCCCTTTACAGAAACCATGTTGACTTGCCCCCTACAAATTATGTTCATCAGCGTGTCTGACAATTTTATTCTTTACTGTAGTTTCAACTAATTTGACCAGTACCTACATTAGACTTACCGATCTGTAATTGGCAGGATCACCTCTAGAGCCCTTTTTAAATATTGGCGTCATGTTAGATATCTTCCAGTCATTAGGTGCAGATACTGATTTAAAAGATAGGTTACAAATCACAGTTAATAGTTCTGCAATTTCACATCTGAGTTCTTTCAGAACTTTTGGGTGAATGCCATCTGGTCCCAGTGACTTGTTACTCCTTAAATTTTTCAATTTGTTCCAAAATCTCTAATGATCCCTCAATCTGGGACAATTCCTCAGATTTGTCAGCTAAAAAGAATGTCTCAGGTTTGGGAATCTCCCTAACATCCTCAGCCGTGAAAACTGAAGCAAATAATTCATTTAGTTTCTCTCAATTACTTTATCATCTTTGAGTGCTCCTTTAGCATCTTGATCGTCCAAGCGCCCCACTGGTTGTTTAGCAGACATCCTGCTTCTGATGTACTTAAAAAACATTTTACTATTACTTTTTGAATTTTTGGCTACCTGTTCTTCAAACTTCTTTATGGCTTTTCTTATTATAGTTTTATACTTAATTTGACAGAATTTATGCTCCTTTCTGTTTTCCTCACTAGGATTTAACTTCCACTTTTTAAATGATGCCTTTTTATCTCTCACTGCAGCTTTGTCTACACTGCAGGGTTTTTGCATAAGAAGCTTTTTGCGGAAGAGATCTTCCTCAAAAACTTCTTGCGCAAAAACACGTCCACACCTCAAAAGCACATCGCAAAATGTGCTTTTGTGCAAGAGAGCATCCACACTGCATGGACACTCTTGTGCAAGAAAGTTCTGATTGCCATTCACAGAATGGCCATCAGAGCACCTGTGCTTTTGTGATAGGCTCTTTTTGCAGAAGAAACCCCTGTTGAGCATCCACATACACCGTTTTGTGCAAGAACTCTTGCGCAAAAAGCAGTTATGCCTCGTAGAAGGAGGTATACCTACACTGCAAAAAGCCCTCTGTTCTGTCAATTGACTGTAGATTTTCTTGCGCAAAAACACTCTTGAGGTGTGGACGCTCCACGGGTTTTTGCACAAAAATGGCTGTTTTTGTGCAAAATCCCTGTAGTATAGACATAGCCTGTTTCTTTTACTTGGTTGTTAAACCATAGTGGCATTTTTTTGGTTTTCTTACTGTGTTTTTGAATTTGGGGTATACATTTAAATTGGGCCTCTATTCTGGTGTCTTTGAAAAGTTTCCATGCAGCTTGCAGGGATTTTACTTTTGTCACTGTACCTTTTAATTTCTGTTTAACTAACCTCCTCATTTTTGTGTAGTTCACCTTTCTACATTTAAATGCCACCGTGTTGGGCTGCTGAGGTGTTCTTCCCACCACAGGGATATTAAATTTTATTACATTATGGTCACTATTTCCAAGTGGTCCAGTTATATTTACCTCTTGGACTAGATCCTGTGCTCCACTTAGGACTAAATCAAGAATTGCCTCTCCCTTTGTGGGTTCCAAAACCTGCTGCTCCAAGAAATGACACCATTTAAGGTGTCAAGGAATTTTATTTCTGCATCCCGTCCTGAGGTGGTGTGTAACCATTCAATATGTGGATAGTTGAAATCCCCCACTATTATGGAGTTTTTTATGTTTATAGCCTCTCTAATCTCCCTTAGCATTTAACAGCTACCATCGCTGTCCTGATCAGGAGCTCAACAATATATCCTAACTGCTATATACTTATTATTAGAGCATGGAATTACTATCCAGAGAGATTCTGTGGAACATTTTGTCTCATTTAAGATTTTTAATACATTTGATTCTACATTTTCTTTCACGTATAGTGCCACTCCCCCACCAGCATGACCTGTTCTTTCCTTTTGATATATTTTGTACCCTAGTATGACTGTGTCCCATTGATTGTCCTCATTCCCCCAAACTTCTGAGATGCCTATTGTATCAATAGCCTCCTTAAATACGAGGCACTCTAGTTCACCCATCTTATTATTTAGACTTCTAGCGTTTGTGTATAAGCACTTAAAAAAATTTACTATGCATCTTTCTGCCATTTCCAGATGTTAGACTCCTTTTCATTTGATTGTTTCTCATCTGATCTGATACATACTTTATCATCTTCCATCCTCTCCTTCTGACTAGAACATAGGGAATCTCTATTAATAGACCGTTCTCTAAGGGTATGTCTACACTACAGCGTTAATTCGAGTTAACTTAATTTGAAATTAAGCTAATTCAAAATAACGCATCTGCACACAAAATGCAGTTCCAATTAGCATTTTGCTATTTCAAAATAGCACGTCCACACTGAATCAGAGTTAAGGCTGTTCGGAACCAGTTCCGGCAGGGCACCAGGTCAGGACTTAACGTGTGGGGCTGCTGCCTGAGGCTATCTGAGGTCTTTGCTTAAAGGGACCCTACCCCCACCCCGGACAGACAGTTCTCAGGTTTCCCTGCTTGCTTGTCTACTTCGATGAGGGACAGCAAAGCATTTGTGTCTCTGTGTGCTCTGCTTGCCCTCACTCAGGACACCACGGCACTCTGCCACAGGGAGCCAGAGCTGCCCCTGGGCACTCTGGTGCATCTTGTGGATGTGTTGCTGCGAGCCTGGCTGCACTTGCTTCAGGCTGCCATCCGGAGGTCCATCGGGAGGCTGTCAGTATCCAGGGGGCCCTGCGGGAGAGCTTACGCCCTGAGGACCACGAACAGTCTCCATGGTCTGCCGCACTGGGGGCTTGTGCCCCATTCCTCCCTCTTGTCCTTCCACTTACCCCTCCCTAGCCCCCCTTCCTGATGTCAAATAAAATACACTTTTTTTCAAAAATAAAAACTCTGTTTATTTAACAAAACAGCGGGGGGGTGGGAGGGATGAACCTCTGGGGAGACTGGGGAAAGGAGGCGGGAGACGGGAGCAGAGAGGGGAGGGGGAAAACTGGGAGGAGGGAGCTGGAAGGGGGAAGAAAGGGGGAGAGTTACACTCTGGACCTTACCCACAAGATCACGCTGAGCCAATCCTTTAGAATCTAAAATCTAAAGGTTTATTACTACAAGAAAGAAAAGCATGAGAGTAAGGTTGTTACAGTATCATACATTACACACATTGAATCTCCCAGTTCTCGATGCAGGCTCGCAGCAGAGATGTTATAACTACTGGCTTAAAAGTCCTTGGTGTACATCCTATGTCCGGATGGGTCCACAGTTCTTCCCGGCTCTTGATTCCCTGCGAGGCCGCATCAGGGGTCAGGAGCAGATCTGAAGACCAAATGGAGGTTGCCACATGGCATCTTTATACCTCCTTCCTGGTCTCTTCTTGGCTGCAGCAGGTCACCTGGCCCGTGGCCTATCCCTGTGTTCCCTGCTGGTAGCCTTTAGGTATCAGTCACCATTCTTGAGGTGTGTCCTTGACCTATAGAGGGCTATTGTTCCATAGAGACTTGCTCATTAGCATGTCCATAGGCTGAGCTTCTTTGCCCATTGCTCAACCACACACAGAGAAACATTTGGTATCTACACAAAGTACATGCTTATAACGTCACACACAGACATTACACTGCTCTACAGCCAAAATGCTTCTGAAATAAATGTAGTCAAACTTTACTAATTCTGGGTCACTGAGAATGAAAATGATGCTTAAAATTGTTGATTGGCTCTAGTTTTCAAGATATGCTATTGGGTCAGTATATACGACCCTTGACTTGGGAATGGCGGAGGATAAGTGAGTTATAAAGGGAAGGGATCTCAATTTAAACCAGAAATTACTAAAATACATCTTTGACTGGATCTATGAATAAATCTATGACTGGGTTTGGACAGTACTTGCTTTTTAGGCAAAACAATGAATGATGCAATCTGAAGCTGGTATTGCATCATACATGATATGAATTGCATCATGTTATTCCTAGAAGTCATGGATGATGCAATCATAACGAAGCTTACATCACTCTGCTGAACAAATTGCCCTATATCAGCTCTAGAAATCATACAGTGTCGTGCTCTCTTATTTGTCAGTGTTTGATTTTGCAAAGGGACACATTTCTGTTTAGCCAAAGTGAGCAGAGATGCCTCGTACTTGTGTGAACAGTGCAGATAACTTCTGCTACGTTTGTGGTGAAGTGACTTTTGCATCACAAAAGCGCAGTATAACCACTATGGTTAAGAAAGCCTATCACCTTTATTTTGGCTGCAAAATTGGAGATCAGGACAAGAGGTGGGCCCCACACATATTCTGCAACACGTGTGCAACAAATCTTCGCCAGTGGTTGAACAGGAAAAGGAAATCTATGCCTTTTGCAGTGCCAATGATTTGGAGAGAGCCAACAGATCATACCAGCAACTGTTACTTCTGCATGGTGCCTCCAGTTGGGAAAGGTGTGTCGAAGAAGAAAAAGTGGACTGTGCATTATCCAAACATTCCATCAGCTATACGCCCAGTACCCCACAGAGAAGGACTGCCGGTTCCTGATGCACCAGAATCATTCTCACTTGAGTCAGACGAGGAAGAGGATGAAACTTCTGGTCCTGAACCATCAATGTCACAGGACCCACATTTTCTCCCATCCTCCTCCTCTGAACCACACCTCATAACACAAGGTGAATTGAATGACCTTGTCAGGGATTTGGAACTACCCAAGAGTAAGGCAGAGCTGTTGGGCTCCAGACTACAGCCGTGGAATCTCCTGGCAGGTGATGTTAGGGTTTCCATGTTCCGTGACCGTCAGAAGGATCTTGTCCCATTCTTCTTCATGGAAGGTGATCTTGTAGCCTGCAACAACATCGATGGTGTGATGGCAGCCCTCAACATCGTTCACGATCCAGATGAGTGGAGACTGTTCATTGATTCATCGAAGACGAGTCTTAAAGCTGTTTTGCTGCATAATGGCAATGTTTTGCCATCAATTCCAGTTGGTTATGCAGTCCATATGAAGGAAACCTATGACAACATGAAACAACTTTTGAGGTGCATAAACTATGACCAACATCAGTGGCAGCTTTGTGGCGATTTGAAGGTTGTTGCTCTCTTGCTTGGTCTGCAGACTGGATACACAAAGTACTGCTGTTTTCTCTGCGAATGGGATAGTCGTGCAAGAGATTCCCACTACATCAAGATAGATTGGCCACTCCGACAGTCATTGGAGCCTGGGAGGAAAAGTGTTCAGCATCCACCACTTGTTGAATCAAGGAAGATTTTGTTACCACCCTTCCACATCAAGCTGGGTCTGATGAAGAACTTTGTCAAGGCCATGGACAAAACACAAGCAGCTTTCAAGTACCTCCGTGGAAAATTTCCAAGGTTAAGTGAAGCTAAGATAAAGGAAGGTGTCTTTGTTGGTCCTCAGATTCATGAACTTCTTCGAGATGATGCATTTGACCATGCACTGCGTGGCAAGGAAAAGACGGCATGGAAAGCCTTCCAGTTAGTGGCAATAAATTTTCTCTGAAACAACAAGGCAGACAACTACAGGTTGTTGGTGGAAAACCTCCTCAAGGCATACAAAAGCCTTGGTTGCAACATGTCACTAAAGATACATTTTTGCACTCTCATCTAGATTTTTTTCCACTGAACTGCGGAGCAGTGAGCGACGAGCATGGCGAGTGATTTCACCAGGACATTGCAACAATGGAGAAACGCTATCAGGGCAAATGGAGCCCATCAATGCTTGCAGATTATTGCTGGACAGTGACAAGAGATGCTCTATTTAATGAATACAAGAGACAAGCCAAGAAGCGCTGAGTAGACACTGAATAGGACTAAACTATGTTTTTAATACTTTTTGCCTTTTGTTTCATAATAAATTTTATTTATATAACCCTTTTGCTGATTTTTAAAGTGTTACATAAACAGGACAGGTGAAATATTATCATGTAAAGCAACCATATACACATGAAAAGACCTAGGTTTACAATTTATGATTAAAACTCTACTATCTACATAATATACATAGACGTAAAATGTAAAAACTTAAATATCTTGGAAACAGTACCAATCAGTTGTTTTAATTGTCATATTTGAATTCAGCACATCAAAATATATAATAAATAGCACATTTTAGCTCTGAAGCAGATGACTTCTAAAAAATTGTAGACCAGTGTTATACAATCAAATCAATAGCATATATAGAATCAGTATAAGCTTTCATTTGACACCTTGCATGGCCCCCTTTGTACCAAGTTTTGGGGCAAACACCCCCTCCCCCTCCATAGGTGCAGCAATGATCTGGCTGCTCCCCTCAAAATCCAGTAATGTGACAAGCAGCTCCTTCCGGAACTCCCATTCTTCCTGTGCCCACTGCTCCATGATGCGGGTCAGGGCTCGCAGGGCCCCCAGGTGCTGCTCTCGGTACCCCTGCCGTGTTGCAGTTGTCCTGTGGAGCCCTCGGGTGCAGGAGCATTTCCTGGGCGGGGTGGTGCACCCTGCACGTGCAGCTGGTGTGGCTGTGGAGAAAGAAGCAAAGTGGTCAATTCTCCCTGGGGACACAGTGGGTGAAGCCCAGCCCCTCTCTGTGAGGTGAGGATGACCGTGCCCTGCACCGTCAGAGCCGCTGTGCTTGCACAGAGGCCATGGTCGGAATGTCCGGCTATCCCCGGGAGTGGAAGCTGCCCCAAGACCGCACCCATACCCCTGTGCTGTGTATAGTGTGGGTGAGGTGGGGGGGGAGATTTTGGAGGGGGCTTGTGAAGGGAGGGCATCCTGCTGTGTCCCGCCCCACGGTCAGGAGCATGTCAGGTCTCTTCACTCATGCGTGTGGCTATCAGGCTAAGGCCCCTGTGTGACAGGCAGCTGGAGCCACCTGCCCAGGGGTGGCACGGCACTTGCTCGCCCGTGCACAGGTTGCTGCATGATCCGTGGTGAGCAAGGCCCATGTGCGCGGTCCCTGGTCTCCCTCCCTGCGCCCTCCCCTCCCCCCCCCCCCCGGGTAGGGGACAGTGACGGCACTTACATGGTGTGGCCTCTCTGGACGACCCTGCTGACGACCCTGCAGGTGGGACTGCTCGGGGGTCCTGGCGGTGTGGCGGCTCCTGCTCCATGTCCTGGTCAAGGCCCTCTGGTCCCGGCTCGCTGCCCCCTAGGGTGGAATGGACCGTCCCGCCCCCCCAGTGCCTCGAAGTAGGGGCAGATGTCTGACCCTGCTGAGGAGCTGCCCTGAGTGGCCCTGGTGTACCCCTTGCCGCAGCTCTTTAATTTTCAGGCACACCTGCTCCTAGGTGCGCCTGTGGCCTTTCTGGGCCATGGTGGCAGTTATGCGGCCGTAGACGGCCACGTTCCTCCGTCTACTGTGGAGATCATGGACATTGGGGGCCTGCCCCCAAACCTCAATGAGGTCCATGATCTCCTCACTAGTCCAGGAGGAAGTGCGGCATCTATGACCTCTGGCTGGCTCCTGGGTGCTGGGGGACTGGGCAGGGGATGGCTGGCTGGAACTGGCTACCTGGCTCATTGTGGGGCCACTGGCTCAGGGGCAGAGACTGCTGGCAGGCCTGGATCTGGCACGTGCAGTCTGGCCAGAGTCTACCCCTTTAAGGGCTCCGGGGCTGGGGGAGAGGAAAGGAGTTTTCCTGGTTTGGCCCACAGTGGCCACCAGGGGAAACTGGGAAGGGCTGGAGGCTAGCTAATTCGAAATAAGCGTCTACACAGCGCTTATTTCGAATTAGCTGTTTTGAATTTGGTGTTACTCCTTGTAGAATGAGGTTTACCAAATTCAAATTAAGCGCCCCGCTATTTCGAATTTATTTCAAAATAGTGGTTTGCCTGTATCGACGCTATTAAAGTTAATTCGAAATAATGGCTGTTATTTCGAATTAACTTTGCAGTGTAGACATACCCTAAGAGATGTCTCTGTCCGATCCATGAGCTCCTCCTTACCCATCTGCTTTCTCCCAGCCCTTAGTTTAAAAATTGCTTTACGACCTTATTAATGTTAAGTGCCAGCAGTCTGGTTCCATTTTGGTTTAGGTGGAGCCCATCCTTCCTGTATAGGGTCCCCTATCCCAAAAATTTCCCCCGTTCCTAATAAATCTAAACCCCTCCTCCCTACACCATCGTTTCATCCACGCCTTGAGACTCTGTATGCTCTATGTGCTTGTAACAAGTTCGGTCCTGAGTGCGAGCGCCCCTTGGTGGCTGAAGGGGGTCTCGCAATATTTAATCCGCTTGTCTGTAGGCAACTCAAAGTCCAGTACGTGGCCAAGTTTCAGGCCTCCTCTTTTACCCCCTCACTCAGGTGTGGTTTTCAGGGGGTTGGGGGGGACCCAGGTCTGCCCACTCCTCTGGGTCCCGGCCCAGGGACCCTATATGTAGCAGATACCTGCCGAGTTTCAAAGTCCGTAGGTATGGTTGCCACTGGGCCACTTCCCCGGGTTGCTGCTTCATCCAGCCCTACTCTAGGGCCTCACTGCAGAGTTCCCCTTGTCCGGGTTCCATAGAGTTGTCCCTGGCTAGCCTTTAGCCCAGCGGTTCCCAACCTTTTCCAGATGGGGATCCATTTTGACAATTCAGGAAGACTTGGTGACCCAAGGCAATTCAAAAACAGGGGGAGGAAGGGGGGGCAGTACCATAGCTAGCTAATTTTGTGCCTGAAGCAAGAATATAAAATTGTGCCCCCTCCTGTTTTATATAGTCATAGTAGTTATTTCATAGAAAAACTTAAAATACATTAATAATAAAATAATAACACTACATTTGAGTTGTGGGGGAAAGACATTCCTCCTCAAACAGCTCTTCCCTCCTCCCCTGCCCCGGCTTAAACCCCCACACGCAGGGGCTGGGGAGCTGGAGGCCTAAGAGTCACACTCAGGGGCTGGGAGTCTCTCAGTCAGAGGCCTGAGAGTCTAACACTCAGGGGCCTGAGAGTCATACTCAGTCACATGCAGGGGCTGGAGGGGCTGGGAGTGACACTCAGAGTCACACTCTGGGCCTGGGAGTCTCACAGGTGTTACAAAAATATTAGAAACAAAATACACATTCCAAAAAGAAGTAAAATGTAGTATTTTACCAAGCAGTTTCACCGGAACTTAAATTAATGGGATGGTTGAGCTTGCATTTGCTTTGCTAACTGTTGTATCCTTGGAATTGTTGTGGCGAGTGCGCATTGAAGATCATCTTCCACGTTTAATTTATTTCGATATTTGTTTTTAATTGTAAGCAAATGTGAGAAGCCTGATTCACACAAGGAAGTAGTTGGAAATGGAAGTAAAATTCTCAAAACAACTTCTGACAGAAGTGGGTAGTCCACTCTGCGTCTGATCCAGAACTGATTATTTGGCATGGTTGAGAACTCTGTTTTTACATCATTGCTGTTGATCATATTGATAAATTGTTCCTGGATGTCTTCAGGTACATCACAAACATCCACACTGAAAGGATTTGTTGCAAGAGCAAACAACTTTCCATCTGTATCTGGAAAACATCACTTAAATGTCTCAAATTCTCCTGTATCGACAATTGCAAATCGTCATTAATATTAATGTCATTTGTACTTCCTTCGAGAAAGGTTGTGAGGGTTGGAAACATTTTTTTTAATCAATTTTCACAATCGATAATTGGAGTTTCATTCTGAAGGATTTTATTTTCTCTGATAATCTGATAATTGTAAAATTTGGTCCTCAAAGTGACACATTTAAATCATTTAGTAGGTCAAACATGTCCGCTAGGTATGCTATTTTATACAAACTCTTGTTTTCTGTAAACAAATATTCAAACTCAGTTTTGTTCTGTGACATAAAAAATGTTTTAAGTTCATTTTGTAACTCAAACACCCGATTTAGAACTTTGACTTTCAACAGCCACCTTACTTCAGTGTGAAACAATAATACTTCATGCAAAGAACCTAGTTCCGAATAAAGGGTTTTAAATATTCTGAGGGCGCTGGCCTTAATAAAATTTACAGCTTTAATAACATCATTAAGTACCTGGTTCAAAGAAATAGGTGAAGTTTTAGTTGCTAGTATTTGCTGATGGATGAAATAGTGAGTTCCAATTACTTTTGGAGAAACGTTTTTAACCAGGGTTTGGAATCCAGATTTGCAATCAAGCATAGCAGGAGCCCCATCTGTGCAAACGCTGCACAAGTTTTTCCATTCTATGGAATGTTTTTCAAGAAAATATTCAAGATATTGAACACATCTTATGCGGTGGTCGTAGTTTCCAACTCTGTGTGCTGGGCCTGGGTGGGGAGGCAGCTCAGGCCTTGTTGCGGAGCCTGGGGAAAGGGCTGGGACTGTGGTTTGCGGGCCTGGGGGTAAGCACTGGGACTGTGCTGAGGAGGTTGCTAGGGTAAGTGCTGGGATTGTGTTCGGAGCCTGGGGGGTAAGCGCTGGGACTGTGCTGGGGAGGGGTGCCGGGGTAGGGGCTGGGACTGTATTTGGGAGCCTGGGTGGGGGATGCTGGGACTGTGCTGGGGAGGGGGGGTGGCGGCCCAGGGTAGAGGCTGGGACTATGTTCGGGAGGGGAATTGGGTTGCAGTGGGAGGGCTGGAGGGTGCCTGGTTCTGGGGGAGGGGATGGGCATTGGGTTGGGGCAGGGAACTGGGGAGTACCTGGTTCTAGTGGAGGGGAAGGGGATTGGGTTGGAGCGGGGGAGCTGGAGGATGCCTGACTCTGGGGTAGGAGAGGGGCTATTTAGTAAATGTTGTGAACGGCATATATTTGCATATATGCAGCTGTGCTTAGTTGCGTCCCTCAGCATGTGCTGTGGGTATCATGGTGGCGCCCGGTGCTTCCAAAGTTGAGTAGCCCTAGTCTAAATAACAGCCGGTAATATACGCCGTCTCAGACTTATCGCGTCGCACAGTCATAATGCGTGTAAGTGCATTTACTAAATAGCCCCTCTCCTACCCCAGAGTCAGGCATCCTCCAGCTCCCCCGCTCCAACCCAGTCCCCTTCCCCTCCACTAGAACCAGGTACTCCCCAGTTCCCTGCCCCAACCCAATGCCCATCCCCTCCCCCAGAACCAGGCACCCTCCAGCCCTCCCACTGCAACCCAATTCCCCTCCCGAACATAGTCCCAGCCTCTACCCTGGGCCCGCCACCCCCCCTCCCCAGCACAGTCCCAGCATCCCCCACCCAGGCTCCCAAATACAGTCCCAGCCCCTACCCCGGCACCCCCCCCAGCACAGTCCCAGCGCTTACCCCCCAGGCTCCGAACACAATCCCAGCACCTACCCTAGCAACCTCCTCAGCACAGTCCCAGTGCTTACCCCCAGGCCCGCAAACCACAGTCCCAGCCCTTTCCCCAGGCTCCGCAACAAGGCCTGAGCTGCCTCCCCACCCAGGCCCAGCACACAGAGCTCACCAGCACGGAGGCAGCCCTGGGGTGGCTGCAGACAAGACCACTCCCCACCGGGCACCAGCCGCGTGTTGAGTAGCCCTGATTTACACAGTGCCCAGTGGCACAGTTAATTTTGCCAGCCGTGAGATACCCAGCTGGGGCAGCGGGTTAAACCAATTAGGTTGAGTACCACTTCAGGTGAATGGCTCCTTAAGACTAAGCTAGCTGCAGAACCACCTAGCCGGGGACCTTTTCAAATGTGTGAATGGCTCATTCAGAGCCACCAGGGGAGACACTTGGCGACCCTTTTGAACCGACCCAGAGGTTGGGAAACCCTGCTTTAGCCGCTGGATCTAGCTCCGTTTAACTACTAGAGCCCAGCTCCCACTCGGAGCTGTCCAGGGTTCTCGTTGTCCCAGTCAGCCCAGAGACCTGGGCTGAGCTCCAGGAAGGAACTGACGGCCCTTAGCTGGTAGCTCCTTATATAGCAGCCTGCCACATTCTGACTGGCTGCAGTGCAGGCTGCCCCTCTACCCTGCTCGGGGGACCTTTCCACTGCTCCTGCTGCTGGCCAGGTTGCTGAAAGGCCTCCAGCGGGGAGTTCGGCTTTATCCACCCCATCACAATGCTATACATTGACATGTAGGTACAATAGTTATATTCCAGTTGATTTATTTTATAATTATATGGTAAAATTGAGAAAGTAAGTGCTTTTTCAGTAATAGTGAACATCTTTGTACATCGATGCCTGATTTGTAAACAAATAGTGTTAAATAAGGTGAAACTTGGGGATACACAGGACAAATCAGATTCCTGAAAGGGGCATAGTAATCTGGGAAGGTTAAGAGCCACTGCACTAGACCATGCTTCTCCCTGATGGATGTGTAAAGCTATACCCATATTTGAGAGACCACTCTTGGGCATACCCTATCAACTGTTTGCCTTTGTAATGAGTCTGCCAGTGGTACATTAGGAACTGGCAACCAACTCATTTCACAGACACTGCCAAGTGGAAATTATTTTCACCACAAACCTGAACTAACAACCAAAAGGTGAAAAATTCCATATCCTGTCACCAGTACCCTGAGCCAGCCAGTTCCTCCCAAATATATTTTCACCTTTAATTGCTTTGTTTGGACTTACGTTTCTAATTTATTAATTTCCCTTTGGTGGAGCAATCAACTTCTTTGTTAAAGACAATAAATGAAATGTCAGTAATAATAGTGATGAATGCCAACAT
Source organism: Pelochelys cantorii (assembly GCA_032595735.1). NCBI lineage: Eukaryota > Metazoa > Chordata > Testudines > Trionychidae > Pelochelys > Pelochelys cantorii. Next base: position 65,275,982 of record CM064332.1, on the reverse strand, counting down.
CCTACAAGAGAGAAACGCATCACTAAGCCACCCGCTCTCCCACATAAAATCTGGTGTATATTGATGTACAGGTTGGACCTCCCTGGTCCAGCACCCTTGGGATCTGACCAGTCCCAGAGAAGGGAGTTTTCCAGACCAGGGAAGGTCTGGAGGGAGCACCAACCTTTCCGCTGGGCTCCTCTCGCCAGCCCCACAAGCTTCAGCAACCCCCCCAGAGCTCCTGGCAGCCCCACCAGCTGCAGGCTCCATTGCCCCATAAGCTCTGGCTGCTCCCCACCAAATTCCTTGCCAGCTCTGCTGCCCCATGGATTCTGCTGCCCCACTGGCCCTGCCTGCCGGTTCTACTCCGAGCTGTCAATAACCTCTGTAGTGGGGCTCTCTAGTCCCACACCATCCATGGTCCTTTCCACCTGTAGTACTATTGACTTTGATGGAGCTGTGGTGATTTGCATCAACTGAGGGTCTGGCCTCAAGCCAATGCATGAAGATACTTTCAGGGGTGCCACCTAAATCTCAAAAGGTATGTGCATAAAGTGTCTGATCCTGGTGGCAGTAGACAGCCTGAGATGTAGATTCAAAAGCAGCAAGTGTATAGCAATGTCACACTTTCCTGCCTTAGGTACAGGTAGTTTGCTGCAAATGAGGGATGTTAAATTTAGTTTAATCAACTTGTAAATTAGTTGCTAAGTGGGGAGCCACAGTGGGGCCTGGGAGTTAACTCTGCTGTGGCTCTGCCTTTTAAATGGATTAAAAGCCTGTCAGCTCTTAATCCAGGAAGTTGGCACTTACAGCCTCCAGCCACATCGCAGCTGCCACTGCACGTCATCTGGCCACCATGGCATACCCTCAAGCCCCCCCAAGAGCACCTGCTTGTCCCAGGGAGCAGTCTGATGGCTCCCAGGAGTCTGCCAGGTCCCGCAAGAGGTGTGCGCCATCCTGTTTTGGGGCAGAGATCCTGGTCCTCATTGAGGTGTCAGGCGAGGAGGAAAGCCTCCAGGATTTCCATTCTAGATGGTGCAATGCCAACATCTACGGCCGGATAGTCGATAGCCTGGCCTCAAAGGGCCACACCAGGAACCAGGAGCAGGTCTGGAGCTCGTATTCTTGCCAGCAAGTTAAGGAAGTATGGAGTGGATAAATGGACTGTAAGGTGGATAGAAAGCTGGCTAGATTGTCAGGCCCAACGAGTAGTGATCAATGGCTCGATTTCTGGTTGGCAGTCAGTTTCAAGTGGAGTGCCCCAAGGTTTTTTTCCACATCTTTATTAATAACCTGGATAAAGGCATGGATTGCACCCTCAGCACATTTGCAGATGACACTAAGGTAGGGGGAAAGGTATATACGTTGGAGGGTAGGCTCCAGAGTGACCTAGACAAATTGGAGGATTGGGCCAAAAGAAATCTGATGAGGTTCAACAAGGACAAGTGCAGAGTCTTACACTTGGGACGGAAGAATCCCAAACACTGTTACAGGCTGGGGACCGACTGGCTAAGCAGCAGTTTGGCAGAAAAAGACCTGGGGCTAACAGTGGGTGAGAAGCCGGATATGAGTCAACAGTGTGCCCTTGTAGTCAAGAAGGGTCATGGTATATTGGGGGTGCATTAGGAGGAGCATTGCCAGCAATTCTAGGGAAGTTATTATTCCCCTTTATTTGGCACTGGTGATGCCACATCTGGAGTATTGCATCCAGTTCTGGGCCCCCCACTATAGAAAGGATGTGGACCCATTGGAGAGGGTCCAGCAGAGGGCAACCAAAATGATTTCATGTGCTGGAGCACATGACTTACAAGGGAGGCTGATGGATTTGGGCTTATTTAGTCTGAAGAAGAGAATAGTGAGGGACCTTCAACTTCCTGAAGGGGGGATTCCAAAGAGGATGGAGAGAGGCTGCTCTCAGTAGTGAGGGATGGCAGAACAAGGAGCAATGGTCTCAAGTTACAGTGGGGGAGGTCTAGGTTGGATATTAGGAAAAACTATTTCACTAGGAGGGTGGCGAAGCACTGGAATGGGTTACCTAGGGAGGTGGTCAAATCTGCATCCCTAGAGGTTTTTAAGTCCTGGCTTGACAAGGCCCTGGCTGGGATGATTTAGTTGGGATTGGTCCTGCTTTGGGCAGGGGGCTGGACTCAATGTCCTCTAGAGGTCTCTTCCAGCCCTAGGATTCTAAGGTCAAGGAGCTCTGCCAGGCCTATGCCAGGGAATGCAGCTCCTATTCAGGGCCCCATTCCTGGCCCTATTTTGAAGGCCTGCACTACAGCCTGGGGGGCAATGCAGCCCCTTCCCCACCCTGATGGTAGATTTGGGGCTAGAGACACCCATTGTTGCTCAGCCGGGGAGAAGAGTACACTGACACAACCAGCTCTGTGACTACATATAACCACCACCAGGTGGATTTGAACCTTGGCTCTCAGTATAGGTGCCTCTACAGCTTGAGCTATGAAGCTAGCTGGCTCTTAGACCTAGCTCTAGAGCTCCCTTATTCTTATCTGTTGCTGTAAGTGGTTTAAGTGCCACTACATGGGATGGTGAACCACACCTAGGTGTGTGGGTTACATATTTCCCCTAGCTCAGGAAGCATGTCCTGAGCCTTAGCGACCCAGTTGAGATCCTGGATGAGCCCCCACTTGTACCCGCCACTGACTGGATTTGAACCTGGGACCTCAATGTAGGAGCTTCTACTGCTTGAGCTAAAAGCCAGCTGCCTTTCAGCTTAGGCTGTAGAGCTCTCTTGTTCTTATCTGTCACTGTGAGTGTCTAAGTACCCCTACATGGGCCAGTGACCCACACTAGGGCTACGTCTACATTACGAGCCTCTTCCGCAAGAGGAAATGCAAATGGAGCACTCATTTGCATATGTTACACTCTCATTTGCATTTCCTCCTCGGATCCCTTTTGCACAAGAGGTTTTTGCACAAAAAAGCACTGTGTAGACGGCTCCTTTTTGTAAAAAACCCCCTTTTGCGCAAGAGCCGTTCTTCCTCATTTTTTGAGCCTAGGTGTGTGGGTCACACATGCTCACTCTGGACCCGGTACCCAACAGCCTGGATGTGTCTCAGGCATCCTCTTAGGCCGAGAAAGGATCATCAGGTGAGTGATCTTAGTTTTCTCTCACAGACAGGGTGGGGGTGGTGGGCGCTGAGGAGCTGGGGTGCAATCGTCGCTCGGTCTTCTGGGCCTGGCCCTCGTGCTGCAGTCTGTGCACGTGGATGCACATGCAGCATCAGTCTGCACCACGCAGCCCGAGCAGGCAGCACTGGAGCACCCCTGAGTTCCCACTCACAGGCTCTGGGGAGGCCACCCACACTTCTTACCCCTATGGGGGGACGCCCTCCCGCCAGCAGCCACCACTGGAAAGAGGCAGGGGACAAGGAAGGACACACACACACATGCGCACACTCTCTCTGAGTGCTGCACATGGCACACAGGCATGCCTGCACGCTCTAGGCACCACCCCCTCCTGGGGACTGCGCTGCCAGGCACAGGTCTGTCTGCTGCTCACACACCCCTACACCCTCACCTCTTCTCCCTCAGCAGCTAGGGACACAAGGTCTTTTCCCTTTGGGATGCCACCACTGCTGGAGCTGGTGTGCTCAGCACCGATAGAAGCCCAACCAGCTCAAGGCCCCCCTCCTGCCCATTAGAGCCCAGTGTGGCCGGCTATCTCCCAGGCGTGCTTGTCCCCGGGTTGTGGGGGCGGGGTAGGAAGCATGGACCCCTGGGGATGTCTGGGCCTCTGTAAGACAGGGCCCACTGTCCAGGCCACACATGGCCTTGCTCCCAGGACATCACCTTCCTCTGACCTGGGAACTGTTGGTCTCGACTCACAGACGAGGGCAAGGCTTCAGGGACAATGTCTCCAGGGATGACTGACCAGCTGTTTTTATTGTCCCCAGTGGGACCAGCTGTGACAGGCAGGTGGGCAACATCACCTGAGCCAGCCACCTGACCCCAGGGAGCTGCAGATGCCGGAGGACCCAGGAAGACGTGATGCAGGAACAAGTCTCCTTACTCCGAGACCTACACAACACACTGGCCCAGAAGGTCCCATGCCAGCCCCTGCCCCTGCCCCTGCTCGCATAACTGACCCTGCTCCAGCACCACCTCCTGCTTATCCCCCTCCCCTCCCCAGATCCCCTCTGCCCCCAAGGTTGCTGAGGTCTCTGCACACAAGGCAGAGGATGTCACTCCCCGCCCCAGCCCTGAGCCTCTCCTCCTCCCTTTCCTCTCCCTTTCAGCTCCCTCCCCCCTCCAAGGTTCTCCTCACCCTCCTCCCCCCTTCCTCATTTCCAGGTTCTCTCCCCACTCCCTCCCCAGTTACTTCTACCCCAAATAAATCACTGGTTTTATAAACCAGTTTGTTTTATTGTGTCTGCAGGAGAGAGGAGTGGAGAGGGGAAGGGAGGGGTTGTTGGAGGAAAGGTAGAGAGGGGCAAGGCACAGGCCTCTAGTGGGGAGGCCCTGGGGAGAGTTACTGGGGTCCTTGTGAGAAACTCTCCCTCAGGGCCTCCCAGATGCACATCTCCAACTGATGGGCCTGACAGATGGCAGCTGCGCATGGCTGCTCAAAGGCCCTTCCCTCCCAGCCGGCCTCTGCCCTCCCCCCCACCCTTCAAGGAAGGCCTCCTCCTTCCTCTCCACTATGTTGTGGAGTACACAACATGTGGCTGTCACCTGGGGGATGTTCTGCTCCCCCACATCCAGGTGGGTCAGGACGCATCTGAACCACACTCAGCCTCCATGTGGGCCCTGCCCAGGCCGGCACTGAAGCAGACCTTGCTTGGATCAGTAACTGTCGGGTGTGGCAAGCTTCCAGATTGCGATGGCGACCCGCTTCTCTGGGGAGTTGGCGGGTCACATCTGGGTGTGCTGTTGTGTGAGGGCAGGGGTGAGCCAGGCACGTGGCTCCAGGAACGTCTCCTTCCTCCTGTGGAAGTTCTGGAGCCACGGCTGGTTGTCCCACCACTCCAGGATGAGCCGCTTCCACCAGTCAGAACTGGTGTCCAGCCATCAGAAGCGGCGCTCCACAGCAGGGTGCGGCTGCAAGAGCTGCATGCTCACACACAGGCTGCGGGTCTCCTTGAGCAGCTTGGGATCATGTTCCTGCAAGGCTTGGAAGGCAGCCTGCAGAAACTGCTGCAGAAACTGCAGCACAACAGTCAGGGGCTGTCACGTGCCCAGAGGCAGCTCTGGCTCCATGCCAGGGAGTGCTGTGGTGTCCAAGCACAGGGCAACCAAAGCATGCAGTGGAAATGCTTTGCTGTCCCTCAGGCTATGTCTAGACTACAGGTTTCTTTCAGAAGAAGCTTTTCCGGTAGAGATCTTGCGGAAAAACTTCTTCCAAAAGAGAGCATCCACGTAGCAAAAGCGCATTGAATAAGCGATTTGCTTTTGATTGGACGCTATCTCGCATTTAAGCTGTGATTACTATGGACAGAGTGGCCACCAGGGCACCTGTGCTTTTTCCTGGAGGCCTCTTTTTTTGAAAAAAAAACCCCTCTTTCCTGTCCACACATGCCTTTTTCTGAAAGAGCTCTTTCGGAAAAAGGCTTCTTCCTCGTAGAAAGAGGTTTACCACTGTCAGAAAGAGTGCAATTGCAAGTGCATATCCTCAGGCTATGTCTACACTACAGTGATCTATTGGAAAAAGGTATACACTGGGCCAAATTTTGGAAAAGCCTCCTCTTTCGGAAGAGCCCATCTTCCTCGTGGAGGGGGAAGACAGGGCTTCCGAAAGAGCGTGTCTGCTCTTCTGCAAAAAAAAAAAAAAAAAAAAGCGGAAGAGCAGACATGTTCCCTGAGTGCATACACCCGGACGTGTACACCCAGAAAAACCGCCGTAGTGTAGACATAGCCCCTAACAGGTAGGCAAGCAGAAGAACCTGAGAAATGGCTGTCGGGGGGGGGGGGGGGGTCCCTTTAAGCATGCCTCTCAGGCAGCAGCTCCAGGAAGTCACTGCTGACCTCATGCCCTGCCTGAACTGGTTCTGGGTGTCCTTAAATGTGAGATAGCGTCCAATCAGAGTGGACACTCTATTTCGAAATAGCAAATCACTATTTTGTCGCACTTTTTGTGCATAGACGTGCTATTTTGAAATAAGTTCCTCCAGAAGATCTCTTCCAGAATAGCTTTTTCCGAAATAAGCCTGCAGTGTAGACGTACCCTAATGAGACTTTTTTGACCCCATTGAAACTTTCTGGAAGAGTAAGAAGCTTGTTTGTTCCCTCTTGTTTGAACTAAAAATGAGCCCAAGCTCTGAAATTCAGTCTCACATGTGAATTCCCCCAAGTCCTTATGCTGTGGTTCAGGGCATGGGAAAGAACCACCTTCAGAAATACAGTCATCAGCAAGCCCTTGTAAAGTGCGGAACATGACATTAGTCCATATGAAGAACTGAGGTTTGGATGAAAAACACCAAGGGCACAGGACCAGGTTCTGGTGCAGCTTTTTTGGGAGCTGCACCAACCTGTACCTGCAGGTTATTTAGATAGACCTGTGTGCTTCTATTAGCTTTGATTTTACACCTCTCCTTGACTTGCCAGGTGTGTTTTAGAACACACAGTGATAAAGCTTCATCAATACTCTCTCCTGTGGGCCTGAAACCCCCTCTTACTTTGTCCTGGTGTAATTCCACTGCTCCTGGACAGTTACTCCTGATTTACACCTGTAGTAACTGGGTACAGATCTTCAGCTGGTGATTTCTGCAGAACTATGCTGCTTTCCACCAGCAGGGGAGCTGGCCCATATATTTAGTGCTCATGATCCTTTGGCCCTTTCAGAAATAAAAGACTGTGTAATATTTGCTCCAGCATGCATATATAATAATTCCTGAATAATTGGTGGTAGCCAGACAGAACAAGACAAGGAAAGAGAAGTAGGGAAATAGGATATCTTTCTTACTTTTAAAGGGAAGATTCTTGTTCACTTCTCATTTTCTTTTGTGTTTCCTTTTCTTTATTTGTGCTTTTACTTTGCATTTCAGGTTCGCTCGGTACTGTTCAAGTGAAGGCTTACCTATTTCCTCAGTGTTGTCTGTTATGTTTTTTAGGCTGCAAGTCTCAAAGAACATTAAGCATTCACATCTGTATACTTTTCATTCATCCCATTTCATCATTTCCCTTTATTCTTATTCACCATCATTGCTTAATATCCTAAGGAGGATGCAATTCTTTAATGCCTGAGTGACGTATGTCAAAATGTCTCAGTAGGACCCCCTTCACTATGTGATAATTCCATATATCCTGTTTCCAGAGCTAAGGAAATGCATTTCCTTCTCTTTAGCTCATTACCCTTTAGGAAATTGCTTTTCTTCAATTATCCTGACAACTCAAATTTTTGACAGCCCCAGATGCGCTGCATAAAGCTTCTTCTAGCAGCCCTGCAAATATTTTTCTCAAGATTTCTGCCAGCCATCTTCCATACGTTTGGATCCATTTCCATGCCTTGTGGCTTTGTTTTTACTTCCACCAATGGAGTTTTGATATCAATGGGGCACTGTCTGACACCTGAACTCCAGATGATCAAAAATTCCATTTGACTGGCCTGTCTCAGAACAACGTAGCAATTATTTTTGAAGCTCACAAAGATCATTGTGATTATTTTGTCTTAAGGTCTGCTTTTGAGTATAATTTTTATGGGCAACTTTTACAGAAGCTGTCGCTAGAGTTGTTTAAAACAAAAGACTGGGCAAAGAATTGGAAAGATATACTATAGGGCAGTGTTTCTCAAACTGTCTGATACCAAGGACCAGCTTGCTGCCTTCCTAAACCGTGCCAAGGAGATCTCAGGGACTGATGCCAGTCCACTGACCGGATCAGTCATTGAGAAATATTGCTAATAGGGACCAAGCCTGCATTGGCAGGGGATGGGTTATATGACTAATGGGTATATTTTCAGCCAGGTCCTCAACTGGGGTATATCATATTGACTTCCATGATGCTGTGTTGATTTACAGCTATGCAGGAATTGGCCCATCCTCTGTAATTTGTATGATACTCTGGAGTTGTCTTTAGAAGGGTCAAGTTCTGAGGCAGGATGGTCTAGTGGTTAGGAGGCAAGTCTTGGGCTCAGGATCAATTCCCTGCTCTGACAGACTCCTTTTGGACAATTCACCCAATGTCTTTATCTCGGTTCCTTAGTAGCACTTCCCTACCTCACAGAATTGGTGTGAAGAAGATTGTGAGGTGCTCCGATTTTGTGGCAACGTGGGTGATAGAAGTACGTCAGATACAGAGTAAACCCTTATTCCATTCACCCCCAGAGGATTAAGGTGACGTCTGCACATGTGCCCAGCCGCACCTGTCTAAAAGGCTGTCCTGGCATTCAAATCATCTAATCAGTCTAGAAATCTCATTTTTCAAGCATAATAAGCCTTTCTGAGCTCTGCTCTCCTCATTTTTAGTTTTGAACAACTTTAAATGGCAGCATGAAACTGAGCCCGGTGCTCGCTTTAATAATAGAAAACCTCAGTCCCATTCATTTTTTCTTTCATCACATCTCTCTGGAAGTTCTTCCATGTTCTGTGTCAAAGTTAAAAAAAACCCTTATTAAATACCGGCCCCCATCAGGGGGCACTTGGCAAGGCCCATTTGTATGGTTGAGTCCTCCAAATATCTGTTGATGATACTACCTTGCTATCTTGCGTTCTGATCATATATCTCATTTTCAGGTGTAATGAACCTCTCTAAGCTTCCTCTCATCTCATTTTCAGCTTTGAACATTTTTTGGCATTTCAAATGACAGTCTGATGGAAAAGGAAGCTTTGTTAGCTGAGTGTACTGTTTTCAGATTTTTTTTTCTTTTGTCATCAGAAACTCGTATTCTGTATTCAGCACCAGTGCTTGCATTTAGGAGGGGAAAAAAGAATTTTGTGGAGGAAAGTGGTTGGATTTTAAGCATAAAAGATTCTTGCATAAGAATGTCTGACTCTCCTTTTGCATCATTTTTATCCCTGGCAACACTGTGATTTCAGGGGAGTTGAACTTGATTTAAACAAGCATTTGTGAGATCAGACTCAAGCCCACTGTGTTTGACACTTAAAGCTTTTGTATATTTCATTAGTTACCTTATTTTCATTAGTTGATTTTTTTTCAATCTTGATTTTTAGGTGAGGCTCAAAACAGCCTCCAGAGCTGCAGGTGCTCTTTTATGTCAGCAAATGTTTTGCTTGCAGCTAAACGCAGGCACCAAATTGTGGGCACAATTAATAATTGTACTTGTGAATTATGCACATTTAAATAACTAGATACTTCATTTGTGAGTTCAGTCAGGTAGTTTGGAATCTAAAGGGAGTCAAATCCTGCAAAATGTTATGGTTTTATATAACTTTAAACATGTAAATAGCCCCAGTGAGTTCAATGGGGTTGCTCATGTGCTTAGGCACATGCGTAAAATGCCCAACGTAAGGGCCAAACACAATCCACCTGGGGCACAGAATTGTACCTGCAGTATTGGAGGCTATTTTTGAAAATTTAGATCTTTGTATGTTCCTCTCCTGTGCCAAGGATAGAGATGTTTTCGTACAGATTTCTTGGGACTGCTTTATTATAAATAAATAAGCAGCATGTTTTAGTGCTTGGGGCTTGATTCTGATTGCACGCCAGGTTTATGCTAATATAACTCAGCCAACTTCAGTGGAGATATGCCTGGTGTGAATGAGGTCAGAATCAGATCCTTTAATTGACTGTGGTGCATTGCTAAGCCTAGCGCAGCCTCAGCTGGCCTTAGAAACGAAACCAAGGCTATGTCTAGACTACATACCTCTTTCGAAAGAGGGATGTAAATTAGACATATCAAAATTGCAAATGAAGCCAGGATTGAATTTCCCGCACTTCATTTGCATAATCGCGTCACGGCATTCTTTCAAAAAACACTATTTCGAAAGTGAAACTGTGGTCTAGACACGGTTCTTTTGAAAAGAAAAGCTTTTTTTGAAAGATCCTGTACTCCTCATTTTTCTTTTCGAAAGAACCGCGTGACGCGATTATGCAAATGAAGTGCGGGAAATTCAAATCCCGGCTTCATTCACAATTTCGATATGTCTAATTTACATCCCTGTTTCAAAAGAGGGATGTAGTTAAGACGTACCCCAACTTACAACAGGGCAGTGTTTAGTCCTTGTCTGGAAGAGATCACAACAATCTGTGCTGCCGAGACCCGTGATGTCCAACCAGTTCTGAAGCAGTAGCGACTATAATGGCTACTGCTATAGCAAACTAGCCACATTCAACTGGCCAAATAGCCATATTGTTCAAGCCAAATAGCCACATGTGACTAGTATGTTGGATACCGCAGACCTAGAGTTTCCAAGAGAGAAGAGTTCTTCAGTATCAATAAGAATAATAATCTTATAACAGGCAGATGTCCTCCCCTCTGGGGATGGTGAAGATTGTCCTTGAGGCAATAACGGAATTGGAGCAGTCATAACTTCAATCAGCAAAGCACCTACAACCAACACATATCAAGGACCAACATTCCAATGCACCCATGAAATCAGCCACCATTATTTCCAGGATAGGAGACTGGACAGAATACTGCTAATTCAAAAAACTTCTCAGTACAAATTTGCCAGGCTGGGTCTGACCAATATCTATCCTCAAGAGAGACTAGCTGCTTCAGAGGAAGGTGGAAGGATACTGAGGTAGGCAGGTTTGGGGTAATTTGCCCTGAGAAAGTTTTTTCTTAATCCTACCAGTCAGTGGGTGATTTGTGCCTTGAAGAAGGAGGGTTTATAACCCTTCTTTAAAAGATCCTTGCTATCGTAAGACCAAATGTTCTGGTTCCCCACATAAATGTGTGATTCTTTTCTGAAATTCTGCTCTGCTCTTGGCTGCAATCTCATATGGCAATGAGTTCCATTTCCTTTGTTCAATCTTAAATTTGCTTAGTTAAAAACAAAACAAAACAAAACAGGCCAAGACAGGAAAAACTTGCTACTGGCCCAGTCTTTCCTCAGCTGGACTCCATACGGAGAACCAAGAGCTATTTGCCGGGGACTTCTGCAAGTGATTATTTATTCTGCATCTTAGTCACCACTCAAAATGTTTTCCAAGTATTTTATGGAATAGGAAATAAATCAATTTGCACAATCGTCCAAACATTGATTGTCAACATAAGGCATGGTGAAAAATGATGAAAGCTTGTTCTCTATTTTTTATTTAAAGTAGGAAATTTCAAAGTTCCAGAGTAATAGTTTAGCAATGTTCACATTGCTATTAACAGGACATTACAACTAAATGATTTTTCCCTGTTGGGTATTGTAGCAATTTGATTATGAAGCTGGTCTTTTTCTGACCGCATATCTAAGGGTACGTCTACACTGTAACACTATTTCGAAATAACTAGTGCTATTCCGAAATAACTTAGTCCATGTCTACACAGCAGGCAGTTATTTCGAAATACTGTCAAGCTGGAGGACTTCTTACTCCGACTCCTGTAACCCTAAGGCTGTGTCTAGACTGGCGCGATCTTGCGCCAGAGCTATGCAAATGAGGCTCAGCGTGGAATATCGCCGAGCCTCATTTGCATAACTAATGAGCTGCCATTTTTGCGGAAGAGGCTCTTGCGCAAGACGGAGCTGTCTACACTGCCCCTTCTTGCACAAGAAAAACCCTCTTGCGCAAGAAGGGGCAGTGTAGACAGCTCCGTCTTGCGCAAGAGCCTCTTCCGCAAAAATGGCAGCTCATTAGTTATGCAAATGAGGCTCGGTGATATTCCACGCTGAGCCTCATTTGCATAGCTCTGGCGCAAGATCGTGCCAGTATAGACACAGCCTAATTGTATGAGGAATAAGGGAAGTCGGAGGAAGAGTGCTCTATTTCGAAATAAGTGCTGTGTAGACGCTCCCTATTTCGAAATAAGATACACAATTGACGTAGCTCAATTTGCATAGCTTATTTCGAGTTGAGCCCTGCAGTGTATTGGGGTGTGTTGAGCCCCATAGAGTGACTCTGTTAGTTGGTTAGTCCAAGATGGAGGTGCTAGAGAGAGATTCTGCTTTCACTCTGAGGTCAGGATTTTATGTTTGCTCTTTGGAGGAAAAGAAAGGCCTGGTGGTTAAGATACTTGAATGGGACTTAAGAGGTTCACAGTTCTATTCACAGCAGTGCCTATAGACTTGCAGCGTGCCTTTGGTTGAGTCACTCAAGCATTCAGTATCATGGCCATCTGAACAGTGGGGATAGTAACCCTTCTTTTCTCCCATCCTTGTCTGGCTCATCTACTTTGGATGTTAAACTCTTTAGGGCCAGGAGTATCTCTTCTTATGTTAAAATGCTTAGCACAATGAGCCCAGACATTAGCTGGGGTTTACCCTAATGCCTAATAACAGGGATTCTGTGTGTGTTTGTTTTTTCAGTAATGTAGGCTGAAGTCATCTAGAACATGCAAGTTTTGCACTTTGCATTCAGAAAACATAACAGTTTAAAGTGCTAGAAGCATATGGGAGATGGAAAGCCCATCTTTTATAGTCAAAGTGCATGTCTTTTGTGACATTCTCCAGCCTGGGACTTACTCGAAGGAGTAAATGATGGAAAAAATGCATTTGAGCCTGCAGACATTTTATACTGCTTCCTACTGTAAGGAGAGCTAAATCTCTTTTAAGCCTGTCCAGTAAGCAATCACATGAGACAAAATACAAAGAAAGAAGTTCATAAATAAAGAGTGCCACTTCCCCAGCTACCCACATAATTGGGAAATACAAGAGATGTATAGGACACTTCCCTTAGGAACATTGTATGAGGAATCTTTGAAACAAATAGATTTTAAACAAAATGGAAGCACTGGTCATTTCTAGCTACTATTTAGATAGTGGAAGAGCCAGTAAAGTGACTGTTCCCCCTCCCCCCGCCAACTTCATTGTAACTTCATAGACCTGGTCCTGCAGATCCATACGAACATGAGAACTCTCACTGAAGTTAAACATATGCCCGACATCATTCAATAAGCCTCCTGCTGTATCAGGCCCTTTGCTATGAATGGTTGTAAAAGCAAAGTTGAATTCCATCAACTGTGCAAGGTGGTGAATGGGATTTTGTTCGGAAATTATTTGCAAAGTTTCAGAAATCTGTTTTGGAAATGATTCCTAATAAACTGGGCGGCAGTGTTTATTGGCTAATCCATCCAATGAGTATGAACATACATCAGATATTGCTTCTTCTCTTCAGTTCCACACAATCTTAGCAAATTTTATGGTGGTGAATCAACATGAAGTTGTTGGCTGGAGACATGCAGACTTGGAGTAGCCCAAGAGGTAGCAGGGTGGCTCTTGAACTTGTATCACTAGTTCACCTATCAGTTTGGTCCCCTCATGACTTCATCATGGTCTGAGTGAACTTATGGTGGTGATCTTAGGTCAGTTCCCTGTGCACAGGAGTCACAAGCACCAATAATAGCTGGCACCGCCCTTGGGAGACAAGACTGAGCATGATTCTGATGACTCAGCTATCCTCATTGATACAGGTGACCTGTCTGGATCTGACTGAGGTCCTTGGAGATCTATGGTGGCCAGTTCCAGAAATGCTTAGGAGAGGTTTGTTTTGTGTCCACTCTTTCCTGCTTGCCTGCCTCAGTTTCCCTATATGTAAAATGGAGGCTCTGAGCTTGATTTTTGCAGGTGCTAAGTATCCAGCCCTCCAATGCACTTCAGTGGGAGCCCGTCACAGGAGCATGGCAGAGATTGAGTAACTGATGTTTGCTCAGTGTTTGAACATGTAAAGCCAAGGGTGAGCAATAATTTTTTGCCAGGGCCACTTTGGAAATTTTTGAAGTAGCCCTGGGCCACACAGAAAGGGGTGGAGCATCAAGTGGAAGGGGCGGGGCTGTGATATTTCCAGGTTCCCCACCCCCAGACAATGATTGGCCTGGGGGTGAGGGAGTGCCTTTGCCCCCCCCCCCCACACACACACGTTCCTCCTAGGTGCCCATTCCCCTGGCATGGGAGGAGACTTCCCATGCTCCCCTGCCCCTAGGCCAAATAGGGCCTGGGGGCGGGGAAGCACACAAAGCCTCCTCCACTCTGCCCCCGCCCTGTGAGCAGCACGCAGCGCTTCAAAGCACCACGTGCTCCTGGCAGGGTGGGAGGAGGCTTCACGCACTTTCCTGCCCCCAGGCTCTAATTGGCTTGGGGGTGGGGAGCGGCAGGGCCTCCGGGGAGGCCCTTTTGCCCACCTCTGTGTAAAGCGGTAGGTGCCCGAGTGCTAAATATCACTAACCATAGTAAGGATTACTTTCTTAACAAGTATATGGTGGTGCAGGAGGTAGCGCCACCAGCCTTTCCCCCTTGGAGACTTGAACTGAAATCACTCCTAGGGTTTGTAAGGAAGTAGCTTGCTGGTCTTATCCCAGCCCTTTAGAGAGGCAGCATGGCCTAGTTAGTTCATGGACCAGGACATGGGGGACCTGGTTTCTATTCTGGCTTTGCCACTGCTTTGCTGACTGACCATGTGCAAGTCACTTCCCCTCTCTTGGCCTCAGTTTCCCCATCTGTTTAATGGCAATGATACTGATCTCTTGTAAAGCGCTTTGAGAGCTACTGAGGAAAATGCTCTCGAAGAGGTAGGCATGATTATTAATTTATGCACATGTCACCAAATTATTGCATGGTCTGGTACACTTGTTAACCATCAGTTGTGGAAGCTCAAGCTGGGATATTTATATCTGCAAAGCTGTGGAAGAAAAGTTGCATCTTGTATGCCGGCTTCAGCCAGCACTATTAGTCAGTCCCGCAAAATGCAAAGTGCCCACACCAGCACCCCTAGAAATCAATGAGATGGAACCCTTTCTTTGGCTTCACTGGGGACTGGAGCAGGACCTCCAGACTGGCTTCTGATCTGACTTGCTTTGGTTTTAGCCAGTCTAACTGAGGTCACTGGGATGACATGGGACCTAAACTAGTGTGTCTGTGGGTGCATCTACACTGCAACGTTGTTTCCGGAATAACGGCCATTATTCTGGAAAAACAATACTTGTGTCCACACTGCAATTGCACTCCTTTGACAAAAAGTCAAAAGAAGAGAGGGGTTTTTCCAACTGCAGTAA
Source organism: Pelochelys cantorii (assembly GCA_032595735.1). NCBI lineage: Eukaryota > Metazoa > Chordata > Testudines > Trionychidae > Pelochelys > Pelochelys cantorii. The sequence goes on along the minus strand of CM064332.1, from coordinate 65,260,948 downwards.
ACCTCATTCTACGAGGAAGAAGCCTTTTTCCGAAAAAGACGTGAATGGAAGCGGAAGAGGGAGTTCTGTCGAAAAAAGAGGCCTCCAGGAAATAACACAGGTGCCACTCCATCCAAACTCATCACAAGTCTATAGTTCCTGTCTCCTGCCAGCTCTTAAAGCTGCAGGCACCCTGGACAGGGCTTGTGGCAGGAAGCTGGCCCAGAGAGCTGCACCTCACCTCATGACTCTGACTGCCACATCAAATGTGACCCATGGTTCAGCCCAAGAGGAGGAGGGCCCTGATGGTGGACTTTACCACGCCAAACTGGTTGCCCTCAGACTGGTAACTGTTTGGGGTGGCGAGCTTCCAGACGGCGATGGCGACCCGCTTCTCTAGGGGGATGGTGGGTAGCATCTGGGTGTCCTATCATCAGAGGGCAGGGGTGAGCCAGGCACACAGCTCCATAAAGGTGGCCTTCCTTATATAAAAGTTATGGAACCACGGCTGATCCTCCCACTGCTCCATGACCAGGTGGTCCCACCAGTGAGAACTGGTGTCCAACCTCCAAAATAATCTCTCTACTGTGGGGTGCGGTTGCAAGGGTCTTGCTCCTGCACACAGGGAGAGGATCTCGCTGATGAACTCGGGCATCGAGCTCGTGCAGGACCATGAAGGCAGCCTGCAGAAAGTGCTGCAGAAACTGCAGCATGGCTGTGTGGGGCCATCGCATGCCCAGAGGCTGCTCCAGCTCCATGGCAAGGAGTGCTGTGGTGTCCAAGAGCTGGGCAACCAGAACACATCTCAGCTAGCCTTAGGCAACAGCACCTGGAAGCAACTGCTGACCTAATGCCCTGCCTGAACTGGTTCTAGGTGGCCTTAACTATGAGATAGTGTCCAATCAGTGTGGATGCTATCTTTCAAAACCGCACATGGCTTTTTTGTTGCGCTTTTGCTGTGTGGACGCTCCATTTCGAAATAAGCTTTTCTGGAAGATCTCCTCTGGAAAAGCTGATTTTGGAAGGAGCTTGCAGTGTAGACGTAGCCTGTGTTAGGAATCCATCCCACTGCACTATTTCTAAGGCTGATCAGGTTGGTGAAAGTAGCAGTTAGGGAAACACTCTGGCTGCGTCTAGACTAGCAAGATTTTGCGCAAAAGCGGCTGCTTTTGCGCAAAATCTTGCTGCCTATCTACACTGGCCGCGAGTATTTGCGCAAGAACACTGACGTTGTACTGTACAAAATCAATGCTTCTTGCGCAAATACTCTGATGCTCCCGCTCAGGGATAAGCCCTCTTGCACAAGTATTCTTGTGCAAAAGGGCCAGTGTAGACAGCAATGATAATTTCTTGCGCAAGAAAGCCCAATGGCTAAAATGGCTATCGGAGCTTTCTTGCGCAAGAGAGCGTCTACACTGGCACGGATGCTTTTGCGCAAAAGCACATGCCAGTGTAGACGCTCTCTTGCGCAAATACTTTTAACGGAAAAACTTGTCCGTTAAAAGTATTTGCGCAAAATCATGCCAGTCTAGACGCAGCCTCTTAGAAATACTAGGACAGAATGATACTTGGGATGGACAATTAATTAAGACTCCCCAGCTTTTGAATTAGTTTTTTCCCCATTCGCCACAGTGGCAGAAAATATCTCTGGCTAAACTGATGACAAGAGACTAGTCCAGGCATCTGGGAGTGCTTAGTAGAACAGGCGCAATGAAGGGCAGTGAAATCGGGTTACCTAGTTGAATAAATAGATAATTTGAAATCATTAGACACCTGAGTGAAGCCCTGATCAAACCAGGTGGAATTACCTGCAACTGAGAAAGATCAAAGAGTCCTGGGGAAAGCAGGAATGCAGAGGAGATAAAGAGCTCACCATTAGCCTTCTCCAGGGAAGATGCTCTAGGATATTAATAACTTGCTTAAGCTTTTGATTTTTTGTGACTGTCTGTGAAATGAATGATTTGTTCACTGCTGGAGGAATATTTTGTTGGTAGGGGGAGGGAGAATGAGGGAACCAGTCCAAGCTCGTCAGCTCACCCCAGATAAGCAACTGTTTGATATTGTGCCACCTCTCTCCCTAGAACAGGGGGTCTGTTGGCATTGGCAGGGGATAGTCCGCAGGCACATTTTAGTTGCTTTAGCTGCATACGGTTTTTATTTGAGAGGAAAGAGCCACTTCAGACTCAGCAGGGGTTAAGATCCCCCCTCCCCTGGAGAGTTCAGTGGAATTTCACTGTGACCAAGCCAGTAAATAAGCACATTGATTCTCAGCCTTTGGATCCCAGGCATTTGGCATGGGATGGAGCAGAAAGAATGAAAGTGAAGATTCCATGTGGTGACAATCTGCATTGAGCTAACGGGCAGCAGGAACTGGCTAATCAAGAAAATCTCTTGAGAGTGCATCTCAGACATAGGCAGACAAGTGACAGTTTCTGTGCCTGCCATCCATGCATGGCTTTGGCAGCGCGAGCTGTGCTCAGAGAGGGGATGGCATGTGTGATTCTATCTGAAAGAGCAATCGCTTCTAATAACCACATGTAACGTCATGCCCCGGGACGGGTCATCTGAGCCTCTCTTACCTGAGCTAAAAGACCCAGCTCTGGTAGCCAGTGCTGAAGCCAGTTCATCACCCTCTTTATCCCACCTACCACCAGAGGGCGACAAAGAACCACACGGAAGTTGACACGAGTCACCAATAAAAGACCTACACATGCTGAGATGCTCAATTACATGATGGCACCATGTTGGCTTCAGGGGAACTGCTTGCTTGTAATTGAGCAACCTGTGGGCTAGTGGGCATATATAATGTTTAAATGTTATGACATAGGTGTGAAAACCTATGCATTTACTCCATGCATGAATGTGGTTAGGAGTGTGCATAGGTGTGTCAGTGTAAATCTACCACATCTGGGGAGGTAGTATGGCAACACCAGTAATAAACTGCTGCCAGGTCTCAAAAATCAGCCTGCCACAGAAATGTTTACTCTTCCTCTGCCGTTGCTGCTTCCTCCTCACAAATAGTGATTTTCCCTTCCAGATTTCACCCACCCAGAGCTCAAGTTCAGGTCAAAGACAGTGCTATACTTTCCTTCACATAACAATGGCGTGACTGTAAAGGTCAAAATCTTGTGGTCCAGCAGAGGTAGAAAAGGCAGATTTATGCCCTAGGAAAGGGGAGTTTGAGTCCCTACAGAACCTACCACTCCCTTCTAATGTTCAAAGGTCTGATATAAAGGCAGGGACAGCCCAAGACCAAATGGCATCCCAGGCGACAAACATCTTTAGCACTGTCCCCTCTGCTTGTAAAGTCTGTGAATGCCTTATTTTTTATTGCATTTGTAGCCCATTTTGTAATGGCACAATTTGTATGTATGATTTATCCCTGTCATATAAGATGCTAAATTTGTATTCTAGGAACTGTAAATCTGTATTTATTCATGCCATGTATGAGCAAATAAAAAACTGTTTCCACTAAGCTTATGCCTTCATGAACTGAAGCACAGCATCAGAGAGATCCAAAGACTGGCCAACTGCCTTACCAAGCAATAAAATAGAAAGCGATGTCATTCTCTTTTGGCCATCATTGACTGAAGCTATTTAATGAGCCAGAGCTTGGAAGCTGCACTTACCACTCAAGATTGGTACTGGCAGCATGAGCAGAATCCTCATACCTATGCACACATTAGGCAAAGTGTCCTTCAGCTCTGCATCATGAATGAATTTGAGACCTCGGAGTGGAGAGTCCTTCCCGTGTTACAAATTGTGATGGATGTTGCCCAAGTCAACATACAGGTCATTATCATTGACATCTGAACATTCTCTATGTGTCAGAGCCTAGTGAAGACCAGTACAGTTGTTCAAGACTGTTTTTCCGTAGCTAAGTATGGTCATACAATCTCCCCATTCCTGGCTTTTCATGGAGCTTCATCTGTCCAAACCTTTTTTCAATGGACATACAAGCAGTGTCCATGAGTGAGCAAAACCACTCCTTGCATACTTCTTGTGAGCTTCCCAGCACCTCATCTTTGTCCCGGAAGACTGGCTGAACTCCTAAGTTTCCTGCCCTTTCTTTGGCAGCTGTGATGGCATCTCCAAATCCATTGTCTCTGTAGGCTACAACAAAATCAAGTCAGCTTCAAAGTTGTAGTGGTTGTGATGTCCATTGACCAAGTTTGTAATGCCTTTCTTACAAAGTTTATTTGGAACAGGATATCATGCTAAAACACAAATGAGACCAGAAATTTTAAGTCAATTATCTGGTTTGCCAGGCTTTGTGCCTTGTGTCTGAGTGCAGCCTTAGCGTCATTTGACTCCACCAGTTCCATCAGGGCATCGTAAACCTTAATTTCACTGAGCGCCTCACTAACCTTATGCTGTCCATGTGGCTTCATGGTCAACTTTGTAACATTGTCCATGAATATCTGCCACCTGATAGCTGAGGCTGAAAATAGGGCGTAAATCCTTTTCCACGACTGAGGAGGGACTGAATCTAAAGATGCTGCTGCAGCTGACATACCCAGATTGAGGGAACGGCAGCCACAAGGCATGAAAAAGCTCTTGGAGTCAGCACAAGAATCCTTGCCCCGGACTCCGCTGTTTCTTCCATTCACGTTCATGATGTTGTCATAGCCAGGATGACACCAGTCCTGAAACCTTATTTTTTCATTCGAAAGGTTCATGAATAATTCTGTTAGGCCTTTTCCAGTAGAGTCATCCATAGACCAGAAACAGATAAATTGTTTCTTTACTTGGATATAGCCATCCTCATCAACAATCTTACTGTAAACGGCATTCTCTCCCCCCCCCCCTGCACCCCACTGTGACTTATGTCAGGAGTGGAATCCATTGTTATTGCATAATACTTCAATATGCCAAGCTGAGTCAATATATTATGAAGCACCCTCTTTGCCATAAGGTCAGTCAATTAGTTTTGAATTGTTTTGCTGGAGTAATGGTCCATAGCTTCTTTAGGAACTACTCAAAGTAGATGCTCATGGATGACATAATCATATTTCCCAAGCTCTCAAACCAGTACTGGGTTTCTACATTAGTACTATGCCAATTCAGTTTCTTGCCCTTCTTGCGCACTCTTCCTCAGTTTGACTTTGAGACGTGTCATTTCTGCTCATTTACTGAAAATGTCAAATCCTTAGGTTTCCCCAGCCTGATCAATATCAGCCTAATTTAGGGTCACTGGCTAGAATGAAGGATCTGATGTATCAATCTGTGGTGTGCAATTTTTTCATGCTGCTGTTTCCGTCCTCATGTAAGACTGTTTCTTCTTTATCATCACTCTGCTTTACACAACCAGCAAAACTAGGCAATTCTTATCTTCAGATAAATCTGCTGATTCCTTAGTAATAGGACTTCCATCATGTATGCTTTGCTCCTCAACTTCTTCTGCACTGGGACAAATACTGCTTCCTAAAGTCCAGGCTATATTGTTTTGTTTCAGATATTTTCCCATCAAATTTGCTCCTTACTGCAAACTAGATTGCAATTGGGCTTTTCACTTCCTATACTGAGCTTGTAGAGGCTTCTTCAGGAGCAACTTTTATTAACTACAGGGGAAAACAGACAGTATTAGGGAGAACTCAAGGCTATATTTTAAAAAGTCATCAAACATTACGTGTTAAGCATGACAAAAAAAGTAATGGTATTTCTTTTACATTGTTGTGTAGAGGTTCGATAGGTATCTCTGGTGTCTCATTAAATATGTTCTTTATTAGTTGCTACTTACACTTTTAAAGACTTAAAACTCAAATATACTTCCACAATTCCACAATAAAACAAGTTTTGCAGCTGGGCTTTCATTTCACTTCATTTTTATAACTCACTGACTTGAGAAGCCTCACCCCTTATAGTCCCAAGAGGGCCCAACTGATGACATTCTAAGAGTTTTGAGGAAAATGTAGTTCTCACAAAGTCTGGAAGGTTCCATTAGATTCTACAAGGGCTCATCTACACTATGCGGAACAGTCGAAAGACGATATGCAAACTCTGCGGGAATTTGCATATCTTCTTCCGATAGCACTTTCGAAAGCAGAGCTTTTGAAAATCAAAGTAGTTTAGATGCGGCTTTTTTGGTGAATCCCCCCCTTTGTGGAAAAGCTGCGTAAACCTCATTTTTTGAGGAAAAGCGGCTTTTTGACAAAGGGGGGAGGGTTATCGAAAAAGCCGCGTCTAAACTACTTTCACTTTCGAAAGCTCTGCTTTCGAAAGTGCGATCGGAAGAAGATATGCAAATTCCCGTGGAATTTGCATATCCTCTTTCGACTGTTCCGCATAGTCTAGATGAGCCCCAAGAGTCCAGAACATTCTAGAAGGTTAGTGAAAAATGAATCTATATATGTGATTCCTGAAATATGCTACCTCAGTCTATTTTCCCTTTTGTTCCTAACAGAAAAAACAGCATCTGGAGTCTGGTACCAACGTGTAAATGGGTCATCTGCCAACTGCCCCTAAATCTAGCCCTGGATAAACGACTTCAAATTGTGACATTTTTAGGTCTTGAATAGGCATTGTACCCATTTGGCTTCCTCGGAATCCTGTCCAGTTGGACTCAGGAGTTAGGATTTTTGAAGGAGGTTAAAGAAGTTATGTAGCCAAATCCCATTGAAATTTATTGGGAGTTAGATGCCTGATTTCCTTTAGCCCCTTTGGAAATCCTAGCCATAGTAACTAATTTTCTGATCCAGTAGCCATGAAAACCAATGGAAAAATGCTTGTTGACTTCAGCAGGACTAGATCAAGTTCAAACTGCCTGGGCATTAGAGGTGAAAAGATAAATACTATATAGCAATCAAAATTTAGTGCACTCACTAAAATATGATTAATATTATTTGTGGATATAAGGAGTGTAGGATTACAAAAGGTTTCACCAATACTCCTTTGGGGTAGGTGCATTGCTTCTGGCGTATTCATGTATGCTAGGTAAATATATATATAATCTGTCAGAAGAAGCAAGAGGCAATTTAACCTGGTTTCACAAGTAGGAGGAGCAGGTGGGAGTAGGCAAGAACCCTGAAATATGTGGGTGAATATGGGGTGTGAGGAAATCAAAATAGCAATTCCATCCAGTTAGTTGAAATATCCACTTTGTTTGAGTTTCAGGGGCAAGTGATGAGTTAGCCAATCCGGTCTAGAATACTTGTCGTGTGTTAGCTGTGCAGCCATTGGCAATTGCTGGGAACTGCAAATAAACAATGTTTTGAAATCAGTGCTCCCACCCTTCAGAGTCTACTAATGTTTAGTTCCTTACTAATGTTTTCTTAATCAGGTTTACTGGTCAAGTGCCAGTGATGGAAGATTTTGTTGTTATTTTATTATTTGTAATACTGTCATGTGTAGGAGGGCTTGTCATAGACTGGGCCCCATTGTGCTTGGTGCTGTACAAACACAGAACAAAAAGACAGGTTCTGCCCCATCTAAATATAAGAAAAGAGACAACAGATGGAGAAGTATAAGGAAACAATGCAACAATACTGATCAGCATGACAGGCTATGCTCTCAGCATAGCCTCATCATAGTCAAGTTTTTTTTAGAAATCAGGGAAAAGGACCATGGGCTCTTAATGCAAACCTTGGACTCCAGACCCTACTTCTGTATGGGGTTTATCTCTAGAAAAAAAAACACCAATATGCAATTCAGTTGGCAAAGCCACAACACTGTTCCTCAGGCCCTGGATATTCTGTAGGTAATTATCCATTCGGATAGAAGGGACATGTCTGTATAAGTCCACACTCTGCAGATTGAGAACTGTTTGACAAGTTTCCTGGGCCTAAAACAGGAATCTGTGTTTCCATACCCCTAACACAGAGAGAAAATTGAAAGACATCCAAGGGACTGTATTAATTGTATTGTAGCAAATCATAACTAACCTACAAACACATGAAAAGCAGTACCCAAATAGTTCCATCCATGTTTTATTAAGAGAAATAATTGAGGCAGGTGGCATGAGGGGAAGAGGCAAGATGCAATTTACAAGGGTTATAGCATAATTCCAGCAACAATGCCAACTGCTGAACACATCAGGGTTTAGGAAAGAGGGGAAATCCATTCATTCATCATCCCTGCCCCCTTCTATCCTCTCCCAGTAGCTGCCCCTGCCTGAAGTTCTTATCTCATTCACCTAGTAGTCCTTACATACTTCTGATTGCCTGAACCACCTTGGCTTGAGTGCTTTCCTGAACAATGTTCTTTTGCAGTCTGAATGCTCATGTCAGCACTCGCTTCAGTTCTGTTCTGCTGGGCCTCTTTGGGACACTTGGGATGAAAGATGCCATGGAAGATGCTGTTTTGTTTGTTGTCATTGTGGGTACATTTCAGGTGTGATTTACTCTTAAATCTGATGTGCAGGAAAATTCCATCATTGCCAGATGAAGTGAATCTCCCCAATCAAGCTTTTTTTCGTTTCACTTTGTGCCAGTCCATACTGTGAGATCTATTTTGATGGTGTTTTTTTTTAAAGAGGAATATGCAAACTCTTGGCCTGATTCTGATTTCATTCTGATTGGCTTCACATTACTCCAAGTCCCTTGAATCCATGCCATTACTATGATTTACACCTGTGTCAGGAAGATCTGGATCAGGTCCGACTGCTTCTATTGCCAGAATCTTCTGGCATCACTACAAAAGATACTCATGCACATGTCTGGAGCAGATGGGATTTGTGCTGGAGAACTCCTCTTTAGCTTTGATTGTGTTTTCTGCAGGCAGACGATATATGTTACGTCAGGAGCCATTTGTCATGGCATCTCTAGCTTTGAACAGCAATGTTTAGGGTTTGGCATTTGTGATAATCTGCATCGCATTCTTTGTCACGTCCTTTTTCTTGCTAGCAATCCACAAAACATGTTAGTCTCATTGGACAGTGTAGGATCCATGCCCCTGGAAAGTCTCCACATTTGCCCATTTTAGGAAGAGTTTTGCTAGGCATCAGACACATCTCGCAGAAGGGAGCAAACTTTAATCCAGTGCTTAAAACTTAATCATAAATGAATTAATATTATTGTTTTCTCTGAACACTCCACTAGATGGCGCTCTGGGTTCACAGACTGGGGAAGGCTGTGTGGACAAGCTAGCTGCTTCTCTTGTTTCCTTTGCCATAAGAGAGAAGCACAGCTTCCAAAGGGCAGAGGGTGGTGCTTCCCCCCCAGCTGACTCCTCCCCCAGCCATACCCATGGGAGTGACTGAGCTTTGGTGGAAGCTAGAGTGAAGCATTTCAACAGGTATTGGTGTCCTGGAGAAGTGCTCTGTGTGGTTGGAAAGCTGCTCTCTCTCTCTCACCGCCCCCCCAGAAGTGGATCCAATAAAAGCTATTATCTCCCCCACCTTGCCTCTTTTGCAGGTATTGGTGTTAACTCCCCATCCCAGAGAAGCAGTGATCTCCCACAAAGAACAATGCCCAGCAGTTGATGAGGGCAGCTAATTTTCATCCAGTGGCCAGACCTCCCAGCCGTCCCAGGACTGTCCTACTTTCCAGCCCCAAGACTCCTGGCCCACTTGAAGCAAAACATTTCACATGTTCACGGCTGCCCAGAGGAAAAGGTGCAATTTCCCAGGGCCTGCCATATGACAGCAACCGCACCTCTGGGGCATTGCAGTGTGGTGCAGAGGGCAAGCGCACCACTCAGCTGTGGCCTGTTTTCCTTTCCATCTCCTTTTACAGATGGGTGACCAGGCCAAATTTGATTGGCAGTTGGGTGTGCGTTAGGTCATGATGCCTGTCAAATTTGGCCTGTCCTAACTTCTGCCTCCACCTACAGAGGGGTAGACGAGCCAAACCGGCATGGTGCTGCATCCTGCTTCAGCCATTTGGCATGCTGGGCAGTACGCAAGAGACAATCATGTTCCTAAAGTCCACAAAGCTTGTCTTCCCTGCAGTGTTCACTCAGTGCATCACTGGAGTTTTGCCACTAACCAGACTCCCCTCCACACATCAAAAATCTCTAGCTTGAGTTAAATAGTAGGGATGTGAACGGGTAACCTTAATGGGTGATGCCACTGGCAGAGGGCTGCTCCAACCTTGTGGGAGCCAGGAGTAGATGCTGGCCACCCCCCCCCACCCCCCACGTTTGGGGCTGCTTGCTCCTGCTCCTGGCTGCTCTAAGCGTTGGGGATCTGGCAGCAGCAGCAGGCAGCCCTGCACGGAGGGGGAGGGGCAGCAGTCGGCAACCCTAAGTACGGGGAGGCCAGCCCCAAGCATGAAGGGGGCCGGAAGCAGAAGCTGGTCCTTCTGCACTGGGGGCTGCTGGCTCCTGCTGCCAGCCCCCAGGCATGGGATCCCATTTAATCCAACCAGTTAATGGAGAAACTGGGATTTACATCCCTATTAAATACCACTTTAAGCTAACATTAGATGCCTACTAGAGGTGCACATGGGCTACCAATGGAGTGGGGACGCAGCAGCTCAAGTTTACAGCAACGCATGCCTGTGCGACTCCAGTCCCACTGTGCTGCTAATCGCTCTGTGCAGAGCCTTGTCTTGCAGGGTGATTACTCTTGCTTTAGCTAGCAGAGTCGCTACTAATTTGAGCCAACTCTTGCAGTGAAGAGAAGCCCCAGGAGCAAAACTGTGACTAGCAGCCCAAGCCTGTAAGTCTACACGGCAATTTTACGGCCTTCTGAGCCTCAGGGGGCTGACACAGCCAGCTGTGGGTGTTTAATTGTTGGGTAGCCATACCTAGAACATCACAACTGAACACAAAATGGAACACCTTAGTTAGCATTAGTAGTTAACATGTAGTCTAGAGGAGCCATTCAAGGTGAAGTGGCAATTAGATGGGCTAAAGCTGGATGCAGCACCACTTCAATTTGGCTTATCTACCCTTCTGTGGACAGAAATGAAAGGCCCAATCAGAGGGAACAGGTTACAGATTGTTCCCATAAGCCCATACATCCAGTGCCTTTATGAAGATCATGATGTTTAGTGTCTAGTGAAGTTATGAATTTAAACTCCCAGGCTTGTCTTTTGAAGGTGTTGTGCAGGTTTCATTTGGGGATGAGGACTGAGAGGTCAGATATATCGCCCACCAGTTATAGGGTGTTTGTCTCTTATCATTTTTCTATGTAAGTTCATTTGAGAGCATATTAATTGTCTGGCTTCCCACACACAGTTCTTACTAGGACATTTAGTGCATTGGATGAGTTACATGTTGTGATGGGCATGTATAGGACACATGAGTCTGGTAAGGTGTGTTGGGGGATATTGATTATTGTAGCAGTGGAGATGCGTCTATAGGCTTTGCATCTGTTGTTATGGTAGGGTCTGGTGCCACTTTGAGTTGGTGTATCCAGTGTCCTGGTTTGCTGGAAGCTTGCTTTGGATGATGAGCTTGGTGAGATTGGAGGGTTGTTTTAAGGCCAGAAGAAAGGGTTCAAGAAAGACTGGGTTGTAATTTTTTAGTGATATCCAGAATGGGTTCCAGTGTGGGCTGGTAGGTGACAGCTAGGTGTGGATGGTCTGAGAGCTATTTTTCTGTATTTTTCTCTTGAGATATTTGAGTGGCCCATTCCACGATGCAATCTACTTCTCTGGTGAAGTGTTCTTGTTTGGTGAAGGTGGCTTAAACAGAGTTACTGTGTGTATCCTGGATTTTCTCCTCAGAGCATATTCTGTGTTATCTGAGATTCCTTGGTGAGGTTGGGGTGGTTACAAAATCTGTGAAGGTAGATGTGGTGACACGTGCGTTTTTGTATGGAGTAGACTTTAAGGTTGCATTGTTGAATCTGATGATGGTATACACTAAAATAATGCTGGTGTGAGAATGTTCTAGAGAGAATCCGAAGTGTGGGCCTATGATTGCCTTTAGGTTGTCTGTCCAGAGGATGAACATAGCAGTAGGGATGTGAACAGGTAACTGGTTACCATTACTGGGTGATGCTTACGAGAAACTGTTAACTGGTGCCTGGGAGCAGTCCCTCACCCATGGCCTGCTGGCTCCCCACCGGGCTGGCAGAGCCGGCAGCCCTATGTGGGGCCAACAGAACTGGCAGCTCCCCACCAGGCCGGCAGCACAAGCAGCTTCCTATGCAGGGCCGGCAGAGCTTGCAGCTGTGGCAGCTCCCCACCAGGTTGGCAGAGCCAGCAGCTGCACAGTCTGGGGGCTTCTCCAGCTGGGCTGAAGTGGTTCCCCACCCAGGATCCCACTTAATTAGTTAACTTGTTAAACCTAACATTTAACTGGTTAACTGATTAAACGGGATTTTATGTCCCTAATTAGCAATGATGTATGCCAGGAATATCACTTATTTTGCGGTGCATTTGTCCAGAAATTCTCCCTCAAAGTGGCCCATGAAGAGATTGGCATATTGGAGCCATCCTAGTACCCATGGCTATCCCCATGGTTTGGACAAAATGCTTGTTGTTGAATGTAAAATTGTTATGGGTCAGGGTGAAATGGGTGAGTCTGGTGATATGCTGGGGTGTACATCAGAGGACTGTCCATTGTCTTTGTAAATATTTTAGGCAGGCAGCTATGCTGTGATTGTGAGGGATGTTGGTGTAAAGGGAAGTGACATGTCCATGGTGGTGAGGATAGTATTCTGAGGGAGGTTGTTGATATGATGGAGTTTGTGGTGAGTGGTGGGAGAATGGTTTCTATAAATCCTGATATTCCTTCAGTAAGAGTGCTATGGCCACATGGTACCATGGGCATTCAATATGCTTTATGAAAATATGTTTTTGAATATGAATATGACATAACTGGGGTATGCTTTAATGCGAAATGCCTCATGTTACAGTATCACTGGAAAGCATGTAATCTACTGAATAGGATTATCCCATTTGTATGCATATATCATTCCTGTATTTGAAGTTAGAATTATGGAGTGTAAACTTGTGTTACTAAAGTAATCTTGCTAAGTGAGGGCCATTTAATGGTGCTTCGAGATCTCGATGGCTCATTGGCAAGAAAACAATGAATTGTGAATGGACTTGTTTTTCCTGTAAGCTTGGGAGGAAGGGCTATGGTTGGTCCTATCAAGACAAGTGGCCATGTCACCAGATGCCAGGACCCAGCTTGGAGGTTGTACTTTTTGACTGAAAGGGAGAAAAAGTTTAAGCTGAACATAAAGGTTTCCTTTCTTTTACAAAATCTATATAAAAGTGGGAAGCCAAATGATAGGGGTGGCTGCCAGTCATCCGGGCACCCCTGCGTACCACCCAAGATGACTGGTGAATACATCTAAGGCTGATCAGAGGGCAGGATTGAGCCCAGACTCAGACACTGTCCAGTCTATGAAAGAAGCTAATCAGAGTAACCCAGGGTGAGATTAGTTTCTCAGTGTATTAATCTTAGCTTGGGTGTTCTGTTTTATTTTGTTTAGTAACCTACATTATTCTATCTCTTCTGAATACATAATTCCTACCTTTTATACTTAATAAAATCACATTTGTTTATTAATAAACCCAATGTAGGTAATTGTTACATGGGAGGACAAGGAGTCTGCACATATCTCTTTACCCAGAGAAAGAGGGTGAACATGTGCTCTCTACAGAGTAAGATGTATTTATCTGGGGTTCAAGTCCCATGGGGTGCATTTGGGTGCTGAGGCAAGTACCATTGTGTGAGCCTTCCCAGAGCTGAGCTGATCTGTGTCTGTGTTATACTGCAAAGGGCTGTAATCCTACCTCTGTCAGTGCTGGAGGAGACTAGAGCAGCACAGAGTGGAGGGGCACTCAGGAGGGCAGGTTTCAGGCTCTGTGATATTTCAGCACATTAAGGAACGGTCACAAGAGGGTCTGGAGGTCTGGGTTTGTGTAACCTGGGAAGCATGTAGAAGGTGGGTAGGTTGGGGGGGATGAGGTGATAGAGTTTCTCTTGGAATTGTTTGGGAAAGAATTTGACAGCATCCTTGAATGCCTGTGTAAATAGCAGTGTGAGGTTTCCTTTGAGTTCTTTATATTCAGTGGTGTAGGAGAGTTGTGGGTTGGCCTCAATGAAATGATCATCATGGGTTTGCTTTGGCTTTGTCACATAATTGTGGAGGTGTTAATGGGCAATTTCACTTTGAATGGTCCTTTAGAATAAGTGTTATCCACTTACGCTAAACAATTTGTCCCACCTAGTATTTCCCTATGATTATGCCAACCATACATCCCGGATTTTCCGGGACAGTCCCAATTTAAAATACTGTCCCATTGTCCCCATAAAACAATGAAATGTCCTGGAAATTCCAATATTTGGAGGAGAGGGGGAGAAAGCCCCGAGGCTCCCCACCGGATCTGACTTGTGGGGAAGAAGCACAGCCAGAAATGGCTCCATGCATTGACATTTCCCTTCCCCCAGCTGGGGGAACAGCCTCACAGGGACACACTTCCTGAAGGCTTTGCCCTTTGATCCCATTTTCCAAAGGGGAAAGCCTCCAGGAAGAGCATCCCGGAGAGGCTGTTGGGAAGCAGCAGTGTGCAGAATCTAGCCAATGGGAGCAGCAGGAGGCCATGCCTCAAAGCAGTGTGAAAGCAAGTTAAGTGCCCCCCCCCACACCACGCTGAGACCCATTACCCAGTCCACGCACTCACCTCCCTGCCACCATCCTGCTGAGACCACACAGGCCCAGCCCACTCACTCACCGCCCTACCAACACCCCTACCCCTCTCATTCACTGCCCTACCAACACCCCTCCACCTGCACACCCCTCACTCACTACCCTACTGACACCCCACACCCCTAACCCACTCACTCACCGCCCTGCCAACACCTTTGTGAGATCATGTGTCCCAATTTTTGGTGTGGAAAATATGGTCACTGTACCTATGATGCTCTGTTCTCAGACCTCAAGAAGAGCTCTGTTTAGCTCTGGAGCTTGTCTTTAGGCACCAGAAGTTGGTCTAATATAAACGATTACTTCCTCCACCTCGTCTCTCTAATATCCTGGGATCTACCTGGTTATGACAACACTAGAAATGAATTTAAAGGATAAAATTATCTTCCTTCCCACCTTCTCCAGTTTCTGCAGGCTGACTCGCCCATAGGGCATATCTACCAGCTTGTGTAAGCAGCTATGGAGCAGGGCATGGTAATGCCAATAAAAATGCATTATCTGGTGCAAACCGTTGCCATGATGACATTTTTCTAAGGAGGAGGAGATGTAATAAAAATATAAGGAGCCACTGGCTAAATGAGAGAAACTTAATTGTAAATGATACTTTCTGTCTACTTCTGCTTTCCTTATTCTGCCCTGTTTACAGTATTATTTAGTATGTGTAGTCCAGTGGTGCCAAGAGAACACTCATTGTTCTAGGCATTGTACAAAAAAAGAGACAGTCCTTGCCCTGAAGAACTTACAATTCAAGTGTAAGGCTAGAGAAGCAGGTAACAGCAAGAAACAGAGGTGATGCAGCACTTGGAAACCATGAGATTGTATTAGTCAGTATGAAAAACTGTGCATCAGCTGCCTGACTCATGCTGAAAGCTTTGTAGTTACCACAGAGGACAGCGTGAATGAGGATTTTTGGATATTTCCAGGAGCTCCTTCCATGCATAAGTGGAGGCAGAGGAAAAAGCATAAAGATTTTTGCTGCAACCTTTTCTTCAAAGGAGGGATAAAAGGACTCTTATCTACTTTGTTTGGCCTCAAAAGTATTATCTAGTCAGCAACAGGAGCTATTTATTGAAATCCATCAGTCAGTTGCCAAGGAAGCAGTGAACAAATGAAACCAGCATTCTGAATTTTGGGGAACCACAGATAAAAACAGTCCGTGAGCTCTCCCAACTGTTAACTAACTGATATTATTGCTTGAGCTGTCAATGGGCTCCCAGGCATCCTTAAGGGAGATGAGGGTGCTCAGGCAGAGAATCAGACCAAGATCAGCTGCTCATGCTGCTGCCTCCAGCATTAGAAATGCAATGTTTGTTAAGCAGAGAATGAATGACATTTCCTTTCCATTGCCCCCTCTGATGGATCGTTTAGTATGTCCAGGTTGGAAGCCAATATATTCTTGTAAATAGCTTTGGGGAAAGCTTTGGGAATAGGATAAGAACATGTCCTTACTTGCCTACCAGATAATTATAGTCTCAACTTCCTGTTTAATCACAACATCTTTTATACCATTATTACCCGTTTATGGCACTAGTGAGACCATTACTGCAGCGCTGGCCCAGTTCCAGAGGCCACACCGTGAAAAGGACACCGACAAAGGGAAAGGGCTCAGAAAGGAACCGGGTGAATACTTTGACCTGTCTTATAGTGAGGAAGCGTAAAATTAATCTTAGCAGAAGAAAGAGAAGCTCAAAAAGTTGCTTGATCACCATCTGCGGGTACCTCTACCCCACAATGAAAGCCAGTGGCAGGGAGTCTGAGACCAGGGTCAGCAGAGCTGGGCTCAGTCTGCACTGCAGGGCTAGGTATTGTAGGTGTAGATGTTCGGGGTCAGGCTCTGAGGCCCTCTCTGCTCATGAGTTCACAAAGTCTGGGCTCCAGCCAGTGCCTGAGCTGCTACACTGCATTGTACAGCCCCATAGCCTGTCCCCTGTGAGCCCGTCAGAGGAACCCAGGCTGTGCTACTTGTAGCCATACCCTAAGAGTGCCTACCTCACATGGGTGGGTGGTTAAATAGGCCAAAGGAGGCTAAGTTAGGGTGGCCAGGCACTTGGTTTTCGATGTCTGGTTGAAAAGGGAACCTGATGACTCTGGTCAGCGTCATCAACTGGGCCATTAAAATTCCTGTTGGCAGTGCAGCAGGCTTAAGGCAGGCTCCCTGTCTGCCCTGACTCCACGCAGCTCCCAGGAAGCGGCTGGCAGGTCCCTGTGGCTCCTAGGCCTGCAGGAGGCTGGGGAGGTTCCGTGCACTGCCCCTGCCCCACGCACCAGTTTCATATCCCATTGGCTGGGAACTGCAACCAATGGGAGTTGCATGTGGAACCTCCCTGGCTTCCCCATAAGAGCTGCAGGAACCTGCTGGCCATTTCCAAGGATCAGACTTAGGTAAGCACTGCCCAGACCCCGCAACCCCTCTATTCCCCTCGTCCCCAGTCCCAACCCCAAGCCCCTCCTGCACACCAAACCTCTCAGCCACAGACCAGAGCCCCCTCCTGCATCCCAAAACCCTCTCCCCTGACCCCACCCCAGAGCCTGCACCCCAGCTGGAGCTCTCACTCCCTCCCACACTCCAATCCCCTGCCCCAGGCCAGTGAAAGTGAGGGAGAGGGAGAGAGGATGGAGTGAAGGGGTGGAAATTTGGGAAAGGGGCAGGATGGGGGTGGGATAAAGGTGCCCTCAGTGCCAAGCCCTGGCCCTGTTCTTTCCCCCACACTGGTGCCAGCAGGAGTCAGCTGTGCTGCTGGCTGGAGGACAGTGGTCTGATGCTGGGGCGACCCAGTGCTGAGGCCAGCTGCCAGTCTGGCATTGGGAGCATGGCATTGGGGCAGATGCTAGGGGCTGGAGGCTTGACATGAGGGACTGGTGCTGGCTGGGAGGCCAGGGTGGTTTGTCCGGGTATCAGGCACTCAGAGTTCCAGTGGACAGGGGGTAGGGCGGGGCCTCAGGTGCCAGGGGTGGGGCTGTGTAGCTAGCCTCCCTGAAAGGGACGGGGGGCTCATGCACTGCCCATGCTACTCAGGGAAGATCTTTCTGATAGCCAAGGGCTCTTTCATCTAGCAGACAAAGGCAGAACTAGATCCAACAGCCAGAAGGAAGCTGAACTTAGACAAATTCAGACTAGAAATAAGGAACACATTTTTAACAGTGAACATTGGAACAATTTGTCTAAGAATATAGTGGATTCTCCATTCCCTGAAGATTTGAAATCAAGATTGGATATCTTCCCCTGCTCTGGGCTTGAGATGCTGTGGTCTGATACACAAAAAGTCAAACTAGATGATTGTAATAGTTCCTTCTGGACATGAAATCTGTGCAACTGTTCTCGATTCATTTTTGGGAGTGAACTGTTGCTGGGGAACTGCTCAACATGGCTGCCAGTTTCTGGATGATCATAATCCCAGGTCCTGTTTTTTCCCCACATTCCACAACTCTTTATTTCTCTGGAAACCTATCCGGTATGTCAAGTCACTTGTTACGTTGTATATGGGTCTTTTCCATTCAAACCCTCATTTTCAGTGACTCATGGACAGATTCCTCAGTAGCAGAAACTCTTCCATACATACACAAAAGTCACTTTTGGACAGATACCAACCATGAACAGTGTCTACCACCAAAGGCATCTGTTTGGCCAAGAGCAATTTGGGGACGCATGTCAATGGAGTGTCCCTGTTTTATAGATAGTAACACTGGGGAACAGAGGTGAAGTGACTTGCCCATGGTTGCCCAGCAGGACAGCAGCCACAGACCCCAATTTAAAGTTATGCATCCTGGCGGAGTGCAGCACTGTACCACTACCCCCCCTCCCCCCCCCCGCCCCTCAGGAGAATCCTTGCTTGGGTTCACTGTCTCCAGCGGGGGCAGGGAGTGCAAACTTGCACCCTGGTCCAGTCCACAGCCCTGGGGTGAATTACAATGAACTTTTTACCGTAGAGCTTTTGCAGCGTTTTGGGGATTCCTGCAGACGGCACCAGTATTTGTTTTACAAGGGGTGACATCAGTTTTCTATCTAATAGCTTGGCTTTCTACCAAATTCTATAGCTGTCTACTATTAACTCTTAGTATGCTGAGATTTTTTGCCTGTCAGCTAAATTGAATATACGACAATTTTCAAAAGGTTCCTCTCTGATGAGAAACATTCTCAAATGATTTATGACATTCTAAGTAGCAACCACATCCATGACTCGAAAAGTAAGTGAAATGACCCGAGAGGCCACGATGCACGTTCTAAGTGGAACTCTGCCTTTAGGAGCTGTGTGAGGCACAGGAGCAGAGATCAGTCACTAATGGGGCTAGAGCTGAAATGTCTAGCACTAGTGCTCTGCTATTGAGCAAGAAGAGCAGTCTAAAAGCCACCAGACCGTTATCCTAAATCAACCGTATCAACTTTTATACACATCTTCCAGCTGTGTTGATACATTATCAGGCTGACCTGTTAAGTAGATCTATTGTCCTGGTAAGTGTTTTTACTTACACACCGCTCTTTTTCTATTAGTGCTTCCTAGGCTGCAATATCAATCCATCACTAGTGCCCATCACAGTTTGCAGTAGAAAAAGTAACAAATTTCTACTAAAAGAAAGAAAACAAAGGTGAAGAACATAGCCAGAACCACCTTCTGTGCTTCTCATATGAGAGCAAGGGCTAGATACTCAGCTGTAAATCAAAAGAACTCCCTTGACTCGAGTAAAGTTACATCAATTTACACCAGCTGAGGTTTGCATCCCGTATGTCTAGGAAAACTTGGTTAGTGGATTGCTGACTTTCTGTTATGAAGAAAAGATACAAAGTTCTTTTCTTCGGCTAGTGCATCTCTCCAGGGACTTGCTGGCAGAGAGTGGAGTCTCTCAGCAATTCTACATTTGGAAGTTATTATGCCGGCAGAAAAGAAACACAAGGATTTGCACTCAGTAATTTTTTTTGTGTCAGTCCAGAACACTAAAAATAAAATTAACTGAACTTGTGCAAATCACAAGGCACAATCAGTTTTCTGAGCATGTTGAAATTTGGAGGGCTGCATGCTGACTTGACTCTTTGTTTTTTAATCATGTGATCAATGATATCCTTTGACATCTACAGATTAGGATATAGTAAATGGACAAAAGTGCTCCCCTCACTTGCAGTTTGCCTTAAGAGGCAGCACAGTCCAAGGCTAGTGAACTGGACTAGCATGCAGTAGGACGTTGGTGCAGCCCCATTTTTGCTTCAGGGCTGGGGCAAATCACTCTCTTGTTTATGACTCTCAGGGATAGGGATTATCTTTTAGTCTTTGCACAGTGCCTAGCATAATGGGGCCCTGATCTTGGTTTGTGCGACTGTAATAAACATAATAATACTAATGGTCTGATGCTGGAAATTGCTAAATTGTCATTTATACTGGTTAATAGTCCAAACTAACGATTTGCTGCATGGGCTATGCGGAGTGCTGCACTATTGGTGGTTAATGTGGTTAATAGGGCTAATGTATAAGAGAGTGATGCAGTCTTTATCAGGCCAGTATGTTATACAGTGTTTCTGGGTTGAAGGGTTTGCCAGGATGTGGCAGCCTTGCTTAAGGGAAGCAACAAAGGGTGCATTGTATTTCCAGTGACTGAAGAAAACCAGATTTTCTAGTGGTGCTGCAGTCCTTTGAAATCGGTGAAGTTCAAGGGGCTGATTTTATTGAACACCTCATCAGCCCTTGCGGAGAGTTTAATCAGTGTGGTGAAGTCTCCGACAGGCTTTGGGAATGTCCAGTGCGGTAAAAAAGCCTCTTAACCCCAAATCACCAGCGAAGGAAAGTTGAGCATAGGAGTTTGTGATGCACCCTCAGCTGATGAGTGAGAGGCAGAGCTTACCTGGCTGTTCTGGCTGAGCAAGGCTTCCTTGGCGGTTTTTTGATTTTGCAAATGGTGGCCTGGATCTGGATGCAAAACTGGTGAGTAGATGATGCTCCATTGGTACTGACTGAGCCCTCTGTTTAAATGGTGATAGAAACTGGTATTGTTATTGTATGGTACAGCGGAGCTGGGCACAACTAGCTGTGAATGAATTCACTTATAAATAAAGTAGTCTGGGAGGGAAATTATCTGAAAGAACAACACCTCTGGTTGGTTGCTGCTTTGCTGCTTATGATGGGGTTTAATTTAGTCACATTGTCTGTGACATTACGTATTGAGTTTTGTCCATAGTATCTTCTGTTGTGCTTAGAGAGTTATTTCTGTCTAATGAATAAACACAAGATGTTTCATTCACTTTCCATGAAGGTAAGTGCATGCTATTAAGTGTACTGCCAAATGAATTTAAATGATCGAGAACTCAATTTGTCTGACAACGACTATGGAATATAGCTGTAATTCTTTGGGTCTTTACCTTGGGACTGCTTTCTTTCTAAATCAGACTTTGAATCTGCTCACCCTTTTGAATTTTTCCTTTTGGCAGAGTCTGTGTCTTGCTTGGAGATCTACCTACTTTGCTTTTGACTACAAACCTTGCTAAAATACTGGAATCTGCCTATTTCACACTTGCACTCCATTAAAATGAAGTTAAGAGGTTGGTCATTGGCTTAGTGATAACATTCAGCAATGCCACACAGAAGACCTGGGTGAGTTCTCTACTTTCATTACTCCAGTCCTCCACTGGTGAAACCCCATTGATTTGAAAAGGAACACTAGCAGCATGGAACTGGCAGAATGCCATCTACAGGCCCAACACAGGAATGATAAATACACACAAAGGGTATGTCTACACTACAGCACTAATTCGAACTAACTTAATTCGAATTAGTTAATTCGAACTAAGCTAATTCGAACTAGTGCATTTAGACCTAAAAACTAATTCGAATTAGCGTTTTGCTAATTCGAACTAGCATGTCCACATTGAGTGGACCCTGAACCGAAGTTAAGGCTGGCCGGAACCAGTGCCAGCAGGGCATCAGGTTAGGACTTAGAGTGTGGAGCTGCTGCCTCAGGCTAGCCGAGGGCTGTGCTTAAAGGGACCCGACCCCCACCCCGGACAGACAGTTCTCAGGGTTCCCCGCTTGCTTGTCTACCTCGGTGAGGGACAGCAAAGCAGTCCTGTCTTGGAGTGCCCTGAGTGCCCACGCTCGGCACATCAGAGCACTCGGTCATCAGCCCGGCTGCACTTGCCACAGGCTGCCATCCAGGGGGGGAGGGGGTCAATCGGGGGGCTGTCAGGATCCAGGAGGCCCTGCAGGAGAGCTTCCACCCCGAGGAGCCCGCAGAGCCACCCCAATCTTCCCTATTGGGGGCTTGTGCCCCATTCCTCCCTCACCTCCTTCCACTTACCCCTCCCCAGCCCCCCTTCCTGATGTAAAAAATAAAGGACACGTGTGTTCAAAAATAGAAACTCTTTTTATTTAACAAAACTGGGGGTGGGGGGATTAACCTCTGGGGAGACTGGGAAAAGGAGGTGGGAGAGGGGAAGAGAGAGGGTGGGAGAGGGGAGGTGGAAACCTGGGAGGAGGGAACTGGAAGGGGGAAGCCAGGGGAAGAAGGAGGAGGGGAAGTATAAAACTATGGTACACCATATCTTCAGTATTGTGTAGAGATGTGGTCTCCTCACCTCAAAAAAGATATTTTGGCCTTGGAAAGGGTTCAGAAAAGGGCAACTAAAATGATTAGGGGTTTGGAATAGGTCCCATATGAAGAGAGGCGAAAGAGACTGGGACTTTTCAGCTTAGAAAAGAGGAGACTGAGGGGGGATATGATAGAGGTATATAAAATCATGAGTGGTGTGGAGAGGGTGCATAAAGAAAAGTTCTTCATTAGTTCCTATAATATAAGGACTAGAGGACACCAAATGAAATGAATGGGTAGCAGGCTTCAAACTAATAAAAGAAAGTTCTTCTTCACAAAGCAAATAGTCAACCTGTGGAACTCCTTGCCACAGGAGGCTGTGAAGGCTAGACCTATAACAGAGTTTAAAGAGAAGTTAGATAAAGTCATGGAGGTTGGGTCCATGGAGTGCTATTAGCCAGGGGGTAGGAATGGTTTCCCTGGCCTCTGTTTGTGGAAGGCTGGAGATGGATGGCACGAGACAAATGGCTTGGTCATTGTCTTCGGTCCATCCCCTCTGGGGTACCTGGTGTTGGCCACTGTCGGCAGACAGGCTACTGGGCGAGATGGACCTTTGGTCTGACCCAGTACGGCCGTTCTTATGTTCTTATGTTCTAAGCTCAGGGCTCAGGGTCGGGGGGTCTCACTGGACCAACTTGATTTTCATGCAAACCTGCTCCTGGGTTTGCATGTGGCCTTTGGTGGCCAGGCTGGCAGCTATCCTGCCCTAGACGGCCTCATTCCTGTGCCTAGTGCGGAGATTGTGGACGTTGGAGGCCTCCCCCCAAACCTGGATGAGGTCCACGATCTCCGCACTAGACCAGGCGGGTGGGAAGCTCTTCTCATTTTATGAGTGCTCTGTTCTATGCGGGGGGGTGGGGGGAGGGGTACTTTCTGGGCTTGCAGGCAAATGAAACTCAACCTTTCCAAATGGCCTAGCACTGCATTGTTGGGCTCTCAGGGGACCTGTCCACTTGGACTTTGCTAGGAGAAAGGAGGCCTCGATGTTGTCTGGGCCTCGGTAGCAACACTTTTACACAGGGGGAAAGTGGGATGAGGAGGAATTTAGAGAACCCCTGCAATAAACATAAAGAAGGACAAATGAACCAAGTACTGGGTAAGAATAGAGCCGTCCTGTCCACAAAGCGGAGTGCTGCAGGGCTCGGGGGAGAGGAACGCAGCAGGTTGAGGCCAGATCGCTTTGTTTCCTGCTGCCATGGTGAGGCAGAGCAACCTGGCGGGGAGATGGTGATGGAACAGCGCAGGCCGCTGGGTCACTCCACCTCCTGTGGCTCCTGCCACAGTGGTGAGTGGCGGGGGGGCATCCTCTGCTGCCACCCTGTGTGTGCTTCCCGGTAATCCTCCAAGTTGCATTGCTCGAGGGGAATTTTGGGGTGCAACGGGGGTGGGAGGGGACAGAGCAGGGACAGAAAGAGGAGGGGAAGGGCGGGGTAGGGGTGGAAAGAGGGGGATGTGGGGTGGGGCATACAGGGAAGAGGGCCCTGCACCCGCCTAGGGTCAGCCCTGCCACTAGGTCTTCCATTTACTCTGTTTGCCCAGGAGATCTTGGATCACATCTTTTTACCATCCCATCTCCACGCTCTAAGAAAAGACTAAATTTGCGGGGCCAGAGCCTCAGCGGATGAGAACTGGAGTAGCTCTTTTACACCAGCCAACACACTGGCCCCATACACTAAGGACCATTTCCTCCTTCTGCTCGCACACTGACTGCGTCTCCCCGTGACATGCAAATTAGATCAGCATGATACAAAATATTTACTATTATGAGCAAATGTTTTCGGATGGAGAGTTGATGCTTTGCACAAAGGAGTGATTTGTAAGAATGTTGTTTTCTTAAAGAAAAGCAAATTATCCTGCAAATAAACTGTGAAACATCAACTTCAGATTGCCATCACCTTTAAATTAAATTGCCAACGAAGTGTAAGAATTACTGCTGAGAAAGCGTTTAATAGATCTACTTGTTTAAAGGGAGGCTTTTTTGAAAATCAGGGAGTTTTTTCATAGTTAGTTCTTTAGTCAATAGGAAAATCACTTAAATTAGCAAAACCAGGTTTCTGCTTTGTTTGCTTTGAGCCGTGCTGTTTTATGAACAGATCCGTATAACTGTATGGTTATCTATAAATGGGGAAAATGGCAAAGGTCAGAAATTACATGCCACTTACTCTGAAAATGTAACAAAGCATTAATTAAATAGAGCAGTAAATGAGCCCATACATGCAGACACCAAAACCTGCGAGGAGAAATCCTAGCCCCATTGAAGTGAAAGGCAAAATTCCCATTGAAGTCAATGGTAAACTCCCCATTGACTTTAAAGGGCCAAGAATTTGTCCTAGGTCTCTTCCACTTGCACTAAAGATAAACTCCTTTAGCTGAGATGATGTAGCAAGCTGTTACAATGGCTTGAGCCAGGAGGGATACATGACCATATGCACTAGCCCATTTATTACAGAAACATCTCTGTTACGTAAGAACTGAGGGATTGCCATAGTGGACCTGACCAATAATCCATCTTCTCTTCCAAACCCAAATGCTTTATGGCCTTAGCTTGGCACAGCTTAAATTCCATTGCAGTCAGTGGGAATTAAGTGGGTGCTTAATGATTGATGAGTGATCCTGCAGTGCTTAAAGTGACCTCCTTTATTCTGTGTCTGGTTCTAGTTGTCTGTGTGGAGCAGCAAGCGTTTCACAGAGTCTGAGTCGGGAAGGCACAGTCCCCAGTACCACACTTACGTGCTTTGCTGAATTAGGTCCCATACCTCTAATGTTAAATGCCCACATACACTATAACCAAGCTACAATTCATGTTACGGCATATGCTCTGGTACATGTGCCAACCCAAGACCCTGATGATGAAACAGAAGCAGAAAATCAGCCTCTATAACTATTAACATTAATGATGATATTATTATGCATAATATGGCCCAAATTCTTCCCCAGGCTAGGGCTGCTTTTCACCAGGGTACAGAGATAAAGTGCCTCTAACGCTGGTGTAGCTGGCCCTGGGAGACCTATCCCAAGGAATGGGCACTGTCTGATGGCGTGAAGCTGGTGATATGGCTGCTGTGATATTCTTCCTCTCTGCAGCTACCATGAGGGGTGGTGGCCAGGTCTTTCCTGTACCCCATGCATCTGACCAAGTGGGTCTTTGCCCACGAAAGCTTATGCTCCAATACATCTGTTAGTCTATAAGGTGCCACAGGACTCCTTGTCGCTTTTATAGATTCAGACTAACACGGCTACCCCTCTGATACCTGTACCCCAGTAATTCCTGACTGCTATGAAAGTGCCTTGAGGCCTTTGGTAGCCAATATCATCCAGGGCGGTCTTCAGACTGCTTTAAATGACATTGAGGAACTCGTTTGGTGCACAGGAGACCCTGGTTTCAGGAGAGCATCACTCCTCCTGAACTTCTGCATCATGGTGCTTCTCTTATTTATTTACTGTTTGCATTCTGGCAGCATCTAGGAACTACCAGGACCCCACTGTGCCATGCACTGGACAATCACAGAGCAAAGAGACAGTCCTTGTCACAAAGTGCTTACAGGAGTTTTCCTCTGGAGGTGCTGTGGGGGCAGATTGGGCTCCGGACCAGCATGTTTGTAGACATTCAAAGTGTTACTATGATTTCCCTCATGGCCCTTGTGCAGAATGAGATAACCAATTGCTTTAAAATGGCTAATGAGAAAAGTCTGATTTCTTAGCTTGGCTTGAAGGCTAGTCCACAAAGATGCTCTGAATCCATCAGGGTCACTTCAGCTGGTTTGGAATTATGCATAAACCACAAAAAGTCATAACCCTTTCTCAGCCCAAAAGAGTCCATTTTATTTACTTCCCCACAACTCCGAAATGGATTTTGCTTAAACGTTTTTAAAAAACAACCCCATGCTTGGAGAGCCAAGCAGGGAACACTTCTGCCAGAAGCAATTTTTCAGCAAGTTACAAACATGTGAAAAGAGGAAACAATGGAAGTCTCAACAGAGCCTTAATAAACTTGGTTAACAACTCAGCTACCTGATTTATAGCTAACACAACATAAAATAGATAGGAATGTGGCTGGGATTACCAAGCGAAGCAATCTGTACGTCAGCACCTTGCAGGAGAGAATTTCCACACTGTTTCTATGTACTATAATTCAGTTCAGAGAAAATGGTTGTAAGGCAGAGTGAAACTCCTTGGACATTGCAGGTGATGGAAATTCAGTGTCCACATGGATGTTGAACAATAGTTGTTTTTCTCTGCAGCAAAACAACCTGGGTGCAGTGTGTGTCTAAGGTACCTAGGCGGTCATGATTTATTGTATGTATTTCAGGAGTGCTTAGACAGTCTAGTTGGGATTGGAGACCCATTGTGTGGTGTGCTGCACAAAAGACAGTCCCTGCCCTGTAGAACTTGCAAGACCAGAGGCAACGTGTGTGTGTGTGTCTATAACAAACACTGGGAGGCACTGAAAGTAGGTGGGTGAGGGGGACACTCATTGGGACGTGTGTATGTAGGCCAGCTATGGGCGCACCCTGCATGCTCATATGGGAGTGAAGATTCCCTT
Organism: Pelochelys cantorii; assembly: GCA_032595735.1. Lineage (NCBI taxonomy): Eukaryota > Metazoa > Chordata > Testudines > Trionychidae > Pelochelys > Pelochelys cantorii. The sequence goes on along the minus strand of CM064332.1, from coordinate 65,234,309 downwards.
ATTCTTCCTCATGGCCTACTTTCATCCTGTAGCCCCTGCACAAGGAGAGGATGGCTTCTGTTCCCACTGGCTCCACCCATTCCCAACACACTGGTCCAGTGCAGAGGGGGAAGTAACCTTTGCCAGCAATGGAAGGGTGCATCTATATAGCAAAGATATTTCGGAATAACAGCCATTTTTTCGAAATAACTATGCGAGCGTCTACACAGCAATTCTGTTATTTTGTTTAATTTTAAATTAACAGACAGTTTATTCCAGCTTCTGTAAACCTCATTCCAGTAGCCTCCCCAGAAATTTAAACTAGGGGGAGTGTTCAAATTTACGGGGGGAGGGGTGAGGATCGATGAGGGGTGAGACCGTGAGGGTGAAGGTGGGCTTTATGGCACCATAGTTCACAAAACTGGGGGAGTGTTCAGGAAATTCAGGGGGGTATACACCCCCACGGGGGGGGGAGGGTTAGGGAAATCCCTGCCTCATTCTAAGAAGAATAACACCTGTTCTGAAACAGTTATTTCGGAATAGCGGCTGTGTAGACAGGGCAAAAGCTGTTATTTTGACATAAGGGGCCCTGCTGGCCACTCTGTCCACACTCAGCCAAACTCTATTCCCCCCATCCTGGAACCCTAGAAGCTGCAGACTCAGCAGAAAGGGCTTGTGGCACGCAGAGGCCCTGACAGCCCTGAGCCACCCTGCAGCAGCCCCTGCCTCGCTTTTCCCCAAAAATGAGCCAGTCTGCAGCTCCTACCCAGCGCTCCACTGCTCCCAGGAGCAGTCAGACAGCTCCCAGGAGCCTGCCAGGGGCAGAAAGAGGCGTGAGCCTTCCTGGTCTGGTACAGAGATCCTGGACCTTATTGAGGTTTGGGATAATGAGACCAACCTCCAGGATCTCTGCACCCGATGCAGGAATGCTGATGTCGATGGCCAGATGGCCGAGAGCCTGGCCAACAAGGGGCACATCCACACCTGGAGCAGGTACAGATGAAAGTCAAAGAGCTCTGCCAGGCATATGCCAGCACCAGGAAGGGCAGCTCCCACTCCAGGGCAGAACTCTACACACCTGCTCTTATTTTAAGGAGCTGGACTGCATCCTGGGGGGTGGGACAGTCCGTTCACCCCCCCCACCCAGTTGTGTACTACAGGCTCGAGACGCCCGTCGTCGTCCTCGTGAGGGGAAGAGATGATGAGGAGCAGGAGGTGGTGGTGGAGGAGGAGCCAGACGAGGCGAGCACCAGCAGCTTCCTGACCCTGGACCGGAAGCCCTCCCTATGGACACGTCCCGGGCGTCGTCCGAAGCCAGGGAAGGAACATCATGGGAGTGCCATCATGTTCCCTTCACACAGAGGGTGGAGGGGGTGGGTGGTGAGGGGTAGCTGGGCGCTCCTCGCTTGGCCCTTGCAGCCTGGGGATCATGCAGCAGCCTGTGCACATGAGAGCATGTGCCGTGCCACTTCTGGCCGCACAGCCCCGCAGAGGACCCTTGTGCTATTGGCCACAGGCTGTCTGGAGAGGCCTGCCATGCTCGTGACCCCAGGTTGGAACACCTTCCCTCCACAAGCCACCTCTAGAAGGAGGCTGGGGACATTCTCACACACACACACACACACACACACACACTCAGCAGTCCCGCACACAGGCATTCCCACACTCTCCGGGCAGCACCCACTCCTGGCGACATCTGGGCCCACAGGCCATACTGCACGTGTCCTTGCTCCAAGCACGTCACCTCGACTGAGCCAAGAACTGTCGCTGTGGGCTCATAGATGAGGGATGGGCTTCAGGCACAGTGTCCCCTGAGATGACTGACCATCTCTCTTTGTTCTCTGCAGCCGGGCCAGCTGCGAGAGGGAGCAGTTGACGATGCCCGGGACAGCCTCCTGAACCCAAGGGACCCGCAGGCTCTGGAGACCCATGGATGAGTTCCAGAGGGAGCCCCTTGCGGCACTCCGATCCCTGGAACAGACCATCCACTGCAGGCTCCAGGAGGACATCCAGCTGCAGTGACACACCTGGCGGGAGCTGCTGGAGCAGGGTCTCTCCCTGTGTGCGGCTGTGCAATCCCTTGTTGCCAGCATGATGCCTGCTCCTGCTTCTGGTCCCACTCCTGCTGTTGCTCTAGCTTCTGCTTCCACTTCTCCCGCAACACCCTCCCCACCCCACTCTGTGGTCAGCAAGGCCCCCGCACCCTGTCAGTGGGATCACCAGAGCCAGGCGCTACTCCCAGCCCTGAGCCTCTCCTCACCCCTCCTCCCCCTTCAGCTCCCTCCTCCAAGGTTCTCATCCCCCCACCTCCCCCTCTCTTCTCCCAGGTTCTTTCCCCAGTTTCTTTGACCCCAAATAAAAAAAACAGAGTTTGTAGTTTTTCAAAAACAAATTTTTTGTTTATTTTGTCACCGGGAAGGGAGGGGTTGTTGGTGAAGCAGACGCCCCTAGTGGGGCGGCCCAGGGGAGAGTGTCACTGGGCCCCTGGGGAGAAACTCTCCCTCAGGGCCTCCTGGATGCACACGGCACCCGGATGGGCCTGCCGGATGTCAGCAGTGCACGGCTGTTCGAAGGCCCTGCTAATGTGGTCAGCCTCCACCCCCAACCCTGGCAGGAATGCTTCCCCTCCCACTCACACCCATTGTGGAGCCGGGCATTGTGCCGTTCACAAGAGGGGTCAAGGTGGCCGGTGTATGGCTTCATGAGCCAAGGCAGGAGGGGATAGGCCTCATCCCCCACCAGACAGAGGGGCATGTCTGCGTCCCGGACCCTGATGTTGCAGGGGAAAAAAGTTCCGGCGTGCAGCTTCTGGAACACGCTAGACTTTCTAAAGACACGTGTATCGTGTTCCTTCCCTGACCACCTGAGATAGATGTTGGTGAACTGGCCCTGGTGGTCTGTCACAGCCTGCAGGACCATTGAAAAGTATCCCTTCTGGTTGATATACTGAGATGCCCAGTGTTTGGGGGCCCGGATGGGGATGTGGGTGCTGTCAATAGCCCCCCCGCAGTTGGGGAAGCCCATGTTGGCACATCCAGTGATGATAGTGTTCACGTCGCCCAGGCGGATGACCCTGTGCAGCAGGATGGTGTTGATGGCCCTGACCACCTGCAGGAGACAAACAGAGAATCACAGGGGTGCCAGGACCTCTTGGAGTTCCCCCCAGTCCACCCTCCTGATCCCCCTGTCCCCCACGCACCAGGAGCAACCCCCCCCCCCACACTCACCCCAACCCCCAGCAGGGCTTTGTGAGGGTGAGACTGAAAAAAAAACCTCCTGGACAGGGGGCTTCCACCACCACCATCCCCCCTTTCCCTAGGGAAGCCCATTCCACCCTTCCATCCCCATCCTGGGACAATAGCCCGAGAGCGCCATACCTGCATGACCAGGGCCCCAACGATTGATCTCCCCATGCTGAACTGGTTCCCCACAGATTGGTAACTATCCAGTGAGGAGCATGGGTGGCAAGTTGTATGGGCTCGTGGTGCCCAGGCTCCACCAATATTTGGAGCTGGAGCAGGCCCTGGCCCCTCCGCGTGTCCTCCCACCCCGGCCCCAGAGCATCTCTCCCCCAGCCCTGGCCCCGGCCCTGGCCCTGGACCATCCCTGCCGTGCGCAACCTCCACTGAGCTCCCCCTTGTTGGCTGCTGCTGCCATGCACAGCGTGCTCAAACCGGTGGGCAGGGAGACGCCCGCGTGTGACATAATGTCATGGCCCAGGATTTTAAAACTGCTAGGTGCTGTGTTGCGCCATGCAGCTGAGTTGCGGGTTCGGAGTCCAGGGACGGAGTCGCAAACTCCGGCCCCGCAAAGTGGAAGGCAGAAGGTAGGGGAGGAGGAGGGCTGGGAGAGGAAGGGGCTTGTGCGGAGGAGGGGGGGAGAGAGGGAAGAAAGGGGAAGGCACCAAAGGGACAGGGTAGAGGAGAGACAAATGCCAGGGGGCCAAGTGCAGACAATGAGGAAAAAGGCAGGAGTGGAGGTGTCACTGGGGGGGGGGAACAGGTGATGCTGGGAGGGGAGAGGGTAAGGGCGTTGGGGGCTGGAGGAGGAGGTGCTGGGAGAAGGCTTGAAAGAAGGGGTGGGCATGAGGAAGGTGGGGATGGAGCAAGTCATGTGTGAGGGCACAGGGGCATGAGCGGAATGGGGGCAGAGGGTGGTGAGGGGGTGGGCATCAGGGAAAAAGAGGGCAAAGGGGGCAGGGGCAGTGAGGGAAGGGGGAGGCACCAGGAGGGTGCAGGAGTAAGAGAAGGTGCAGGTGCCAGGGGATTCTGGGGGTGAAGCAGAAGGGCAGACACCTGCAGGGGAGGGACCAGCACCAGAGGAAAGAGGCAGGGCAGGTGTGTAGAGGGAGGAGTTAGAAGAGGGGATGAGGAGGGGTAGCTCACATGATCAGAGTGGGGCTACTGGAGGAGTGAGCACAGGGGGGAGAGAAGGGCTGGTGCAGGGGGGCAGGTTGCAGGAGGGCTGAGGGCAGTGAGAAGGGCAGGAGTCAGGACAGCAGAGGAGGGTGAGGAGCTGGGGGGGCAGCAGGCACCAGGGGAGCTGATGGAACAAGGGGAGGAGACATGGCAGCAGAGAAAAGGTAAAGGTTTATAAAATATTTATTAATAATTTGGGTGCCACAGTGGCACATCCAAACAAGCCACATGAACTCAGTACTGGTGCACAACACAAAATTCATTTTGCTCATGGGGGGAAACTCTTAGCCTATGTCTACACTGGCGGTTTCTTGTGCAAGAACACGTCCACACTGCCATGTGCGAGCTGTGCTTTTGCGCAAGAGCATCCATGGCAGTGTGGACGCTCTCTTGCCCAAGAAAGCTCCGATGGCCATTTTAGCCATAGGGTTTTCTTGCGCAAGAAATCCCTGCTGAGCAGCCACACTGCCCTCTTGCGCAGGAGAGCCTACACCTGTTAGAAAAGTGCGTAGCTCTTGCGCAAGATGCCCTCTCTTACCACGCCATACTGTAAATTTCCTTGAGCAAGAGCAGGCGGGCAGTGTGGCTGCTCTGTGGGTTCTTGCGCAAGAACGGCTGTACTTGCGCAAAAAGCCATGAGTGTAGACATAGCCTTAGAGGGAACACTTAGCCAGCCTCTCTGCCCCCGAGTTAATGTCACACATGTTGGGTTAATGCAACTGCAAGATAGTTGCATGGGGGGGGGGAGGGTTGGTGGTGGCCAAACTAATCCCTGTTGGTAGGAGGATGGTGAGAAAAGCCCTTTGAGAGGGGTGACATGACACCATTTACTTCTGGTCATGTGTCCCTCTTGCCCCGAGCGTGTTACCTCCAGAGGCATGGCTAACGGAGGGGGGGGGGTCAGGGGGCGTGGCTAATGGAGGCCAGGGGGCATGGCTAATGGGTCACCACCAAAAATTATACAAACCTGCCACCCACGGTGTGGAGAGCTTCGACTGGGTGATAGCAACCTGCTTCTGGAGGGGGATGGTGAGTCTCATATGAGTGTCCCGTCACCTGAGGGCAGGGGTGAGCCACTCGCAGAGCTCCATAAATGTATCCTTCCTCATCCTGAAGTTCTGGAGCCACTGCTGCTCTCCCCACAGCTCCATGACAATCCAGTCCCACCAGTCTGCTCTGGTGTCCAGACACCAGAGGCAGCAGGACACGGTGTACAGGGGAGGGCAGGATCCAGCTGCATGAGCCGTGCCTGCAGAGATCTAAGGAGGGTCTCCCAGAGGAGCTGGGGGTTGGATTCCTGCAGGGCCTGGGCTGCAGCCTGCAGAAACTGCTGCAGGAGGTGCAGCACAATCTGCAATAACTGTAGACTGCCCAGTGGCAGCTCTGGCTCCATGTCTGTCAAGCTGAGGTGTCCAAAAGGGCAACCGCAGCAGGCGCTACACTCCAAAAGCAGCCAGCAGGTCTGGCTCCTAGGTGAGTGGGGGAGCCCACAGGGCTTTGCATGCTGCCCCTGCCCTGAGCACCAGCGCTGCCCATTCCAATGACCAGATAAGCCTGAGCCTCAACCCGCTAGTCCCTGCCCCAGCCCTGAGCCCTTCCCAAACCTAGAGCCACCTCCTGCACTCTGAACCTCCCATCTCTGGCCCCATCCAAACCCCATAGTCCCAGTCCAGAGCCCCTTCCTGTGCCCCAATCCCAAAGCCCGAGCCCCTCCTCAAATCTGGAGCCCCCTCTTGCATCCCAAAACCCTTATCCCCAGGCCCACCCCAAAGCCTGCACCCCAACCTCCTCAGTCAACCCATAGTCCCTCCTGTATTCCAAATCTATTGGCCCCAGCCCTCAGCCTGCAGCCCCCCCATATCCCAAACCCCTCATCCCCAGCCCTCCTCCAGAGTCTACACCCCCCCCTGGACCCCAACTACCTGCCCCAGCCCAGAACCACTTTCTGCATTGGGAGCAGGGCCGATGGAGGCATGGGCGAGCCGGGCAGCTGCCCAGGGTGCCAACTGATGAGGGGCACCTGATGGCAGCTGTAAGGGGTGCGTGGCATCCCTTACAGCTGCCATCAGGAGCTGGGCACCCGGCTCCTGAAGTGCCGGCCCCGCGCCCTTCCCCCCACGGCCGCGGGGTCCTGCACGGCCCAGCGCGTGCGCCAGCAGCGCTGGCCAGGCTGGGCTGGGCAGCGCATGCGCCCCGGGGGCGGGCCCTGGGCTGCACGCCAGCGGCCGTGGCCGGCACGCGCATGCACCAAGCGCCCTGGGGGTGGGCCTGCACTCCCTTGGGGGGCGGGCTCGCGCCCCACAGGCGGGCCCGCGCATGCGCCCTGCACTTGGGGGCGGCGACGCATGCCCAGGCCCAGGGTGCCAAAAGGGCTCGGCTCGGCCCTGACTGGGACCCCATATTTAGAGCCCTTACTCCACCTCTTGCCCTACCCCAGTGAAAATGAAGGTGGGGCGAGTGATTCACTGAGGGAAGGGGAATGTAGTGAGTGGGAGACGGGGCCTCCGGGCAGAGGCAGGGCTAGGATGTTCAGTTTTGTGCTAATAGAAAGTTGGAACTAAAGGAGCGTGCTCAGCAGTTGATTCATCATGTCTGTATTAGATGTGATAAATCAACTCCGGCTGGATTGCTCGCGGCCCATCAGATTGGCAGGTAGTGTAGACATGCCCTCAGCAACAATTTGGACCTTGCCCTGCTCCTTAGGGCAGCACCATGTAGCCTCTCATTCGAGCTGGATTGCAAAGCGATAAGCAGCCCTCTGGGATTATCTGCATGGGTTTGAGTCTGTTACATTTTACTTTAAATTTTTTTCTTGATAAGTAAACAAATCCGTCTGCTTTGTCATTACTTTTAGCTGGTGGCAGTGGTGGTTGCTGAAGCAGGATTTGATAGGGCAGTGAGAGAAATTCAATAGCCATTTAACCATTTGTAAACAAACCATAAAATCATATTGACAAGAGGCCTATGAAGCACTTTTCTGTTTGGAACAACCGCTGGAAAATATATTTCCCAAGTGGAGGCTTCACTTTTAAAGAATCTGTTATTGAAGTCATGAAAGAACATAGCAAACATCCTATCTGTAAACATGATATGTCAGACTGGATCTAGTTAGTATGCTTATTTAACCCCCTTTGACACCAGCAGCCAGAAGCTCCTGCAGTATGCACTCAGGCATTTAACGTCAGGGCTTAGTGTCCTGAAATCCCAAATCCTAACAGCAAGGGAGTAAATGGTAATTCCCCTGAGGATGACTCCCAGCTGCTTGGAAAACACTATCCAGAGGCATGAGAATGCGGCGAGGGAGTGTGCATTTCTGTGCCCTGCAGGAAGTGAGTTCCTGTGCAGGAGTGTCCTGGAAGCAGCGGGTGAGATTCAGCTATAAGAAAAGAAGGGTTTTTTCCTATATCTGAAGTGGAAGGCGCTAGCCACTGCTGAAGGACAGGCTGGAGCAGTCATGTGCTCCGCTCTGTTCAGAGGACTCTCCCAGGGATATTGTAGAGGCAGACGTGGCTTCATTCAGTAGATAACGGTTCAGATTCACCACTGATGTGACACCATGAGCTTCAATAAGGGACGACATTGGCCCTGCCTGGGACTTTCAACAAGGCTTAAAGTACATTGAAATTCAGGGGGAAGTGGGCATCTATCTGCCTTGGGCCCTTTTGAAAATGCTAGCCCTGATCTTAGCATTCAGCACTGCTAGGCAACATGGTTTCTAGGATGTTAAGCATGTTCCCTACAAATGTGATTTTTACATGGAGATGAATTTAACATCCAATGAAGTTTTAAAAATGTCAGTTGCATCCAAGCCCATCTCTTTTAAACAGCTCACCTCCCTAATCCACCCCTCTCCAAATTCTTCATAGTCATAAAGCTGCTGGGACATCTGAATATACAGGAGATGATGAGAAGAGAACCTTGTTCAATGAGGAAGTTCAAAAGATTAAAAAAGGGAAGCAAGCAGAGGCTGCTAAATTCAGAAAATCCTAGTGCCAGGGAAAAAGAGGCAGAAACATACAATTTGGCAATGTGTTTGGACTGGTTGAATGTCAGGGCAGAGTGGAAGTGGCACTGGTATATGGGCTTTATATAATAAAAAAGTTGAAATCCATAAGATCCTTATCCATCATGTAGGAAAATACATTTACAGTACCCTGCAATGCTGCACTGTATCATTCTGAGTTTGATTGCCAAATGTGTTTCCTGATATCAATTGCAGGACATGCAGTGGTTGTTAATGCCAAATGCAAGCATCTCCTGTCTGCATTGAGCAGTGCAACAAGTGTGACAAGTTGTTGTCGTGAGTGGCTAATACTTGAGAAATCTCAACTCTGACTTGTGTATGGAATTGAGCGTGGTGCTATTGGCACAGGTACTGTCCCCAGAACTGGTAATGAGAGTTCACATCAGGCACGAAAAAGGCGTGGGCTGGCTACATGGGTTGGGGAGAGGGGATTTAGGAGAGGTGATCAGGAGGTCTGGGTTACAATAGCAAGTCCTGGGAGGGGCATCAGGATAGGAAACAGAAGGATGTGTTGTCCATTGGTGTGGATCAGTGTTCAAAAATCATTAGTCAGGTCCTCCAATTGCCCTAAAATTGGCTTTAAAAGCATGAGATTTTTTAAAATAATACATTTGAGGTGTTTTTCTTTGTCCTTTGGTTTTTAAGCCCCTAAAGGTCACATCTTTCAAGTGTTCTCTACCACCTGGAGGGCTAGAGAGTTCCTTTAAAAATATGAAAGTGGAGATTCTTACATAATCATGAGAGTCTACCAGCTGGCACTTTAAGAAAAAACTTGAAATATCACAGATTGCAAGAGACAGCAACACTGACTATGTCTCCTTTATTCCCACATTTACATTTCCTCATTGGCTCTCTCTCCTCCCAACCGATAGTCACCCTTGGAGTCTCTCCCCTTCCATTGGTTTCCACTTCTCTCTCTCTCTCTCTCTTACACACACACACTCACACACTTTCCCCCCTGCTCCCTCCTACCCCCTCTTTTCTATCCTGTCTCTCTCCATGGGTAAGAATCACCTCTGCATCCAGGGCACTACTTAAATCCTATTTTAAGGTTTATATGGTATTTAATTGGGGCCTCTTGAGCAGGTTCTTACAGAAGGGAGAATTTCATTACAGCTTAGCAGCGATGTCAGCGAAACTGAATATAATCCCAGTTTTTCAAGTGTTCTGCTCTGCCTTTGACATACTGCTGTTAGGGCCTCATCCAGAGCCCACTGATGTCTAGGGACAGACTCTTATTAATTTCTGTAGGCTTTGGATCAAGTTTAGCGCACATGAAGAAAAGAGGGAAATACAGAGAAACGATGCAGGGGACTCATTTTGTACGTTTTCTGTCAATGAGCTCTCCCCGGATCACTCTTTACATATGCGATTCACATGGCTCAACAGCCCATGACTGGCAGTGGGCTAGGAATCTCTAACTCTGTACAATGGTTCTCCCAATCCTGAGACGTTTTTCTAAAATTTTGACCCCCGTGTTCCAAAGCCCGAAGTCACTCAAGATGGAGAGATGTAATTAATTGTTCGAGAAATCTTTACACTACATTTTAAAGCACGAAAATAGTCACAATTCAGTGATACCTAGACACATGCTCCTCACCAGCATATTGTGACAGAGCCAGACATTTGGGCTTATGTCTCATTTACAGGAGACTGGTGTAGAAGGGATTTTTCACTAGTCACAATGCCAGTGTGGGCTGGCTTCTGCTCCTATTGAAGTTAGTGGGAGTTCTGCAATAAATTTAGGGTCCTGATCCAAAGCCCAATGAAGTTAATGAAAATATTCCCATTGACTTCTGTGTGACTTGTATCAGTCCTTGGTTGGGAACAGACCCTTCAAAGTGCATTTTCCGCCTGTAAATACAGGAAAGTCAGAGTAGATTATCTCTGCATAACCTATCCCTGACCTCAGAAATGATCAGGAAGGAACACAGTTGTGGCTATCAGCCTATCAACAGTCCAAGCATTGACAACGCTGTTGTGTTGATTGGAGGATGGGATAAACTGTAAAATGTTGGGCCCTGTGATATGGTCTCATGTTGTGACATCTTGTAGCCTCATGCTGTAGTGATATAGTGCATGAAGTCTTAACGCAAATAGCTAGTCATGATAGGATGATTTTGTCCCAGAGAAGAAGGCTTAAAAAGTTCTTTCTCCTTAGTTGCCACTGGGAAAAGGATATATATGTAAAGGAAGTCCAGAAAAATTGGGCCTTGTAAAGTAGAAAAACCTGATCATATTCATAACCTGCAATCATCTAGGAGTCTGAACTTCAACACTCTGAAGCTTTGTGATTGCCAGAAAGTGACGCTGGAAAAATGTGGCGCCAGAGATATTAGTCACTTTTGTAGCCTTGGAAAATGTATCTGCTTTGGGAATCAAGCCCAAGACAGCTATTATCCACTGTGCAGAATGAAACTTCTGTTGGGAGCTTTTATGAAGGCAATCATTCTTCACAAATACTCGTCTTTTTATCACCTGGCTATAATGACTGTTCTTAGGAATGCAAGAAGATATTATAGGTATGAAACTGAGAGCAAGAAATCCATGTAGGTCTGGCCCCTTTGGAGAAAGTGTTTACATGTTTCTGCCAAGTAGTTATTACCATTGTCAAGATGGTCACTGCCCACGTAATAAAAAAAATCTCCAGTGGAATGTGACCTCCTGGAGGTTTATTTCTATTGCTGCTTAGTAGAACAGCATAGATCCCCACTGAAATGTGTGCCAAGAGACAATTATAATGTACCATTTGTCTTTTCTGTAATTGATTCTCATGCAGGAAAGATCCCCAGTGGGTATCCACAAGGGACTCAATGAATGCTCCTAGCAAGAATGACATCATTGTCGATAAAATGGTCCTGCTGCAGCCCAGTTCCTGATAAATGGCTGTCTGTAAAAAATGCATTATTCAAAATACTCCTGCCCAGCACTGACAATGGGATTACAGTGAACAAACCCAGCCATCAAGTTCCCAAAACACATCGCGCACATGCGTTAGCCAGCTGTGCCCATGTGATAATTCAGAATGAAACTATATAAAATCTAGATCACTTTTGCCAAGGGGCAATATGTTACAGTGCGCATATATTAACCTTCATTTTTGGTCAGAGCCAAGATTTATTATCTCTCCAGATACATACGGAGTGAGGTGAAGCCTTGGTCAATTAAGTTTGCCTCAGTCAATAAATCAAGGTGTACACCAGCAGAATTCAGCATCTGCTTATTATTGTGTGACAAGCATTCATTGACACCCTCTAGAAGTCGGGTATTTGGAGGAGCTGACACCATTTAGAACAACAAATCTGTCAAGTGGTATCAAGAATTTTAGAAACTTTTGTGCCTCCTTGGCGTTGGGAAAGGAGGTTGGTTTGGGGCATATGAGTCCTGTGTTCAATACTTAACCTAGCCACAAACATCCTGGGTGACCTAGGACAGATTATATGGCCCAAGGGGTGCAATTTGGGTTAGATTAACATAATGGTTCATTCTGGCTTTAAAATCGGGGCTTCTCTACCCCGTGCCCCGATAGAGATCCTAAATCACAGTGGTGTTGGGAGGGTAAAGCCACTTCAGGATTTTGAGCAATCATGTTATCTGGTGATGGGGGACACAGAAGAACCCATCCAGATTGTAAAACTTCATCTGAAACACTTCAAAAGCCTTCTGGAAACTACAGATTGGTATTTGGATCCACGGAGTCCTAACATTATGAGTTTTGGAAAAAAGTTGATAATGATTTCAAAAAGGATGTCTTAAAAATGTCATGACAAATGGGTCCATTTCAAAAATGTAAACTCGAACTTGCTGAAATGTTCATGAACTCGGTATCCCTGTTTTATGGCCTGTTCTGGACATACTAGAAACATGTGTAGCTATGAAACCATGATGTCTTGTGTGGGTTTTTTTTGTGTGCGTTTATCTCTGTGGTGAAATGTCTAAATATTTTCTTGCTGGTCAGAGTTCAGCAGCCATTTTGTCCTCACAGTGACGGCAGCATGTGAGAGAGGAGACGCCACTGAGCCTTGGCTTTCTTGTTATTTAATGTAATCAAAACAAAAAATTATTTAGACAAAGTATTTATGTCCCTATTCATGTCTCCAGTCACAAGAGCTTTGAGGAAAGCTAGGCTCAGTGTAACCTTTAGTGGCTGGAGTATTTTCCTGATGGCGGTGATCTGAACCTAAAGATTAAAGCATATGGACCAAACCCTCAAAGCTAGTGTCAACCAACACAACTCCTTTGACTTCTGTGGGCCTAGACTGGTTAACACCTTTTGAAGATCTGGCCCAAAGTGAAGGGCAAATCCCTTGACAGGAAACCCAGGTGTGCCTGATTATCTGGCAGGAGACATCTAGGGTGTGTCTAGACTACGTGGCTCCGTCAACAGAGCCATGTAGATTAGGCAGGACGGCAAAGGGAAATGAAGCTGCGATTTAAATAATCGCCGCTTCATTTAAATCAAAATGGTCGCCACGCTGTGCCGATCAGCTGATTGTCGGCACAGCGCGGCAGTCTAGACGGGGATCTGCCGACCCCAGAACCTTTCGTCGGCAGATCCTTTATGCCTCGTGAAACATAGGCACAGCGCGGCGGCCATTTTGATTTAAATGAAGCGGCGATTATTTAAATCGCAGCTTCATTTCCCTTTTCGCGTAAACTAATCTACATGGCTCCGTCGACGGAGCCATGTAGTTTAGACATACCCCTAGAAGAGGAGACAATGGGCGGTGTAAGAGCCAAATGTGACGCAGAAGAGCATGTGCAAACTGACCAGCAGTGCTTACGTTGAATCCAACACTGGAACGCTTTAGCAGAGGGTCTTTCACACAGCATTTTGAGTGAGATTGATTTAACTAAGTGCTTACCTCACAAGCCTGACTCTTGGGTTTCCTGATTAACCAGGATTCAGTTTTCTAAAACCCTCTGTTCTCTGACACGGGGTTGCGGTCTCAGTTAAAGATAATGGACTTGACCCTGATTGGAGTAGTGGAGGGGAGGGGCGTTCTGATAAGTGAGGTGCAGAGAAACAAGACTACCCAACACAGGGGAAGGAGCATAAGGTTTATCTTCATGTAGGTATTTTCCTAAATCAGGTGCAGGCTTTTCAGCTCTTGCCAGCTCTTGCTGAATAGAATTACCTGTTCTGTTACTCTCTGGGTGAGGTTCTGTGCATTGGCCAGAAGGGGAGGGGGGAAATTGTGGGTTGTTTGCACATTTCATCTGGAGCATAGTGCTTGGTAGAGTGCACTTGGGTTACTATGGCGACAGAAGGACGATGCTCCTCAGTATTTGCTACATAATACTTCAGAAGGAGGATTTAAAGAGGCAGAACAAAGCCTCGTAGGGAAGCATCAAACCTAATAAGTCCCTGGACTGAAAAAAAGCCAGATTTCTGTTTCAACGCCATGGTGTTCATTCATTTTTGGGTATGGGAACCGTTCCAGGGCTGAGCTAGGCATGTTCGTTATACCTCCTGTGCGGTGTTCAAAGAGGCCTCTACATTCAAATAGCAGTGTTTTCTCACCTGGCTGGAAAGGGAACCCAGGGAGTGGAGAACAAGGAGAGAAAGTAGAGGATTTTTCTCATTTAAACAACATCCCTTTGTACGTATTTTATAAAACATGAAGAAAACAGCATGAATATTGAGCAAGTTGCCAAAATGAACTGAAAACGATCCCATGGTGTTTTTACTGAGCTATGTGAATAGCAGTCTCAGATATGGTCTTGTTCAGCTAAGCAACAAGTGTTCAAAGGGCTGTTAGTCAAAAGATGCTGTTCAAAGTGTTTTTAATAGTATTTAAATTGTATTTTGCTCCCTACCACTGTTGTTTTAACCTCCTCCCCATTGATGTTGGAAACAGACATGTTTCTTTTCCTTTTCTTAAAGCAGCGTTTTAAAAAGGAAGCCACAAAACAGGTTTGCTGCCCAACAATAAATTGCAAACCTGCCTCTGACATGAAGCACAACAAAACCTGTAACTGATCTATCTCCAAGAAGTGATTTAAACTGGCCCCGTTGCCCATATGAGCATCTCTCATGGCAAGTAGGTTAGGACAGGGTGTGAAAATTGAGTAGCATTATTATTATCTGGATTACACAAGAGTCTGGAAACCCATGCAGGACTGGGGACCAATGTGGCAGGACACATAACAAAAGGGAATCTATGCCCCAAAGAGCATACAAGCTAAGGAGAAAAGCCCATCACCAGGTGGGAAGGGGAAATAGATAATTGAAAGCTGAAGTGACTTAGCCAAGGTCATTCAGAAAATCATTGGCATAGCCAGGCATAGAGCCCATGTCCCAGTCCCGTGCCCTATCTATCCTACCATGCTTTGTGCCTCTTCTGTAAAGTACCATGCACACTTATGAGTGAATAAAAGTCAATCTGCCTAGCAGGGCAAAGGTTTGTCACTTTGGTCTTGTCTTCCCTGCCGTGGCAGGTGGCCTCTAGCTACATGAATAGTATAGCTGGAGTCGAGGTAGCGCAGGTCAGTTTGACATGGTCTTCACTGTGCTGTGTCAATGTGAGACGCTCTCTGGTCAACTCCCCTTACTCTTCTCGGAGAGGTAGAATACTGGAGTTGACAGGAGAGTGCTCTGTCTATTGCAGCTGTGTCAGTTTCCCCAGTAGTGAAGACAAGGCCTTTGTTTGCCTTTGTGAGGATCCTCAGTTAAGCAGGAAAACCGAACCATGCGCTTCCCAAAACTTGGATACTTGCATTATTCCCACCCCTAAATCAAAAGCTTTGGACATGTCAGCAGAGCTGGATTAAATCACAGGCACTCGACACCCGAGCCTGGGTTCCTGGCCCCTGGACAAAAATGTCAGAATCTCAGCTTTCATATAGAAAAGGATCTTTCTAGCCCTTATGATTACAGAGGGAAAAGCTTAAAAATGTGACCCAAGTGTAGCCGCTGCAGTGACGTAGTTGCCAGGTAGTTGCCGGGGTGTGCAGAGAGACTGTACAATAGCTTTGAGGCGGAAGGAGGTGCCCTGGGTATCTCCACGAGTTGCCAGCTCTGTACTCTGCTGCACTGAAGGGCCCTGTTGACATCACTCCAGCAGAGGATGCTTTGTGTGTGGAGATCTCACAGTCCTGGCCCTGCTGGGGGGTGCTGGCATTGTCACCCCGCACAGCCCTGATGATGGGCAGTAAGGGTTAGAGGAGCGTCAAAGCCTTAGCCTGCCCATAGAGGAAGGTGATAAATTGTGCTTTTTTGGGGGGTGGCCCCCTGTTGCCTCCCCAGCAGTGGCAGGGCCATGACACACAGCTGGGGTGCTTTGGGTCCTGGCCTGCATAACCTTGCCCTGCACCATGGTGCTCTAACGGGAGCCAGTGGCTGAGAATCCCCGGCATGGCTATTTGGAGGTGGGTGCACGACGAGTTGTGTGGTAGGCGATGTGGCGATAACACCAGCTGTATTTTTTCCCTCCAGACTGTCGCTATAATTGTTACCTTAGACTCTGCTATCTAAAGGAAATGCCAGACTTTACATTATCCCTGTGAAGTGCTCTGACAGGCTGACAAGGAGCTTTTGGTTTTTTTCCCCCCTCTCACTTCTCTATTAACCCTTTCAGTGCCGTAGGCAGTGGCATTTCCAGGAAGAGTTTGTTAGGACCAGAGGGTGGGGAATATTTGAATTTGGACAACAGACTTTGTGCCTGTCTGGAAGCAAATCTACGGGGCTTCTTGCTGGAAACCTGAGTGGGAAACAAAAAGGGTCAGGGCCTGCAGGAGGAATAACGGTAGTTCGAATTAGGATCTTTAATTCGAACTACCTAGTCCGTGCCTCATGTAGCCGTGGGCACGGAGTTCGAACTAAGGGGGATTTAAAAATGGCGGCGCCCGGGAACATGCAAATGAAGCCCGGGATATTTAAATCCCGGGCTTCATTTGCAACTCCGGTTGCCCTCATTAGACTACCTAGCTGGAACTAACGAGCTAGTGTAGCCTTACCCTGAGAGTCCATTGGAAAGCTGAGCGGAGTTGTGGCTGAGCTATAGGTTTCAATGGCTTGTGGTAGATTTGTGAATGGATGTTCTCTTGCACTGTTCTGTGCTCTCTACAGAGCAAAATTATAGCCTTGGGGAATACGAACTAGAAAGACAATAATCTGGGGTGACATCTGTTTGATATTTTCAGGACTGCAGGGCGGGTTTGAGAAGGAGCAACAGAGCAAGAGTTAAAGTAAAATAATAGGTAGAGCTGGCTGGAGCCCAGAATTCCTGATTTATAAAGAAATTCCAATATTTTAATTTTTTCCCATTCTGAATCTAAACGAAAATTCGACATTTCTTGCCCAACAAAAGTTCCAGAATTGTTTTAGAAACATCAAAATGACATTTGGTTTTGATTTTATCAGCTTGACTTTCCTTTTTTATTATAATATATGACACACAAGTTGAAATATTTAGACAGTTATAGGGTCATTTATGATGTGACATAAGTAAAAAAGATAATGTCAAAATGCAACGTTTCAATAGTTGCAATAAAATAGCTTTATTTAAACTAATCTTTTTGAGCATTTTCCATTGCAAATGTTGACTAAATCAATACATGTCCATAGCTCTAATGATAACCAAAGAAATGCAAAGTACAGATATTAGCCTGGTGGGCTACCAGGGCTAGATACATCTTGGTACTAGGAGAGAAATTAATACATTACCATACTTGGAAGTGGCATAACCACCACTCCTCCAATCATTGCTACTATTGGAGGTGCAGGGACCGTATTGTTTCTCCCTTCTATCTTGTGGGTATATGAAACATGTCTGTGCACATGGCCCCAAAATTGCAGCTGCTACAATTGCCCATTAATTAATTCTGCTGTGTTTGCATCATTACACAGCACTGAAGATTGAAAGTTCACTTGCTATGGGTGGCGTGGCACCACCATTGCAACAGCCACAGGTTTAAAATACCATCATGTGGCCGCTGATACCCCCAGCCATTAAAGGTAGTTGGAATAAATATTAGAGAATGGTTATTCAGGCTTACGTGTAAAATCTGTTCTTCCATGGGGGAGCTTTCTCCTGGGTAAGCTGAGGCTGTTACAGCAGCTGTTTGGATGCAAATCCAAAATTAGCAGATAAGCAGAAAAAATAATACATCAACTTCTGGCTTCCTGATCAATGGTGAAACATGTCACAGATACCTTGTATCTTCTGCTGCAAATGTTTAATAGCAATCTGCGGTGACTTCCAAATGAGCGGACCTCTAGGCAGCCTCTCTTCCTGACTCATTAACATGCCTGACAGTGTTCATTAGACACAGGCCCCAGAAGCCAAAACACAACAAACAAGTCTGTATGGACCTTTTGGGGTCAGAGGCTGCACTTTGTGACCTTCTAAGCAAAATCAATGGATGACATAGTGGCTTGCTTCCGGCTCTGCCTTTAGGGGCTGGGGAAGAAAACTACAGTGGCTAGATGGTGTCACTTACCCTGTAGCTGATATTTGGACCAGAACCAGTGCAAATCATGAATTCACTCTCCTTCTCTGGCAGACTTTTAGCAGCTAAGAGCATGGTACTAAGAGCCGGGAGGGCAGAGTGGCCAAGAGACACAGGCACACATAGCAAAAGTGATGGAGATGTGGTGTATATATTTATGGTATCTCGGGGATGTGCTGTGAACCTCCACTCAGCTCATATAATTGGGGGTGTGGATGAGTGTTTTAAAACAAGGCTATCCCATCAGTGGGGCTGCTGTGCATGATGGCTTGTTATTTCCCATCCAAAAAGCCGAAGAGCTAGCGGGTCTCAACTTTTTTCCGACCAACACTTCCATACTACAAAGGAAGAAAGCTTCAGGACAAGCCTCCCGCCTTGCAAGGATCCAGAGCTGTCACTCCGCCCCATCCAAAACCAGTTGGCAAGCCCCTCCTTAAGAATTTCTTCTGCAATAAAGCAAAGCAGGGGTGAGGCGAGTGGGTGAAGGCGAACTGGCCTGGGGCAAGGACTCTGTGCACCCAACGTGCACTGGGAAGCAATGGGCACTGAGCATTGGGTGGTGAGGAACAAGGACTCGTGGCCACAGGGCAGCTCTTCCTGGGTCTCAGTTAAAGCAACGTTCCAAAGGGACAGGAGGAATGGTTGCACCTGCCATTTGCACTTGTGGCCCCTGTGTCCAGGATAGCATTTCAGGCACCCTGCCCTGGTCACTTACTCCCCTCCCCCCCCGCAGTTCTCTCCCTCCCGTCCAGCAGACCATGCTCCTCTCAGCTATCTGGTGCACTTACCATGAGGTGAGACATTGTGGAGCACGTTGCACATCTCAAAGCTGGGATTTTTGGAGAATGTTGGGGATAACTTCTTGGTACAAGTGCTGAAGGATCCGACCAGGGGCCGTGCGCAGCTTGACCTGCTGCTCACAAACAGGGAGGAACTAATAGGGGAAGTAGAGGTGAGTGACAACCTGGGAAGCAGTGATCATGAGATGATAGATTTCAGGATCCTGACCAAAGGAAGAAAAGAGAGTAGTAAAATACACACCTTGGGCTTCAGAAAAGCAGACTTTGACTCCCTCAGAGACCTGATGGGCAGAATCCCCTGGGATGCTAACATGAAGGGGAAAGGAGCCCAGGAGAACTGGCAGTATTTTAAAGAAGCCTTACTGAAGGCACAGAAAAACCATTGCAATGCGAAGCAAGAGAAGCAAATATGGTAGGTGACCGGATTGGCTTACCAGGGAAATCCTTGGTAAACTTAATCACAAAAAGGGAGCTTACAAAAAGTGGAAACTTGGACAGATGACTAGGGAAGGGTATACATGTATAGCTCGAGAATACATGGGAGTTATCAGGAATGTGAAAGCGCAATTGGAATTGTGACTTGCAAGGGATGTGAAGGATAACAAGAAAGGTTTCTACAGGCATGTTAGCAAGAAGAAGGTGATCAGAGAGGGTGTGGGGCCCCTGATGGATGAAGGAGGTAACCTGGTGACAGATGATGTGGGGAAAGCTGAAGTACTTAATGCTTTCTTTGCCTCTGTCTTCACGGACAAGGTCAGCTCCCAGACTAATGCGCTAAGTGACGCAATATGGGATGAAGGTGGACAGCCCTTGGTGGGGAAAGAACAGGTTAGAAACTATTTAAAAAAGCTAAACGTAGATAAATCCATGGGTCTGGATTTAATACATCTGAGGGTACTGAGGGAGTTGGCAAATGTCATTGAGGAGCCTTTGGCCATTATCTTTGAAAAGTCGTGGAGATCGAGAGAGATCCTGGATGATTGGAAAAAGGCAAATGTAGTGCCCATCTTTAAGAAAGGGAAGAAGGACAATCCAGGGAACTATAGGCCGGTCAGTCTTACCTCAGTCCCTGGAAAAATCATGGAGGGGATCCTCAAGGAATCCATTTTGAAGCACTTGGAAGAGGGGAAGGTGATCGGGAATAGTCAGCATGGATTCACGAAGGGCAAGTTGTGCCTGACCAATCTGATTAGCTTCTATGATGAGGTAACTGGCTCTGTGGACATGGGAAAGTCAGTGGATGTGATATACCTTGACTTTAGCAAGGCTTTTGATACGGTCTCTCACAATATTCTTGCCAGCAAGTTAAGGGAATGTGGATTGGATAAATGGATAGAAAGCTGGCTGGAAGGTCAGGCCCAGTGGGTAGTGATCAATGGCTCAAAGTCAGGATGTCGGTCGGTTTCTAGTGGAGTGCCCCAAGGTTCGGTTCTGGGACCGGTTTTGTTCAACATCTTTATTAGTGACCTGGATGAGGGGATGGATTGCACCCTCAGCAAGTTTGCAGATGACATTAAGCTAGGGGGAGAGATAGATATGCTGGAGGGCAGGGATAGAGTCCAGAGTGACTTAGACAAATTGGAGGATTGGGCCACAAGAAATCTGATGAGGTTCAACAAGGACAAGTGCAGAGTCCTGCACTTGGGACAGAAGAATCCCAAGCATTGTTACAGGCTGGGGACCAACTGGCTAAGTAGCAGTTCTGCAGAAAAGGACCTGGAGATTACAGTGGATGAGAAGCTGGATATGAGCCAACAGTGTGCCCTTGTAGCCAAAAAGGCTAATGGCATATTAGGTTGCATTAAGAGGAGCATTGCCAGTCGATCCAGAGATGTGATTATTCCTCTTTATTCGGCTCTGGTGAGGCTACATCTGGAGTATTGTGTCCAGTTCTGGGCCCCCAATTACAGGAAGGATGTGGATGCATTGGAGAGGGTCCAGCGGAGGGCTACCAAAATGATTAGGGGGCTGGAGCATATGACCTACGAGGAGAGGCTGAGGGAGTTGGGTCTATTTAGTCTGCAGAAGCAAAGAGTCAGGGGGGATTTGATAGCAGCCTTCAACTTCTTAAGGGAGGTTCCAAACAGGCTGGAGAAAGGCTGTTCACAATAGTGATGGATGGCAGAACAAGGAGCAATGGTCTCAAGTTGTGGTGGGAGAGGTCCAGGTTGGATATTAGGAAAAACTGTTTGACTAGGAGGGTGGTGAAGTACTGGAATGGGTTACCTAGGGAAGTAGTGGAGTCTCCATCCTTAGAGGTGTTTAAGTCTCGGCTTGACAAAGCCCTGGCTGGGTTGATTTAATTGGGATTAGTCCTGCCTTGGGCAGGGGGCTGGACTTGATGACCTCCTGAGGTCTCTTCCAGCTCTATGATTCTATGATCTAATTCTGCTGCCCCAGGCAGTTTTTATCGTTGCACTCAGAGGGAACAATTTGTAACACTTAATAATCATAAAGGTGGTTTCTGAGCCCTCTTGAAAATCCCACGCCAAGATACATTGCTCCTGGCTCTAATTCTGACTCATAATGTGACCTCAGCCAAGTCACAGCACCTGTCTGTGCCTCAGTTTCCTTATCTATTAAAAAGGCAAATAAGGATACTGACCTTTCTTTGTTAACTGCTTTGAGATCTTTGGATGTAAGAACAAAATAATATTTTTTAATATTATTATGTATTATTCATGCTATGTTAAATAAGATACTTTGAAAACCAGGCTATTGGCCACCTCTAGTTCTCATTGGCTTCAGCAGAATTTGCCTGTGGTCAGCACTTCTAAAAACCCTGTCATTGCTATTGAGATGACTAAATATGGCTCTAGGAGCCTAACTCTATGGCTGCGTCTAGACTGGCATGATTTTGCGGAAATACTTTTAACGGAAAAGTTTTTCCGTTAAAAGTATTTCTGCAAAAGAGCGTCTAGATTTGCATGGATGCTTTTGCGCAAAAAGTGCTTTTGCACAAAAGCATCCGTGCCCAGTATAGACACGCTTTTGCGCAAGAAAGCTCCAATGGCCATTTTAGCCATCAGGGTTTCTTGCGCAAAAAATTAAGGTGCCTGTCTACACTGGCCCTCTTGCGCAAGCATTCTTGCGCAAGAGGGCTTATCCCTGAGCAGGAGCGTCAAACTATTTGCGCAAGAAGCACTGAATTCTTACATTAGAACGTCAGTGCTCTTGCGCAAATTCAAGCGGCCAGGGTAGACAGCTGGCAAGTTTTTGCGCAAAATCTTGCCAGTCTAGACGCAGCCTATGTGTATAGGGTTGAAAACGCAGGGAGAACTTCTGTGATGCAGGATCTGCAGCTCTGGGGAGAGGGTGCCAAGCTGCCTTTGTACATTGCATGTGAAACCTCCCACTCCTGCACAGCTTCAGAGGCTGGAAAGACCCCAGGCACAACACAGTCCCAAGAGCCCAATCACTGCCACCTCCCTGGCGCTGCCCTGTGGACTACAACACCACCCACAATTTCCACTTGCTAGGTGCCATAGTTCTGCCCTGACACACCCTTCCCATCCCATATGCCAGTGATGGGTGGAAGACAGCCGTATGGTTGTCTCTGCAGTGGCTGAGCCAGGGAATCCTCCCCTGGCTGGAGCATGGGCTGACACTACCCTAAACAGCTAGGCTAGTGGTGAGTGTCTTACCCTTGGGCCTTGGTTCCCATAATCTAGTCAGCATCTGTATCCTGTATTGGGCAGTTAGAGCTCCAGCAATCAGCAATTAACAGCGAGTTTCTCTTTGTAGCAGATAAGTCAAAACATCTTGAGAATGACTCGTAATGAGAGGTTTGAGAGCAGCCGTTGCTACACACACACACAGACAGTGAACACTGTCATTAAGAACTTGCTGAATGACAGTTGCGGCAGTTCATTATCCTGAATCACTGCTGCTGGGGGGAAGAAATAGGTGCGTGGGATTTTTCAGTCATACTAAAGTCATTTTCATGGCAAAGCAGAACAAAATTAGGGCAAGGTCCCACCTCCCCTCGTGCCATCCGAGGACTGAGCGTGTGACTCTCATGCAAAGCAAGCACCTGCCCACAGATAAAGGAGTCTAACCTGGAATGAGGTGTCACGACACAGGAACTAGCAATGAAAACTGGACACAGGCCCCATTCTCGGCCTTGACCCCACCAGTTTTGCGTAAAGCTGCCATAAAGTTAGCCAAAGGTTCCTCTGGGAGCAGAAATTCTCTGATGCTGCAGCTCTGACACCGCTGGCCTGTCTGTGCGGAGATCATCAGCTGAGGGGCAAAGCGTATGCCAGGGACAGGAGAGGTTGGGGAAGAGCATGTGGCATTTGACTCATTCCCTGTGGATGGCTGAAGTAGGCGCAGTTTAAAGCAGCCCTTCACATGCTTTAAATCTCCCTGGGGCCATTTTGGTCACCTGTCAGTGTAGGGTCAGGGAGCAGAGGGGGTTTAGAGTCATCTTCCCCCTTCTCTCACCTCAGCAGCACTGAGTGCCTGTTTGGCCCAGCTCAGGTTTTAGCCTATTAAAGCCACCTTTTGGGATCAGCAAACATGGGAGTGAGAGGCTCACTCGCCAAGTGTTTAAATGCTGCCTCCATTTGTGCCAGCAAACTGGGCACGTGGAGCTGTCCGAAGACTTGGTTTGCAAGTGCAGTCAAGTCCACAGAAGTTCAAGGGACGGTAACAGGCCTGCACGTAACTGTGAGGCAAGTGAAAGGCTGCGCCCACAATTACTCGCACCTCTACTTGTGTATAGGAGCAGAGAGGAAGGCCCAATTTGGCGCTAAAAGGGAAAACAACAGGCCGGGACAATGGCAAATGTGTGGGAGTGCAGTGCAAACATAGAAGGAATTTCCAAGGAAGCGGCGTGAAATCCACTGGCTCCTCCAAAACAAGCACATGCTGGTGGAGTGAGAATGACTTGTCTCTCTCAGGGGAATGGAGGGGGGCTACTTCTCCCTCAGCTAGGGATGAGGGATTGCACTTTCCTCCTGCTTCGGGAATGGCTGGGTCTGCTTGCTGAAGAAATCCTTCGAGAAGGTTTTGCCTTAAAACAGTGTGGCACATGGGCCCTCCCAGCCCAGTAGTCCGGCTGCCTGATGGCTCCCAGTGTGCTGCCTCTGGCCCTGCGTGGAGCACGCGCTCCCTGTTCCCGCCCTGCTGGGCGTGGCGAGCCGCCGATACGCTGTGTGTCAGCGGGGGAAGAATACAAAATTGAAATCTACTCCCTTGCAGACAAAGCTCAGTGCACCTCACTGGTATCTGCACGTCCCTGTTGCTTTCCTGTTACGCGCACACAGCTGATCACAGGGGATCATTTTCACAGCAGCCAGCAGCTGTAGCCACCCTGCGCTGCTCAGGATGCTCTTTCTTTTTCTTTGTAGCTTAGTGCTTTTCAAGGGCTGCTGTTTCTAACCCTGTTAGGGCACATTCTCTGCCCAGCTCTGCTCAGGCAGCACAAAAGGAGGTGGGGGGCGGGGTGTCTGCAAGTCTCTTGGGGAGGATTCCCCAAGCACCTGGGCTTATTCCCACACCCTTGTCTTCCCAGCCCCTGGCTCAGGGCATGCATGTGTCAGGGCTTGGGAAGCGCAAGCGAGTGGCTGGAGTGCAGTGTGCTCTGGCAATCTCCAGCTAGTGACTCGCCCTTTACAAGTCACTGCCAACTGGTGCAGCGCCCAAGGCTGCTCTAAACGGCACTCAGGACCAGAGGCCAGGTAGCATTCAAGGCTGTAACTGCACCCTGGCAGGGCCCCTCTCCGCCCAGCATTAATTAGATACATAGAGAATCTAGCCCTGCCTGTCTAATCCAAGATGGCCTATTCCATTTATATAACCCATGACCTCCCTCTCTCTGTCTCCTGCCTGCCTCAGACCATCCTCCCAACTTCTCTTCACCATTGCCTCAGGCATGCGGGGACCGCAGAAGGGACATATTCTCTTTTCTCATAGGCAATGCCACCCATTCATTGCTTTTGTGACATTCTGAGATGCACCTGAAGTAAGGAAGGAATTAATGCAGGCATTAGGTAGGAATTAGGAAGTACCCCAGCTGTGCTATAAAGGCTGGCTCCGTAAAACAGAGAGGGAATATGGCTGGGCCTTTATCTCCAGCAGAAAAATGAACTTGGGATGATTTTTTAAAGGCACCCAGGGCCAGTTTTGTCAAGTTATATAGGTGCCTAACTCCCTCTGACATCAATGAGAGTTAGCAACCTAAATACTTTTGAAAATCTGATCCTCAGTTCTATTGCAAATTTGCTTCATGCCTTCAAAACTCTCCCCTTGGTGCCTCTGAAAATTGGGCTTCTTTAATTTAGGTGCCAAAATATGGCTTTAGGTTCCTAACTTTGGGCACCCAGCTTTGAATCTACCAGCCCAAACCCAAAAGACCTTGACTTCAAAAGTTTAGTTGGAGACAGATTACAAGAAGCTGGAGAATGGCCCTCCAGATTTGGCCCCTTATAGCAGAACGATGTGAAGCTTTGAAATAGTCTTCCCACGGGTGCAGTGGGGGCAAAAGAAATCTGAACTGGCTTTAATACTGAGCTTGGGTAAGTGTATGGAGGGGCTGGTATGATGAGACTGCCTGCTATGGCTTGTAACTGATCTGCAATGGCTAGTAGCAAATATCTCCCACAGCCGGCAATGGACACAAGATGAAGAAGTCTCTGAGTTATTATAAAGAATTCTTTTCCAGGTGTCTGGCTGGTGGGACACCCCATATGCTCAGGATCTAATTGATCACCCTATCTGGGATCAAAAGGAGAATTTTCCCCCAGGTCAGATTGGTGGAGACCCTGGGATTTTTCACTTTCCTCTGCAGCATGGGCCCCTTGCAGGTTTAAATGAGTGCAAATGGTGGATTCCTTGTAATTTGAAGTATTTAAATCATAACATGAGGACTTTCAGCATAGCTAAAATTGTGTAGCTTATTTCAAGCTCCGGGTGCAGTGTAGACGCACCCTCAGAGGTCTGGGAGGCTGTTACATGAGTGGGTGGGAGAGGTTCCATGACCTGTGATGTGCAGGAGGTCAGACTAGGTGATCATGATGGTTCCTTCTGGCCTTAAAATCTATGAGTCTATGATGTGAGATTACTTGGCAAAGGTAACTGATGAGAATGGGACAAGAATATATGGCCGTCCAGCAGTGGGTTTTCAGTTTGGTAGCAGATGCGATAGCAAAGTGAGCATGACAAATCAAAAAAGCACATTCCATGGCAAATTAAAAAAAACAACAACAAGAACAAGCAAATCCCCTGAATTCTGGATTATGAATCCAGGAAATTTTTAAAACGTGTCATGGACCGTGCATCACAATTTGTCATGCCCCTTTGATTGACTGGCACAGCCCGCTGGCAGAGAGCAAGGTACTTACCAAATGCAGCCCCTTGATTCATTATTCACTGGCACATCCCAGTTGGTTTGCACGGGACTCTGGCAGAGCCCAGAAATGTCACAACATCTGCTGCACGATTAGCCATGCTCGCTTTGCACGGCGTGCGTGGGGCACTGGCAAGGTCCAGCATTTCATACCCTGTCACTGAATGTGTTTCAGGATTTGTCATGCACTCTTGTCACTGGTCGACATGTTAGCACGGTGAAGCGGTCCAGAGGTTTACTCTGATCATGGGGTGTGTTTTCCTGATTGGTTACGCGTGCTCTGATTGGCTGGCGCCATGCAACCAGCAGGGTCCAGAATCCTTTCAAACACTTGCAGGTGTGTTTCCAGGCTTCCCGAAAACACATTCCAGTTGGTCTGTGCAGCAAACTGGCAGAGCCCTGGATTTTTCATAATGTGGCCGTGATGGCTCACACCCACTTTGACTGCTTTGCACAGCGTGCTGGCAGAGACCTGGATTTTGTACAGTGTCACAGACTGTACATAACTGCTTGACATATGGCACCTGGGCAGAGGCCAGATTTTCTGTTCAGGTCACAGAATGTATTTTCACGATTAATTATGCAAAACCTCCCCGGTTAGAAAGAAGGCACAGCTGGCAGAACACCAAATGTTTCTTTGCATACTGTACAAAGGGAGAGACTTTGGCATGGTTCCGTGGCTCACAACTCTTCTTGTATGAATGCTTTTCCTGTCAATGTCCCCAGAAATGTCTTCTCTTGATTATGCTAGCAAATCCTTACAGCCCTTCCTTAGGCATAACTCTAGCTCGGTCTCCACTGTAAAGTTCTGCTGGCATAGTCACTTAGGAGTGTGAAGAAACCACACCCCCTTGCTAACAGTAATGCTGGCAACACCCCCTATGTAGCTGCAACTGGGCCAACAGCAAAATGCTTCTGCCAGCTTAGTTAGCATTATTCCAGGAGGTGGTTTAACTATGCCAACGGAGCTCCTCCTTCTGTCAGCTCATGCTGCATCTCTACTAGAGGGCTCCAGCAATACCGCTATACAAGCAAAGCATTTGCAGTGCAGACAAGACTTCGTTGGGAAGTTTGCCTGTGTTGCTGGAGTAATAAGAATAATGCTTAGCTCTTATATAATGCTTTTCATCTGCAGATCTCAAAGCGTTTTGCAAAGGAAGGTAAATCGCTTGATCTCCATTATACTGCCATCAAGATGAGTCCCAATGATAGTAAAGGCAACATGACTCAGAAGAGCATATGCATCGTGACTCATCCAGTTTCTATCCACTCCTTTATGGAATTTCATTAATTGTTATATTTGGTTCCACATATTTTTTTATTTGTGTGCTTTCTTCTGTAAGAAAACATAAACTGAAATTTAGCTTTTACAAACTTTTAATAACTCTTCTTAGTCTCATTATTCTGTTCAGCTTCCATACTGTCTAGTGGACATTAGATCCTTCTATTGAGGAAAGCAATAGGCAATTGATTACATCTTGTGCATGTTGGTCAGAAACAGAGCCAGCGAGGAATTTCTTGATGCACTGATTTTTCTGTTTGTTTGTTTGTTTGTCTGTTTGTTTGTTTGTTTGTTTTGCTGAAAAATGCCAACTTGTGGAAATCAAAACTGTTTGCAAAGCAGCCTTGGTTTTGATGAATCTCTGAACATTTTGGGGGAAAAATGTGTTTTGAAATTTGTTCAGACATTCGATGTTTACATTTTTCTAAGGGCACGTCTACACAGCAGGGCAAAAGTCAAATTAAGATACGCACCTTTAGCTACATCAATTGCATAGCTGAAGTCAAAATAGCTTAATTCAGTTTTTGGCAGTGTCTACACAGCAGGAAATCGAAGGAAGAACACTCTTCCTTCCACTTCCCTTACTCCTTGTGAAATGAAGGTTATAGGAGTCAGAGTAAGAAGTCCTCCATCTTGACATTATTTCGAAATAACATCTTTCTGTGTAGATGCGCACTTTGTTATTTCAGAATAATGTCAGTTATTCCAAAATAACGCTGTGTGTAGACATAGCCTAAATGAATAAAGCAGTTTAGGGTTTTTGAGTCAAAATGGCTTTTTGTTTTGAAATTTTCGTAAACTACTAGACAAAAACCAAACTAACACATCTTAAAAGAAAAACTGGAAATTAAATGCTTTGATGAAGTGGACCCACTTTTTTTTCTTTGTCACTGCGTGAAAATTTCTCAGAATTTTAATTTTCTATCCTGATTTGGGATGGGAATTTTTTTTTTACAATTTCTGAGATTTTTGTTGGATGGGAAAACCAAGTTTTTCTGCCCAGCCCTAGTCAGAAAGCCATGGGGAACTGAGTGCCCGTGGTGTTAGTAACACCGTCTATCCATTTGGCACAATGAGCCCCGTTGAGCATTGGGCAGTTCAGTTCTCATGACATATGTAACTAGATTTTGTTGGTCATTGTTTCCATGCTTTGATCCCTACTATAGTGCCTTCAGTAACATTTTCTTAGTAGCTGAAAACATAGGCTTTGTCTCCACTGGCAAGTTTTGTTGAGGAACAACAAAATTGTATGAATGTTCACATTTCAATGTGACTTTTATCACAGAAATTGTCCATTTTTGTCAACAAAAGCTTTCAGCTCCACGAGGGACTTTTTCTCTTTCCCCTCCCTTTGTTGTCAACCGACACACAGTGTAGACACCTTGAGGCATTTTGTCACTAATTCTGGCCTCCAGGAAGTGTCCCACAATTCCCAAGCAGCTGTTCTGGTCAGCAGTTTGAACTCTGCTGCTCTGCAGCCAGGTGGCCAGCTACCTGCCTCTTCCCCTTGCAAGTCCCATGAAATTTAAATCCCACTTCCTGCTGCCTGAGCACCGGGGCTCCCCCACCCTGCCCTCAGGCTGGCTCAGTGTGCATTGATCTTCCCAGGTGCCCATGCCTGACCCTTGCACCAACGGTCCTGGGCTTGGACCGCCACAGAGCTATTGGATCTGAGCAGGGTATGGGGAGAGGAGTCTGTTCAGTCCCAGATGTGAGTGACCCATAGGAAATGAGACACATACAGGCACATTTCTCGAACCTTGTGTGCCAAGGGGTATGAGTGGGACAGGCTGCAGTGCAGAGCAGAGGTTAAAGAACTCAGACAAGCCAATCATAAGGCCCGTGAAGCGATCTGATGCTCCGTGCTTCACTGAAGACCTGCCGTTTCTGCAAGGAGCTGGGCACTATCCTTGGGGGTGCCCCCACCTCCACCAAGAGCCCTGTGGATACTTTGGAGGGCATGGAGGCAGTACACAGAGGGCCTAACCCAGAGGGTAAAATAGCAGATGAAAAGGCTGAGGTAGATGAGGACCACAGGTTTCTCTTGGTGTAGCTGCGTGTGTCTGGCAGCCAGGAACTGTTCTCCGCTGCTGATGGACATAGCCAGTCTGAGCAATCACTTTCCGGGGCCAGGAAGCAGGGAAGAGATGCAGGGTTAGAGGCTGTGGCTTGTGGAGTGCAGGGCTGAGGGCATGGAAAAGTGGGAGCCTGGCTGTGTTTGTGTGAGCTGCACATATCCCTGTGCAGCTAATCGATATGGCCGAGCAGGATGCTGGTGCTTATCATGATCTCAATGGGAGCCTGCAGAGCGAGGCTATCAAAACTTCTCCTGAGGCACATGCAGATTTTCTGGCACAGGTTCCATGGCAGAGCAGTTCCGTCCCCTCCCCCATTGTGGAGGGACCAAAGTGGAACGTAGGTACGCTGCATAGGGAGCAGAGCGAAAGCCACAAGCCTGGAGAAGTTGTGCCCTGGTTTCTTTGCTTACCCTGAGCAGAGAGATGTCTGCCAGGGTGATACCCGCTTGTGGAAGTGTGGCATAGCTAGAAACTGTGTTTGTTCAAAAGGAATGTTCTGGAATTTCTTTTGTCCATATGCACAGCCGCCAGCCACCCCCACCCCCTCATGCACTATGATTGCGTTCCTTGCAAGGTCAGCGGGAAAGGCAGTAGAATAGTAGAAAAGGGGTTTGTAAGTGAAAGGTCACAGTGTAGTACTCGATGTCCTTTTTGTGCATTGTGCTGAATAGCAGAGATCTTGACAGCCCCACCACGTACCACGTTGGAGAGATTGAAACATAGAATCAGAGAACACTAGAACTGGAAGGGACTTCAAGAGGTCATTGAGTCCAGTCCCCTTCCCTCATGGCAGGACCAAGGACCATCTAGACCAGTGGTATGCAACCTTTTTTCAAACACGACCCCCATATTTTATTGTACTCATGTAACGATCCCCAAGGTAATCTGAGCAGCGCAGTGCTTAGATCTGGGTGGCCGGGGCTTATGCCCATCGCTATGGTGACCCCCCCCAGGAAAACATCCATGACCCCTTTGGGGGGCGTGACCCACAGGTTGTGCACCACTGGTCTAGATCATCCCAGATAGATGTCTATCCAACCACTCTTAAATATCTCCAGTGATGGAGATTCCACAACCTCCCTAGGCAATTTATTCCAGTGTTTAACCTCCATGACAGTAAGGAAGTTTTTCCTAATGTCCAACCTAAACCTCCCTTGCTGCAGTTTAAGCCCATTGCTTCTTGTCCTATCCTCAGAGGCCACGGAAAATGTAGAATGTAGAAAAGAAACTTTTAAAGAAAGAGAGAGAGAGGTTACATGGCATTAGCTTGGGAAAATACCACAACCAGAGTTCATAACCAACCCATGAATAACCGTCCCAGCTCAAATGGATTGAGCAATGTCCTTTGCCTCTCAGGCTCACTAGTCCAACGATGTAAGAGTCCCATTCACATACCCAAACTTTCTCCGTACCCCACTTCAAACTCCCCACTTACAGCTCCAGTCAGTGCAGACCCTGACACATCACCCTGATGTCTCCACTCATTGAACCTGAGGCCATGTCATCTTTGTGCTGCTCCTGTGGTCCGCTTGCTCCTGTCAGCCGCCCCACTGGCCTTCTGCTCACGCCAGCTGCTGCTCCTACCAGCTGGCCGCTGGTCACTCCCACCAGCCGCCCTGCTGACCACCCGCCACTATTCCTACCAGCCACCACGGGTCTGGCTCCAGGCCAAACCGGTGACTTCAGCTCTCAGTGATTTCAACTCTTAGCCACCACCTAGGCTGGCCAAAAGATTCCAGTTTCCACTGGAATAACAGAGAGACTCCTTGTGGAATCTGCTTTAGGTCTAGCCCTAGAATGGGAGGGAGGGAGCCAGTCTTCCAGCTCACACCTGGCAGGCATGAAACAGGCTAGCTCAAGCCCAGTTGATTAGCTTGCAGGGCTGAACAACTGAGTGAGCATACCCACCCCCAAGGCTGCTCTCTCCTTTCAGCTGGCTGCATTGCAAGCAGTCGTTCAGCCCCTGCTTACACTTGGAAAGGGAGCTGTGGAACTGCAAGGCCAGCCAGGCCTTTGCCAGGCAGGCCACTGAATGCACGATCAGAGTGCTATAAGAAAAGATGGGGACTCTCAAATGTTTAATAAAACAGCCCAGTGAGCCCATATGGCTTTGTAGCCCCCCCTACTCCCACAGAAGATTCAAAATTCTGTGTCTGACAAACCACCCCTCTCTACCCTCACATTCCCTTTCCCTCCCTGGGAGCTCTCATTTCCCAGGCACCTCATAGGGTTGCTAGGTGTCCAGTTTCCACCCGGACAGTCCGTTATTTCTGTCCTCTGTCTGGTAAAAAAAACCCCAGAAAATACTGGACTTGTAAGGGCAGGGGGAACAGGGAGTGTGGGGATTTTTAAAGGCACACACTTTTTTTTTTTTGCTCAACCAACATTTTTTCCTGTGATGTTCAGGATTTTTGGTGAAAGCATCTGGCAAGCTTAGCACCTTGCCCAACTTTGATAATAATATCAGGACCAAAACGCATCTGTGTGTTGTAACCTTTTGCTAGCACCTCCCTGATCTGCTGGCAGGGGGGGCTTCATAGCATTTCAGCGCCCTGTTTTCTGATGAATACAGGCACAGTTCTGTGCTTTTATTTACTATTTAACACTCTCACAGACCAATCACTGTGACCCCTGGTGCAGACTTTAAAGCAGGGGTGGGGAATTTGTTTTGGGTCCAGGGCTGCTGACCCACAGAAAAATCAGCCAGGGGCCACACACAAGTGAATAGCAAAAAAACCCCAAACAAATCTTCACTGACGTGGCCCCTGACTGAGGAGAAAGACACTCCTCACATTCCCCTCACACACCAGAGCCTAGGGAGGGCCCAGGCTAGTAGATTTTGTGTGCTCCAGGACTGCGGTGGGACAGCAGGGGGGGTTAGGACACCAACACAGTCTGCCCAATGCTAGGGGGAGCCCTTAGCCTCCGGGGCTGGATCCAAGTAAGCTGGGGGCTGTATCAGGCCCCCGGGCCTTAGGTTTCCCACCCTGCTTTAAAGCCATGTTCCCGGTTATGTGTTGCTTTGGAGCAGGAGTTGTAGCTTGGAAGCAACAGTAACAGAGGTTTATGTCAGTGCCCCTCATTTTCAAAGTGCACGTCAAGGCCTCCCTGCTGTTAACAGCAGCCCTTAGAGCCTCACTGCTCCACCCTGAGCAAACAATTCCCCCTTCGAGTCAGACAAATCATGCAAACTGCAACATGCTGCAGTAACCATGGGACAGTGTCCTCAGTGAGCTCTAGCCTGTGATAGAGACACCTCCATCTCACCTTCTGTCTCCCAACGGCGCATTTGACCTGCATATGGCACCTGCTCACATACTCCTTACTACTGCCCAGGGCTGCAAGGGATAAGCCAGGTCTCCCAGGGTCATGATGGCTTTTCCACATCCCCCCACAGAAATCTTGTAGTCTGGAAAGAAAGCCCCCACCTGCAGCTCTCTGTACAGGTCAGTATTCCTGGAGATGTATCCGTCATGAGCCTTTTCAGACACTGTGATGTCTGTGAAGTGCCCACAGTCCTCCACAAGTGCTGCCAGTGCCACTGAGAAGTAGCCCGTCCTGTAGATGTACTCACTGGCAAGGAGGACTGGTGCTAAGATCAGAATATGGGTCATCTATTCTCCTCCCCCCCCAGCTGGGAAATCCCATATCTACAAAGCCAGCTGCCATGTCATGCACATTTTCCAGAGTCACAGCCCTCCCTACCAGATTGTGATTTATTGCCCTGCCCACTTGCAGCAATGCAGCAGACCTTTATGCCCTCACCCTCATGCCCCTGCTCCCCAGCAGCCCAATTCTGGTGTGTGTCCCACCTCGCCTAGGAGCACAACTTCAGCTCAGAACTGCACCTCTGGCAACACTAGTTTCTCTAGGCCAGGGCCCCTCTTCCTGTGGTACAGACCCGCCATGCACAGAAGATCACACGTTGCAGTCTCCTCAAGGGGGATCCAACAGAACTGCTCTCTGGGGGCTCCTGTGACACTGTTTAACTGGTTAACTGCTTCAATAGGATCCCACAAGTGGGGGACCTGGCCAGGCTGGAGCAGCCCCCCACCCACGGCTCAGTGGGCCCAGTGGGACTGCTCCATCCTAGCTGGGCCACCAGTTAACTGGTAAGCTGTAAGCATCACCCAATAAGGTTAACCGTTGACATCCCTAGGACATTGTGCCTTTCCCAGGGCTCCCTGAGGCAGAACTCGTCTTGGGGCTCTGGGATGGGCCGACAGACCCCACACAGGAGGCGGTGGGATTAAGGAGCAGCTCTGGCCATCGGTGACCCCCCTGTGCTGGAGGGGGAGCTGACAAAGGGCAGCAGAAGCAGCTCTGAAGGCAGGCAGGCAGGGGAGGGGAACAGACCTGTGCTCTTGGGGAGGAGGCAGCGTTGCTGGCAATACTGACTCAAGCAAGCCTGTGAAGGAGGGACTGGGGACAGCTTCTGCAGGACAGAAACTTCTTTTCATGTTCCGAGATCTAATGCGCTCTCTGAGGGAAAGGGAGTGCTGCTGGGAAGTGATCCGGGGGGGAGAGGGGGGCAGCTGCATAGTGCCCCAAGGCACAAGACCTAGTTGCCCAGCAGTGGGCCCTACCTTGGTGCCCAGTTGAGAGGGTGGGCCCAGGACCCCCTTAAAGAAGTCCTTAAAGAAGGGACAATGATAGGAGCCAGTTCCCTCAGCAGGGAACCGAGCTGGGGAAGGCCCTGAACACTCACTAGGGTCTGGATCCCAAGTCCCTCACCTAAGGAGGAAGCCCTTGCAGATAGTGGAAGACTTTCCTGTTACACTGCTCTACAGCCAAAATGCTTCTGAAATAAATGTAGTCAAACTTTACTAATTCTGGGTCACTGAGAACAAAAATGATGCTTAAAATTGTTAATTGGCTCTAGTTTTCAAGATATGCTATTGGGTCAGTATATACGACCCTTGACTTGGGAATGGCGGAGGATAAGTGAGTTATAAAGGGATGGGATCTCAATTTAAACCAGAAATGACTAAAATACATCTT
The DNA here is from genome assembly GCA_032595735.1 of Pelochelys cantorii. Taxonomy (NCBI): domain Eukaryota; kingdom Metazoa; phylum Chordata; order Testudines; family Trionychidae; genus Pelochelys; species Pelochelys cantorii. The sequence goes on along the minus strand of CM064332.1, from coordinate 65,199,923 downwards.
TGACTGGATCTGTGAATAAATCTATGACTGGGTTTGGACAGTACTTGCTTTTTAGGCAAAACAATGAATGATGCAATCTGAAGCTGGTATTGCATCATACATGATATGAATTGCATCATGTTATTACTAGAAGTCATGGATGATGCAATCATAACGAAGCTTACATCACTCTGCTGAACAAATTGCCCTATATCAGCTCTAGAAATCATACAGTGTCGTGCTCTCTTATTTGTCAGTGTTTGATTTTGCAAAGGGACACATTTCTGTTTAGCCAAAGTGAGCAGAGATGCCTCGTACTGTGTGAACAGTGCAGATAACTTCTGCTACGTTTGTGGTGAAGTGACTTTTGCATCACAAAAGCGCAGTATAACCACTATGGTTAAGAAAGCCTATCACCTTTATTTTGGCTGCAAAATTGGAGATCAGGACAAGAGGTGGGCCCCACACATATGCTGCAACACGTGTGCAACAAATCTTCGCCAGTGGTTGAACAGGAAAAGGAAATCTATGCCTTTTGCAGTGCCAATGATTTGGAGAGAGCCAACAGATCATACCAGCAACTGTTACTTCTGCATGGTGCCTCCAGTTGGGAAAGGTGTGTCGAAGAAGAAAAAGTGGACTGTGCATTATCCAAACATCCCATCAGCTATACGCCCAGTACCCCACGAAGAAGGACTGCCGGTTCCTGATGCACCAGAATCATTCTCACTTGAGTCAGACGAGGCAGAGGAAGAGGATGAAACTTCTGGTCCTGAACCGTCAATGTCACAGGACCCACATTTTCTCCCATCCTCCTCCTCTGAACCACACCTCATAACACAAGGTGAACTGAATGACCTTGTCAGGGATTTGGAACTACCCAAGAGTAAGGCAGAGCTGTTGGGCTCCAGACTACAGCAGTGGAATCTCCTGGCAGGTGATGTTAGGGTTTCCATGTTCCGTGACCGTCAAAAGGATCTTGCCCCATTCTTCTTCATGGAAGGTGATCTTGTAGCCTGCAACAACATCGATGGTGTGATGGCAGCCCTCAACATCGTTCACGATCCAGATGAGTGGAGACTGTTCATCGATTCATCGAAGACGAGTCTTAAAGTTGTTTTGCTGCATAATGGCAATGTTTTGCCATCAATTCTAATTGGTCATGCAGTCCATATGAAGGAAACCTATGACAACAAGAAACAACTTTTGAGGTGCATAAACTATGACCAACATCAGTGGCAGCTTTGTGGCGATTTGAAGGTTGTTGCTCTCTTGCTTGGTCTGCAGACTGGATACACAAAGTACTGCTGTTTTCTCTGCGAATGGGATAGTCGTGCAAGAGATTCCCACTACATCAAGATAGATTGGCCACTCCGACAGTCATTGGAGCCTGGGAGGAAAAGTGTTCAGCATCCACCACTTGTTGAATCAAGGAAGATTTTGTTACCACCCTTACACATCAAGCTGGGTCTGATGAAGAACTCTGTCAAGGCCATGGACAAAACACAAGCAGTTTTCAAGTACCTCCGTGGAAAATTTCCAAGGTTAAGTGAAGCTAAGATAAAGGAAGGTGTCTTTGTTGGTCCTCAGATTCGTGAACTTCTTCGAGATGATGCATTTGACCATGCACTGCGTGGCAAGGAAAAGACGGCATGGTCAGGGTAGCAATACCGTCAGGCTATTTTAGGTGTGTTAGGTTTTAATAAGGAAGTTAAAGGACTCATTTGAACAGAAGAAAGCGTATCCTGTCGAATCATTTAAGGCTGGATTTGAAATGTGGCCAGTAGTCATGGTGCATGGCTATAGTGGTTCCCAGTTCAGAAGGGTGAGACCCCCTCCATTTACTTGGCCATTGGTCACTTACTAATGTTAGTTTTTTCTGGTTGATTGATCCAAGGATTATTACTACCCCTGGACTTAGAGTAGAGAATATAAGGCAGGGGTGGGCAAAAGGGCCTCCGCGGGTTGGATCTGGCGCACAAATCAGGTTGATCTGGCCCACAGAAGCCCTGCCGCTTCTCCACCCGCAGGCCAATCAGGGCCTACGGACTGGGGAGTGCATAGTGCTTAGAGTCAACCAGGTTGACTCTTAAGTGCCACACGCCTGAGGGCAGGGAGAGAGAGACTTCGCACTCCCCCTGCCCGCAGGCCAATCAGAGCCTGGGGGCAGGGGAAACACACAAAGTCTCCTTCCGCCCTGCAAGGGGTGCGGCGCTTCTAAGTGCTGCACATTCCTTGCAGGAACAGGGCTGGGTGGGAGAAGACTTCGCATGCTCCTCCGCACCCCCAGGCCCTGATTTGCCAGAGGGCGGGGGGGGGGAGTGTGTGAAGTCTCCTCCCACCACCAGGGGCACAGGCGCCTAGAGGGAACCACCAGCCATTCAGAACTGGTGGTGGTTCTCTCTTGGATGGGGGGCAGGGGCAAAGACTTCACATGCTCTTCCACCCCCAGACCAATCAGGGTCTATGGATGGGGAAGCACGGAAGTGTCCTGGCCCAGCCCCTTCTGCCTGAGGGCCCGCCCCTTCCGGGGTTGTCCGGCACCACTTCAAAAATTTCTGAAGTGGCCCATGGTCAAAAATTATTGCCTACCCATATATTAGGGGTAAAACAGGCTCAGTGATTATGTTCATTAATTAAAAGATCACACGCGCACCATGGAAGCAGGATGTTGCTTTATCAGGTTGGCCTGTGTTTTGTAAAGCAATGGTGGAATGTTTGCTTTAAAGAGACTGGGCCAGGTACTTAGCTGGGGCAGTCAATGGAGTGACAGCACTTGACAGTGGCATCCTCCCAGTCACACCCACTGAAGATCTAACCCAATCCTTTGAGTTAATTTGAAAGCAACTTGCTTCCAGAAGTAAGGAGTATATTTCATATCTGAGGTCTGGGATTTGAGTGGGGAAGGAGAGAGTTAAATATAATGGGCGGGATTCTCAGTTGTCATATATCATTGTCACTCCTTTGCAGTCATTTATGCTGATTTCTATCAGCTGAGAACCTGGATTATTAGCAGGGAAAGTAGGAATGGAGAGGTAAGTCTGCATTGGGATCTGGTAGCTTAATGGTTGTATCAGGCTCTCAAGACTGGCTCACACTACAGGCTGAACCTTTCTAGTCTAGCACTCTCTGGTCCGGCAACATCTGTGGTCTGGTGTGATTTTAGTTAGCTGGATGTCTGCTTATCATGGGTGTGGCCAAGTTTCCCACGGTCCCATAACATTTGTTTACAGCCATCAGTCCTGGCTCTCAGTGTTCTGTGCTGTTATTTAGCTCTAATATATCCTAAATGTCTTCTAAGAGCCAAGTAAGCAGTGGAAGTGTCAGTCATGCTGCTAGACAATATTGACCACCTGTGGTTCGGCAAATTCTCTGGTTCAGTATGGGTCAGGTCCCGAGGGTGCCGGACTAGAAAGGTTCAACCTGTATCACAGTTATCTCTGAGAAACAACTCAGTTTGCAGCTCTCACAAGCCTTGTTCCCAGAAAGCACAGCCATCATGGAAGAAACCACGGCCATGCAGGTAATTTGCTTGCAGCCCATGCAGGGCATTAGTGATTAGTCTGCTTTGCTCAGTAATGTTAATTTCAAAGGCTGAATAGAAATGCTAGTGCTTACTTGAAATGACCAGGGAGGGAGAATTAATTCACAGCTGTGCTGCTTTCTCCCCAGAGGTAGTTTTGTGCAGACCTGGGTTGACAGGGCAGGAATGTTGTGGTTTACAGCAATGTTTCTCAACCAGTGGTACACGTACCCTTTGGGGTACGTGAGAGAAGTCTGGGGGATACCTCAATACAAGTGAAATTTGGCAAAAAATGTCCAGGATTTTTGCCCTGCAAAGAGAATTGGGGAGGGGGCGGCAGCATGTGCTTGTCAAATTGAATGTTTGGAGCAGTGCGCCGGGACATTAACAGCCACTCTGCACATGCGCCCCAGCGCCTGGTGGGGAAAGCACGTGGCTGCAGCAGCGGCTCCAGTAAGACCCAGGACAGTTCCAAGTTGGGGGGGCAGGTTTGGGCAGGGAGAAAAAAAATCACTTCTATGGCTGCCTCTCCTTGTTCATTTCTGCTCTGGCAGCCTCCAGGGGTGAGGGCGGCTGAACCTGGAGACATGCACTATCCCCACCCCCGCCAGCAGCTCAGTACAACACATCCCCATTGCCCCTTCCCCGTGGCACTGCGGAGAAGGGCTAAAAGGCGGTGAAGTGGCACAATAAGCTTTGCTCCAAAAGACCCCCCTGAATCAGTGGCATAGTGAGGGGTGGGGGGGCAATTTCCCCCGGGTGCCATGCTAGGAGGGCGCCAGGCTGGGGTGGGAGCGCACAGTCCCACACGGTGAGTCTGGCACTGATGGGCCAGTTGCTCCCTGTAGACAAGCTGGCAAGGCAGGGCTAGGCAGTGGGAACAGGGACTTCAAAGGTAGGGTTACCATACGTCCGGTGCCTGGCTCTGGGGGAGGGGAGGGGCATTGGGTTAGAGCGGGGTGCTGGTGGTGCCTGGCTCTGGGGGAGAGGGAGCGCATTGGGTTAGAGTAGGGGCTGGGGGTACCTGGCTCTGCGGGTACTTATAATTTTTTTTTAAAGAGGTACTTAATAAAAAAAGGGTTGAGAAACACTGGTTTACTGCATGAATCATGTGAGCTATCTTTGGAAAGACTTAGAAATTGAATATATTTCTTGTCTTGCAGCCAGGCCTAGAGAGCTCGGGCCTGAGTGTGCCAGGTGCTGTACACACATAAGGGTAAGCTCTTCGGGACAGAGAAAGCCTCTAAATAGACAAGGCAGATGACAGGTGGGACACAGGTAATTAGTCCCTTCTATGGGGTGATACTGAGGCACAGAGATTAAATGACTTGGTGAAAATCTCACAGGGAGACAGTGCCAGAGCTGGAACTGAGCCCACATCTTCTGGGCTCCAGTCCAGCGCCTTAGCCCCAGATCACTCTCTATGAAGGGTTGACAGCTGCAAAAACTATCAAAGTTCTGAACCAGGAAGCCCCAGTTTCCTCTTGCTCCTGTCCAGATCAGAGTGTCCCTCACAGGGGTATCCTGCAGGCATCAGGAAAACATGGATGATGGCTCATTTAAGCGAGTTAAAATATTTTATATGCTGCCAAGTGATAGTTGAGTCACTGTTTTCACACTGCTCTCTCCACACCATCCATTTTATCAGCATTATCTGGACTTCACCTTGGGTGCGTCTAGACTGGCAAGATTTTGTGCAAAAACTTGCCGCCTGTCTACACTGGCCGCGAGAATTTGCACAAGAACACTGACTTTGTAATGTACAAAATCAGTGCTTCTGGAGCAAATACTTTGATGCTCCTGCTCAGGCATAAGCCCTCTTGCGCAAGAATACCAGTGTAGACAGGAATGTTAATTTCTTGCGCAAGAAAGCCCGATGGTTAAAATGGCCATTGGGGCTTTCTTGCGCAAGAGAGCGTCTATACTGGGCACGGATGCTTTTGTGCAAAAGCAAATCTTTTGCGCAAAGGCACATGCCAGTATAGACGCTCTCTTGAGCAAATACTTTTAACGGAAAAACTTTTCCGTTAAAAGTATTTGCGCGAAATCATGCCAGTCTAGACACAGCCCTTGAGTATCTGAGGGAATCATCAGGCCTTATTCCAGTGTCAGAATACTGAATCTCTTTCATTTCGGCAACATGGCTGCATTCAAAACTTCGTCATTATTCAGGAGATGATAACCTAAGGCAGAGATGTTCAATTCTTAACTCATTGAGCAATGTCCTGTTTATCATACTGTTGCACAGCCATATCTCACACACACATACACACATCCCTTTTTCTCCCCTAGAACCAGCCCCAGAATTCTCTGCCACTTGTGCGGTATTATCATCTCTGCCCCTTGAAACAACACAATTTATACCAGCTCTGTTGCAGGTTGCTAGATCCTTTCCACCACATACCATGCTCTGGCATATATAGACAGCAGTATCCTGCATGGATCATGGCTCACTGTTTTGATATTTTTAACACAGCACCCAAAATCTTGAAGGCTGTTCGTTGCTAGCTATGTCATTGGCATGTTTTAATGAGCTTTGCAGATTAGATCAATGATGTGGAATTGGGGTTTTTAAAGCGGTCAGCAAGGCTAATTAATCTGTTGTGTGTACAGAGTATATTGGCTGTTTGGTGTCCCTGCTGGAATCACAATGATAGCACTTTTTGGCTACAGCCAAGATTTGAAATTGTGTTAGAGAAGTGTGGCTCTTCCTCTGAAATATGGCTCCAGTCCTACAGTGATGCTGGTGCAGTTTCAGATCTCAAAGTGCACAGGGTCTAACTTTTAAAAGATTGTTTATGAAACAATCTTAGCAGGTGAGCCCATCATGGGAGTCTGCAATCCATTTAATAACACAGGTAGCTCTTGGATGCCTAGCCATGGGCCAGGGTGTCAGGACCTGTTTAAACATGGTTCCTTAGGTATGTGCTTACACAATTTCAAATCCCTGTGTTTAAATGGGTCTAAGACAGCAACTAATACAACGAATGCTCATTTCATTTTTCTTTCGCCATCTTTCTTCTTCCCCTTTGTATGCCCTAGGCATTTCTTTCTGCAGAGCTGGACAAATTAATACTTTGTAACTATGCTTGGCTGTGGCATAAATGGTGGAAAGTGCATGGTGTTATTAGCAGCAACAGTAGTAGTATGGTAAGGTCAGGTCCTCAAAGGCATAAAGGCTGCTGACTTCCCTAGATTTCAGTGGGAGTTCAGAACACCTCTGAACAAGCTGAGCCATCTTGCCTTCTGGTCTGGGGCCCCCAGGCAGCAGCATCCTCACTGCCTCCCAAAGATATTTGTCACGGCCTCTGAGCAAACAGGAAAGATGTGGATTTCAGGAGGGGGAAAAAAGGGGAAGAAGACTTATGGCTGGTCTACACTTACATTAGATTGCCCTAGCCCTGCCGTTCAGGGTCCAGAGTGTTGGAATGACATACCCCTGTGGTTGGTGCAGCTACGTCAACAGAATTGGTCTCTTCACCTGGAGACCAGCTCCTGGGGAGATGGATTAAGTACATTGAGAGAGTAAAATGAGGGGGAGAAAGGGTAGCTCAGTGGGTTAAGCATTGCCTTGCTAAACCCAGCATTGTGAGTTCAATCCTTAAAGGGGCCCATTTAGGGGTCTGGAGTAAATCCATCAGGGATAGTACTTGGTACTGCCAGCAGGGTAGGGGACTGGACTCAATGACTTCTCAAGGTCCCCTCCAGTTCTATGAAATAGGAACATTTTGTTTCATTTCAAACCCCTTCCACTGGTGCAAGGAGTGTCTACACTGTAGTGCCACAGAGGCATAGTGGCAGCAGAGACACATCCTTTGATCTCTATTTGCAGTGGGCCAGGTTTATGGCAGCAGGGACAGAAAGCTGGTCACTTGCACATTCTGCACCCCTGGTTGCAGGGAGCTCGTTCAGCAGGCCAGGGCAAACCCCCTTGCATCTTGGCTCTTGTGGCCCAGGACTGCACAACCTACTGCACAGTGTCCATTGTCCTGGAGCCTTCTGCAGGTTCCAGAGGCCTGATTCACACACCACATGGCAATAATTTAACAGTAGGCTTTTTAAATCATGCAAGGCAGGTTTAAACACTGGGGAATTTTTGGTGCCAGTTAAATTACAACGGTTTAGAAATGGATGTAACCAAATCAAGGAAACCCCTTGTGTGGGGACAAAGTGATTTACGCTGAAACTGGGCGTTTTCTTATCTTGTTGAGCCCCTTGTGTCTGTGCCCACTCTGGCTCCGACAGAAGGTCTCTGGCCCCAGGGATATTCCCCTGAGTGACCTAACTGCCTCTTTACAGCCCCCGGGAGCAGGACAGCACAGGGCAGGATTCTCCTGACTGGAATTGTTCCAGATGGACACTGATATAACCTGTAGGTGGTTCATTGCGTTTTTAGCTCTTCGGCAAGTCTGTCACCCTGTCATTCTGCTTTTGCTGTTTTGATCATTCTGGTTCTCTTTGGCAGCTGGTGAAGCTGTCTGTTTGCCATGTCTGTTCTTGGACCCAGGCTGAGTGGCTGAATACAGCCCATCTAGCTAGGCACTTGTAAATAAAGCTCCTGCCACTGATAAGTGACTTGCCCAAATCACAGAGATGGCCTGTGGCAGAACCAGATTTCCTGGGTCTTTATGTCTTAGCTCCAAGACCTTCTCTCCTTTTGGATAAACATTCTGCTTCTGATGGAGGTAAAAGGAATGACCTTCAGTAGCAGAATGATCCCTTTACTGCCTACTAATAACGATATAAATGTACACTGTTCATTGATTTCCTCCTGCCCTTCTGACAATCCCAAGGTACATTAACATACAGACTAGCGCTATTGCAATTTGACAAGGGTGAATAGACTAGTAGACCTTACCCGCTCTTTCCCCTTTCTCTTTGGACTTTTAATCATTTCCTTCTTGGCTTGTTTACTCCGTGCTTTTTAGTATGTGTTATTATGCAAAGTTTGAAGGAGCTGTTTGGACAGAGGAGGTATTTGTATATTTGAAGTTCAGAAAAATCAAGGATTGACTTGCTAGCATTTCCTTTGCAGGAGGCTCATCTCTCAAGGGTGGTTTTCTCTAAATTTCTAAAAGAATGTTTTCGCTGTCAATCCCTGCTCGGGGACCAGAAATTAAGGTGGAAAAACCATTTGCTCTATTGAGTGACTTGGAGAAGAGGTTAAAAATGGCTGTGTTAATCTGAAACTGAGAAACTTGTTGTACTTCTTTTCAAGAGATGTCAAATCCAGGGGTTTATTTTTGGGATAATGATTTTTACTCATATTATTGTAGCACATAGAATCCTGGGGCTGGAAGAGACCTCAGGAGTCATCGAGTCCTGCCCAAAGCAGGAGCAATCCCAACTAAATCATCCCAGCCAGGGCCTTGTCAAGCCGGGACTGAAAAACCTCTAGGGATCCCCATGGATACCATGTTTTGCGAGGTGCTGTACAGCATCAGGAGACAGTTCCTGCCCTAATGTTCTCAATAGAGAAGACAGAAAAAGGGTGTAGGATGGGAACAGAGGTGAAGTGATCTGCTCGAAGTCAGACTGCAGCTCAGTGGAAGAGCAATGAATCGACCCCAGGGCCTTGGTTGCCAGCTACATGGCCGTCCCCCAGACAGTGCTCCTTCAGAATCATGCCAGCCCTCCAAAGTCTCTCTGCTTTTCTTCCAGCCCATTCTGAGGGCAGATGAGTTTCATGAGGCACATTTGGCAGATGATGGAATTGAGGCACAGGGCAGTCGGGGGACTTGCTCAACTCCCATGGAATGAGTCAGTGGTAGAATCACATTCTCCTTGTCTTAGTCCCCTACATGTGCTGCTTCCCTGGCTGAATGAAATCCCAGCCAGACGAGTGGCATCAGCCATGGGCCAGTTTGGCAGAAGCAGTTGCCCTGGAAATGGGAAAAATGGGAGAGAGGGACAGAGACTCCACAGCCAGAAGGGGACTATCACGATCATCTGCTCTAACCTCCTGTCTGACCCAGGTCATAGGGGAAGATCTGCAAACAAGTGGCTCCCAGTCCCCTCTCCAGGAGCAGCTAAGATTGCGAGGGGAAACCTCATAAAGTATTTCTGCACATTGTAGGTCATTTACTCACCCAGCAACAACCACAGGGTGAAATGTTATGGCAAGGAACCAGCTTCCTTAAAGACAATTCTTTTGCTGTGCTCGTTAATTTGGGCTGAGTGTTATTCAAATTTCTACCATAGCTGCATTCACAACAATTTGGACATTTGACTCTGTTTTGGTCGACGCTACTCTAATGTGGCTTTTTCTGCATAGCTCTCTCTTTTATGGTAATCAGATGTACTGCCAACTCTTTCCCTTGCTATGTACACCAGCGAAGGGGACCAGATGCTTCTTGTTTTCCTCTGAAATGTATCTGAACGTTGTTTTTGTTTAGTGTTTCAGAGGGTTTGGCTAAAAGACAATGTTTCATAAATCTGGCCTGCCCTGCCCTCTGTTTCCCAACTCTCTAATAGTTTTGGCTGCAGTTCCCATCTTGATTTGAAATCTCTCCTCATCCTCATGTAAACGAGCCCATTGCAAAAGCAGGCCCATTTAATTCCTCTCATGTGTCCAGCTCTTGTTTTCATTCAGAATCAGCCATTCCATTTGAACCGGGAGACGGAGCTGACTGACAGCTTTGTTCTCAGGGCCGTTGGCCAATGAGGAAACTTCTCTGAAAGTCATTAATTGTGTTTCTCACTCTGACAGTGAGGGGAGGAAGCCATAAAATTATAGCAGGAGTTGGAATGAGCCTTGAGCCTGGACTGCTGCAAAATCTTTGTATCCAGCAGAGTTAATAAGCTGTGCAATTAGCTGAATGGGCATTGTGAAAGCCTTGTAATGAGCGAAGGGCCAATTTCTTTTCAAAGCCTAATGCAACAGATGAGGCAAAATGCATGCCCCTAGCATCTGAGTACCCACATTAAGCACGGCACTTGCGAGCCCCAATTTGCACATGCAGGTCCTAGGTTTGCAGGAGACAGGGTTTGCCTGGGTTCTGTGGGAGCGGAGGGAGCTCAGCCTCATGCAGGATTGAGCTCAATTTCTCATCAGTCAAATGGGGATAGTATTTACCCACCTCTGTGAAGTTCTTTGGGCTGGATTCTGACTCTGGGCAAATAACTCCGAGCAAGGGATAGTGTGTAAGTAGTGCTACCCCAGGAATAGCCTTGAGCGGCATTGAGCCTCACAGACAATCCTCATCTTTGTTACAATCCCTCCCCTACTTTTGCCTAGTGCCCAGGAGGTGGGCTGCGTCTAGACTGGCAAGTTTTTGTGCAAAAGCACCTGCTTTTGCGCAAAAACTTGACAGCTGTCTACACTGGCCGCTTGAATTTGCGCAAGAACACTGACGATCTAATGTATGATTGTCAGTGTTCTTGCGCAAATACAATGACGCTCCCGTTCGGGCAAAAGCCCTCTTGCGCAAATGTATTTGCGCAAGAGGGCCAGTGTAGACAGCTAAAAAGTGTTTTGCACAAAAAAGCCCCGATGGCTAAAACGGCGATCGGGGCTTTCTTGCGCAAAACCGCGTCTAGATTGGCACGGACGCTTTTCCGCAAAAAGTGCTTTTGCGCAAAAGCATCCGTGCCAATCTAGACACTCTTTTCCGCAAATGCTTTTAATGGAAAAACTTTTCCGTTAAAAGCATTTGCGGAAAATCATGCCAGTCTAGACGTAGCCGTGGTGTTTACTGCTGGCCATCCCAGCAATAGATTATGCTCTTCCTTGCTCTGGTTCACTCTGGCCAGTGAGCAAAAGGAAGGAGCAGGCTTCAGGGAGGGAGGAAGTGGGTGAGGTGCCCCACTTTCCCCTATGTGTGTAGACCCAGAGCCAAGTAGTCTGTAGAAGGATATACTGGGTGTTCTTACTGCTTCTTACTTGGGTGCAAAGTCAGAGTCCAGCCCTCAGTGCTTTCCACGGAGAGATCTCATTTATGAGTTATGTTTCCGTGTATTGGACGGCTGCTTCTCAAGATGGAAACCCCAGTAAACTATGAGTATTCCATATTAACAAGGAATACTGAATGGCTATTCAGTCGCCAATTCAAGTTGTCTTCTTCTGGCTATGTGATGGTCCAGTAGTTAGCACTACTCAGGAAAATGAGGTTCAATTCCCAGATCTGGCACAGTTACTCCCTGTGATTTTTTCCCGAATCACTTAAAACGGGTTAATATTTCTTCCCTGACTATCTTTGCCAATTTAAATTGCACATGCTCTGTGGCAGGGAACGTGTCTATATGCTACCTAATTCATTTGGGTCCTCTAGGCACAGGTGTAATAAAAAAAATCAAACGATAAGCCATGTTGGAAAAACTTGTGAAAAGAGCCTAACCAATAGGAGCCTAATTCTCATTGATTTCTAACGGGATTTAGGCACGCTTAACAATTTTATCCACATGCCTTCCACAGCTGTTCTGATCTTTATCACTTCTTGGCTTTCACTTCTCTTCATTTGCTGTTTCTTTCCTCCTCCCCCCCCCTCTTTTTCCCCCTAATGCCTTAAAATCTTTTTATCACCCCTTTCTTATTTTGGGTCTGATTAGGCTGTATTTCTTCTGTGCCAGATTTATATGCATTGTCAAGGACTCCTGCCATATGTCCCTGGCTGATGACAGATTTGCCCTCCCCCATCTTCCCCACTAGATTAATTGCTGTTCCTTCAGGTCCTTTAATATTTCAAGTCCGGGAGACTATAGATTTTATTTTCTTTAAGCTTGGGTCCTTCTGTAGAACTTTCAGGTGTTTGATAATAACCGCCCCCCCCACACACACACAGTGATCAGCCATTCTCTTGAACTATTTTGCTGTGGATTTGTTCATTACATATGATTGGGGGAGAAAGAGAGAGGAAAAAAGCAAAGCATTACTGATTAATTTAGTTTTCCATAGGCTCAGACAGTTCTTCAAAACTTGACAGGGATTGACGTTTTTTTCTTCAAAGCCATGATTTGCTGTGGAATTGTTGTGTTTTTTATTAACATACTAGCAGTGAGTGCTTAAAATGGTTGGCTTTGCAGAGCCCTCACTTCTTTCTTTAATAAATGCATCTTAGGCTTACATTTTTTTTCTCTCCTCTGATGTATCAGTGGGGAGACTCTCTCTCTCTCCACCTCAGATATGCAGAAATGCCACTTAAATCACCCTGATTTCTCTCAGAGGTAGTGAGATGTTGGCCTTTAGAAACTTGCCACTCCAGGCATTAGTAAAGCTTCCCTATTGAAAAGGACAGAAGCAACATTGTGCTTGGGATTTCGCACAAGAATGCTGGATTATTGCTGAGCTACAAAGGGCTCCCCCAGCTCCATTAAGCACTTTGGCTGTCTTCCTAAAACATGGTTTTGGAAATTCATTTGGCAATTGCTATGCTGGAAAGGTGTGAAAGGGCTTGCCACCTCTGTCCAGTATTGTTCAACAGTGGGACCTCTCCTGAATGTTCTGCCAGAGGCTGGGGGGACAAGAAAGAGATGGGACTGCAGGCAACATAATGAGCCCCAGCATGGGTTGCCAACAGGAATTGAACTTGGGTTTGTGAGCACTGGCTGCTACCACTAGCAATAAAGGAGTAACCCTAGCCACAGGGGCGTTTTCTAGCTCCAGGACACACTTAGGCCTGGATTGAATTTAGCCTCATAAGATCAATTATCTAAACACTGTATCCCCACTACCAAGCCCGTTCCATTGATCTGGAGTCGATTTTGGTACTTCTGCTTTTCATGAGAAGAAACGCAATTTTCAACCTTGCTTGGTCAAATTTATGGTAGTGTAGACACAGTGTTATGAAAGTTGACATTCTGGGCCTCCAGGAGGCATCCCACAGTGCCCTGCTCTGACCACTCTGGCAAGAACTTGAGATTCTACTGCTCTTCAGGTGAACAGGAAAAGCCGCAGGAAAGTTTGAATTTCACTTCCAATGTGGCCAGCATAGTGAGCCCACTTCAGAACAGGCAGCACACCTGAGCCGTACATGGGGCCATGACTTCCATGAGTTCCCGTCCCATGAGTTCCAGTTTCCAGGGGCACAAAAGAGTGCCAGCATGGCATGTGCAGGATATTTTGGACCTCATCAAGGTATGGGGAGAAGAATTCATTCTCTCTGAGCTGCAAAACAGCAAAAGAAGCGCCGATATCTATGTGAAGATCACAAAGTCCATGGTAGACAAAGGATGCTTCAGGGTGCCGAGTTAAAATAAATGAGCTGAGGCAGTCCCACCATGAGACAAATGGATGGTCTGGTGCATTGCCGCACACATGTTGCCTCTTTAACCAACTGCTTTACAACTAGCCTCCCAAGCCAGACTGTGGAGTCTGCCCAAGACACGCTGGGCAGCATTATGGAGGACAGTGTGGTGGGGAAGGGGGAGGAAGAGAATGAGGAGAATAGCCAGCCTGTGAGCAGTGAGAGCTTTTTACAACCTTGGGGCCAATCCCCTACTCCTAGGACGTCTCCCCATCAAGCACTCATCCTGGGGAGGGCAGTTCTGATGAGTTCACAATTTTTTCCCCACTGCAAGAGGGTTAAAGCATTGGCTGTGGTGTTTTCTGTGTGTACACAGCATGAGGGGCCTGGAACCATTTGTTAACATGTCTGGAGTTGGAACAGGAATCCTCCCTGCATACAAAGCTCTCATATAGGAACACTTTGATCCTTCTCACAAAATTTCTGGGAGGCTGCCTTATTCCATCCTCCACAGTAGGACGTCTTCCCAAGCCAAGCCAGCAATAAGTGGTCTGCATCATTGCAGCACAAAGCTTTGTGGCATAAGGCCCAGGTTTCTGGCCACATTAAGTCAGCCTCCACCCTTGTCACTCTGTGACAAGGAGAAGACTGATATCTCACATAGCAACCTAGATGAAGGAGGAGGGGAAGCTATTGGTTGATGCCTCTGCTGCTACCATGGCTTCAGCCTGTGGCACCCCTCCCTTCTGCCCTTCCACCCACAGGATTGTGCACTGGCAGGCCCCTTACCATGCCTCCTCCAAACCACATGAGTCCAAATGTTCCCTTGAGAAATTTGCTGTGTGCCTGCTGTACAGTGGCTGCTTCAAAGCATAACTTTGGCCTTGCACAGAAAACATCACTATTGTCTTAGGCACACGCTGCTGGTATAGTATCCCAGCAGAGTTTTATATGAGCAAAGTCTTCCAAGGGTGGCGGCCTTACATGACGGCTGTGGAAATTTACCCTTGTGAAGAGGGACAGTAGGCCTACGCACCACTTGTGTCCCACTTAAACCTCAGAATAGGGCTTAAGATAGAGCACAGCTCTCCTGCTGACCCTCATGTGTGCCTATGTGGTGTTACCTAATGGGCTCAAGTCACTTCTGGAGGAAATGCTTGAGACCCAACACTTTCTGCCAGTGGTGAATTTGTTCTGGTTGATTTATTGGCTGCATCATGATACCTAGCTACAATTGGGTAAGTTAATGAAGACGTGATAGTACAAAGTTTTCAACACAGCAGTATCAAGGTCAGGTGCTTGGTATTTTTATGTTCCTGGGTATCTTTAGGTTATTATTAAAGATGAAATTGAGCCTTTTGTGGATGACCTCTGCTGTCTGAAATGGCCATATATCAATGCACAGTATGGAACATCTTGTGCATGGTAGCAGGGTACCTATGGCCACTCAGTGCACAGCTGGGTGGTTTGCTATGCAGTAAGTCTTCACATAGACAAGCTCTTCCAACTGCTTGATGTGAATGGTGTGTGTCTCATTAATGAGATGGGTGCTCACACTTTCCAGGTGCCTTTCACCCGCCGCAAGCTCTGTCAGAACAATTTGACTATCGTGTAAAGAAAACAGATGACAATAGTAGAACCTACACACACGCTAAGACTGAAATGTTGTGGGTGCCCAAGTGTTAAGCACCTATGTAAATGATGTGTTTGTTTTTTAAAGGTGCTGAATCAAATCAGAAACCAGCAATGAAGTCAATGGGAGGAATTTGTTGCAGCATCTGTGACAATCAGATTATTTAGGGGGCCTAACTGTGGCTGATTTTTTGCTAAAATTCATTCTGCAGTGATATTTAGATCTGGCCTAAGAAAACATCTTCTGTGTATCTTCTCCTCTTCGAATGTCTGCTTCCTTTTGTGCTGCAGCAGCTGCTGCTGTTTGGCTGTATTCATGTAGGGGCTAAAATGGTTATTACAGAGATCAGTGAAAAAACAAACAAAAAATCTGGCAGATCAAGGGATGGCTGCACGCACATGGGCAGCCTGTGAAGCAGCCAGAACATTGGAGAGGGGGATGTATCAATTACAGTGAGGAGTGATAGGAAGAAAGGCTGCTGGGGGTAAAGGACTCGCTTTGTTCTAGGATGTTGTACAAGTCTTGTTTCCTTACACAGCCTGTTAAGCAATCAACAAGATCAGAGACTTAACCCAATCAGGCAGCATAAAATAGCAATCCACCCCTTGACCCATGTGGAAGTGATTAACAAGGTGGTAAAAGAAAACTCCAAGGATAGACATGAAAAAGCTTCTGTAAACCCAGGGATTTAAAAAAAAATGGTTGAAATTCCAGTTAAATAGCAGAGCAAGTCACTTGGTTTTGTTATACTCTATGGCCTGGTCTACAGTGGATGGGGGGAGGGGGAGTTTTGGGGGAAATGACAGTAAATCTTCTTTGATAGCTACAATTGCTACATTTCCACTGAGGAGAGCAACTATGGTGGATGCGCTAGTGTGGACAGGAGTCACTGTCATCTACATGAGTTATTATTGTGGGAGCCACTAGATGTCTTAGAGATCTCACTTGGTGATCAGGTGCCATTTTATTGCCGCTTGCATAGTTAAAATGAAGCATGTACCACACTTAAGTGCTCTTAGCAGCATCAGTACTACAGTGGTCAACAGTTTGCAGGACTCAGCCACAGGAGAACAGCCAGACCACTGTGGGTACCCCAGTTCAGTGCTAGCTGCATCTCTGACCCCCTTCTGTGGGCTGAGTACAGCTCCGCCAAGGTTTAGGCCTCAAACCTGTGCCTCTGAGAGGCGGAATTCATCCAGTCTTAGATGAGGCCACAGCACCTCAAGTGTGCACCCCATGTACCCTCACCCTTTACCTACAGTTCTTCCCCTCGGGAGCGGTAACTAGGAATGACTTCAGAGACCCCAAAACAGCCTTCTTAGCACAGGTGTTTATTCTTAATTATAAGAACAAGGCAAAGTAGTGGGCTTTGTTTAAACCACGAGTCTCTCTGTCTAGCTTACTGCCCAGCCTTGGGGGCTGGGTGCTAATCTGCTTCTGCATGGCCTGTGCCTCCACCAGCCTGATCTCCAGGGACTCCTTTTTAAAACCAGCCAGTGGTCTTGGTTCTCGCCCATCCCTGGTGACCCCATCTGAGGGGCTCCACTTTGTGTCTTATCTTTCGAAAAGTTTGCCAGGGGATGTGAATGTCCATGGGGCCCATCCCCACTTTCTGGGTGCAAAGTCTGGCAAACCAGCTAGTGAATGAACTCGCTCCATGCATACAGAGCATGCAGTGAGCCAGTTAACCTAGTGCAGTGCTACGTTTTACAGGCACTGTAACAGCAGAGCCAGGTGAAGGCAGTTAGCTGGCACAGTGGTCTGAGTAAGGGTTCCTCCCAAATGCATGTGTGGGGTAGCCAGGAATCCTGGCCAGCAGAGTGGAAGTGGGCCTTGCTGAGGCAATAAGACACCTCTCAAAGGCAGGCCAGCGCTAACCCATGGAGAGCCTTAGCGGTCTTCCAAGCCCTGTGTGACATTCTAACCCTTTCTTGCAAGTCTAGCTACACTTGAGTTTAACTCCAATTAATGGTGCCCCCCCCCCCCGTTAACTCAAGCGTCACATGTTTGTGGTTTACCTTAGAGCACAGACAACTAGCAGCTATTACTTGGAGCGGGGGGAAGGGGAGAGACTTTGCCCAAGAATAAACACTAGTGAGTTGTCCAGCCTAGAACACACAAACATCTCCGCTAACTCAGGCCAGTAGCAATTGCTGAACTTGAGTTATAGGACTTGATTGCAGACAAAGCTTTAGGATTATATAAGGGTAGAACACTCCACCAGCCTTTGCCTCATCTCCTCTGGTGTTCCTGTTGCAGGTCTGATAGGCAGGTCTGGGACTTCCCTACTGGTGTTAGTGGTGGGTATTTTCTGGCACAAATGCCATTATTACCATAATGCATGTATTTGTTTAATTCATTTGAATATTTGATAGACGATGTGCCCTTGTGACAAGAAAGTAATTAAAAAATCAGACAAGATCTTAGGGGAGAGAAAGTAAATAAGCAGGGAAGAGCTACAGGCTGCATTACCTGCTCCTGCAAGTCATTAATTAATTACTAATCCATTTATTCGTTCAGACTTGGGGCAGGGAGCCTCTTCATTGTCCCCCTCGTTCCTTAGAGAACGTGTTTTATTTAATCATTGAAACACAATGCAAAGCATTTTTTAAAACAAAAAAGCATGTTAGGTTGTAATCAGCTTGCGCTTATGTTCAGGAGCCTGGTCTCACGGCAATCTGAACGTGGGGAAATCTCCTGCATTAGCTTGCTAGGCCTTCGATTACACTTGTAGCACAATAGTGTCACTTGCAGCTAGAGTCAGGATTAGGCAGCGGCACAGCGGCATTGTTTTCCAGAGTGCAAATGCCACAGCAGAAGGGCACCACCAGGTTTTAAGCCGCCATTGTAAAGAAGAAAATAACAGCCTGTAAGAAGAACAACAACAGGCCCAGCCCATCTCCTGGTGAAAAAGAGGAATTTGGTTTTATGGAGTGAATGTTTAACTCTCCCTGGAGCTTTAGCCGAGCTGTAACCCATCTATTAGATTTTAAATGCAGCTGCTTTTCCTCCCATTTTTCTATTACTGGCTTTTTGCTCTCCACTTCAGCAGTGGAGAAGCTTGAACAGCAGTGATTTACAGGCTGCGTTATGGCAGGACAGGTCTGACACTGATGGAGTTGCTTATCTCCTTTCTGTGTCCTGTGAGATGACAGCTTCTCCCTCAGGTATCAATCAGCACATCAGTTCTTTATTCTGAGGTGTAGGAAGAACTGTCAGGGTTGCATTCTGACTGTCATCTTCTTCTACACTGCCAGTGGCCCTTCCTTGCTTAAAGAGCGTTTGTTAGGCACCCCCGGCCTAAGCTTTGAACATGGCGCAAGTCAAAACTGCAGCAAAATTGCATTTGCTTTGGAGGTGGCCAGACCCTAATTGACTTTAATGATCAGGGCCCTTCCGAAGCAAACAGGTGCTCACCTGCTCAGCCCTGCTGTTCCCTGTCACGGTAATAACTGCCTTTGTAGCCCTAACTCGGTAATTCCCGGGCTGATGCAGCTGAAATACTTGTGATGTCATTACTGTGGTGAGATGCTGAAGACAGGCAATAAATGCAGCCGTCTTGGAACAAACAGAGCCAGCAAGATGATTTAAAATGCTAGTAGTCAGAGGCCAGGATGTCTTCCCACTGGAAAGGGAGGGGAGAAAGACTCCACTCTGGGCACGAGCCAGGCGTTCAGCCTAGTCTGTGTGCACTGGTGTTTTTCTTTTACTGTACTGGAAAATGAGGAGAAGATAAAAAAGAAGCCACTAATGCTGGATGGCTTTAGATAATCTGTATTTTGCAGGAGACTTCCTTGGCACGGAAGGGGTAGTTGAAGGCTCTGGGCGTTACCCTTCAGGAGCTATAGTAGCCTTATGACCAAGAAAAGTGACTTGATTGACGGGCCAGGCAGGGCTGCCCACGGGGGGGGGGAGGGGCAAGTGGGGCAATTTGCCACAGGCCCTGGGCCCTGTAGGGGCCCCCATGAGAATGTCTGAAGTCTGAAGTCTGAGACAGGGAGTGCCAGGAAGGGGCCCCTGAAATTGCTTTGCCCCAGGCCCCCTGAATCCTCTGGGAGGCCCTGGGCCAGGTCCAGCGAGGGCACTTTGCTCGGGCATGTCACTGGACTGTGGGTTAGACTAGTCCTGGCTGCAGTGTTCAGCATCAGGGAACAGCAGACTTCCCCTGCCACCCAGACTAGCCCCAACCATGGCAGAGCGCACCTGGGCCCTCCTGGGATTAAAGCCCAAGACTGTGACATGTTCACTTTCAGATTCAATTTCTGGAGCTGCCACAGGCTTCCTGTGTGAGGCTGCGGAAGCCTGGATCTTATTTTCCACTCTAAAGTGGGACTGGAATAATTCCCTTGTCACTCCTGCCTATTTAGACTGGAAGCTCTCTAAGGCATGGGACTGTGTTTGTCCAGTATCGGGTGCAAACAGGTCTCACTACCCCTTGGTAAGGCAAGTAGTTCTAGTAGACTTGCCTGATCCTTTTAAAAACTCAGGCCTGTTTCTGGTAATCCGGAGTAACTCCATTTAAGCCAGCAGAATTTCCTTGTTAACAGAATTGCCCCGCCCCCTGCCCTGCTGTAACGAAGCGCCTTGACATTGACAGTGTAGTGGAGCTTTGTCACACCAGCCCCAAGACTGAACGTTTTACGGTGCAGGCCGGTCTTCTGTTCAGCCGCCCTGCAGGCTGCGCTTTGCAGCTGAAGCACTCTGGTGGCGGTCGGCAGAATCAGCCACATGTACCAGGTATCCTGGGGGAGGCACCAATGAAAGCCTCTATTGTCATGCTCCCACAAAAAACGGTTGCATTGGCGTTTACCTTTGACACCAGGTTTAGCTAACAGCCCAGTATACACAAATGACATTTTTAGGGAAGCAGAGAAAGGGAGAAATCCCTTTTAAGGAATGACTCTTGATCTAGTCAGCTGCAGACTGTTGACTGACTCCTTAGTAACCTTCTGTGATGCTCTCCTTCCCTCGGGGTGCTGTATGAAATTGACTTGAGGATACAAGTATCCGTAACTCAAAGATGCTTTGGACAAAATACCTCATGCAACCCATCAATGTTAATGTCACAATGTGCTGGACCTGTATGTCTGATTTTGGTGTATGGATCACTCTTGTACGTAAAGTTAAAAATATGGGATGGGAAATGGTTTATGGTGTTAAATGTGCAAATGAAAGCCATCGAGGGTATTTCCCTCAATGTCTGGGTGATCACCTGTAAACAGCCTCCTTTGTTCTTTAAGGCTAAGCAGTGGTTGGGCTTAGGAAGACATGTGACCCCACAAGTGGTAGGGTCTGGCCAGGTAATTTTCCAAGGAAGGGGAAATGTGAAACAGAACTCCCGCCTAAAGGGACAGCTATTTAAAATGCAAAGTTTTTCAGGCTTCTCTTCTTTGGCTGGCATGTCACTCCCTGGCTTGGAGGTTTAGCTGAAACAAGAACAGCTTTAGGGCAAGTTTGCTCTGAGCTTTTAGTGTGTTAGAACTAGAGATACATTTTATGTTATTTCAAATTTGTAATTCACTTTGCTCTGCCTGTTTTCACTTGAAACTACTTAAATCCTGCTGTTTGTACTTAATAAAATCACTTTTATTTACTATCAAATCCAGTGTAAATAGTTGTTACCAGGGGGAGCAATCAGTGTGTACATCCTCCTTTCATTGTTAAAGGGGCCTTGCCTGAATGATTTGGGGTTCTTGTCCCAGTTGGGAAGTGGGTTCCCTGGAACCTGGGCCCAAAACTGCATTTTCCTCAGAGCTGAAGAAGTTCAGTGCCTGCATTGCTCTTCAGGGAGGGGGAGGAGCCTTCTCTGGGGAAGACCAGGAGGTCTGACCCAGCAGGACAGGGTGGTTAGAAGCCCCAGAGAGCAAGCAGGTGAGTGTCAGTGGTTTTGTCAGCACTCCGGGTAGCAGCCCCAAGGGGTCTTCTGTGACCTCAGCCAGTCACACCTTCAGTGTAAGGCAAATGAGCCTTTTATCTGGGAAGCAATAGCTGGTAGGGCAATGTTCATCAGTGGAATCTAATGTAGTAACAACATACTAGGAGATTTGACATTAAACAGTATGGCACAAACTTGCCACATCTAGGCAGGTGCTCTGATTGGTTGTACGTGTGTGTGGGTACAACGTTACCTGCTTACGCCAGCTCAGAATGTAGCTCAAGATGTTCTGCCAGGCATCACCAGATGGGGCTGTTATAGTCTTAGCATGCCAGCAAATTCTTCCTCTTTCAAGCAGTGTTGTCTTGTTGTGGGATTGCCCAGTAGTCCTTGAGAAACACTGTGGCAGATAGTTTAATCTTGTTCTTCTCTATATTTGGCAGCACTTTTGGAGACAGATGCTTTCTTGGATGCAGGTTTTGGTGTGTGGGCTGGGATTCTTGCCTGTGTTTGCGACTTCCTCTGCTTCAGAACTGGAGTGCATGTAAGTTACGGTGAATGTATGCAAATTTTGTCACTAAGTTCTCCTCTGCTGGGAAGCCAATCTGACAGGGCCCTGATGCCTGCTCCACTGTATAAGGAGGCCGTCTGGTCAGCCTGGGTCAGTAAAAGCAAGACAATTTGATATTTTGAAATCTGCAATGTACCTAGACTGACACCAGCATACGGTCTATTCCATACCCTGTCTGCTCTCAGAGGCTACCAAATAGAGCTGTGCTTTCCAGGTACAAGAGAACTCCTTTCTGGGAGAGACAGCAGAGTCTGTGCATTAGAGGTTCTGAGCCACTTCCCGGGGGGTGGCAGTGTCCCAGACATACCAAGGGGCAGCAAACGGGAAGATTGGCTTGCTGTGCACCAGGACTGCCCTGCCCTGGACAACTCAACTGCAATGCTTCAGTTCCTCAGCTGTTGAATGGGGCTGCTAATGCTGCTTTTCTCTGACCCTTTTTCTAATTAATTTGCTCCTCGGGATAAGGGCTGCGTTATGTTTGTAGTGTGCAGAAGGAGGCTCTGATCTCAGTTCAGCCAGGTATTGCCCCAGTACAAATAATATCACCTCATCAGCTCCAAATGAAGCCAAAGGTCAGTCTCTAAGGGGGTGTCTACACAGCGCCAAATGTCGAAATAAACCGCTATTCCGAAATGTCCCTTATACCTCGTGGAACAAGGTTTACGGGGACATTGGAATAGCAAACCTGTTATTTCGAAATAACGGGCACACTGTCAAGACATGGAATAGCTATGTCGGGATACCAGAAGTATCTTGAAATAGTGCTGCAGTGTTGGTGTACCCTAAGATTTAGCTGGTCAGATTTTGTAACCAGGCTGAGAAATGGGGAAGTAATCTCCATACACAAGCTGGTTTCCCTCTCCTAACCTCAGCCAATGAAGGCAGCAGCTTAACCAAGGCAGGCTTGATTTCACTACTAATCAGTTATATTGGCGATGCTGCAACATGCTTTGCTCACTGTAAGGGTGGTCGCCTATAAGGCTTGTGCCTAGTCTGCAAGACCTACAGTCTGGAGTGCAGCCATTTACAGGAGCGCCCACTCCAGACCACAAGTGAAAGGGCTCAGGGAATAATTACTCTGAGCAGAGGTGAGCACAGAGGAAGAAGCAGAACTTATCCTTTTTCAAGAGCGCTGTTCCTGTTGTGCCAGTAAGCAGAGTTTGTCTACAGTCAGCATCTGTCAGGGGGCAGCAGCTAGGCCATGGTCACAACATTTGTTTTGATCTTGCTTCTAGCCAAACCAAGGAGCCACAGTGTATGTGGCTGGGGAAGGTGGCGGAGGGATAACAAAAGAGATGGGATCTCTAATGATGGGCCGATTAGCAGATGCCTCCCTGGCAGAGGTTGGTTGGGATAACCTATGTCAAACACACAGAGGGGTAACAGCATAGCTGAGCATGCCACCCCAAGACATAAGCATTTGTTCTGGCACCAGCTGAGATGACGACATGACATATGTAGGAATGGAAGAGCAAAGTGTCACTTTCATCACTGTCCCTGCTCCCCATGCCCAGACTGGCCCCAGAGCCCAGCTGGACCATGTTTCGGCCTAATCACGTCTGCTCTGGTTCCACTGTCAGAGCTCAGCCATTCCTGAAGCTGGCTCAGCTTTCCACTCTGCCTGTGTCAACAACTTCAGCGGGAGGCAGATAAGAGAAAAGTTCTCTGTAAACAATGGAGTGGAGCATGCCAGGAGGCATTTTTTTAATTCAGCAGAAATGTCAGATATCCTGCCGCAAGGACACCAAGCTGGAAAAAAGGCAAGAATTTTAACTTGTTTCTATTCTGATCTTTATTTGCGTCCTCAAGATTAGCAACGAGGCCAACAGTCAAACAGCCCCCAGGCACGTGGAATTGTGTAAAAGGTGACTGCAGGGGAGCACAAGGCTCACGCTGCCACAGGGGCTGGGTCTGCAGCAGGATCACCAGCAAAACCAGGCTTTGCAGGTCTGTGCATGGAACAGGCTGTTAGCGCGACAGCATGGCACACAGTCCTGCAATGTCCTCCCTGCCCCGTCCTTCCTCCCCGGGCTAGAGAGCCCAGGTCCAGGGCAGAGAAGGCGGCTAGACCCTCCTTTCCAGTCAGTTTTAGGGATGTAAGCGAACAGTCGAGTACTTGACTACACGATAAGTCTATAAGCTTATCGGGTCATCAAGTCAAGTACTCACCTACTCACTTCCCCCCACTTGCTGCCTCTGTATTAGAGGCAGGAAGAGGCAGAGAAACAGGAGCTGGTGGGGGAGCCAGCTTATAAGCCGATTCCCCCCAGCACTGTCTCCATGGTGTCAGCTGTCCCCCACCCCCCGCTGCTGCCTCTATCAGAGGCAGCAGCAGGGTGTGTGTGTGTAGGGGAGGCTGCCCTACAGAGGCAGCAGTGGGGGGAGGAGGGAGGGGAGGGGAGGCTGTCCTACAGAGGCAGCAGTGGGAGGGGGGAGGAAGGGGAGGGGAGGCTGTCCTACAGAGGCAGCAGGGTGGGAGGAGGGGGGGAGGGGAGGCTGTCCTACAGAGGCAGCAGCAGGGGGAGGAGGGAGGGGAGGGAGGGAGGCTGTCCTACAGAGGCAGCAGCAGGGGGGAGGAGGGAGGGAGAGGGGAGGCTGTCCTACAGAGGCAGCAGCGGGGGGAGGAGGGAGGAGAGGGGAGGCTGTCCTACAGAGGCAGCAGCAGGGGGAGGAGGGAGGGGAGGGGAGGCTGTCCTACAGAGGCAGCAGCAGGGGGAGGAGGGAGGGGAGGGGAGGCTGTCCTACAGAGGCAGCAGAGGGGGAGGAGGGGGAGGGGAGGGGAGGCTGTCCTACAGAGGCAGCAGTGGTGGGGAGGAGGGCGGGGAGGGGAGGGGAGGCTGTCCTACAGAGGCAGCAGCAGGGGGAAGAGGGAGGGGAGGGGAGGCTGTCCTACAGAGGCAGCAGCGGGGGGAAGAGGGAGGGGCGGGGAGGCTGTCCTACAGAGGGAGCAGCAGGGGGAGGAGGGAGGGGAGGGGAGGGGAGGCTGTCCTACAGAGGGAGCAGCAGGGGGAGGAGGGAGGGGAGGGGAGGCTGTCCTACAGAGGCAGCAGCAGGGGGAGGAGGAAGGGGAGGGGAGGCTGTCCTACAGAGGCAGCAGCAGGGGGAGGAGGGAGGGGAGGGGAGGCTGTCCTACAGAGGCAGCAGCAGGGGGAGGAGGGAGGGGAGGGGAGGCTGTCCTACAGAGGCAGCAGCAGGGGGAGGAGGAAGGGGAGGGGAGGCTGTCCTACAGAGGCAGCAGTGGTGGGGAGGAGGGCGGGGAGGGGAGGGGAGGCTGTCCTACAGAGGCAGCAGTGGTGGGGAGGAGGGCGGGGAGGGGAGGGGAGGCTGTCCTACAGAGGCAGCAGCAGGGGGAAGGGGAGGGGAGGGGAGGCTGTCCTACAGAGGCAGCAGCGGGGGGAAGAGGGAGGGGCGGGGAGGCTGTCCTACAGAGGCAGTAGGGGAGACTGCCCTATCAGAGGCAGCAGCAGGGAAGGGGGCTATAAGGGAAGCTGCCATGAAGCAGCCGCTGCCCACGGTGGGCTGAGGCTCACTGTGGGCAGAGGCTGCTCCAGCAGCAGCCCCTGTCTGCAGGGGGTCCCAGCAAGCAGCTGGGCCCTCCCGTGGACAGTGGCTGCTGCCAGGAAGCAGCCTGTCTGCAGGGGCCTGGGCTAGCCGTGGACAGGGGTTGCTGCCAGAGTAGCCTCTGCCCACGGCCAGCCTGGGCCACTGTGAGCAGGGGCTGCTGGACCTGGCATGAGCTGGGACCCAGCAGTCCTGGCTTGTGCCAGTCTGGGACTGCTGTGGCTCTGCCTTTTAAATGTAGTAAGAGCCAGGCAGGAGCCTGGGAGCAACCCCCAGTGTGGCTCTGCAGAGTGCCTCCCCTTATTGACTAACTATGTAGTTAATGCAAATTGTATCAACTACATGGATAGCCAAAACCTGCTCCTTCACATCCTGAGTCAGTTTTTGACTTCATGACTGGTGTGACAATTAGAGTGTGAGTAGTGCCAGCTGTTCAGCTCATTGGTGACAGCTCCAGCTGTGATCTGAGCCCACCAGCCGAGTTCCCCTGTGACAAATCACACCATACTAGGAAGTTTTGGTTAAAACGGACCTAAGGCCATTTAAACTAGCAACACCGAGACAGAAGAGCCGATCTCCGGCGATGGCCAGTCTCCCTGAGAACAAGCAACTTATCACTCCTGTGTGAGTCCTGCAGCTTTTCATTTTCCTCCTGCTGAGAGTTTGCCTAGGCATGTAGGTCAAAGGAATCCTTTGAACTCTCTATTCAAAACCAAGCAGTTCCTTTACCCCACCCTTTCCAATGTTTAAAGAAGAGTCCAGTGGAAACACAAACTGGACTTTCAGTGCCCCCCAGCCTGAGGAGTGCTTCACCTTAGAGAACCCTCTAGCTTACACAGCCCCTTCACTCTCCCCAGAGCTCATTAGTAACAATCCGACCTTCCTGGACTCAGTCAATCGTCTTTCGTCCTTACCAGTCCTAATCAGAGTAAAGATTCCTTCAGGGTCAGACTTGAGCAGTAGGCAGGGAAGCAGGATGAACTTCCTCCTTTAGGAAGCCTCCTGGCCCTAAATGCAGACTAGGTCCTCCAGTGGGCCTCCCACCCAGCCGCATGGTACTCGTCCTTCTACCCCCTTCTTAAAGCCTTTCTACTTCCTGCCCTAAGCAGGGTGACCATCTGTCCCGTTTTTAACGGGACAGTCCTGTATTTAAACCCTCCTGCAGCCCTCCCAACTTAAAAAAAAAAAAGGGCAAATTGTTCTGTATTTTGGCTGCAGCGCTGCCCCTGCTGGTCAGTCAGTGTCAGCACAGCTACAGCAGCCTCCTGTTTGTTGCTGGCAGGTGCATGCAGCAGGAGGTGGCCAGCAGGGGGTGCGCTTAGGTGGGGCGCAGAGGCAGAAGGACAGGCAGCCTGTAGGACTGTGGTGTCCATCACGCTAGCCACTAGCCACATGTGGCTATTTGACTGGTTGAGTGTGGCTATTTGGCCTTGCCACTATGCTGGGTACTGCTTCAGAACTGGTTGGACACCACAGCAGTAGGAGGAGAGGCAGCCTGTGTGTCATAGAGCAGTAAGGGTGTTGGGGGTGAGTGTGGGGGGGGGGTATCACCCCTCCCCATGTGCACCCTAAAGTGGGGGTTTTCTGGGTGGGGGGGCAGCTAGCCTTTTCAGGCTGCAGGACTGAAGCCATGATCTCCAGCAACTGCTGTGGGGCTTGAAATCTTGATCCCCAATGGCACCTCCCACACTGAACTCCCAGCACAGACAGGCTAAAGCCCTGACCCATGAAGCACCCCTGATTCCCAGTACCACCCAGGCTGAAGCCCCAGTCCTCAGCATGTCCCTCCCCACCAGCAGAAGCCCCGATCCCTCACGCTTCCCTCTCCCAAGGGCTGAAGCCACAAGCCCTGGTAACCCTTGCAGGACTGAAAGCAGGAGCTGAAGTGCCAATCCCCACCCCTAGCAGCAGGGCTGAAGCCTGGATCCCTGGTGCTCCCCATGCAGCAGAAGCCCCCAAGCCCATGGGAAGAGCTGGGGGGCGCTGAGGATGTTGCCCCCAAACTTCAGTGGAAGCACAGGGCACCATTTGGAGGTGGGAAGCTGGAGCCGGGCAGGGCAGGGCAGCTGCTCCTATGGCGGGTGCCAAGGCACAGGCAGTGGTTGTGTACCCTCCTCTCCTGCCATTGTTCTTGTGCAGCGTTTGACGCTGCCCCTCAGCTCCCAGCCCCCTTTGCTCACACAGCCAGTAAGAACTGCAGGGGTAGGGGACCCAGCTTCATAGATGGCAGAGCCCTCAGGGAACAGGGGGACCACAAAGCCTTTTCTGGCTCACAGTCTCTAGGTCCCCCTTCTACAAACCCTGAGGTATCCTTCTGTCTGCACACAGCCCCTAGCTCCCCCTGGCCACACACAGTCCCTAGCTACCCCCTCCCTGCCCCCTGAGCTACTCCTTGGTCACACACAGACCCTAGCTACCAACAGCCACACACAGCCTGCTGAGCTACCCCTGGGCCACACACAGTCCATAGCTGCTCCCTGTGATGGGGGGTAAACACAAACATTATTGAGTTTTCTTCTCTACCGTGCAAAACTTCTGATACACAGTGTGGATTTCTGTATCAATTGATTGAGAAGCCTTCTCTTTGTGAAAAGCTTGTTGAGCTGCCTGCAGGCAATACCAATAGAAATTCTGGGGGTGCTAAATGAGCTGGGAAAAACAACGTATGGCAAAAACTGCAAGTCAAACAAGGGGAAGCGCTCTTTGGTTTTGGTTGTGGTGCTCACGTCATTCATAAAACTGCTGCAAACAGCAGCTGAGTGTCTTTGAATTGTTTTGGTGCCCTTTTCCATGAAAGTGTATAAACACAAGATTGGGGGGGAGGGGGCTCAGGGCAGGGGGTGTGCAGGAATCAGGGTGAGGGGGGCTTAGGGCAGGAGGTGGGAGGTGAGGGGGGCTCAGGGCAGGTGGTGTGCAGGAATCAGGGTGGGAGCTCGGGGCAGGGGGTGGGAGGTGAGGGGGAGGCAGTGTCTCAACCCAGGAAGCTGCAGGTGCACTGCCCAGCCCCCTGCAACAGCAATTCCTGGTGGTGGGCTGTACAGTCCCCCTGCTGGCCTATAGCTCCTGGTGGAGGGGGTATCCATCTCCCCCAGAAGGCCAGAAATCCCACCCTCCAGCAGCCCTTTTGGGGGAGACCCAGGACTGAGTGCCCACCTGCTTGGCTCTACTGTCCAGGGGGAGGGGGATGTTGAACTGTCCAGTGCCAGGGTGTGACAGCAGTGGGGATGGAGGCTGGCAGTGCTTCCTTGCATCCAGCACTGCTGCCAAGGGCTGGGAGGAGGGGCTCAAAGTAGGGGTAGCCACTTACCTGCTGCAATGACCAACAAGATGGTGAGCTCTGGCCCCATCTGGCCACTGTCTTCCTGGTGCAGTTGTCCCCAGTGGCCATGCTGCAGTACAGCTCTTCTCCTATCAGCACCCCCCTTTCTGTTTTATCGAAACACTAGAAGCCCAGGCACGTCCCCTTTTTCTGGCACAGCCAAAGGGAAGGTTACTCAACTGTGCAGTAACCGGAGTTCTTTGAAATGGTTGTCCCCGTGGGTGCTCCACCTTAGGTGCTTCAGCGCTGCTGAGCCCCAGCGAGAGATCTGTGACAGCAGTACCCCAGCCGGCTGCACGCACAGAGCAGGTGTGTATTCTGAGGAGGCTAATGCGCATGGGCAGCCCCCCCCCCCCGCAGTTCCTTCTCTACCCCAGACATGTTGTGTGCCAAAGCAGAGGGGAGGAGGTTGGGTGGTGGTGCCCCCACGGGGACAAGCGTCTTGAAGAACTCCAATATCAGAGGGGTAGCCGTGTTAGTCTGAATCTGCAAAAGCGGCGAGGGGTCCTGTGGCACCTTATAGACTAACTGAAGTCTTGGAGCATAAGCTTTCGTGGGCAAAGACCCACTTCGTCAGATGCATGTAGTGGAAATTTCCAGAGGCAGGTATAACTATAATTCTGGCCTGCATATTTATACCTGCCTCTGGAAATTTCCACTACATGCATCTGACGAAGTGGGTCTTTGCCCACGAAAGCTTATGCTCCAACACTTCAGTTAGTCTATAAGGTGCCACAGGACTCCTCGCCGCTTTTGAAGAACTCCAGTTACTGCACAGGTGAGTAGCCTTCCCTTCTTCAACGAGTGTCCCCGTGGGTCCTCCACCTTAGATGATTATGAAGCAGTATTCATAGTAGGAGGCGGGAGCTTCAAACGCTGAGCTTGTGAGGCTGAGAGTATTGTGTGGCCAAATGTTGTCTCTGAGTCGGCAAATGTCTTTATTGCATCTCGTTGCGTAAAGGTATGTGTTGACGCCCCTGTGGCAGCCCTGCAGATGTGTTTTGTTGGAGCACCTATAGGAATGCCATTGTGGCTGCCATTGCCCATGTGGAGTGAGTTCACACATTTGGTGGGGGTTCTCTTCTGGTCTGTGGTGCATGCTAGTTTAATGCAACTGGATACCCATTTCGAGAGTCTTTGTTTTGATATAGGCAGCCCCTGTGACCTGTCCATTGATGAAACAAACAGCCGAGGAGTCTTCCAGAAGGGTTTTGTCCATTGTGAGTAGAATGCCAGAGGTCTGCAGACATCCAAAGTATGGAGAGCTGCCTCTTGTGCGCTTTAGGGAAAAAGACAGGTAAGTATATGGGTTCATTGCAATAGAATGAGGTAAGTACTTTTGGTAGGAATTTGGGATGAGTCCATACTTCTCTTTATGGAATATTGTATACAGTGGGTCTGCCATTAAGGCTACTATTTTGCCAATTTGCCGTGCAGAGGTGATTGCCACCAGGAAGGCTATTTTCATTGCTAGGTGTAGCCATGAACATGTGGCAAGGGGTTCAAAGGGCTTACCCATGAGCATTTTCAGAACAAGGTTCAGGTTCCATGCTGGGATCGGTTCCCTGTAAGGGGGAAACACGTTGTGTAGATACTGTATAAAACGTTTGACCAAAGGGTATGTGAAGATTGAATATCCCTGAACGGGGGCATGTAGAGTGGAGATGGAAGTAAGGTGCACCCTGATGGTACTCATAGAGAGGCCTGCCTTGTGCTGGCCTAGTAGGTAATGTAGGATGTGAGGCACTGTGGTGTGGAGTGGTTCATAGTTGTGGGCTGTATGCCAGAGTTCGAATCTTTTCCATTTTTGACCGTATAATTCTCTTGTTGCAGGTTGTCTGGAATTTGCAAGAATGAGCTGTATTGCTTCAGGAAAGGTCCTTTCCATGGAGGTTAACCAGTGAGCATCCATGCTTGGAGATGTAGCCTGTGGATAGTTGGGTGAGGAATTTGGCCATTCTGCTGTATCAGCAAGGACGGGACTGGTGGAAAGCGATGTGATGGCTGAATGCTCATCTGCAGCAGGTATGGGTACCACGTTTTTCTGGGCCAGTTGGGTGCTATGAGTATTAGTCTGGCCCTGTCATGTTTGATCTTATGGATCACTCGTCGTATAAATGGAAATGGCAGAAATGCATATGTCAGGTGTGCTGTCCATCGTATACTGAAGGCATCCCCAAGGGAGTGGGGACTTATGCCTGCCCTGGGGCAGTACTGTGGGCATCGAGCATTCTTGTGTGTAGCAAATAGGTCCACTTTCCAGAATCCCCATTTCTTGAAGAAGTGAGTTCACATTGATTGGTTTATCTCTCACTCGTGGTTTTGTGGGAATTGTCTGCTTAGATTATCCGCTAGTATATTGTCTTTGCCCGGTTGGTAGGTTGTAATCAGGTGAATGTTTCATGGGATACACCATTCCCAGAAGCGTATGGCCTCCTGGCATAGCTGGTGTGAAAGTGTTCCTCCCTGCCTGTTGATGTAATACAATGTGGAGATGTTGTCTGTGAGTATTTGTACCATTTTTGTTTTCGAATCATTGGAAGAAAGTGCATGCAAGCATTCCTTACAGCCCTTAGTTCTAGTAGGTTTATGTGGTTCCTGGTCTTGTCGCGGGTCCACTGACCCTGCACAAGCTCTTGTTGTAGGTGAGTGAGGCACCTACTACAAGTAGCAAGGCATCTGTAGTGATTGTTGCTGACTGCGGGATCTGTTGAAAGGAGACTCCTACACATACATTGTTGTGTATTGTCCACAATGTAAGGGAGGATTTTATCCTGTTGGGCATGGATAGGCTTTTGTCCAAAGGGTGGGTGTGAGGCCGATAGGTTGTGCGTAGCCATGCCTGCAATGGTCGCATGCATAATCTTGCGTGTGGTTCTACAAATGTGACTGCTGCCAGGTGCCCCAGTATTTGCAAGCATAATCGTGCTGTTATACAAGGACTTGACTGTGATGTTTCTATCAAGAGCTTGAGTGAGGTCCATCTGTGGTATAGTAAGTAGGCCCTGGCTTTTACAGTCTATGTGTGCCCCTATGAACTGTAGAGTTTTAGTAGGGGTGAGAGTACATTTTGCCACATTTAGAAGGAGCCCCAGAGAATCAAAGAGGGCTCTGATTGTCAGGACTGCTTGCCGCATTTCCTGTTGTATAGGGCTGGTTACTAGGCAGTCGTCTAGATAGGGAAATATAGTAATTCAATTTTGGCAAAGATATGCCATTACCACTCCAAGTACTTTTGAAAATACTTGAGGTGCGGTTGACAGTCCGAAAGGTAGCACTCCATATTGGAAGTGCCTGTCCTTTATTATAAAATGGAGGAATCTTCTGTGTGATGCGTGGATTGATATGTGAAAATAAGAGTTCTGGAGGTCAAGGGTAGACAGCCATGTTCCTTTTTCCAAGGCAGGTATAATTGTAGCCAAGGTAACCATCTTGAAGCATTGGTATTTGCGGAGTTTGTGGAGATCCAGTATAGGTCTCCAACCCCCCCCAACTTCTTGAAGGTAAGGAAATAATGTGAATAGAAACCCATGCCCCTATGTTATTTCAGCACCTCTTCTATAGCCCCCACGGTAAGGAGGTGCTCCACCTCTTGTAGAAGTAGGCTCTCATGAGAAGGGTTTCTGAAAAGTGACGGGGGGAAACTGGGGGAGGGATGGATATGAATGGGATGCAATAACTGGTTTTTATGATTTCTAGCCCCCATTTGTCAGTGGTGTTGGTTAGTCTGTTGCCAAATATTGCTGATGATCCTGGCTGCTGCCTTGGAAATATCAGGGTTGTCTGATCCTTGACCAGGACTTCAGAACTGTTGTCTGGATGTCAATGGTTGCTGTGTGGATGATTGTTCCAACATCTGTCTACATCTGGTCTGTCGCTGACGTCGTCTGTTGTGATACTTCCGTTGTTGTTGGTTAAACAATGAAGGTCTGTATCTTTGTTGGAATGATCCATTTTGTTTCTGTTTCATACCAGGTACCTGGATGCCCAACGTTCTGAGTGTGGCTCTAGAGTCCTCCAGGACATGGAGGGACATGTTTGTGGATTCTCCAAAGAGTTTTGTGCCTTCAAAGGGGAGGTCCTCAATGGTGGATTGGACCTCTCTCGGAAAACCGGAGAGCTGAAGCCATGATGCCCTCCTCATCATCACCGCTGAAGCCAAAGATCTGGCAGCTGTGTCTGTGGAGTCTAATGCAGCCTGTAGGGCTGTGCGAGCTATCAGTGTACCTTCCTTGACGTTTGCCCTGAACTGTTTTCTCTTTGTGTCAGGGATAGATTCAATAAAGGATGCAATTTGGTCAAATATGTGGTGTGTGTGTATTTTGCTAATAATGCGATGTAGTTAGCTATTCTTATCTGCAGGCTTGCTGACAAATACGCCTTTTTTCCCATAGTATCCAGCCTCTTCCAATCCTTGTCGTTGGGAGCTGTGCAT
The DNA here is from genome assembly GCA_032595735.1 of Pelochelys cantorii. Taxonomy (NCBI): domain Eukaryota; kingdom Metazoa; phylum Chordata; order Testudines; family Trionychidae; genus Pelochelys; species Pelochelys cantorii. Next base: position 65,166,846 of record CM064332.1, on the reverse strand, counting down.
GTATTTTGTTGCCTCCCTCTTTGATTGAGTGCTTCCACAACCAAAGAGTTTGGTGTTGGGTGGGAGAATAGAAATTCTGCTCCCTTAGGCACTACATTGTATTTTCTGTCAGCTCTTTTGTAGGTTGGCGAAATTGTGTCTGGGGTGTTCCATACGTTTTTGGCTGGATCCATGAGGGATGGCTAATTTTGATTGAAGAGATGTGTGTAAAATGTTTGTGAGTTTATTCTGCGACTGTGGAGAATCTGAGAGAGGGATCTCCAGGGCATCCACGACTCTCTTGAAAAGCTCCCGGAATGTTTTTGTATCCTCCCCTGATGTTGATGGTGGAGGCATTAATGTGTCATCTGTAGACGTGGCAGAAGTATGTGCTAGTGGGGAAGGTAGTAAACTGTGATCTTCCCCCGTGGTATCCCTGTCCTGATCCTCCATGTCAGAGCTGTAATGCTCTGTGGGCTGTCTGGTTGATGAATGGGACCATGGTGTCATGGGAGGCTGTGTAACTTGTTGCCTGTAGCGTGCCCAAGAGTCCCAGTATGGCCAGTTAGGAATAATGAGTGGTGGCATCAATTGTGGTGGCTGCCATTGCTGAGACTGTTGCTTATGAGAATAATGCCTCGGTGTGTGATGTGGTTTTTGTATCTCTTCCTCATGGTCACTAACGCTTGCTGCTACAGAGCTGGCTGGAGTGGCTGAGAGAGTGCCCCACAGAGTGTTAGGGGTACCGTCAGTACCGAACAGGGGCGTCCCCGGTACCGAGTGAACCGTCAGTTCAGCTGCTGGTGTGAACTGAGGTATCGGGGGAGGGGCAGGCTGTAGAGGAGGGTGGGAGGCATTTGTGGCAGCATTAATTGTAAGAGAGGCTGTACAGCATGAGCTGTCAGTGCTGCGTATTTCAGTGGTGCCAGTGATGCCACTTCAGGTAATGTGCTCCGGCTCAGCGCTGTGTGTGAGCGCTGCTAGTTCCATGCCACAGCTTTCGGCGTGGGTTTCCCTGCTGGTGCTGACAAGGAGGCTTTACTTTTTGCTCCTGTCAGTGGTTTGTCTGACCCGTGGTGTGTGTGCTTGGGATCCCGGCTCTTCTCCTTGCCGGTCCCTTTGATCGCTGCTTGTCCAACCCCTTCGCTTGGAGTAAAGATGCAGCATTAGCATGGACTGATTGCTTCCTTGATGGCGATTCAGTCCCTGAGGAGGAGCAAGACCATTTATTAACGTTAGTCTTTTGCCGCTCCTTTGGGCTCGACCCAGGGGGAGCCGCTCTTTCCAACTCCGTCCCAGGTGATCTCTGTCTGGGAGGCGGGGGGATTGATCAGGGTCAGTGGGCTCTCTTGAGCTGCTCTCTATTTGGAGCATTTTTAATTGAAGCCCCCTCGTTCTCCTAGAGCGGTTAGTCAATTTCTGGCAACGTGGGCAGTTCTCTGATACGTGATACAGCCCGAGACAGCGGAGGCACTAGTGGTGGCCGTCGGAGACTGAAATGGCAAGTTTGCAGGTGGTACACTGCTTGAATTCGGGCAAACCCGGCATATCCCAGAGGGTCAGTTGTAGTGCGCAGCTGTTACACGCTGCTAGTGTAATGAAGTGATCGCCGCTTCTCTCCTTTTTTAAAAAAAGCCTTAGTAAATCACTATCGCTAAGAATCTAAACTATAACTGAACTTGTCTAAATAAACTCTATACAAGGAAATAAGTCTTGAATTAGGTGAAGGGGAGACTGCTGATCTGCGACCATAGCCGGCGGGGGTTGAGAAGGAACTGGGGGAGGGGGATGCACAGTAGCCTCCTCCTCCTCTGCGTATGCGCGGCCGGCCAAGGGTACTGCTGTCACAAATCTCCAGCTCTGGGCTCAGCGGCACTGAAGCACCTAAGGTGGAGCACCCATGGGGACACTCCTCAAAGAAGAACCCCTGACCTGCTTTAAGGTAATATAAGAGGAAGCTGCCTACCACATTTGGTGGCCCTAGCTCTTAGGGTACATCTAGACTACATGGCTCCGTCGATGGAGCCATGTAAACTAGTTTACTCGGCATAGGCAAAGAAGTGGGGATTTAAATAATCCCCGCTTCATTAAAATAAACATGGCCGCCACGCTGTGCCGACGATCAGCTGATCCGGCACAGCGCAGCAGTCTAGACGCAGATCTGTCGGCTGGGGAAGCCTTTGCCGACTGATCCTGTAAACCTCGTTTCACGAGGCATAAGGGATCGGTCGGCAAAGGCTTCTCCAGCTGACAGATCCGCGTCTAGACTGCCGCGTTGTACTGGATCAGCTGATCGTTGGCACAGCTCAGCGGCCATGTTTATTTTAATGAAGTGGGGATTATTTAAATCCCCACTTCTTTGCCTATGCTGTGTAAACTAGTTTACATGGCTCCATCGACGGAGCCATGTAGTCTAGACGTACCCTTACTGTTTAGGAGTAGTTCTTGCATGAGCAGCGTCATGGACAGACAGACAGATGGATGCACATTTCTAAAATACAGAGGCAGATAACAATCCAGTGTGTCTTTTAATGGGGGCTATTTTAACCATGTGTGCTGCCTTGCTGTGATCGATTGCTGTTGAACTCACTTAAACCAGAGCAATTTATCCATTGTCCCATATCTGCCATAGGGAAATATGGTCACCCTAGACCTAAGAACCCTCCCAAGCTTCATGCCTCAGGCCATCTCTCTGCCCTGATGGAGATCTTGGTCTTACTGCTACCCAAACTGTACTACAGTGAGCAATAGCCTTGCCCTTTGGACACTCCCAAAGCATGCGATTTCCATCTGGGATTACGTCACCCATCAGCCTTGCCTCAAAACTGCATTTCCTGGGCTCCTTTGCCTGGACAGGCCAAGCCACCTTAACCGGGTGCCCGCAACTCCCCCATGTAAAGGCCCCAGCAAACTCCACTCCCCCTTTATTTTAAATTTTTCTTGTAGCAAAACAAACTGGAACAGCCTCTTTACTGTCATGTTTATTAAATAGGCATTTTAAAGGGTTTTCATACAAATCATATAAACACAGCTTGATTTTTCTTTTTACACTAAAGAATCACAGTAAAAGAGCTGAAGTCCTTATGTCCTGGCTCAGCCAGGGAATAGTTGACTACCTTGCACTGCAACCCTTGGAAAAGGTCAGCTTCTGCTTACAGTTTCTTAAGGTGTAATTCCCATGCTCACCTCCCTGCAAAGTGAAATCAGCAACATGACAACATGCCTGTAAGTAATGATTACCTGACACTGGGAGGGTGTGGCGGTAACATACACCAGCAAAGGCATTATTAACACTGCTCTAGTTGTGTACTCGGGAAAGGCCATTGCACAGATACTTGGCCTTTGCAGATGGAGATGCACTGAATTGTCTGCACCAATTTTATTCTCCCTCTTAGAGTTACAGGGAAACACTGTTATCTGTATTAGAACAGTAAAGCACCCAGAAGCAGTCAGCGCGGTATCACCTATGCAGCATGACTGTCCTGTTTCTGCTTAGCAAGTGTGCACACTCAGGGCCCTGTACCAACCAACATGGAATAGACATGCAGGACTCTTATGGTGTGTGCTTATCCATTATGCACAGCTTGGCTAGATCCCTCCCAAATTAGTGCCAGGATCAGCAGTACTCTCATGTCCCAGACCAGAACTACAGTAACACTATTCAGTCCCACATAATCATTAACATACATGATACATACAGAGAATTCACATGCGTGCGTAAACACACATCAAGCTGACTCTATGTATATACGAACTCTCCCCTTCTAGCTGCCTACTCGACACTGTAACATTACGGTTACTATATATTAATGACTATTGTTCCCATATGTTGACTTTTATAGGTAGGTGACTATGGTCATTTTCCATTCACCCTTCCCCTTTTGTGTGATTAGAAGCGGGATAAAGTTGATGATGAGAAGCAGCAATCTGTCTTTGAAATGGTCTGATACATTTTACTGGGGGAGGGAGGATTGTAGAGAAATGGGTAGTTTGAGAATGATGAAGTGAAGATGACCAATTTTTCAAAATAAAAACAGGGCTGGTTTTGTGCCAGTGTTTTTTGTTAGGAACATGACAGTTACATACCAGACAAGAATGTACATTTCAAAATGTGTATGTCTGTGTCATGACTGTCAGCATCCAACTCAACAACGGCCTGTGCTTATTTTTCAGGAGGATTTTTCGAATAACTCTAAGTGAGCGTTTCATGGACCTCTCAGCAAGAGCCATTAACATGCATGCTGAGCTAAAGAGCCCTCGAATCATGCCCACATGCATCCTGCCTCTTTTCACTCTAAATGCTACTCATCATACTGAGTACTTGTTCTGTTAGCTGGCTTGCTCCCAGTACACAGAGCAAATGCCACTTCATGTTGCACTATGCCCAGAAAACTTTGAGATTGTAAAAACAAACAAAAACAAGCCCACCCCCACACACAGCCAAAAAGCCTCCCCCCAAATATTTTTATATCTGAAACGAAAAGATATTTGAGCCAGCTCAGGTATCTCACAAGAAGATCCTGGAAGTCATATGAAAATAACAGGATCTATGGGCACTTTAAGGATAAAATTGCTGGCAAGGTTCCTGCTTCCAAATGGATAACTCATGTGCAGGAATATGGAAACATTAATATAAATAACCAAGCTGTATTAAAACTGAAATCATGTCACTGCTGTGAAACCACAGATTTTAAACCTTTTTTTTTGTTACATGATGGTCCTCACACACCTCTTGTGTAGTACACGCACACCCACAAAATATAACCAGACCATCTGCAAGAACAAGACACCTGAATTAGGCTCTACCCAGTAGAGCTCCAGTGAAGTATATATTACAAAGAGGAAGACGAGGGGAAGGATGAATGCCTTGCTTGTAGTTTGATACATCACTGATCTCTAGACATAGAAACAATATGTTTTTCTAAGGCACTTGATTAAAACAAAACACCACATAATTTTGTTGGGGGTATTGGCAACAGGTCAGATGCAAAGCAGCTTTGCGCTGAAGGGATGAGAAGGTGCCTGCATTTTGGCCTAAACGCTTACTTGATATCCAAACTGGAGTCTTGCAGCTCATGCCTGACACCATGAAAAGCAGAGGAAGTTACTGTAACCCAAAGCAGAAAGACTGGTTACCACCTTAGTAGGGCACTCAATTAATCCACAGGATGGTGGCTGATGATAGTTAATTTTTCTGTCTTATTCTGAGTGGCCATCACATTATCAAAATATTTAAATATATATCAGACCATTCTCTCTCTCCCTCTCAAAAAAAAGCCTTCTCCAGAATCTTGGGAACCTTATAATTGTGTGTCTTTTGTTTCCTATAGTTTTATCCTTTTTATTTCTTTTTTTAATATATATTTTATAAAAGAGCCCTTCTGAGGAAGGCCACTGTTGTTTCAATCCAAGATTTGGATTTAATAAATGGCTCTTATTCATAAATCACTTTAAGGCTCTTCAGCTTCTCTCCGAGGGGTGCTTCTCATGTAAAGTTTCCTTTCTATTTTGCTTCTTACTCTCTTAAAAAAGTACGCCTGTTTCCATTGACCCTACAACTGGTGTAATTCTTTCCACCCCCCCTACCCCACCTGAATATGGAAAGTTAAAGGCAACAACATGCTTTCATTTTAGGCATAGAAACTGCAGCTTGCCAGATTTATATAACATACACCAAGAACAAATCCCTTAACTCAAAAGAATATCTGAATGGGCATAGAAGCAAGATGGGCTTGTGTGTGTCATTTCTAAAGACAGAATGGCTGAGGAATTTTCAGCCACATATTTGAGAAAGGAAGTGGGAAATAATGATCAACATCTTATTCCTCACATCCAAAATGTAAACCAACATTTCCTTGGCCATGTCTCAATCATTCACAAAAAGGGGGCAGGGGAGGGGAGGGGACATATGAGCTCCTTTCCTTGTTCCAGCACAGTTTTCATCATTAAAATCATTGTTTAGATACCACAGTCCTTGCCAATTGTAATCTGCTTACTGGAGTTTACAGCTATGGTTTACGACAAGGGCCTCATGCCCCCTTCTGCATTCCAGATTGGTTTGAGATTATGGCATTCCATTCCCATAGAAAAAAAGTAATCTTCACCAGCTAGCCGTGCTGGAATGAAATGTCACATGGGATTCTGCTGCAATCAGTCATGGCTCAGAGCAGCACTTCTGGTGGTTCATTTTGACCTTGTGCTTGATGCCATCATACAGCTCAAAGTTGTAGTTCTCCAGCGTAGTGGAGCTTCGAGAAGACAGACCAGTGTAGGAGCAGGTACAGTAGAGCAACAACCCAGCACAAATGGCCCCTAGGAGAACGCCAAGGGAACTCATCGCTATGATGGTGACTAAGATTGGATCCAGAGTGTAGAGCCAGCTCTTGTCTTTGCCCAGCCTTGGGGTTATTGGAGAGTTAGTGGCAAACAGGGTGTTGTTGTTGTCCAGACTGAAATAACCTGCAATATAATGGACATTTATTAGGCAGACGCCATTCCTTCACCTTACACTTATTTGTAAATAATAATGTTTGTGATGGTCAAAGTAAGGGTCAGTTAATCAGCTGGCATAAATCAGCAGAGCTTTAATTAAGCCAGTGGAGCGATATCAAATTACACCATCCGAGACTCTGACCTTTCAGTGCAGCTGCAGTAAGAAATTTGGTTCTGTGGGAATCACCTGTAAGGAGTCCATCTCTGTGACCTGTCAGAGCTCCCATATCTAATTTGTGTCATTTACACGTCAAGCTGCAATGTGAGTGAGCTCCATGAATGCTTGAAGGTTCATTTCTGTTTGCCCCACCACAAATACAGTTTGTTGACGTTTCAGTGCGGATAAATAGTAAAAGAAAATCATGTTTTCTAGAAACTTAGATGCAAAGTCGAATGGCACATACGCAGCAATAGGGCAGCATATATTTAGTAATAGGTGCCTGCTTTTAGAGAACCACTGTTTTACCATGCCACATTTTAAGCCCTTGCAAAATATGCAGAGAAAGTGTTAGGCAGCATCAATGCAAACTTTCCTGTACTAAATACCTCTGTCTTGACTGAAAGGATTCTTCATCTATAGAAGGCACTTCTTCTGACAAGGCCTTATCCTACTCTACTAGTGTCCATAGAAGCTTTGCTATATATGTCAACGGGCACAAATGAGGCCTGTATTATGGTTGGGTTTCACCGAAGGACAGAGTGTTACTTGTAACTACTACTGCAATATGCTTCTATCAGTAACTGAGACGATAATATTTACAGAGCACGTGTTCAGAACCCTGTACGTATATACTTTAATACTCACAACATCCCTGGGGAGGCAGGAGGATAATTATCACCCCAAGGCCACCCAGTGAGGACTTCCCCACTTCAAATCCTGTGCTCAGGTGAACTTTAGTCATAGACGCCACAAAGAGAGGTGAGCCAGATTCTCAAGTGCCGAGAGCTGGCTTCAGTGGAGCTACACTGATTTTCCAGTTGAAGATCTGGCTTATTATATTAATAATCTTTCATACATTATAAACTCTGGACAACAGGAGAAGGTGGGCTGGTTTGGGGACGGGGGGTGGGGGGAAATGGCCAAATCTCATCCCAAATCCTGAAATGAATCCCTAAGAATTTTTGACAGTTTGTAAAGCTTTATTTATTTATTTATTTATTTTAAAGCTGTCCTCTTCCTTGCTGAAATCCACCTACAGGCTCTCAGCAATTCTTCCAGTGCCTCCTAAACTGGCCCAGCTGCTGTCTTAATTGCAGTAGTTTGTGAGTGTGTAGAACTTTTCATCTGCAGACATTAAAGTACTTTACCAAGGAGAGAAAAGTATTATTATCCCCACTTTGGAGAGAGGGAAGCCAAAACATGGAGAGACTGATGACTGGCCTGTAGTCACGCACACAAAGAGCAGGTAGCAAAGTTGGATCAGAGCTCAGCTCTCCTGATGGCCATTCTTGTGTTGTGACCACTTGCCAACCCAGCTTCCTCAGCTTTTGTAAACCACCTGCACCTCTCCTACCTCAGAGCAGAGGTAATACATTCTCAACAAACTGTGATCTCGGGGGAGAGTTTGGAGCATGTAAGATTTAATAGCCCAGCTATTCAGAGACCACCTAAGAGACAGTGCTACATTTGGGAACCTCCCCTCCCAATGATGGTAAAATATAGTGGACCGTTTTGGGATTGGTGAAAGGTGTTTTCTGAAGGGCTGTTAGGATCAGGATGAGGGAGCTGAGCTGAATAGGATCCAAATACTCCTATACTTGAGGAAAGTTCCAATGCGCAGTCAAAACTGTGGATTGTATCTTTCTCCAGTCATAATTGTAGACCGTGATAATACAACATAAGCGTCCCCTAAATAGTCTGAATGGCATTTTATACTCACTGTCTTCATTGTCATCGCCAATGTCTTGCCCAGGCATTGCAAAGCCATCCTCTAACCTTGGGAAGTCCACTAGAATGACAAAACATGTTTTGGGACCATTGAAAACATCCGCTTTATGAGACCTGTCAAGTCTGAACTATAGCAAAGCTTTCTATAGCTATCACCAAAGTCAATGAATAGTACCGAACGCACAACAGAACAGGTGCTTCATGGTACATCTTATCACATTTCTTTTCCACTAAATGACCAGCTTTAAAAAAACAGAGGAAAAGGAAAGCAAGCAGATAATCTGAGTACCATTGAAATATTGTCACTAGTGTCTTCATAATGGCCATAACTCATTATTAACATGGTCATGGGTATTATCCTTATAACTTTCAATAGTATCTTAGTGCCCATCATTAGTTGCCATTAATGCTAGATCCATTTAACACTCTATATTTTATCATCCCACACATATCTTAGTGGACGCAAAACCCAATGACCCACTTTCTCTTTGGTTTCAAATAAATTCACAGTAATTTAAGGAAGCCATGTATCATCATTACAAGTTTTAATGTAAAAGCGGGTTGAGACTGAGCAAGACAGGGAGATTTGTAACTGGCTGTCCATATTCAGACATTTATGTTAACATCTCTCTGATCCAAATGCCTTTTAGTGGTGACATTTCTTTTTATTGCTCAGCATAGAGCAAGCCCTGTTAACCAAATGTATGTGCCTTAGTCAGAGTAGAGCTCAGTTACTTTGCAGTGTAATCTTTCCAGAATTGGTTCTATTCCAGGATAAATGCTTCTGTATTTACACATATTTCAAAACTATGATTTTTTTGGGTGCCCAGGTGGAGACAAAGAACATCAGGCTTGTCAAGCACCTGCCATCTGAAAATCAGGCTCCTAAAGAGCACCTCAAGTGGCACACTCCAAAAAGAGTCATCTTTGAAAACACAACCACTGTTGTCTAGCTTACACAATTTGCAAAAGAAGAAGGAGATTGAAGCAAGAGATGAATATAGTTTTTAAAAAATGACAGGGCCAAAGAAGTGTAATATGCCTAAACAGTAACATCTTAGCCCTGGTCTACACCAGGGAGTTATTTCAAAATAACAGGTGGCACATCCACACTACCAAGCCCATTATTTCAAAATAAGGGGCTGGTTATTTTGAAATAATAACTCCTGCTTTCCAAGAGGAATAATGCTTATTTCAAAACAGTTATTTTGAAATAGCAATAGTGAGGATGCTCCACTGCTGCTATTTTGAAATAGCTACTCCCAGAGTCATTCAAAGTAATTACTCCTCAGTGCTTCTTGGGGCTCTAAGTCATCCACATTAAAGGAGCCTGCCTTGAACTACTTTCAAGGCTTCCCTGTAGTGTGGACACACTGTTTTGAAATAGTTATTTCGGGAGTTATTATTTTGAAATAAGTTATTTCGAAATAATTTCCTAGTTTAGACATGCCCTCACTATTCAAAGATCCTTTACAAAAATTCCAAATGATTGATTCAACCTAAATTAATGAGTATGTCATGAGAAGCTTTATGGGCGAATGCTACACAGGTGCCTCTGTTCAGAAATGTGTACAGTACTCTACTGTTTTCAACAACTCCAGCTTACTACTATTCATTTAGTGAGCTAGAGCAATTTATAGCGCAGAACAACGAAGCTTGACAAGAAGGGGAAAAAGACATACACACATCCATTGAGTGGTTTGAACTGTTAGCCCACCAACACTTATCAAGAGGAAAAGAACGTCAGTGCCTTAGCAAAGAAAATCAATAGGCTATCCATCACTGCCCTCTATGTACCCGAGAAGTCTTGGTGTCTATCAGCAGCACTGTCCCCCCCAAGAGATCCTCTGTGTCCCAAACTGAACCTTTGGGTTCCCACCACTCCCGTGAAGCCCCACCATCATTCTGGCTGAGGAGAGAGTGGGTGTAATTCTCCTTCCAAACACATCAATGTTTTTGGCCAAATGAGTAAGTGTGAAGATACCTCAATTTTGGGGTGCCCAAGGAGAGAGACTTAATGAGGCCAGAATTACTGAGCATTCACCCTATGTAAATCAGGCTCCTTTAAAAGGCAACATGAGTAAATGTAGCTCATCTCTGGCCTTTAATCCGGGATTAAGAAGGACGAGGCTTGTCTTCCTTCAAGAGCCTGGTCCGCCAAATTCACTACTGGTATAATCAGTTTGTTCCACTGCTCTCATGGGTCCCAGCCTCTTGAGGAGAAAGGAGTCCAGAAGTGGGAATTTGACCCCTCCTGCCTGGAGACACCATAGAATGAAGAGGGACACTTCTAGATGGTCAGATGCTCTGTTTGAATCAGGCCTAAAGGGAGGGCAAGAGACCTGGATGGAGTAGGAGTAGCTACATCCCCCAGTCTTTGGGCCTGATCCCAGAAACCACTAAAGTGAATGGAAGATTTTAATTGACAGTGATTTGGATCAGGCACCTTATTAGTAGGAAACAACAACAGAGAAAAGCCAGTGAATTTGAGATTTAACTTTTATAGCATAAGAACGTAGCATGGAATGATTCAGCTATCTACAGGGCTCTCTGCCCAGACTTCGAGATAAGCCCAATATAAAACCCCAGGTCTTAATCATCCTGCAATTTTGAAGGAGCTCTGATCTAATGTTTTGCAGCTGGAGCCCATGCAGGTTTGATCTCTACATACTCAGGCTAGGATGAATTTAGCTATTTTGAGGAAAAAACAACTAGAAATCCTGTGGCACCTTAGACACTAAGGCTACGTCTACACTCGCGGCTTCTGCAGAGCGTCCACACTGCCCGCCCTCTCTTGCGCAAGGAAATTTACAGTACGGCGTGGTAAGAGAGGGCTTCTTGCGCAAGCGTTATGCTCTTTTTTATCAGGTGTAAGCCCTCTTGTGCAGGAGCACTTGCGCAAGAGGGCAGTGTGGACGCTTGGCAGGGATTTCTTGCTCAAGAAAGCCCTATGGCTAAAATGGCCATCAGAGCTTTCTTGCGCAAGAGAGCATCCACACTGCCACGGGCGCTCTTGTGCAAAAGCACAGCTCGCACATGGCAGTGTGGACGTTTTCTTGCGCAAGACTTCTTGCACAAGAACACTTGCGCAAGATGTTCTTGCGCAAAAAGCCGCCAGTGTAGACAAAACCTAACAGATTTATTAGGGCATAAGCTTTTGTGGGTAAAACGCACTTCATCAGATGGTCACTCAGCATTCCTTCAGCTCCCAAGGAAAGATTGGAGATGGATAGCAGCATCATTAACACTAGCGTCAATGCTATTGTTTTCCCACATAGCCTTTATCACATTTCCCTTCACCCTCATTATTCTAGTTGAACTACTAGTTTAAAATGTTTCTTTTAATTTTCAATTGAAGATGGGAATATGAATGCAAAAGGGACAGTTTGTATCCCTTATAACGATCAACGATGAAGCTACAGACCCAATTAATTAAGCTGATGCCCTATCACTAGCTTTTCAAAAGAGATGCAACATGTTCACCTGACTTGTGAGCATTTCCAAGACTTGGCCCACACAGATGGAAACATTTTAGGATTTGCATAACTGCCCGAGGGCCTCTTGCAAGTATTTGCAATTGTTCATTTACAACAATCACTCAGAAAGTGCATCAAGCTAAGCATCAATCAAGAGAAGAGAGGTCAAATTCTGCTATCAGTTTCACCAGTGCAACCGCTGTGAAAACATGGATAGCATGAGCAGAAGTGAAGCTTGAATTTGGCCCACCAGAGAGGGATTCTCTGGGCCCCACTGAGGCAGCGGTGGAGGCTCCTGCCTCGGGATATTCCCAAGGCTATTCATTTTGTCCGAAAATGCATTAGAAACTCAACTCTGTTTTAGTTTCTTCTCAATTAGTTTTGGTGAGCAGGAAGGAACTAAATGCATATCAGATAATCAACACTTCTGAAAGAATATATCAATTCTCCAAGCCTTAAAGCACTGGGGAGAACTTGAATAAAGAGAACATTTATGCGAAAAGCTATTTACTGTGTTAGCCTTTTTTCTGTATTCCTTTTGCCAATATTACTGACATGGGTGTTTTAAGAGCCTTCTCCCACACAATCCATTTCCTCTTTCAGCTCAGTCCTGTAGCAAAGCCAGGAGCCACTATCACATGCATTCTATTGCCATTGACTTGTTTGTGATGTCATGCAACTGCTCTAGTGTGCTGTGTTGATAGTTACAACAACCCCTCACCCTTTCTTTTCCCATCCCAAGTAACTAGCAAAATCACCCTTGAAGCCTGTGGACCTGAGGCACTCAATGTCATAAGAACATGTCCAGTTCCTAATAGCTATGTGCTCCCTTTGCAGAAAACAGCACCACATTAGGCATTACTTAACCCCTTTGTTGAAAAGTCTCAGCACAGATGTGAAAACCAGAGGCTACGTCTACCCTGCAGGCTTTGTGCGCAAGACACTTTCAGCAGAAGAGATCTTCCGCAAAACCTTCTTGTGCAAGAGCACGTCCACACTGCAAAAGTGCATCGGAAAAGCGATGCGCTTTTGCACAAAAGAGCATCCAGACTGCATGGACACTCTCTCGCAAGAAAGCTCTGATTGCCATTAATAGAATGGCCACAAGGGCACCTGTGCTTCTTTTGATAGGCTGTTTTTGCACAAAAAAAGCCCTGCTGCCCATCCACACACACCTTTTTGCATAATAACTCTTGCACAAAAAGGAGTTATTCTTCATAGAAAGAGGAATACCTATACCACAAAACCCCCTCTGTTCTGTCAATTCCTAAAAATTTTCTTGTGGAAAAAAGCGCTTGCGGTGTGGACGCTCTAGGGTTGCCAGCTGTCTGGTTTTGAACCGGACAGTCCAGTATTTGGGCTTTCTGTTCGGGAAACAAATTGAGAAAATATAAATGAGAAAATAATTGTAAAATATAAAATATAAATGTCTGTTATTTTCTAAATAAGATGTAATGTAGATTGTGATGTAATGTCAAGTGTGTCGGTATTTTTGTTGAAACCATCCGGCAACCCGAGGACGCTCTGCGCAAAAACGCTGCAGTGTAAACGTAGCCCGAGTGGGCCATTAAACCTGACTCCTTGGATGTACTCCCTGTAAGCTGGGTTGAAGGCATGTCTTTGGGCAGCCACACCCATGAGGTGCATAAACAGGATTTATCACCTCTCCTGTGCATAAAGGAAGGGCTTTCATTCTTAAAGCACTATCAATCTGCTATCTTTCACATATACTAAATTTACTTGAAATTTTAAATGAAAAAATCATTAAGGAAAGGTATGCAAGAAAGTTAAGTGAACTCTATTTAAGTATGATGCATTTGAAAGCTTTGCCTGGTTTGAAAGGCCCTTTTTAGGAAAATGTGGTAAATTATGGCTATGAACCTCCAGCTATTCAAGCTGAAAAGCAGTAAAGATGAAGCCAGCGTAAGTGATGGCTTTCGAAATGGCCGGATGCCGAGCAGAGACGGTTATCTATTGTATCTGAGATCACCGCCAGCAAGCTAAAAGGCTAATTTAAGAATCCTGAAAAAAGAAGATGAGGAGGTTTTAATCAATGTAGTTGAACCATCTTGAAAAGAATGAACATGCCAGCTCAAGACATGGGGACAGTAGGACAGAGGTTGGTATTTTTAGAGACATTAGGAGGTTTAATGTAGGTTGCTTTAAAAAAATGACTGAACATAATGATCCCAGGGGATGTGACATGGGAGGTAATGTGCTGACCTTTTTTGTTGCTTTAGCTCAGAATGGGTTTACGTTGCAAGTGAAAACAGCATTGAGGTGCCAGTGTAGTCTGGCATATCATAATCTTTAGAATCTGTCAACTGCCTTTAATAATTACATAAATGACATACCAATAGCCTTTAATAGTTACACACCAAAACACAGAACTCAAGTTATTTCCTAGGTATTCTTTACAGTGGCCTACTGGACAGAGCTCTGGCCTGGGAGTATTCCCAGCTCTGCTATTATCCTAACAGGTGCGTAAATCCCTTTCTTCCTTGTAACTGGGGATAATGATACTGACTTTCTCTGCAAAGCACTTTGAGGTCTACAGATGCTCAGTGCTATGTATGAGCTAGAGCTTAGTAGTGGTGGTATTGATTAAGGCCCTGCTTCAGCAAAGCAGCCCAAGTCAGCAAAGCGGAAAGTTAAATACATCCTTATGTGCTTTGCTGACTAGTGCTGAGGCAGAGTGTGTGCTTAAGTATTTGCTTGACTCAGGATTGCCGTGAGGCAGGCTAACATAGCAGGCTTTTAAAGGTCATCACAGCAAGCACGCTTCTGCCTGTCATTTCCATGCACCCATATGCTCAGTTCCATTGTATCTAAGCATTGCAACACTTCTGGTACTCTGCCGTGGAAGTCACACATCACTGTAATCTCTATGCTTCATTACACATAGGCTACGTCTAGACTGCAAGCCTCTTTCGAAAAACAGCATCTAGACTACAACCAGTACTTTCGAAAAAACAAGCCGCTTTTTCCAGCAGGCAGTCTGGATGCTCTCTTTTGAAAAAGCACAGTTTGCATTACATAGTGCCTTTTTTTCGAAAGAGCACTTTCGAAAAAAGGCATTCTTCCTCGTAAAACAAGGTTTTCAACTGTCGAAAAAAATGCTGCATTCTTTAGATTTACTTTTGAAAGAACGCGACAGCAGTCTAGACGCAGGGGAAGTTTTTTCGAAAAAAAGCCACTTTTTTCGAAAAAACCCTGTAGTCTAGAGGAGACACACCCATAGGTTGCAATACTATGACTAGGCACACGAGACCAAAGACACGTAACGTTGTATAATATTGGGGGGTAGGGGGTCTTGATTCCATATACAGCATTAAAGCAGCGTGCCAATATTTTCAGGGCATATAAAATATATTGTAGCAGAAATGAGAAAATCTCTGTTCACAAAGAATAAGGGTTCACCTTTAATGTTATTTTAACTTAAGTATTAGCCTTTTACCTCCTTTAATTGTTTATTTCTAGCTCTTTTTTTATAGCAGCATAACTCAAATATATGTCATTTTGTTCTGACACTGTGAAGCAGCCTGTATGGACCCACCTTGACATTGTTTCAATTTGCTTCCTCACTGTTGCAGTGTCTCTATAGATGCAATCACCTGATTGTTGTGCGATCCCAAAGCAAGAATGGAAAAACACTTTACAAACACCCGCCCCCCCCCCCCCGTATGAAGTGTTGCTAGCTCATATGCTTAGTAGCGCTATTTCATACTGAAATAGCCTCACCATTTCCAAACAATTTTCTCTCCCTGAACACTAAACACACTTAATTTACATACACAGACTAAATTCCTGCCAAATTTTAAATGAAAGCCATGTTTTGGATAGAGCTTAACATAAAAGTAAAACAAAAACCAACCAAACAAACCCTACTATCAACTTGACAGTCCTGCTGGGTATTGCAACTACTGTCACTCTGTATTTCAACCATCTCCTGGAAGCCCTGGCTTGGCCCTGACCTCAGAGGGGTGTGGGGTGCGTGACTGTGTATGTCACTGTGGACACATCACTACAGCAGTGGGAGGAGTGATTCCCAGCTTGGCTAGATGGGCACACACTAGTCCCACTCCAGTCAGAATGTTAAAAATAGCCATGTAACAGTGACAGCACAGGGGTGGCTGTGGCTTGGGTAGCTAGCCCACCAAGGCACTTCGGTGGCCAACCCACGCCACTTCCTGTGCGGCTGCAGCAACACTGCTGCTGTGCACGCTGCTCCAGCTAACACGCAACCACCCTGGGAATTACACCTGTTAGTTGCTGTGTGGCTGTAGCCACAGGGACAGTCTCACATACTGGGTGTGGGCTCCATTCTGAATATGTCTGAACCTTAGGAAAACAAAAGAACAGTGATTCGGAAAAAAGGGTGCAAGGATAATTAGGAGGGGATGAGAGCATGGGGGAAGTATGGTCATACCTCACTTTCTTCAGAAAGCTTCCTCCCATAATGTCTCAAGCTGCTTCCATTGAACTCAACGTCAAGAGTCCCTATCGTTTCAATGGTACAGGATCAGGCCTCTAGACAGGGGTTGGTCATACATTTCCTCTAACACACTGGCACAGGAAGCAATGCAAACCAAGTGGATGTGAGAAGTCCAATGACCATGTCATGCCAGTGTTGCCTTTAGTAGGTGCGTGGCAAACTAAGGGCTTGTCTTCACTACGTGATGGATCGACACTGTAGCAATCGATCCACTGGCAGTTGATTTCTCACGTCTGCTTACATGCACTGAATGGATCTCTGAGAGCTCTCCCATTGACTCCGGAACTCTACCAGGACACAGAGAGTAGCCAGAGTCAATGGGCTGACCTTACCACATAGAAGACACCGCGGTAAGTACATTGACAATAGTGTGTAACTAAAGTTGTGTAGATTAGATCGACTGGTGGTAGGGGGTTGGAGGGGATCAGTGTACATAAGGCCTAACACCCCCCCTCCCAATCGTTCAAGTCTTAAGCCATTATTGATAGACTCCCCAAAGGCTTCTGATTTTTGCATATCACCAGAGAAAGTTGTGTTCTTTGCTGCTACAGCAAAGTGAGATGCTTTGCCTCATGCACATACATGGGTGCCTTGTATGACCAGCCGCTATGGGCCTCATACTACAGGACTGCTACTGAAGCTGAGAACTTGGAGGGTTTTTTTCCTCTTAAGGCCAGGTCTACATTAGAGAACTAGTTTGGCTTAACTATGCAGGTTGGACTTTGAAAAACTCCTGAGCAGCATAGCTCTGTTGACCAAAGTCCCTGTGTAGGGGGTGCTAGGTTGGTGGAAGAATTCATCCAGTGACCTAGATACCCTCTTTAAGGGAGGTGGCACAGGCAGTGTCTACACTGAAGCACTACTGCAGTGTTTTAAGTGTAGGCAAAGTGCTCTGTCACGGACACAAGCCCAAGTCTTCCTTCAATCATGCACTGGCTGATTGTATTTCTTTATCTGGCCACATGCTCATGGTGCAGCTCTGGGGCTACGTCTAGACTGCAGGCTTTTTGCGCAAGAAGCTTTTGGTGGAAGAGATCTTCTGCCAAAAACTTCTTGTGCAAAAGCGCGTCCATACTGCAAAAGCGCAATGAAAAAGCGATGCGCTTTTGCGAAAGAGAGTGCCCAGACTGCCTGGATGCTCTCTCACAAGTAAGCAGTGATTGCTATGGACAGAAGGGCCACCGGGGCACCTGTGCTTTTTCCTCTTCCCTCTTCTTGCGCAAAAAAACCTCTTCCCAATCCACACACACCTTTTTGCGCAAGAGCTCTTGCGCAAAAAGGTATTCTTCCTTGTAGAATGAGGATTACCAATTGCGCAAAAACCCCTCTGATCTTTCAATTTACTTGAGCAAAAACTTGCTTGCGGTGTGGATGCTCCACGAGTTTTTGTGGAAAAATAGCTGTTTTTCCACAAAAACTCTGTAGTGCAGACATAGCTGGGATAGAGCCACAAAGGTGTGACTATAATGACACAGATATTCAAAAATCACTCTGGCTACGTCTACACTACAGGCTTCTTGCACAACAAGCCTTTTGCGCTAGAATTTTTGTGCAAAAACTTCTTGCGCAAGAGAGCGTCCACACTGCTGGACGCTCCTGTGCAAGAAAGTTCTGATTGCCATTCACAGAATGGCCATCAGAGCACCTGTGCTTTTTTCCATAGGGGTTTCTTGCACAAGAAACCCCTCTGGAGCGTCCACACTTGCCTTCTTGCGCAATAGCTGTAGCGCTAAAAGCAGTTATGCTTCAGAAAAGGTGGTTTACCTACGGCGGAAAAAGCCCTCTGTTCTGCCGTTTAACTGCCCATTTAAGTGCACAAGAGCTTATTTGAGGTGTGGACGCTCCCCAGGTTTTTGCGCAAAAACCTTGTAGTGTAGACGTAGCCTCTGTGTATATATCTGCTGAGGATGGTTCTGGGCTGTCTGCCTATTGAATAATAGACATGAGCTGCATATTGGAATTCTGATCCTTCAGTGTTCAGCTGGCCCTTCCCAGGAGGTAATCAGGTATTTTTTGTCAAGGCCCACATTTCTCAGTCAAGGTATAGTCAAGGTCCAGACCCCAGAGAAAATAATTTAAAAACCCTCCAACAATAATGAAAAGTAAATAAAAAGCTTGCAGGGTTTGGTTAAAAGAATCTCGATTTGGTCTACTTGAACACCCTTGCTCTACCCATTTGACAGAGCTTTTTAGGGATGAAGAGAGCTCTGACTAGAATTGCAAGTGCCCTTTATTTTTTGCACAAATGTGCTAATTTGGGCTGTTTGTGTGTGATGCTTTCCCCATCCAGTCTGTACTTGTTCCTGGTTGAATCTTGGGCCACTTGTGTATGACGCATATAAGGTATAACTAACCCCAAACTACCCTTCCCTATTTATGTTTTTGCTCCTATGTTTGTTTTGCATTTTTCTAGGATGGCTGTTGAAGTGCGTACAGTGCAAATTCCCAGTGTTTGAGGGCCAGTGATCTACACAACCAAGTCAATAACAATAAAAAGTCTACAGCAATGGTTATATCTGTACAGCCATAGCAAGAGGGCACAACCTGAACTCTGAATTCTTTTATTTTGGCCTAAAATCCACATAAACCTAGGAAGTGCCACTGCAAAGCTATATGAATGTCAGATGCAACCAGAATGTCAAAGGAAAATACATATATACATAAATGTGCTCTGTAGAAAAAAAAAAGAGAACTGACTTCAAAACACAGTTTAAATCTGAGGCTTACCTGCTGGCTCTTACAGCGTAAGAAGCACAGGCCCACTTAAAGGCCAGGGAAAGAAATAATGCTACACCAGAGATGTTTTTATTAATCCTGTGGCTTGGTACAGTGCAGCCGGGAGCCTGCTTCCCAAGGTGGGTAGGCAGACACGCGTTAGCTCAGCTCTACCGGCTGCTGTGGCTCTGACTAGTAACTTAAGCAGGTCTCTGGGCTTGGGCAGCTAGCCCAAGCTGCCATAGTCTTGCTGCTGTATTTTAGTGGCTAGCCTGAGCAGAGCTAGAGCATCTACGTCTACCTGAGCTGGGAATTCCACCTTCCAGCTGTAGCACAGACATACCTAAAGCCGCTGCTCTGCTGAGCATCTCTTCCGATGTACTCGGACCACTCTCCCGAGCCATCCGCCACGTACTCTGGCTGCTCTGCTTCTTTTAGCGAGCGAGCTCGAGGAGAGCTACCTCTGCGTGAGATGAGGATCCCCCCGCAGTGGCCAGACTGCCAATTTGCATAGCCCCAGCCTCCTGGGGCTCTAATAAGCTGTACTGAAGTCAATGGCACTGTGTTGACTGACACTAGCTAAGGATCTGGCCCTCACTTCCTAGTTTAGCTTTGGTTTGAAACCGTTACACGATGGATTCCTTTAACTGCAAAACTGTACACCTCCTAATCAGAGAGCTCGCCACAGCGGCCTTCCACCACTCAGGCTGCTTTTGAACATAAATATGCAGGGAGCCAAGGTCCATGGATGGTGTAAAGTGGCACAATTCAATTGGAGTCAAAGGAGTGGAGCCAACTAACACCAGCAAGGGTTTGGCCCATGTTGCCCAGACCATGTAATTTTAATTGTCAACCCTGTGTTAGTCCGCATGACAAATTCCCAGCAATCGTGAACAAACCAGTGATGCTTTTCTGTACATCAGACAGAGGAGCAGAAAGGGTTCTAAAAAAAATAGTTGCATTTTTTTTAAATGGTGTATTTCATGTATCTTGTGTAGGGATTGAGTGCACAATTTAGCTGAGCTAGCCAGCCTCCCCAGGGCGCTATGAAATTATAGGTCCCTGGCTTGCCATCCTGAGAAACTCCATATAATCACATTTAGCAATTTAGCAGTTAAGTAACTTTAGCAAACTCCCCAAACAATCATGTGTTGGCTCAGCTGCCCCAGACTCCTAACTAGGACTGCTACAAAAGAAGAGTGTCTAAAAGCCACCATTAAGGATCTGATCCTGAGCACAGGGGTCAGTTTTTCAGTCAATTATAATCTTGGCATTCCTACACTGACTTCATGTACACTAGCTGGGGATGAAGCCATGAGGCTTTGTCACTGACTTGAGTGGACATAGAATCAAGATTTGAGTTGCTGAAGGGAAGAACCCTACAACTCTTACGGGAACGTGTAATGAAACATGTTTGCCTAAATCAAAGTCATTCTCATATACAAAGAAGAAGAAACCCCCCCTCAGATGTTTGTAGAAAAATATCATCCTTTTATTACATTCCACACAATACATTTTTAAAGTTTCAAATTTCCACGAGATATTTCCACACACAGGCAACTGGGCGATGCTGGGGCAGTCACAGTTCTAGGAGGGGGGGAATTGGGAGTAAAAATAGTTAAGTGATTTTCTGTTGATGTCTTTGGTGATTTTTATTTTTAAGTCCAGCCCTCAAATTCTTCTCTCATACACCAGAGCATGCTCCCTAATGTCAGCAGGCTTGCCTTGGTGTAGCTGAGAGGAGAATTTTACACAGGGATGTCATACCGCCTTCTGAAATATTACCAGAGGCTCTTCTACCCTATTGAAAGTGTAGGTTTGATCTGAAAATGTAGCAACACATTTCAATATTTTATATCTGTTATTATCTGTGTTAAGTGGCTCCTGCCAGTGCTACATAATGAAGATGCTCAGTAATAAATGACTTCCGTGCTGGAAGAAGCCCTCCTAGGGTCCACATGGTACAGAGGGGATGGCTGCTCCCGAGTGCCTCCTGACTTCAATGGGAGTTGAAGGCACTTAGTCCCCTGGCCCCAGGCTTGCAGTCCCAGATTTGTGTTTACTCTCCACATCTCTCTCTTTCTAGAAGCATCCACCAGCACACACGCACTCCATGAGGAGAATCGTTCTTAGAAGTCGGGAACTTTAAGAACAATGTTAGCAGCTAACTGGCAGCTCCGTAATCGGCAGAGTAAACGGCCACATGGGCTGAAGCACGTTCTGTCTAAGACTGGGGGAGAGAGCCGGAGTAATCCCCAAACATGAGCCACTGAGGATTGGCTAAGACTCAAGCAGCCCTGGCCTCTGTCATGATAGGTGCCACCCTGCGTGCGTGTGACACACTTTCCTGGTCTGACAGAAAGAGCAAGGCAGAAATCTGTTTGCAGAACTGTTGTCTTTTTCTGGGGGTGGGGAGGGCAGAAAGGATGGCTAGAGGTCTTGGGGAGGGGAGGATCTGATCCCTTGTCACAACTGAACATGAGAAAGACTGAACTTTGTTCCATGGAAGCCCATTCTGCCTGCAAATAGATCAGATTTAATCATTCGAACCACCTTCGTGTGTCATCGCTTGGTAATTTATGTAAGGCATTTTCACTGCATTACTTCAGAACCAATCAATAGGCAGAGGCTTATCTTGGTTTCCATTATTTCTCCTTAGTTAAAGATGCAGCAATATCTGGATTTCACCAGGCCTGCCTGCTAGTGCTTTGTTTGCTAGATGTTACTGATGCTCTGAGAAGCAGAACATTAGCAAATGCAAAACTAATTGACATTCTAGAAAGTCAATTAGCCATTTTATGATCCAGCAGCTACAAACTTGGGCAGAGAAAACAGAAGGTAAATTAGACTCATCTTTTGTAAATTTCCAGTCAAATGACAAGGAAGAAGATGCCCCCCCCCTTCCCTTTCAAAAAGGTAAACATAAAAACCATCAGCATCCGTGGTGAGGTTCTGTAAAAAATAAATAAACCTCAGATTCAAGAAACTACAGTATTTAACATCCACCTTAGATTGGCTTAAATCTACACATTACTCCAAGGCTGGGTTTAAAAGATAAAAACTAAACATTCTTTATGAGCTTTTCAGTTATAAGGCAACTTGAAATAGATTCACTTCTGGATGGGGGTGAGGTGGGGGAGTGATTTCTGCTACCAAACAAGGGCTATATTATCATGCTGGCTGAAGAAATAATTAAGACAGAAAGGTCTAAATCTTGAATGTCTTTGAACCTCTGGATTCTTCCCACCATCTAAGAGGGCCAGCATGGCCTGTTCCTTTCATTATGCACCCACTGACATTACGATATGAAATATAAATCCAGCCAAAGCTAGATAAGGCAACAAAAAGCATTTTTCTCTTCCCCAAGTAAACAAATCAGTATATTTATCGCAAATGGTATCCCAGGCCTTCCACAGGGGATAACGCATTCCCTGTGTAAGCAGAAGCAATACAAGCAAGTTAAAAAGGGGCCTCTTTTAAATATACATTCAGTCACTCAGCCTCACGCACTCCCATGCACACTTACATACATAGATTGAGAGAGACCCACGTGCACACGCATCCACACCCCAATTTCTAGACTTGCCATCGAATTTCTTTGCAGGTGGCCTACTGGGAGAACCAGTCTTTGAAAATAATAAAGAGGAGCATTCCCTTTCAACATGACATGGACGGTATCTCTCTTCTGGCGATCCAAGATGCAGCATTAGTTAAGAGTTTGTAAAAGAACCAGAAGGGCTAGGAAGGTAAGGGACAGGGACAGAGATGTCTAGAGTTCACACCGACGCTAGGTGAGGAGAAAAGTGCAAAAATCGAGGCAACATATTTGAAGTCTTAGTTTTGTTTGTTTTGTTCTTGCTCCTGTTCCGCTCTCAGCAGTGCGAGCTGTGGTCTTGCTCTAGTTTTATTGTTAAGGTGGGCTCCACTGCCAACGGAGCCCCGTTGGTAAAATGGGAGGTTTTGTAGGTGATGGCGTGATCACTCTTCTTGACCGCATAGCGGAACCGGTGGTAGTGGAGCACAAGGGCCAGCGCGACGGAGACCAGCACCAGAACAGCACCTCCGGCGGCCATAACGTAATACCAGTAGGCTGGGATGGGCTGCACTGACACCGTGTCCACTGTGGGCTCGCTCCCTGGCAGAAGGGTGGCCCCTGGTGGAGAGACATAGAAGAGTGTTGCTAGGTGGGATGCATGCAGACTAATAAAAAGAAACACACATGCTTTCAAGAGTACAGAGCAGCATTAAGTGAGATTATGTGACCCAGCTCCAGATATGAAACTTCCTCTTTGGGAGAAACACAATTTGGGTGTTTGGTGAGCAGCCACTTTAAAGCAGTTTATTAATTAGCCATCCAGGATTTAAATACAAATTCCAGCTTTTTTTTTTTTTTTTTAAGGCCTTCCCCAAATCAGCCTGATCTTGTCTCTACATGCCAGTTGCGTCAGGCAATGACAAAAACATCACAGTTTTAACTGGAGGTAGAGTTTCACAGCAAAGCCATAAGGAAGTTGCAATAGACTGCTGGGAAAGAAATCAGAGGAAGAAATAGTTTTCGTTCTTATGGAAAAGGCAGTGAAAAGATCTCTTACACGGAGTGCCCTAGACATCTACACATGGATTTTTATGGCCAGAAGGGACCATTACAATCATCTAGCCTGAATTCCTGCATAGCACAGGCCATTCAGCCACGCAGCCATTCCTGTATCAAGCCCACAATCTTCTACATTTTAGAAAGCCAGGAATGCACAATCCACGCTGCTGAAAACTAAACTACACTCAGCCACTGGTGTTGCTGAATTCAGGCTTGGTAAATGTCTAGGGCGCCCTCTGTTCTTCCATGTTTAACCCTTTTTGTGCCTGTACACATCAAACACAAAAGGAGGAAGGGAGGTGGGTATCATTTTGAGGCTCAGCTATTTGTTGTAAAGGTCATGTCTGGAGAATACGGCATACGCAAGACTACTGTTTTAGTTCCAGCCCATCCTCACACACACACATGCAGCACTCCAACAGACTCAGAAGGTGCTAATTTGTATGTTTACAATAAAAACCACATATCTCACTAAAGCAGGACAGCACAAATGCTCCCGCAACTATTATTCAGTCCTCCCAAATGCTGCTTTAGGAGACAAGTGATATCTAACTGGGGATGCACTCTTGGAATTTATTGATTGTCTGGTCCATGGGCGAGAGTCTCTGAGGAAACGTTCCAGATGACTTGTTCTGCTGTTGAACAAAGACATTTTAGTATTTCTCTGGAGGCAGCCTGACTCTCCTCTCATTTTGCTATCATTTCTGCAAGAGAGGGACTCTTCCCACACAGATGGAGCTGCCAAGAGTGTCTTACAGCGGATAGTTTGTGGGCTTCTGTGAATTGGTGTCAACTTATTATTCAGCTCACTGATAATAACTGCTGCTTGGCAACCAACTCTGCCTGTTTTCAGCGCATGCGCAGAAGATTCCAAGGGAAAAATGAAGTAGTGAAGGATGAGTCCTGCTATGCTCACAGCAAGGAGGTTTCCCATAACAACCCCCTCCCCCATAGTGTCCGATGAGATGGAGGTGATGATCTATGTGGTAGATTTGCAGAGTTTTGTTCTACTGCAGCCAGCGCAGGAGGTCAGTTGCTTCTTGGTCACAAAAAGTGACGGGAGTGAAAAACGGGGATCAAATCTACATCCAGAGCACTTGATAAAGATCCACAGGTTACATCCTGCTTCTTCGGAGCAGGAGACTGGAAATCACCCACACATTTGTAATTCTGGACAAGAACAGTCTGTTCCTCCCCGGATACTTGCACTGTCACAACTACCATTAACTGAGCTCCTGTCTCGACAGAGAAGCCATTTACTGGATGCCATTATTGGAGCCATTTACTCTCCTTTCATCCTCCTGCAGAGGCAGTCCCTCCAGGGCAGAGTGGAGGGACGTGGGTGAGGCAGCCTGGAAGAAGCTTGTAGCATCCCAAACTGCACCGATTCTAGGCCTAAGCAGAGATGCCAAGAGTGTCTGACCTAAGTGACCTTGGGCAAGCTACTTTGTGCCCCAGCTTCCCTCTGAACAATGGGGATTGCAGCACTGCCTAACTCCCAGGAGAAGTACGTCACAGACTGTGAGGTGTGCAGGTGCTACGGGAGGAGGGGCCATGGAAGACAAGGAAAGAAAGGCACAATGGGCGCGTGGTCCATGACCGAGAACTGCAATAATACACATACTACACAATAAACTCCATTTGACTACTGTTCTATTGTCCACTCCTGAGTCAGTTTCCTGAGGGGCGAAGGGTGCTTACTCTCCAGTAATGCAAGTCTCTTGGATGGGGTTGTCCAATCTGCCCTCTCCTCCTCACATACCTGGCTCTAAGGGGCCCTACGCACCGTTGCCGCCTCACTCAGATACAGCAGCTCCTTGCTTCTTCCCCTAGTTTCTACCATGAGAGAGAGCGGGTTGTCCTTATCAAATATTGGGGGGCCCTAAAAGCTCCCCAAAATGTTTATATCCTTAAATATACCCATACTGGGCTATTCCTGCCATGCAAAAAGTTGGGGCACAGATACTCCACGCACAGTTGCGTGGTAGGCAGCTTACCAAGGGTGAGAGGCAGGGTGGAAGGAGATTAATGGCTACACTGAGCTAAAAGGAAGTGCGCACATGCTCCTATGGAAAAAAATGTCAAGCTAGAATGTTTATTTAACGTTCTTGTGGAAAAATTGCCTTATTTCAAGCTGGCTGGTGCGCTGAGAAGAGAGTTAAACAAAATGGTCATAAAACAATGCCCTGGTAATAAACTGCTGGTCTCTTTGGGGAGGGTGTAAAAGTACAAACTGTCCTGCAAAATGACAAACGATGCAAATAACTCCACTAGAGCTCCACTTGCCACCCAGGCAGCACAGGAATGGAAGCATACAGATGCTTTAATTACAGCCCTTTGGAGCTACCTGGCACTTCAAGGCTCGGAGTGTCAGCTGGTGTAACCACCAGGCCAGGAGGGAAGTGGGAGAGTGAGACCTATTTGCTTCAGCTAAGGATCTGACCTTACATGCCTGCCTTGACATTCCCAAAGGCTGCTTTCCAAAGGCCTGCTGCTTTCCTCTCTTTAAAACCAGGCTCGTGCTTTTTTTAGGTGAAGGACACAGAAGCATGTAAAAGAAATTTGCTTTCCCTCTGCCAAATGCACCCAGGCAGTTGTTTAATTTTGAATGATGGGGGCTTTCTAAGAGCTTTGTGAGGGTGAATAATATACCAGAGAGTCTCATAGATAACCAGTCACTGTTTCCAAAAGCAAATCCACTTAGCTGAGTTGTAACAAATTTACATGTCTAATCACCAGCCTTGCTTGCTCAAAAACACCTACACTTAATCTGACAGCTAGATGGGGCATGAGAAGGAGCAACACAGCAGCTGCCTCTCAAACAATGAAAGGCTCAATTCTGGGTGCAACAGCCAGTAATATGTATCCTGTGCTTACATAGTACTTTCCATTGAAGAGAACTTTACAAACAATTAACTTCTCACATAGCTACTCTGAGCTACGAGCCCAAGTACATGGTGGAATTTACCACCAAATTTGCTCCTTGCCACAGAAATCACACCTAGAATCAAAACACTCACTCATTCAAAAACACTTTTGTCCCAGGCATAATCTTAAAATGTGACGAGCGTAAATCAAGGCAGCAGTGCCTGCCTGAGTCTGCAGAGAGTCTCATAGACTCATAGACTCATAGACTTTAAGGTCAGAAGGGACCATTATGATCATCTAGTCTGACCCCCCGCACAATGCAGGCCGCATAATCTCACCCACCCACTCCTAGAATAATCCTCACCCCTATATCTCAGATATTGAAGCCCTCAAATAGTTTGAAGACCCCAAGATGCTGAGAATCCTCCAGCTGTGATCTATACCCCATGCTACAGAGGAAGGCGAAAAACCTCCAGGGCCTCTGCCAATCTACCCTGGAGGAAAATTCCTTCCCGACCCCAAATATGGCGATCAGCTAAACCCTGAGCATGTGGGCAAGACTCCCCAGCCAGACACCCAGAAAGTTCTTTATAGTAACCCCTATCATCCCTCCATTGACCTATTTACCACTGATAATGACTAGTCAATTAGTTACCAAGACCATGTTATCTTGTCAAACCATCCCCTTCATAAACCCATCTAGTTTAATTTTGAAGCCAGGTAGATCTTTTGCCCCCACTACTTCCCTTGGAAGGCCATTCCAGAACCTCACTCCTCTAATGGTTAGAAACCTTCGTCTAATCTCAAGTCTAAACTTCCTACTAGCCAGCTTATATCCATTTGTTCTTGTGTCCACATTAGTATTAAACTTAAATAATTCCTCTCCCTCCCTAGTATTTATCCCTCTAATATATTTAAAGAGTGCAATCATATCCCCCCTCAGCCTTCTTTTGGTTAAGGTAAACAAGCCAAGCTCCCTGAGTCTCCTTTCATAAGACAGGTTCTCCATTCCTCGAATCATCCTAGTGGCCCTTCTTTGTACCTGTTCTAATTTGAATTCATCCTTCTTAAACATGGGAGACCAGAACTGCACACAGTATTCCAAATGAGGTCTCACCAATGCCTTGTATAATGGCACTAACACCTCCTTATCCCTACTGGAAATACCTCGCCTAATACATCCCAAGACCATATTAGCCTTTTTCACAGCCATGTCACAGTGGCGGCTCATAGTCATCCTATAATCAACCAGGACTCCGAGGTCCTTCTCCTCCTCCGTTACTTCCAATTGATGTGTCCCCAACTCATAACTAAAATTCTTGTTATTAATGCCTAAATGCATAACCTTACACTTCTCACTGTTAAATTTCATCCTATTGCTATCACTCCAATTTACAAGGTCATCCAAATCTTTCTGTATGATATCCCGATCCTTTTCTGAATTAGCAATACCTCCCAACTTTGTGTCATCTGCAAATTTTATCAGGACACTTCCACTTTTGGTGCCAAGGTCAGCAATAAAAAGATTAAATAAAATTGGCCCCAAAACTGATCCCTGAGGAACTCCGCTAGTAACCTTCCTCCAACCTGACAGTTCCCCTTTCAATATGACCCGCTGTAGTCTCCCCTTTAACCAGTTGCTTATCCACCTCTCAACTTTCATATTAATCCCTATTTTTTCCAATTTAACCAATAATTCCCCATGTGGTACTGTATCAAATGCCTTACTAAAATCGAGGTAGATTAAATCCACTGCATTTCCTTTATCTAAAAAATCTGTTACTTTCTCAAAAAAAGAGATCAGATTGGTTTGGCACGATCTACCTTTTGTAAAACCATGTTGCAACTTATCCCAATTGCCATTAACCTCAATGTCTCTAACTACTTTCTCCTTCAAAATTTTTTCCAAGATCTTGCATGCTACAGATGTCAAACTAACAGGCCTATAGTTACCCGGGTCACTTTTTTTTCCTCTCTTAAAAATAGGAACTATATTAGCAATTCTCCAATCAAATGGTACAACCCCTAAGTTTAGAGATTTATTAAAAATTTTTGCTAATGGACCTGCAATTTCATGTGCCAGTTCCTTTAATATTCTTGGATGAAGATTATCTGGGCCCCCCGATTTACTCCCATTAAGCTGTTCAAGTTTGGCTTTTACCTCAGATATGGTAATATCTACCTCTATATCCTTAGTCCCATTTGTTATATTACCATTATCCCTAAGCTCTTCACTAGCCTCATTAAAGACTGAAGCAAAGTATTTGTTTAGATATTGGGCCATTCCTAAATTATCCTTAACCTCC
This sequence comes from Pelochelys cantorii, assembly GCA_032595735.1. Lineage (NCBI taxonomy): Eukaryota > Metazoa > Chordata > Testudines > Trionychidae > Pelochelys > Pelochelys cantorii. The sequence goes on along the minus strand of CM064332.1, from coordinate 65,138,033 downwards.
ACTCCATCCTTAGTAATTAGCGGTCCTACTTCTTCTTTTTTTATTTTTTTCCTATTTATATGGCTATAAAACCTTTCACTATTGGTTTTAATTCCCTTTGCAAGGTCCAACTCTACCTGCCTTTTAGCCTCTCTCACTTTGTCCCTACATGCTCTAACCTCAATAAGGTAACTTTCTTTACTTATCCCTCCCATCTTCCACTCCTTATATGCTTTCTGCTTTTTCTTAATCACCTTTCTAAGATGCCTGCTCATCCAACTTGGTCTAACACACCTGCCTATAATTTTTTTCCCTTTTCTTGGGATACAGGCTTCTGACAGTTTCTGCAACTTTAACTTAAAATAATCCCAGGCCTCCTCCACCTCAAGATCCATAATTTCTTTAGACCAATCAACTTCCCTAACTAATTTCCTTAATTTATTAAAGTTAGCCCTTTTGAAATCAAAAACCCTAGTCTCAGATTTATTTTTGTTTATCCTTCCATTCAATTTGAACTGTATTAGCTCATGATCACTCGAGCCAAGATTATCCCCTACAACCATTTCATCTATGAGGTCCTCGCTACTCACCAAAACCAAATCTAAAATAGCATCCCCCCTTGTAGGTTCAGCAACTACTTGATGAAGGAATTCATCAGCTATCACATCTAGGAAAATCTGAGCCCTATTATTATTACTAGCACTTGTTCTCCAATCTATATCTGGAAAGTTGAAATCTCCCATGATTACGCAGTTTCCACGAGTATTTACTTCATTAAAAACATTAAAGAGGTCTCTATCCATATCCAAAGTGGATCCTGGTGGTCTATAACACACCCCAAGCACTATCCCAGGGGAGGATCTGATAGTTTTCTTCCCCAATGTGATTTTTGCCCAAACAGACTCTGTCTTCTCCATTCCATCACTTTTTATTTCTTTACAATCTACCTCATCTTTGATATACAATGCGACTCCACCACCTTTACCCTTATTTCTGTCTTTCCTAAACAGCACATACCCTTCAATACCTGTACTCCAATCATGCCTAGTATTCCACCATGTTTCTGTTATTCCTATAATATCTGGTTTCACTTCCTGGACCATTAACTCTAGTTCCTCCATTTTGTTACCCAAGCTCCTCGCATTGGTGTACAAACATCTTAATTTTTGCTGTTTGGCCTCACTCACATTCTTTACCCAATCTGGCACGGACGTTGTACCTCCAATATGACCTGTTAGACTAGTATCCACCCTACCCTTCCTCATGTACATTCTCCTACCCCCAGCTATATCCTTTACTTCATTTGCCTCCCCCTCAGTGTTAAAATCTGGCGTAGAGATTACCTGAACATCTCCCAACCATCTCCCCCAAATTCCTAGTTTAAAGCTCTCTTTATCAGTTGAGCCAACCTCCATCCTAGAAGTCTATTTCCCTCCCTACTTAGATGAAGTCCATCCCGAGAGAACAGTCCTCTGTCTATAAATGCCTCCCAGTGGCCATACATCCCAAAGCCCTCCTTATAGCACCACTGCCTAAGCCAATTATTGATCATCATAATCCTGTCACATCTTAGTTGCCCTTCTCTAGGAACAGGCAGGATGCCACTAAAGATCACCTGAGCCTCAATTTCCTTGAGCATCCTCCCTAGCCTAGCATAGTCGCCCTTAATTCGTTCCAGCGAAAATCTAGCCGTATCATTTGTTCCTACATGAAAGATGATCAACGGATTCCTTCCTGCTCCCTTAATAATACTCTTCAACCTCAGTTCCACATCCCGTATCTTAGCACCTGGCAAACAACACACCCTTCTATTCTCTGGATCAGCTCTGGTTACAGGCCTATCTATTCTTCTCAATAAGGAGTCCCCAATCACATAAACCTGCCTTTTCCTAGTGACAGTGTGATTGCCTGGTCTATCTCTAGCTTCCTCTAGCTGCAAGTCCTTGCCATTCCTGTCTTCCCTTGTAATCCTCTTTAACCCATCCTGCATCTTCCTAATACTCATTATTGGTGCTGTTTCCATTAACTCTTCCCCTTTATCTATAGGGCTAGCCACTCTTCTCTTCTTCCTTACCCTTCCATCTTCATTATCTGCCTGTTGTACCCCTCCTTCATTCTCCAACTCCACATACCTATTCTTAAGCTCTATTTTTCCTTCACTAACCCATCTTTTCCTCTGCCTGGTTCTCTTAGTCACATGCTTCCACTGTCCATTTTCTTCGCCCAGCAGTCCCCCCTCTAAGGGGCTTGATCCTGCTTCTATCTGCATATCTAAACTTTCCCCTTTAGCCACGTCATGCCTTTGCTCCATCATCTGCTCAAACCCCCTTCTAAACTCAACCAAAGTTTCCACCTGCATCTCCAGTCCTCGGATCTTTTCCTCCATCAACTCTATCAGGCGGCACTTCATGCAAACAAAACTCCTTTCGGGTAACCCCTCCAGAATCATGTACATACCACAGCTACCACATCCAATCATCCTCCTTGTGTTCTCTACTGCTTGGGTCATGGCACTACTGCCTCTGTTATATCTACTTTCTCTTCAAAATCCTATTAGTCCGGTGAACACAAAAACAAACCAAAACACCCCCTCCACAGCAAAAACAAACCCCAAACAAATCCCAATATCCAAACTCCCCTTACAAACTCCCACTCAAACTCCCCTGTTTACAGCTCTGTTTGCTGGCTCCTGTGCCGCTGCAGCTGTCTGTGCCGCTGCCTGACTAGAAGGCTACCTTTATAGGACCCCTAATCAGTGAAGCCCCGCCCCCTAATCAGGGCTCAACTCCTCTCCCAGCACACTACCCCTACAAGCCTCTACACATACAAAGAATACAAATACAAACTTCTCCTCCAACAGAACTCCCACTCAAACTCCCCTGTTTACAGCTCTGTTTGCTGGCTCCTGTGCCGCTGCAGCTGTCTGTGCCGCTGCCTGACTAGAAGGCTACCTTTATAGGACCCCTAATCAGTGAAGCCCCGCCCCCTAATCAGGGCTCAACTTCTCTCCCAGCACACTACCCCTACAAGCCTCTACACATACAAAGAATACAAATACAAACTTCTCCTCCAACAGAACTCCCACTCAAACTCCCCTGTTTACAGCTCTGTTTGCTGGCTCCTGTGCCGCTGCAGCTGTCTGTGCCGCTGCCTGACTAGAAGGCTACCTTTATAGGACCCCTAATCAGTGAAGCCCCGCCCCCTAATCAGGGCTCAACTTCTCTCCCAGCACACTACCCCTACAAGCCTCTACACATACAAAGAATACAAATACAAACTTCTCCTCCAACAGAACTCCCACTCAAACTCCCCTGTTTACAGCTCTGTTTGCTGGCTCCTGTGCCGCTGCAGCTGTCTGTGCCGCTGCCTGACTAGAAGGCTACCTTTATAGGACCCCTAATCAGTGAAGCCCCGCCCCCTAATCAGGGCTCAACTTCTCTCCCAGCACACTACCCCTACAAGCCTCTACACATACAAAGAATACAAATACAAACTTCTCCTCCAACAGAACTCCCACTCAAACTCCCCTGTTTACAGCTCTGTTTGCTGGCTCCTGTGCCGCTGCAGCTGTCTGTGCCGCTGCCTGACTAGAAGGCTACCTTTATAGGACCCCTAATCAGTGAAGCCCCGCCCCCTAATCAGGGCTCAACTTCTCTCCCAGCACACTACCCCTACAAGCCTCTACACATACAAAGAATACAAATACAAACTTCTCCTCCAACAGAACTCCCACTCAAACTCCCCTGTTTACAGCTCTGTTTGCTGGCTCCTGTGCCGCTGCAGCTGTCTGTGCCGCTGCCTGACTAGAAGGCTACCTTTATAGGACCCCTAATCAGTGAAGCCCCGCCCCCTAATCAGGGCTCAACTTCTCTCCCAGCACACTACCCCTACAAGCCTCTACACATACAAAGAATACAAATACAAACTTCTCCTCCAACAGAACTCCCACTCAAACTCCCCTGTTTACAGCTCTGTTTGCTGGCTCCTGTGCCGCTGCAGCTGTCTGTGCCGCTGCCTGACTAGAAGGCTACCTTTATAGGACCCCTAATCAGTGAAGCCCCGCCCCCTAATCAGGGCTCAACTCCTCTCCCAGCACACTACCCCTACAAGCCTCTACACATACAAAGAATACAAATACAAACTTCTCCTCCAACAGAACTCCCACTCAAACTCCCCTGTTTACAGCTCTGTTTGCTGGCTCCTGTGCCGCTGCAGCTGTCTGTGCCGCTGCCTGACTAGAAGGCTACCTTTATAGGACCCCTAATCAGTGAAGCCCCGCCCCTAATCAGGGCTCAACTCCTCTCCCAGCACACTACCCCTACAAGCCTCTACACATACAAAGAATACAAATACAAACTTCTCCTCCAACAGAACTCCCACTCAAACTCCCCTGTTTACAGCTCTGTTTGCTGGCTCCTGTGCCGCTGCAGCTGTCTGTCTGAAACAGTTGCTTTCAGAAGTATGACCTGAACCGTGTATCTCAGTCAGGACCCTGTGAATGCTACAATTCTGTATCTGTGGAATTTGGCGTTTTCCTAAGAGTTCCCTAAAGTTCAGTATTTTTTTGCTGGGGAATTTACCATTTTATTGCAGCCAAGCACTTGATTTTTAGTCTGTCTCCCCACCCTGCTGGAACCTGCCTGCAGCTGTCTCTTGCTCTCTAGATGTTTCCATAAGAGAGAATTTATTGGAATTCATGTTCTGCATTATAGCAGGCAACCAGGCAGCAGCCGGTTGGGAAACCAGAGCTGAAGGCCAGGCACAGAGGAGCCAGAAGTGCAGGCTGGCAAGCCAGGCTGCCTGGAGAACACACAGTACAGCAGCCAGTAGAGCACATTACCCTTGGGAACCAGAGTAATGAGCTGCTAAAGGTAGGCATAAGCTCCCCCCTTTTTGGGCATGCATGAGCGGAAAAGGAGGGTCTGAGCCCATCTGCCTGAAGACCCCTATGGGAGCTAAACCTCTTGGAGAATACAGAGAAAGAACCCAGCCTTGAAGACTACTGTCAGTGAATTTCATGTCAGGGAGCATCTTCAGGAATGGACCTTCACTGCATGTGTAGGATAGGAGGAGAAAGGAAAAGAAGGGTGACCAGTTAACGCCACAGTGTATTTTAGGGGTTGTGGCTGTGGAGTTTGGTCTTCCCATGGGCCCTGACTACCAGATACGGATTCACTATCATATGCATTGATTTGAGAAGCACACTGAGCCAGAGAGGTTAATGTCCAGGGCTGTACACTAGTGCTAGAAGAGTGAATAGAAGGTAAAAGTCCTGACCTCAGCAGCCACAAAACTAGCTTAGCAATTGTTCCCCAAGTAGGGAGTGATCCCGGATGGTACAGGACCTGTGTAGTCAACTCTATATCACTCTTCACAGCCCCACTGGTGTAGATAACATGGCTGGCGGAAGGGGGGGGGGAAGAGTGTGACTGGAGCAGGCCCATACATAGGGTGTGTGAGCGCAAAGGGTGTGAAAGCACCCCCCTCTGACTCCGCAAGTAAGCATGCTCTAGCTGGCCAGGGGAACGCAGGAGCAGCGTGCTGCCTGAGCCTCCCTTCCCCATGCTCTGATCAGCCAGGGGATGGCTGAGGCTGATTTCCCCACTTACTGGGGAGATCACAGGGGGTGCACTCACACTCTTGTGGTCCACATTTACAAAAAAAGCACCCCCCCCCACACTCCCAGTGCGTACGGGCCTGGGAGCACTCTAGGACTCCAAAGATACCAAGCTCCTTCGAGGATAAGGCCCAATTGCAAGTTACAGCAACCCTGGCGTTACTCTAACCTGCTCTAGGAACTGAGCCAGGCCAAGGCCAGCTCAGAACTGGTAAGGAATAAAAATGGCTTCAAGCCACCTCTGCTCCACCCCATTCAGGTCAGTGCTGAGCGCAGCTCAGCCAGTGGAAGGGTCTAGCCCCAGGTTTCTTGCTTTACTTACTATATCACATTGGCCCAAGGTAGGCTGAGAAGATAGCAGAGGTCTGTTGAGTCAATTTAGCAACTCAACTAGCTAAGAAATCAAATGCATTTGTCTCCAGGCATTAACAGTTCTTCCTTATATGCTGTTGACTGCTAAAAATAGCTGCTAGTCATTCAATACATGCATAACACTGATGTGACCGGATCTGTATTTATTGGCTCTTTATTTTCTTGAAGTTTATTTTATATATAGAAAAGTGCTCTGGTAAGATAAAAAATCCTCTTAACGACATCACTTTTCTGGTCTCCCTTCCATTCTCTCACATATCTACACTCTCTCATTTCTTCCATTCATTAGAGCACTAGTTCTTTAAACAAAAACAAACAACTTTTCTGTTTCCATCAAGTCTGTGTGCACTTTGTTTTATGTGTGACCTGGGAAGTATGTCATTACATATGCCTCATTCAGACCTGGGATCTGGGAGGTTTGGTGTGTGCGTGCAACCTGTGCTGATGTCCACTCTTGTCCTGTCTACATACAGTATCCTCCACAACCACCTCCCTCTCCAGCCACATAGCAATTTCAGGATTTAACATTAAAACCAAAGATTTAGTTAGGTCAGAATAAAAAAAAATAAAGGAAAAGAGGAGGAAATAATATGTCTAGAACACCTAAAACGTGGTCTGTGGTCCTGTGCCGCAGCCACGTGACAGATACATGTTCCTCTCCAAACTTACTGAAAAATATGCCAATATGGATTATTAATGTGGTGGGGGATTTCATCGATTCCAAGGCCAGAAGGGTTCATGATGATCAGCTAGTCTTACCTCTTGTATAACATAGGTAAAATATTATGGCCGCCTAATGACTCCTGCATCAAGCCTGAGCTTCAGCACCACTCTTAGGCATTGTCTCCATTTACTGAGAGATCCGTGCTGCAGAGATTGATCTAGAAGGTCTAGAAAGGACCTGCTAAATCCACCACTGATTGCACTCCCATTGACTCCAGTGCTCCACCGCAGCACAAGGAGTAAGGGAAGTGGACAGAAGAGTTTCTCCCATTGACATCCCCCCTCCCGCAGTGGGGAAGCCACAGTAAGTCCAACTAATATATGTCAGCTTCAGCTATGCTACTCGCATAAGTTGAGTTGCATACCTTAGTTCGACTTTGCTATCTAGTGTAGATCTGGCCTTAGACAGACATCCCTTTTTAATGATGCAGAATCTACTATCAACTGGTGAAGCAGAACCTACCATGCTCCCAGGAAAACTGTAGTAATGGTTAAAAACTTCCTCCCAAATTTGTCTAGGGTCATTCAGCTTCCAGACATTGGCTCTTGCAATGCCTTTTTTGTGAAGGTCAGATGCTCCATCTCTCAAATGAGGTCATAGTTTATGAACACTTGACTGGTCTTATCAAAGCCTGGCCCACTAGCTAAGATGGAACGTAGGACTTACCATGGCCCGCACACCCACACTGGGTTATTGTTAAACTGTCTAGGGTTGTTTTTTTAAAACTTGCCCTTTGAGACAGTGCAGTTTGAATGGACATAAAAGGATATAAATCTATGGGAGACTGAACTTCGTCCTGCCAGGAGCCAAGAGTTCTTATACTAAGTAGTATAAGAACAGGTTGATTCCAGCCATCCTCCTCCTTGAAGCAGAGCTGACCGCCATGGACACCACAGGTCCTACCATGTAACACTCCATCTTGATGTGTGTGCCCATTCCCTGCATTGCGATGGAGCACTGCATGATGGGACCTGTAGCAGTACCTGAGCACAAAAGGGGATTGTGTCCCTGAGTAAATGTATGGCGTAATGATAATCTAACACTAGGTTACTCTTGGCAGCCTTCAGATTAGCCAGTGCTCTTCAGACACCTCTGCTTTCGCCTGAGACTTAGGCTTTGTCTGCACTGGCAATTGAATGACAAAGCTTTTGTGGTTCACAGGTGCTTAGGCAGATGCCCTGAACTACAAAAGCTTTGTAGGGACAAGAGAGCGCTCCTGCCAGCATGCAAACGTGGCTAGTAAGGGGTGGAAGGTTTTGTTGGCAAAGATGCCAGGAACAGTGTTTACGCTGCCTGAATATAAGTCGCTGTGTAGTATAGACATACCCTGAGTCTTCATTGATCACTTCTGCCATCTAGAAAGCAATCTAGGAGCAATCGCTGCTGCTGCTGCAGCAAATTTTAAGACTAAATTAATAGCTGGCATGGGATTTACTGCTGAGTCACAGTGAACAAGCTAGTGCTCTTGAACACGGGGTGGAGGGAGGGGTGAACTACAAGTAATTCTATTACCCCGGGGACACATCAGCCAGAACATTGCTACTCTCCTCCCTGCCCCATAAAAAGCTCCTGGTTCCATTCCCTCCTATTGCTGGCCTGGCCCATCTGCCACCAGCCACTGCCCCTCCCGCCCCCCCGCCTCAGAGTAGTGCCCCAAGTCTCCCCCAGCCCCAAAGCACTGGAGAGGAGAGCTGGGTAGCGCAGCTGTAGCCTGCCACAGCCCTGGAGGTCTGGGGAGCCCAGTGATGTGGCCCCAGCCTTCCCAACCCCTGGCCATAAAGATCTCCCACCCCCCGCAGCCAGGCCATCAGACGCAGTATTGGGCAGGCAATGTGGCCCAAGTGCCCCCAGTGCTGGGCAGCCAGAGTGGTCCCAGCACCAGGAGGACAGACGGCGCAGGGCGGCAGGAATGGGACTGGATACTGGTGAAGCAAGAGTGGGGCAACATGAGGCAGTTTGGGAAAGCAGCACCTTCCCCTACATGTGTGTGTTTGTGTGTGTGTGTGGGGGGGGTGTTAATGTGTGCACAGACTTTCAACTGCAGAGCCAGAGGGGTATTTGGGAACCACACTGGACTTGCTTGGCACATATGGGGAGGGGGTGTGTGTGTGTGTGACAGAACATTACAGAAGTATTTTGTACTCTCCAGAGCATGGAACGGCAGGGAATCAACATTTCCACAGCCAGGAGGAGCCAGCTGTTGGTCCAGCTCCTTGAGACAGCTCTGTCAGCCAACAGCAACTTGGCTGACAGGGGGCAAAGCCTTCCCTTGCCTATGATACCTGCTGCCTCAGGCAAGAACACTACCAGCTTGTCACCAAGGCTGTGGGTCTCAGTGGAAGGGAGATAAACTCGCCTATAAACAATCCAAATACCTAGAATACTTACATGAAGAATATTACCAAAACTATAACATTAGCTCACTGCTCACTCTCAGTGTACCTCTTCTAATTCCAATAAGTTACAGACTGGTCCAAACCCCACTGCAGTCAATGGGAGATTCTCTGGCAACTTCAGTGAGCTTTGCATAATTTTCATTAGGAGCATGGATCCTAAAACACTTTCAAATTATTGACAAAGGAACAGCTTCACCAATCACTGAAATGCAGCCACTTCTGGGGTGAAGCAAACAACTTTTAACAGTTCCATGCAACCGTTTATGAGGGGAGGTCAGGAGGAATATTATAGCCAGCTGAATATAAAGGGACCAGTTTTTGGTAGGCGGAATGCCTTTTAAACCTAAGGATTCCTGCTTTTCCTTCTTTGGAGTTTGACAATCTGGCTATGTCTATACTGTGCCTGCTTGGTGCAAAAAATATGCAAATGTGGTGAAGCGTGGAATATCGCCACACCTTATTTGCATCATTAATGAGGCTCCGTTTTTGCACAAGAGGCTTTTGCACAAGAGCCATTCTTCCTGAAAAAAATGCGGAAGAATGGCTCTTGCACAAAAGCCTCTTGCGCAAAAACAGAGCCTAATTAATTATGCAAATGAGGCATGGCAATATTCCACGCTTTGCCTCATTTGCATATTTCTTGCACCAAACGGGCACAGTATAGACATAGCCTCTATGTATTCATTTCTGGAGAGGCAGTGAGCATTAGACACTGAAAAAGAGAAAAAAATCTTCCCCAGAAGAGGACAGCTCACATTTTTTCAGAGTAGAAAACAGCATCCTCACTGAACCAGAAACATATTTAATGAGCAGGGCACTAGCTCTGAACTCCTCTTCCTTTTGTTTTACTCTGCAAGTTTTATCAGAGAAGAATCCCATTTGGTATTTTTTAGAGTAGCCTCACGCTATTAAATGCACCATTTCACCTTGATTCCCTTTTATTGAATGTCAACTTCCAAACTTCTTGTGGCAGGTGTTCTTTCAATTCTACCTCCTAATTTCCTTCCTTCCCCTTGCAAGCAAGCCAGCTGCCACTGTGCCTCACTAATAGTTTTGGCATCTGTACGCTGGATAGCAACCATCTCATGCTAAAATAAATTGCTGCCACCTCATTTTACTCTTTGTTCACTACCAATTTTTTTGGTTAAGTCTGTCAGTGGTTTCTCTTTGCTTCTGGGTCCTACCTTTTAAGTTTCATTGCTCCTCCCTGGGCACTGCGAAACCGAACACTTTCTCTCTTTGTCTGCTGTGTCTCGTCTATGGGTTTCGTAACTGTAACTAGATGTGAGGTGGCAAAGCCTGCTCTGCTAGCCCCTCGCCCTCCCTCCATGAGGAGTGCACAGGCTAGTGCCATCTGCCAATGGGAAAGCATATTGCACATTTGCAGTCTGGGGACACTGCACCTTATTTTCACATGCATGCACACCGATTTAAAAAATACAATACAAAATGAACTTGTGCCATCAGAGAAATGACTCAAATAAGTGCAGTGTTACCTGGAATGTAGAAGTTCTCACCTGGGAAAGCTGTGATAGGTTCTGAAAAGGGAAAACATATTCTGGTTTTAAAGGGGAGAATGTTTAAACCAAACAGAAGATCCCGTCTGATGCATACTTAATTACTTATCAGTGACATCTCCTCAGGCCAAACATCAGCATCTATGACCCCTTTGACTATACGAGGATCCCCAAAAGAGTTATTCCTAAACTTTACTAAGGCGACTCACTAGCTGTATGTAAGTTCATGGGTTGGGCCCAAAATCATATGCCAGTGCCACTCAGATTTGGCCTGGCTGCTGGAGCAGAACAGGAGCTGGGTGGGCTTACTCTCCAAACTTGCTCACCAGACCCCCTCCACACCAGGACCACAATCTGCTGTTTGAGAACAGGGTTACCACGTGGCCAGTATCTGACTGGCCTGGATGTTTTTTTATAGATGTGCCAGTTTCCAGAAAAATTATTTAATCTGTCAGGGTTTCTTTAATGTGGGTCAAAAGATTTGCATTAATACCACGATACACTGGGATAGCTGATGCTAAAAGTTTTTGTGTTCAGTTAAAGATGCTGCAGTGTTCGCACAGCTGCAGTTTAAGTGATAACAGATCAAAATTATTGAAGAAACAGCAGCTGTCTGGCCACCGAGACATAAGGGCACCTCTTGGGTGTATGTAAGAGGGTTTGAGTCACGTGAGAGTCAGGAGACACGTGAGGCCTATGAAATAACGCATGATCAGGGCAATGGTGCAGATCCTACTGCACGCCTGGAAAAAAAAAAGCTCGAATCAGAAACTACACATTCAAAAACAATGGCCTACCCAAAACAGGCTACGTAGACTGGCTGGAAAATGCGCCTGTTGGTTAGCAATGAAGTTCTCAAGCATTATCTCTTTAGATACTATACATGGCTGTTGAAAGGGGTGTTGGGGATTGCCTTGTGGTTGGGATTTGGGGTGGAGGTAGGCTTGACGTGGGCAGGGAGAGGGCAGGGGATGCTGGGTTTTTTTTTCATTTAAAAGTTGGTAACCCTATTGTGACAAACCCCTCCCCCCATGCTTTATGAAATGGACTTATGGACACAAATATGCATAACTCAAAGATGTGTTGGACAAATTACCTCATGTAGCCTATCAATCTTAATGTCATAATCCACTGGATCTGTATATCTTATTTTGGTGTATGTATCATTCTTGTATGTAAAGTTAGATATATGGATGCTTTATGGTTTTAAAAATGCAAATGCAAGCCATCAGGGTGTTTCCCCCAAGGTCTGGTCACCTCTAAACAGCCCTTTTGTCCTTAAAATCTTAGCAGTGGTTGGTCCTAGGAAGTCATGTGACCTCCCTAACTGGTAGGTGCTGGACAGGGAATTTTCCATGTAAGGGTGGAATGTAGAAACAGAATTCCCACCCAAAATGGAATCTATAAAACAATGGGAAGCTAGCAGTTTCTTTATCTTTGGCTGGCATGGCACTCTGAAGAGGATAACTAAAGAGCCCAGGGAAAAGGAGACTTCCCTGGTTTGGAGGCTTAGCTGGAATAAGAATAATTTTAGGGTGAGTTTGTAATAAACTGGAGCTAACTCACAGGAACCTCTCAGTGGAAGTAATGGTGGGGATCACAATGTTGCAGAGAGTCTTGGGGGCCCCTTTCATAGACTTATAAGACTTTAAGGGCAGAAGGAACTATCCTGATCATCTAGTCTGACCTCCTGTCTGTTGCAGGCCACAGAACCTCACCTGCCCACTCCTGCAATAGACACATAACCTGGGTGAGTTACTGAAGTCCTCAAGCCATGGTTTAAAGACTTCAAGGTAGAGAGAATTCATTATTTATATTAGTTTAAACCTGCAAATGATCCATGCCCCATGCTGCAGAGGAAGGCAAAAACCCCCAAGTCTCGGTCAATTAGACCTAATGGAAAATTCCTTCCCAACCCCAAATATGGTAATCAGGTAGACCCCGAGCATGTGGACAAGACCCACCATGCAGATACCTGGGAAAGAATTCCCTGTAGTAACTCAAAGACCTCTCCATCTAATGTCTCCAGCAGCTGGGGATTTCTGCCACGGGCAGTTGCCGAAGGGCCACACGCCTTTATAGGTAATCTGGGATGGGCCTGAGCTAAAAAGCTGGATTTAGATCCAGACTTCAGGGTACACTATGCCCCAAGTGCTGAAGTGTTTGAATGCAGGGACCCTGCTACCAAATTCCAATCAGAATCAGTGAGGGGTGTTTAGAGATGGGCTGGAACTGAGACACCAGATCCAGCTTCAGTTTGCACCCGCAGGTGCCACGTCACTACATGCTACCCATTCTCCCCATTGTCTTACAGATCCAATACACAAAGGAGCATGATTTTTGAAGTTAATTTGAAGATGCGATCTGTTACAAATCATTGGATCTGAAAAGCAATAACCAGTGTTATTAGTGATTACTTGTGCTCAAAGGTAAACGACTTCTGAGTATTTTTAGTTTACTTCTGCATTACGCCTGTGAGTCACAGAAGCAGGCTGTGGCGGTAAAGAGCAATGTGAAATCATCGCTCAAGTTCAGAACACGAGTGACAGGTTTTCCAAAGGAAAAATTATTGAGAGTTATTAAAGTTCTTTTCAGGCTGAAAGGGAATCATTACTTCCCAGGATTACATTTTAAAAACAGTAGCCTGTTACCCTTGTCAGTTACTTTTATGGTACTGACAAAAAGGGAATGTGGTATGCGCATATTGTTTCATATTACTATGGTGGCTTCGGAAGTGACCTTACAGATGAGATAGCAGTTAAAACCATTTTAAAATCCCTTTGTCAGGCATGATCAGAACCAAAATAACACCTAATTATTATTAGGTTCATAGGTTCAGATTAGAGTTCCTGAAAAGATACAAGTAAATCTATGTAGCAGTTTGATGCAATTTTTAGAACTATCATTTTTTGTGGACCCTTATGACTTACAAATGGGATTGTTTTAACACTTAAAGCTTTACTTACATGTAGAGAAAAACAAAATATTGGCGATCAGGCAAGATTGAGTATTTTATAAAAAGCTTGAAAAGAAAAAAGTTAAGAACATAAGAACATTATTCATCATTCATGTTTCTTTTTATGCTATGGAGGCCATGCCATGTTTGTCAATTACCCAGACGGAATTTTGCGTGTGCCACATTAGCTCTTTTGGCATGAGGGCAAGTGGTCAGAAGAGCTCAAAGCTTCAAAGAAACTGGGACTCACAGAGGTCAGAACTTGTCTGGTCTAGCTCTTGTACTGCCCTTATCACTGCAGTATCATCCGGTGGTGTATTAAGCAATGTGACTATCAATTGTCATGTGTTGTTCATTTTCTTGCTTGTTCCAGTGCCCTATCATGCTGAATTTAGGAAGATCCTGGCAACTTGTTCAGAGTCATCTTGCTGATATGAACCTTTCTAAGTCCACCTTGGGCCATGGCCAGCACCAGTGGAAAAATTCTGATTTCAGCCCAATTAGATGTGGCCCCTTAGGAGGTATGTAACAGCCAAGCACTGCTCTGAAGCTGTACAGAAGGGGAGGTCCACTCCCATGGACATCTGCCACCACTGACCCTACTTACTGGATATTTTACATAGTCCAGCTCCTCCCACCACACCTCTACAGCCAGACTCTGCCATGACAATGAAATCATGGCACGCTCTAGCCCAGGTTCATTATCTGGTGACTGCCATTATGCAAATACAACAAAGGAATGGGTAGGCTAGATGGGTGAACGGTTGAATTACCATTCCAGTGGTAAATCACTAATACATGTTTTCAAAGCTTATGTAGCTTTCATGTTTAATGAACCTGTCTACATGACTTTTGCCCTGGATCAGGAAATGATGAATTCTTGTACAAGCTTCTCTTTCATTATTATGTTAAAATTGCTACAAAACCCCTCTGCTATTTATTTCTCATTAGAAAAGGCTCCTATTGAACCCATCAGCCCCACCAAGCATGTAATGCTGACTGGCAGCTGGTTTCCTTTGTCTAGCGCTTTCCTTTTAAATTTTGTGTATGCCCTTTCTATTGCGAATTCTTTAATAACCCCACCTATTGTTTCAGCCCTCCTCTGTAGACATATGTACTCCCATTGATGCCTTTGACACCAGTACCTGCCTTCCCTAAGGACTTATTTCCCCTGATTTCCCTCAGATGCAAAGACCAGCTTTATTAAAATCCAGAAAAATCACTGTAATTTAGGCAGGAGAAGAGTTCTGGTCCCTTTGCAAACTCCTGGAAACAAAGGCTCTCATGAACTGGACTACTTTTGCTGCATACAACAGTGATTCCTTGTCTAATTTTGTGCCAAGAGAACATGAGAATCAGAAGGTGTAATTCCATGAGCTGCGTTATGCTGGAGGTCAAGCAAGATGTCACAAAGATCCATTCTGGCCCTAAAAATCTATGATGTTGTGAGACAGCTGTTTACATACCCATACAGTTTTCTAGGGAGATATCGGAGCCAATCTGGACGTCATCTATGGCAATTTCTCCCGAATGTCCTTTTCTTATAACGCCCTCAAACACAATCTAGGAGTAAGTCAGAACAGAAATGTCATTATTAAGCTTCCACTCCCAAGCAGTTCTTCTTGCCCTGGGAGAAAGAGAAGGAAGTGTGCACCCCACTTTTCGGTCCCCCCTGAGGCACTACTGGCAAGGGCCAAATCCTGGTGTCCAACTTCCTGTGCAGTGAGAATTCTGCCTGAGCAGGGACTGAATAAGAACTCAGGGAAAAGTTTATCATTTGGCCTAGTGACAGCTGGATTCCCAACTCACAGTTTGTTTGAATAAAACTCATTTTTCAGGGACTACAAGCCAGGGCAATCGACTTGGAGGGTTTGTTAGTTATCGTGGGCTTAGCAGGAGTCAATCAGCATAGTTCCACTGAGGTCAACAGAGCAGCACAGTTAAGGAGCTAGCCCACTGAGTTAATACTGGGCACAGCACATGGTAAAAAAAAGGATTAACACCTGGAGTAAATGTACAGTGATAATACATATCAAAATACTGCGGGAGACAGGCACATTGTTTCTAGTTCATCACTGAGGACATTCAAAAAATTGAATAGACTAATTAGCTGTTAAAAATGCTGGGTGAAAATACCTGCATTATTTAAGTAATATTCAGTTAGCTGATGTCTGTACATCACTTTTAACATGCAAAGTACTATCTAAATGCCAACTACTCTTATCTGTAAGCACACTGCGTGCACTGGTATTTTATTAAAAAGCCAAGCGAACATACACAGACCAGCAATACATCTCCAGGGATACTGGTGCAAAGACCTTTCCTTCATATGTGTAGCCATCACTTCCTTGCCACTGCTAACTTAAAGCCAATTCTGCAGTCCTCCCACAAGCAACACTCCCACTGAAGTCAACTGGGAATTTTGCAGGAGTCAGAACTGCAGGGTCAGAGCCTTAGTCCCATGTAGCAGAGACCTTTTTCCCATTCCCAATTGGTCACTGCATGCTGAGCACAGTGACTCATTAGTAAGGCAACACATGTTCTCTGGTGAGCTGGCGAGTTTTGGCTTGCCTTACCAGCCAGCTGTGGCAACTCTTTGGCTGGGGAAGAGATTGATATGCTACCCTGCAACCACTACCCAGGTGACCCTTTTGTTAACCTCACAATGGGGTGCTGGCAGCCTTGGAGAGGTCTTGTGGGCTCAATCCTCTTCCCACTGACACAAAGGATGCAGTATGGGGCCCCTAATCTATACAGTCTGCTTGCCTTTTGGTCTCAAGGTGTCTCAGAGTCCTGACTTCATTCACCTCCACCCCCAACACCTAGACTTGGAGCCAAGGTCAGGAAAGTGGTGTTTGCTTTGTTTTCATTCTCTTTCAAAGCGGGCTCCTTCCCTCCCACCTCCCCACCTTTCTACTGGCAGGATTTGTTTGTGTTTGCTCCTTAGGGCTTTGTGTCTCTTGTCAGATTACCTGATAATCATCTAAAAGAAAACAGAGGAAAATATTTGTAAAAGGGGAGATTTCAGGGATATAAAAGGCAACAGGATGAACAAAGACCTAAGTCTGTGTATAAAGACAGGCACATTCTGAATAACAAATAGAGTGTTATTTAGTTACTATAGCAACATAAGAAATACAGTGAAAACAGCCATCCTCGACAACGTTCCCCAATGATGAATGGGCACAGCCCTTTGAAATATTGACATAAGTATCACTAAAATCCACTGGTAGCTCAGAACAAATGGCCCTTTATCATCTTACTTGATAGTCCATGTCGTAGCTTGGCAGAAGGATCCGTCCCTCTCTCCACTCATCCCCTTGGTCTTCTGAGATGATCCACAACAGCTTATTCTCCTGGCTTGCTTCCCGCCACACCTGCAGCATTATCCCACTACCCCCAAATGCTTGGTACTGAAACACCATGCACACAGCACTCCTGGGCAAGTAGATCACAGGGCTGATAAGCCGGGTGTGCTGGTCCTCTCTCCTTCCACTGCTCTGCAGCCGCAAGTAGCGTTTACTCTCTGTCCAAGGAGAAAAGAAGTAAAACTTGATTGGATGACCTGATAGCATTTGTAATGAGTATTGTGCCTTCCTGTTCTCAGCCTAAGAGGATAGCAAGACCAGCTCATGGCACGTCATCTACAGGTTCTTCTAAAGTACACCGGCTCATGTTTTGCTTCACAGGGTGCACTGGTCCTTAGAACCTACCCTGTACACATTAAGATGTACCTTTTCTGAGCATCATGTAGTGATTTAAACTCACACACCATTACGGGGTGGGGACCGTTTATGGGTCAGTGGCAACATACAA
Organism: Pelochelys cantorii; assembly: GCA_032595735.1. Lineage (NCBI taxonomy): Eukaryota > Metazoa > Chordata > Testudines > Trionychidae > Pelochelys > Pelochelys cantorii. The sequence goes on along the minus strand of CM064332.1, from coordinate 65,120,656 downwards.
GTGAGAAGCAAACAAATTCAGTCGGGGGCCGCATACAAGCGAGAAGCAAAAAATCCAAAAACAAAACAAAACTGAGAAGGAGAAAGACACTCCCTATATTCCCCTCCCACACCAGAACCTAGAGGGGCCCAGCGTAGTAGATTCTGTGTGTGCTCCAGCCCCGCAGGAGGGCAGTGGGGTAGCTGGAATGCCAACGCAGGCTCCCCAATGCCTGGGGGTGTGTGGCTGAGCCTCGGGGGCCAGATCCAGGCAAGCCGGGGGCCTCATCTGGCACCCCGGGTCTGAGGTTCCCCACCCCTGGTTTAGTGAATCATTTGCTGTATGCAGCTAGGTGAGCTTCATATTCAGGTTCAAACATAGCCTGAAACTGGGATTTCCTTTCTATTTGCAACATGTATATTGTGCTTCATTTCTATGGGTGCTGAATGAAAAAATGGGCAGAGAGAATGAGTGCGCCCATTCCTGCCGTACATCCTGCGTGAACTAGTTCAGAACTTAGGGTGTGTCTACATTTGCACCCTCTTTTGAAAGAGGGATGCGAATGAAGACATTCGAAATTGCAAATGAAGCCGGGATTTAAATAACCCACGCTTCATTTGCATATTTGCGTTATGGCGCTGTTTCAAAATAGCGCTATTTCAAAATAACAGACGCTGTTAAGACACGGTTATTTCGAGAGAAAACCCTTCTCTCGAAATAACTAGTAAACCCCATTGTATGAGGAATAACAGTTATTTCGAGAGAAGGGTTTACTCTCGAAATAACCGCGTTTTAGCAGCATCTGTTATTTTGAAATAGCGCTATTTCGAACTAGCGCCATAATGTGAATATGCAAATGAAGCGTGGGATACTTAAATCCCGGCTTCATTTGCAATTTTGAATGTCTTCATTTGCAACTCTCTCTCTAAAGAGGGTGCAAGTGTAGACATACTAAGTTTCAGAGGATTCACAGCAGGGATCCCAACAAAATACCACAAGCAGGGCAATGCTGAGGTATTTCTCATTGTAAAAACACACAAAAACACTACTGCACATTCATTCAGCAGCATTTCAGGGAGGGGGAAATGGACTGGACGCCATTTGCGTCAATGGTGTCCCATCTGTCCAGATGGGAAAGATGGCAACCCTATCTGGGAGCTGTTAGGAGGGAGATATTGGAATAGAAAATAAATGGAAATTCTTTTCTGATGTGGGGAAGATGGAGATGTGTGTAACATAAACTGAAAACCAATAGTGACAGATTCTAGAGAAAATAATTCTGCGATGGAGCCAGAATGTTATAGGATCTGAAACAAAACTAGCCCTGCCAAGAACATCTGCACCCCAAACAATCCAGATAAATCGAGAGATATTACTGGACATTAGCAAACTTGTGCTTTATCAAGCATAAACTCAGTATTTTTGTGGAGTCTAGTGTCTGAAAGAGAAATACCCACTGTATCAATAAGAAGCCTGAGACAGAGCAGTAAGGGGGATGTCTTTTTCACCAGCAGCCATAGTGTGCTAGGATACCGATAAATAATGACACTGGAAAGCATAAGCCAAAGATTGACATAATTAGGACACGTTATAGTCAGAAAAAATGACTCTGTAATAATGACATTGTGGGGGGTTTCATATTTATTCTGCCTAAAATGTGCTTGGCTTACAAGCTTGAAGTTGATTTTTCTAAGCGCTAGCATTGCGAACGCTCCCTACTATCTGGATATCAAGCTTATCACGCTGTGTTCTTTGTGACTCTTTTCATCACTGGTGGTAAGTACTTTGCAATCAAAACCGAGCTGACAATTTTGTTGATGATACGTGAGGCAGAATGAAGTCCGGTTCTCAGTTTTTCCATGCTGTAGCTGAATTGCTCCAGAAGTGCAAATAAGAAAATGAACTTGTTTTTGTAAGAAAAGTATGCAGCGATGACTCAGACAGTGTTAGACACAAGGAGCAGGTGGGTAGAGTGCAATAATGCTTTTTTTAAAAACACACAAGTCACTTTTTGGACTATGACTATGGTATGGGAGAAGGAATAGCTACCAGAACTATAAAGGCCAACCACATCCCATCACACAGGCAAAATTAACAGATGTAACTGGACTTAGAAATGCATGGAGCAGCAAAAGGCCTCAGGCACTGCACTTGGCTGGGCTAATCTAGACAAGGGATGTGTAAAACGTGGGTTTTTTGTAAACATGTAACTGCTACTATATGGCTGGTATCATCAGCATACCATGTGACAGCTCTTTTCTCCTTTCCTTTGACATGAATACCACTGATTTAACATCATGCCTTGAGATCTGTAGCTTTCTGTCCCTACTGCACTCCTGCTGTCTTAGCTTTCTTGACCTCTATGGGTCTGATTCTGAAAACCTCTCCACTGGCCTAAGTCTGCTTCTACTGAAGTTTTACCACCAACAGCAACAGAAGAGTTAGCTCAACAATAAGCAATCTGAAAATCACACCAAACGCATCTCCAGAGCAAGACCCGAGGATGGACTGAGCTCAGGTTTCAAAACACCAGAAGGCAGATTCCCACTCAACCCTCCCCCCACCGCCCAAAACCCAATCAATTTACTACTGCTGCTGCATCAACTAAATGAAGCCAAAGTCAAATTTTGTCTGAACAAAATACTAAACATTTGTATACTTTTTTATCATATGTCCAGGGAGTAACGGAGACACGGTTATTCCTTGGGAAACTCTACTGACTTCAGATGAATTTGTCCACTTTGTCCAGTTTAATGCAAACATCAGCAGAAAAATGATCAGAGTGTTTGCCTAGTCCCAACTGAATGAAAATCACTTGAAAAAGTACCATGATGCTCTCTGATGGGGGAAGTGTCTAGGTGATTCACTACAGAGTGGTGGTGGAGGAGGAGAAGATGTGAGCGATAAACAAGAGGAGGAAGCAAAAAGAACAAACTGTACTTCATGCATACGCAGTGATAAGATATAATCAGTTGCCAAGCTCTCCTGAAATCAAATTCTCTTTCTATAATTTGCCACCAGCTTCTTCAAAGGAAAAACAAAACCAAAAATAAAAAGCAACCTTAAAAGGAAAAACAAAAACCAAACAGCAACAGTATTGTTATCTTGAAGCTAAGACTGCTTCCCAGGTAAGTCACCCAGTCACAAATAAAAATACCACTTGGAGTTTTGAGTTGTTAGCCCTTTCTGAAAATGGCGTCTATTTGACTATATCCTTGTCTTCCATGTGTTGATTGACCTCTTAGACTGATCCTGCCATGAGATCCTTGTGTCCCTGCAGAGACCTGGTCAAGTCAATGGGACTCTAATACCGGGAGCTGCCTGAGTGGATCCAGTTGCAAAACAGGTGTCCTGAATTGCAAGCTGTTCAGGGAAGGGATAGCTTCCTATGCGTTTGTACAGTATCTAGCACAATGTGGCTATGATCCTAAATGTGGCCTCTGCATACCCCATTTTCCAAAGCTAAAGTCAAACCTCATTTAGGCATAACTGAGTGAAGTACTGAGCCACCCTAGCTCCCACAGAAGGCCTTGAAGATATTCCCAGGCTCTGAAAAACCTAGTCAGCTGCATAGCTGAAGACAATGTGGCATCGGCACCTTGCTTTGTGAACATGCCCACGGTAGCTCTGGCTATGCATCACACGCTGGTGGGCCAGGAAACGAGTGTGAGCTAAATACAGCTGTGGCAAAGTTATGTTGACATCAGGAGAGATATGTCCACTTACAGCAGGGCTGATTTGACCTGGTGAACTGTTCCCATTTCCAGCAGTTTGTGTAATCAAAGAATTTTCTGAAATGCTGCCAAAAACAATCCAGCATCACCTCAACACCACTCTCAGAGCCTGCTGAAACTCAAACTTCCCTGCGTTTATGAGGACTCTCGGCTGGTCTCTTTTTGGAGAGATAAAGTACGGTCTCGACCTATTTGAACAAAACCAAGTGGTGTGATCCACAGGTGTGCTCAGTTTGGGGGCAATTCTACCACCTGCTCCCCTGCAGCTGACAGCAGGTTTTGTTAGGATGTGTTTTTGTGCTTTGTAATGCAGGTTAGCAGGACCAGTTGAGCAAAAGCAGACATCACTTGCTATCCCATTTGAACATGAAGCTAGTGGGTCACTCTAATGGCAGGAGGGACCTTAATGAAAAACCTTGTGAACATGCTGAGACCAACTAAATAAGGCCACTGCGGAGCTAATTGCTGACTCAGCATGCGTGAACCACGCTGTTCCAGCAGTTGATATTTTTGACACAGTTAATGGAAGGCTTGCAGAGCAGAGAAGACACCTGAAAGAAAATCTCTTCTGTTGCTAAAACATTTGAAGAAAAACTACATAGAAGATTTGATCAATCCTTTCAGGATCAAACAATGCATTTCAGCCATTCCCCTGGATTTTTGATTCTAAGCATCTGTTCTTGCTAATGACACAGTCGATAAGGCTCCCACAGAACTGGCATCCGAGGTTCAAAAGGCCAGCTCACAGAACAGCTCACAGCATCTTAGCCTACTGCTGTTTCTGCAAACGGTGCTTCTGCCACTTCCCATGGAGATTTATGGATACATCTGGATTTAGTAGACCAAGAGCAGCGTGAACACGCAACTGTCACTGACCAGACAACAGCATAATCAATTATATGTGCACCTTAGCGAACCCCAGGTCAATCAGAAGACTGATCCTCCAAACAAACCATCTGGAAATCCAAACAAACCATCTGGCCAACATGCACTTCTTTTGGCTAGCACCTTCCCCTCCTACTAGCGAGCCATTTGAGAGATTATTAGGTGCAGCGGGAGATGAAGTCTAACAGCTCAGGTCATGCTTAAATCATGAGTTGGTACAGCAGCTTGTCTCACAAGGTCAACCTATCTGCACTTGGTTCCTGAATACACAATAATAGGCTCCCAAGAAAAACAGCTACCCTGACGGGTCCCAGCAGCACATCTGGAAGTGTTCCAACAGAACACGTTGCGTAGGATATAAATAATCAATTACCACAGTTCTCAGTCAAAGGCCATAAAGTTTCCTCTTCATTGAACATTGTTGACTTACAATTGCTACTCTGTGCCAGATCTTTACATTCACCCATACCTCTTTCCCAAGTCACTGCACTCACCATTATTACAAAGCTAATTCCTGTGGGGTTTTCACTGGAAGCACTACTCCCCACCAACTCCTGCCTTTTGGTTGTAAAGGGCTTTGCTGCTTGTGATTGCCGTCACTAGTGCATAGTCACAACCACCACTTTCACTTGTCTCTGTGAAGGATGTAACCAAGTAGTAGTTGACCAACCAATAAGCCAAGGTCAAGGTTTATTGGTTAATGTAGTTGACTACTCGCATTCCCCCCCTTGCTGCTCCTGTATTAGAGCAGCATAGGGTGTCAGGGGGTTCCCCAGGATTGGAGCCGGACTGCGCTAGCTGCCAGCCCCGCCCCTGAGAACTACAGAATAGTCGACTAACCGCTAAGAATTCATGAGGTTAGTCGACTATTCTATTACCCAGTAGCTAACCTTCCTAGTCTCTACATATCTATATCTAGCTCCTGCTCTTCCAAGCTTGCAGGAGATGGTCCAGGGGACAAGACACTGATCTGAGGTTCAGTTCCCAGCTATACTATGTCTACACTAGCTCGTTAATTCAAGCTAGGTAGGCAAATCAGGCAACCGGAGTTGCAAATGAAGCCCGGGATTTAACTGTCCCGGGCTTTATTTGCATGTTCCCGTCCGGCCGCCATTTTTAAATCCCCCTTAGTTCGAACGAACTGCCCACGGCTACACGCGGCAGTTTAAAGTTAATCCAAACTAAGTCCTTAGTTCGGATTAACTGTTACACCTCATTCCACGAGGAGTAACAGTTAATCCGAACTAAGTACTTAGTTCGGATTAACTTTAAACTGCCGCGTGCAGCCGTGGGCAGTTCGTTCGAACTAAGGGGGATTTAAAAATGGCGGCCGGCTGGGAACATGCAAATAAAGCCCGGGATATTTAAATCCCGGGCTTCATTTGCAACTCCGGTTGCCTGATTTGCCTACCTAGCTCGAATTAACGAGCTAGTGTAGACATACCCTCAGTGATGTGCTGTGTGACCCTGTACTTAGCACTCCACCTGTGACATCCTCCCCTACCTCACAGGGGTGATGGTAAGCTAAAAATTCAAACTGATCATGGGGTGCCCCAATATGCTGATGAGGGCCATATGAATTCTGCTTCTGAGTGCTCAGTGCCTCAAACACTCAAGTAGTAGTTAGAGCCAGATGTTTACGATAAATGATCTCCTCAGTATTTGCATGCAGACTACCTACAAACCAATAGAAACGGCACACTTTGTATGAAACAGAGGAGTGCATGCACTGATCTGTGTGCCTACATGGTTTTATGCAGGTACAACTAAAGGCATCAGCCCACAAATAAAGGCATTACATGCTGTAATGAACTGGAGGAGTGCTGACCAGCACCTGGTGACTAAGGGGTTAATTCAGGGTACGTCTACACTTACGTCCACACTGCAATTGTGTTCTTTAGACAGAAAGTCAACACAGGGGGTTTTCTGACAGCGGTAAAGAGCTCTTTCGGAAAAAGGCATGTGTAGATGGAGAAGAGGGTTTTTTTTTTCCTAAAGAAGAGGCCTCCAGGAAAAAGCACAGGTGCCCTGGTGGCCTCTCTGTCCATAGTAATCACAACAAGATAGAGGCTTGGAATTTGAATTGGATATAGATTCTCTGCCTGCTTTCTTTGTTGGACAGTAACACCAGGGATTGAGAAAGACAGAATGATTTAAACCCAGGCAGCACTATCATGCCCCCACCCCATGGAATTCAGGACAGGGGAGCGGCCTGAACAAAGAGAAAAATTAGAAGTGAGTATCAGGGAAATACGAGTCCAGTTGTGTTCAGGGTAATTTTTCTTTATTTTATGGTTTGGTTTGAACTACTCTGTGTTCAACTACTACTATGCCTCCCCTCCCTGCTTACCATCTAAGCATTGTGCCGAGATTTTTTTCTCTGTTTTAATTTGTTTTCCTCATTTGCTCGGTAACATCTGGCAACCAAGTATGCTTTATCAAGTTTATCTTTTGTTTGGTAATAAAAATCACTTCTTTTAAGGCGATGATTTGATTCTTGTGTCCTGGAAAGTCTGTCTGTGTGTATCTGCAGGCCTCTGACTGAGGGGTCAGCTACCAGAGACTGCAGCTTGTTTTTCTCTTTTCTTTTTCAAGCTCTTTTGGGGCAAAAGAGCTTGGGGTCCCCCTGGGGGTGGTTTCAAGTGTTCACCCCTGGCTTTTTGGAGGGGATCAAAAGCTCTTAATGGTGGCAGTGAATTCCCCAAAATCTGGGTATTAGGATTTTGGGGGGAAGTTTTGGTAACCAGTGCCTGTAGAGGCAACGTTTTGGAGCGCTCTTGCAGGCCCCCACCTTCTGCATTCATAGTGCCAGAGTGAGGAACAGCCTTGACACATGCACAAGCTAGATATCCGTTTTTCTTTACATTTCCCAAAACCTGGCTCTGGGAGTAATTAACCATTCAGTCATTTAAAACACACACACACACACACACACACACACACACACACACACACACACACACACACACACACACACACACACTCTTTGGTTTCCAAAGAATACTCCCGCCCAGTTTTACAGGCAATGCATGGGGCATTTGTACGTGGAGACAAACAGCAGCAAAGGAATGGAAACATCAATTTATAGGAAAACTTCCACAGTGTAAGCCTAGGGCCCAGCACTGTTTTCACTGAAGTGAATGGGAATTTGCCAGTTCTTTAGGGACAGGTCATGACCCTGGCTGTGCTACAGTGCAGGAGGGTAATGGACTCAAGGACTCTCTTTCTCTCCAGCTCAGTCTACCCACATTGCAGGGGGAAGGGATGGCCCAAGTACAGCCATAGGGCTACACTCTTCCTCTTGTGCACAGACGCGGGGAAGGGTTTAAACAGAGTAGCTGGCCTATCAGTGAAGGGACCTGCAGCAGGTGGAGGGCTGAGAGCAAAGGAAGAATCAGCAACCACACTATAATTCACAGTGTGGGTCATGATCTGTTCTTGGGGTGGAGCAGCTACTTGCTTCCTCCTCAGTGGGTGCACTGGCAAAGCCCACGAGGATCAGGGTCTATTTGTGCAAGTAAGAACTGGGTGGCTCCCTTGGCTCCACAAGAATCAATGGCAAAACTCCCACTGACTTCTAAGTGATTGGGCTGAGCCTTCAAGGGACAAACCGCACCAGCCTTACTGACACGGAGCAGTACCTAACACTGCAAATATGCCCCTGAAACTCACAAGGACCCATCGTGGTGTCAGGCTCCAGGAGGCTGAGCCCAACCCCACTCCCCAGAAATTAACAGCAACCACTTCTACTGATTCAGTGGAGCAGTGGAGCAGGATTAGAGTCCAAGTGCCTAAATTCTCACAGAGTGCAATAAAAACGCAGTCCTTGAAAATCCCATGGGACTAACACAAGGCTAGTAAAAGGGTCACCAGCAGCTTAACTATGGCCCAACATATATACATACATATATATATATATATATATATATATATATATATTCACAAAATGAGCTCTTGCAAAACCTCAAAGCAATGCAAATATTTCCCCACTGGAAACATTTTTAAACAAATAAGTCTTTTCCTGCTGGTCCTGCAATCCAAGTATGAGAGCACTTCTGCCCCTGAAAGTGGAGCTGGTCACAAGCCTAAAGCCACAGTGAAATTCTCTCCAGTGACCGTCACTGCTCAGCCTGAGACAACAATAGGGAAAGGAGACATTGCAATTCTCCTACCCACTAGTTTTGTATAGTGTCAGGTATGGCTAGCAATGGTGGATTCGCACATGTGCTTATTTCCCAGACATAGGTCTGAACAGCCTTTGCTCACTCGGGGAGATAGAAATGCGTGCCTATAGGATGGAGCCCTAGGATTTCTAAATGACAGTGTTCTTGTAACTTCTTCTAATCATTTCCTTTACACCTGTAAAAAAGTCTAAACATCCGTGTCCAGATTCTAAGCTGGTATATTCCACTGATGGCAATGGAACAAGATCGACTTGTACCAACTGAAAATATGCTGCCCAGTATCTTTCCAGACTCTTGGCAGTCATTGAAGAGGATGACTGTAGCAGGGCTTCTCAGCACCTGCCCGATTCAAGACAGCTAGTTTAGCAACTGGAAAAAGTGGGTTCCTATTCTGGTCCCTCAGGACCTTGATCTTGCCCCCCTGACATCAATGAGAGTTTTGCCATTGACTTCCATGGGCATGGGAGCAGGATCAGAACCTCATTGAAAGTTGATCCTGTTGCAAATGGTGGTAAACTCCCTCAATGCAGCTACAGGGGGCAATCTGTTGACGTGAAAATCCACAGGGAAAAAACTGCAATCCCTTTTTGGGGCATGACAGCAGAAGAAAGTGGGTTCCTTTGCCCCACAAAAAGGCAAGTGGCAGGTGGAAACAGGATGGCTTTCTGCTGAGTTAAGCAGCTTGGCTTCCTTTCGCCAATAGGGGTAGCTGAATTTGTCATGGGAGGCTCTAAGGGATGACACGGAGACAATCTGTGCCGCTACAAGCACAAGAAACATGGTGCTAATAAAAGAAACGCCAAGGTCCCTGAGAGAATCTTGGAAATACAACTAGTGGAAAGAAAGCCGTGGGTGTCTTGTCAGTTGCAAGGAGCTGTTCCCAATGCCAAAGAGGAGAAATACTTGTGAGCACACACAAAATGAAATCGAAAGATATCTAAGGAATCTGAGCCTGTCTTTCAACAGATTTTTCTAATCAAATGCCTTTTGGATGATTATTTCAGCACGGCCAATTCCCCCTTCCCATGCTCACTCAGCCAGGGCCCCTCCTTTTAATTTAATTTTTTTGTTTTGCCATTTGATGAAGAAACAGAAATACATTCCACATGCCTCTTAAAGGCACAGCACGTTTCTTTCTCCCATGGCAGCACCAAGCGTTCCATGTCAGCACCTTTAAATTTAAGGAGCTCCAACAAATCTGAATGTGTCCTGCCTTTAAACTAAGTACAGCTGCTCTCCTTCACCCAACTGCTCACCCTTGGCAGGAGCAGGGGTTCAGCAGGAAAGACCACCTTGAGCAGAAAGGACTTTTTATCCTTTCTTTGCTTGGAGTCTGGCGATGAATTTTATAAGTAGAAGCAAAATGCTGGAGGGGGTAACTAGAAAACCCTCAGAGGAATGAAGGAGTGTGAGCTAACAATATTGCTATTCTGCTCCCATGCAGCACACTACAAGAGGCTCATTTTTACATCACAGGTCTCTTTTTAAAGCTGAAAAAAGCATCTACTCACTGCCCTTTGTGTTGCGTTGTCGCGTTGTCCTTCCTCATTTCTTAAAGCAGGAACCACGTTGCACTCAATAGTCCTTTTCAGGATGAATCCCTTTACATTCTTCCAATGCAGTGGAAAGCTAGACCCGCTCACCGCCCTGCGGCTCCTGTGTTATCCTGCCTGACGTTCTTCTCCAAACAATGGGGTGCAACTGATCAGTGGGGCAGGGCCATGATTCTACAGCCAGTAGCTCGTGTCACTGACTCAGTGCTTCAGGCAAGAGCATGGCCAGAGGGAGACGAGGCCAGCACCACTTTGGGGCTCACCTTTGTCAACATGAAGCACTGTGTCTGTACAGCACCTAGCACAATGGGGCTCTCAACTCTGTGCGGGACTCTAGGTGCTACTGGAGACAACACCCCCCTTGTCTCTCTAATATCCCCTCGATCTAATATCCAGTGTTGCTACAGATATACTCCAGGCACAACTGTACTGCAAACAGCAGCTACTTGGAGAAATCTCCCTGTGGCTGCCAGAGGCAAAGCTCGCTAAATCAACAGAAGGCTAGGAGCAGTCCCCAAGGGCTGGAGAGACTGCAGTTCAGAAGTACCAGAGAGAAAGAGAGCCAGGGTAAGAAACGGAAGGTCATAGGGTGCAAACTCCAGTAATGGGGCAGACAACCAGAGTGGGCCAGATCCCGGGTAGGAACATCACTCATCCCAAACTGTCCCTAAACACACACGTCTTTTAAGAAAAAAAGGGCAATTAATTGTAGGAAGACTGGGGGAAGAGGAAGTGAAATGAAAAATGGAGCCTGAGTTATAAAAATAGGTAATTTTTCCTACTTGCAGGAGGCTTATTACATTAATTAAACATTATTACAGCGAATGAGATGGGGGGGGGCATTATTAACCCTGGGACTGGCGGTAAGTGTTCTCTCCTGTTGCCTGAGGCCCCAGTGATCCGCAGATATTAATCTTTGTAAGCACTCAAAGTCTGAAGAGATAAACACTCCAACTATGAAAATGTGTTTCTCTGTTTTTCACACTGTGCCCTGTGTCAAGTCAAAGAATATGACGGCTGTCCAAAGAGCCTGTCTTTAATACAGCGTGGGGGCTGTAAGAGATCTGGGTGCCTACTTGGCCAATAGGAAAAAGCAGTGTATGTTTGTATGTTATAAGTAACAGTGAGTGCACATTCATGTGTGTGTTTGAGAGAGAAGTCTCATTATTCAACATATTTCATATATATATTTGCATTCCTCTCTGGTTCTGCTTGCCAGGTGCCCGTAGGCTGCCTTCCAAGAGACTGTTAAAATGGTTAGGCTGGGGTAGGCAATATTTTTCACAGGGGGGCCACTTAATGGTTGTCATGGGCTGGCTCCACCCTCTGGAAGGGGTGGGGCCTGGGGCAGAAGGGGTGGAGCTGGGGACTAGCCTTCCCCCAGAGTAGTCTGGGGCCAGAGGTTTTGAATTAAAAACACAGCAAAGGGCTCACAGCTCCTGGCCCTGCCACTAGTGCATTGCCTGGCAGCCGCCTGGGATTGCTGTGGCTATTTAAAGGGCTCACAGCTCCAGCCTTTGCCAGGGTAGTGTGGCAGCCATGAGCCGTGAACCATTTAAATAGGATCCTGCTGCCTGTGCCACTGTCTGGAAATTTGGTGGCACAGGCAGCTGGCTTTAAATAGAAAGCATCCAGATACAGTCTGTGAGCCAGTTCAAAGTGTTAGGTGGGCTGGATCCAGCCCCTGGGCCATTCTTGCTCAGCCCTGGTCTAGGCAGTCCCTCTGTCGCATGGCTGACAGGTTAGGTTTCAACACTCAATCCTATAGGTAAGAACCAATGGGCAAGGTCAACTCAATCTATCATATCCTTATGCTCTTTAGATACAGGCATTGAAGTCCTTATATCTCCATTTGGCATCCGGAACAGAAGCAAAGCTGGGTGAACCCCATCCTGCCTCAATGGAACCTTTGAATTTCCTGCCCAAAACTCAGTCCATATTCCTGAAAATCAAGTGAACTTCAGCTGAAGTGATATAGAAACCGGTGAGCCCACTTTGAACCCAACAACACTGTTCCCCCGTCATCTCAGATAAGAAGATGGTAAAGGTCCCAGGGCTCGTTCCAAGATACAGGGATAAGGAATTTGCAGGGATTGACTCACTCCCAATCTCTTCAAACAAACCTGAGCAAAACCCTTCCACAGCTAAGACCTGTAAGGCTCATTCCTCCTTAGTCAGAACCCCAAATCCCCTGTTCTGTTCCCACGAGTCTATGCCAGAGCACAAAAGAATAAATCTCAAGCAGAACGAATGTTCTGTATCTTTAGGTCCTGGAGAGCTCTATCCCAACAGATGACTTAAGCCTATTCCATGCAACCACTGGGTGCAGAATAGCTGAAGTCAAGCTCTGTCCAGCCATGGGTAATTACAATGTGTGTACAAGAGGGCGGACACCATAGCAAGAGGGGAGTACTGATGAACTCACATGAAGAAGTCCAGATCAGGATTTTGATGCAAGTCCCAATCTCCCTATATTAGTCCCGAGAGAATTCTTCCCCACAGTGCATGTACAGAATTCATGCAGCTCTGCAAAAATCACTTTCTTCCAGGGAAGCAAAGGGAAGCTGCAAGAGCAGTCACGCACTACTCCCAAGCTGTGCAGGTACATCATTTCAGGCACCCGGCACAGCCAGTGGAGGGGTAAATCACCCAAGCAGTGGTTCCTACCCTAAGTTGGGATCAACAGCTAGTTCCAGCTGGACTAGAGGCAAGAGAGAATTGGACTTCCTCTTCCCCTGCAAGGAGAGGCTGAGACTGTGTGAGACCCACCCCCTTGAAACCTCTCCCAGCTGCAGGAGGTGCAACATCCTCCCCTACTTCCTGCCCCCCCTCACTCCTGAGCAGTTTGGAGAGGAGCCAGTGTATGGGGAGGGGAAATGCTCCCCCATCCACTCAACCCCCTTGCATCCAGTCCTCCCATGCTCAGACGCCCCTGCCACACCTACCCGGCACATACAGAATTCCTTGAGCTCTCCACTCCCAAATCCCACCCCACTGAACCTCAGCCCCTGAAATTCAATGCCATGGTTATTGGACCCATAAAAAAGAAGAGAGCCAACCAAGCAGAATATCCAAAGAATTAGCACAGGAAAAATACCCACTTCTGTATAATCTCAGCTACTGTTAGGCAGTATTACAACAATCTTTTCCATGGAGAAAATGCTATAGCCTTTTTGCCCTTCCCCAAGAACGTATGATCCAGCTTACCAGGTAAGGATCCAGTGCTTGGTCCTGAATTGCTGAACCATGTGCTTCTAGAATGGAAAGACCACATATAATCTGTTGCAGGGTCATTAGACCAACCACACAGGTCTTCAGGGAGATCAAAGTTGCAATTGAATCCTACAGGAAGCGGGGCATCTTATAAAAGGAACATAACAAAATGAAACTTAATTAAAGAACCACCTGCAACAGACTAATGCTATTTAAAAACTAAACTAGCTGGCAAGTCATAAATACTGAAAGAAAGCATGAAATCTCTCTCTGATGGATGCTTTCAACCTATCTCATGTTTCAGCAGCTCTGAGGATCAGCCTTGAGTTCTGCATCATCAAAATGCTCACACCCAGTCCTTCAGTTAATCCACCAAACCAAGCCAGTAGAAATGCAGGCACCCAATGCTTCCAGCCCCTAATCAGCACCTTCTCTTCACCCCCTGGAGTGGCCAAAGATTAAATTCCATCTTAAATGTCAGAGATGAATGTTTCCCAAGGGCCCGCCCCGTGCCCTGCAGTTCCACTCTGGCTCCAAAACGAGAAGAATCTTGAGTGCCCCAAAAGTGCAGCTATCAAGTGACAGATCTAAGCATTTGTGCCAGAAGGGAACAGGATGCCTGGGATTATGAATGGTCACTCCTGGGTCAGTATCCACTAATGAAACTGTTCCCTATGCGACAGAGGGCAGCAGTGGACTAATGGTTCTAAAGCAGCACTTGGAGAATGTCCGAGGAGACACTCCTGACTGGGAAGTGCCAGTGAGCATTGGCCAAATATAGCCAGGGCTTGTCTGTAGCCTTCGTGAGCAGAAGAATTTTAAAATCACTGTGTCCCCAATGTTAATGACTATCAGCAAGAGGTCAGGGACTCACATGGCAGCCATCAGGTGAACACTACCGTGCAGTGGGAAGAGACATTCCCTACCCAATCCCATGTTGGCTCATTTTATTACAATTTAATCTAGTTCCCAGGGAGAAGGACTAGTCCCAATAGCTTCTACTAAATCTGATTAAATATGCCTCATTGCTTGTAAAGTCTGAGAATGAAACTCAGAGCTAAGCATGAAGGGAACCATCATGGGTACTGGCCCGACATGCTAAAATGCATTATGAGGGTAGAAAGCGCGTCTCAGACTGCACTGTGCAGCACACCTGATTTCTGTGGCTTAACGAAAACTGGCGTGCTGACCTCCAAAGTCACTCCACTGATGGCAGAGGCAGTGGAGAGGTGTAACAGCAGTGCAGAGAGATCAGGCCCTTTATGCTGAATCTATGACTTACATTTCTAGAATTGAACCTTAATGGACAGTATGAAATAGTTAATTTGTTTTCAAGGTCTCATTAGGTTTTCCTTTTATGTTTCCCTCCAGGCCTTAAAGCTGATGGGCCAAAACACTGGCAAAATCTTACCAGCAAGCCTCTTCTAATGCAATTCTCTAGACAAAATTTGAAGGTTCGTGTGGTCTGAGTATGTGTCTATGCATTCGGGCACTTCTCCAAAGTCTCAGAGGGCCAAAATCTGCTTACAGTTACAGTGGCATAAACCCACTGAATTCAATGGAGACACTCTCCTGCATATGCATGTGGTGTCATTAGCATAGTATCTGAGCATCCTACAGCCTTAAATGTTCTTATCCTCTCAACAAGTGTGTGAAGTAGGACAGGGCAACTATCACCATGTACTGATGGGAAACTGAGGCATGGAGCGACCACAAGGAATCTGTGGTGGAGCGAACTGAACCCAGGTCTCCAGAGTCCCAGGCTAGTGCCCTTAGCACCATATTGTCCTCCTTTTCTCCCTAACTGTACTACCCTTCCCTGGTATAACCGATCAGAATTTGAGCCTGATTCTTTCGTGCTTGACCTCTCACTAGTACTGTCATTCTACAGATTTCCAGGACTCAGTCCCACTGGGTAGGAGCCAATGGAGAGATAAGAGTGTGAACGTAATGGGTTAACCCATCATCTGGTGCTCTATGGGTGACCGGGTCTGGTACATACCATCACCTTCTTCACAGCCATCACCACACTCTGTTGTCTCCTCATCAGTAGGGTATGGTGGGGTGGTCTCCTCACTCTTCAAGGTGGGCATCAGTGTCTCTGAAGTGGGCTTTACATCTGCATACAGCAAACAAAGAAGAACAGCTGATAATAAGCTGCATACTCATAGAGCCCAAAGGAGGAAACTAAACAGAACTCTTTTCTTTCTGAGCCCTATAAGGAGCGGATAAGAAAGCGGCAATAATTTCCAACATGCTACATATGTCATCATGGCTCAAATCACTTGTAAGGCTTCTTTTAGACCCCAAAAGGAAATAGGGAATTCTCTGATCTGTGGACTCTGTTGGACAAGGATCTCCTTTAAACTGATATGCTATTTTTTATGTATGTATGTATTAGCTCGGAGGTTTGTTGTTACACTGCATAACAGATACCCCAGGCTGCATATTCTTTTCTTTCATAAAGACAAAACTACATAAAAATATTCCCACCAATTGTGCCAGTTTTAGAAAAAAAAAACACCAAGGCACTCAACACCGCAAATGATGTAACCACAAATGGCTCCAGAGTATCCATAGCACGCTCTGGCTCACAGCAGAAAGCATTAGTTTTCAAGCTCCACCCTCCTGACTGTAGATCTAAAACAGCTCTGTCCCATTTCCCTCTTTTCCATGCAGACTCTGGGAACCTACCTAAAAGCAGGCAGGTGTCAAGGAACTTTAAGTAGAAATGAGAAGATATTAAGGTTAATGGTACAGGAATGAAGTTCCCTCTTCCCCTCCATTTATATGAGGAATAGAGCAGACAGCCGAGTCCAGTGTCCTCCCCAGGTTTTAAAAGTTTCTTTGCTCTATTACATGTTATTAGGATTTTTTGTTGGCAACATTCAGGATATTATTTAATAAAGCCAGAAGCAGAAGGAAATGGCTAAATACACTGAATATTTTCCATACACTGCTTCCCACTTCTGAGTGAACATATTGCACATAGACTCTTGTGTTCCTGTTTTGCTTTCAGCTGCCTTTTATTCCCTGTAAAATACTGAACAACCTCAAAGCCTCCTACTATTTAAGTCCAAATTTATTACTACACCATAAGACTCCACATATTACTGACAAGCAAATTGGAAGCAGCAAGGCACAAAAACAGTCATTTAAAAAAAACCCATCAGCTGAAAGCAGCGTGTCAAAAGCTGCAAGTTACTTCCCCTCAGTATGTGTTTTTGTTGTTACTGTTCTTGGGCTTGCAGATTTATAGTAGGAATGTGACAAAAGGAAAGGACTATGAAAGGCAAAGTACCATATGCAGTCCAGATGCTCAGACTGTTCCACCGCCCCGCACAGCATGTCACCATGTACTCTGAGAATCAGTTGCTCTGGCAGAGCACGACAAGATGGGGAGACAAGATAATGAAAATCCCAGGGCCAAGGTAGGATGTGAAATAGAAAGTGAGAAGGAGAACGTCTCTCTCTCCCACCTGGCATGTCTGTGCAGCGAGAGGTACCTGCTGATCATGCCGCACAGTTGTTGGGCAATTGAAACCAGATGTCTTGGAACTTCAAAGGAGAGAAGAGAGGTCACAAGCCAATGTTCATCAATCTCCAATCTTCAGAGGAAAAGTGTCAGCAGGCCTTTGATACAAGCCAGTGGCTGACCAATCACTTCTTTTTTTAAGCTACCTGACAACAACGCATTTCTGAGCCTAGCTGATATGAGTTACCTGTATGAATCGATAAAATGGCATCAACAGAAACAGTGGCAGCTGGACAGTGTCCATGCTACAGCTTGTAAGCCTATTTGAAACCATTTGCATTTGTTGTTTTGTAACCACACCCCTAACCTTGTTCCCAAGCAAGTGCTATTGCCTTGGGCTTCACAGCCAGGCTTAAACCCAGCTCAGTAACATGTCTGGGTCTCGCCTCCACCACAGAGCCATGGCTTGGGGCTCGTCTGCACAAACAAGCGGACTGCAGAAAGCTGGCGGGTGAGGAAATCCACCCAATACGAGCTTGTTGTGGACTAACCATGTGTACTCTACTGACATCTGTGAGAGCACGTTGCTCTGGTCCCCTTTGAAACAGGACTAACTCCACGGATCAGCAGCACGCACATGGATGGCCAGACGAGGCAGGGTGGCACAAGGCAGAGTCACATTCTAATTGTTTGTTCATTGAGTCACACCAAGAGACTGCTGTACTGCCCCTGCTTGGGTTTTGTAGTTTATATAAAACCACAGGTTCTCGCCACTCCCCAGATCGCAGTTGTGAAGTGCTTTGCTCCCCCACTTCCTGAATCACAAAGCATGTTCCAGTTACAGTGAGGAGCTCTTGCAAATAAATTCAGCGCGTTTATAGCCAGCAGTTTTTCTTTTAAAAGTGACAAAGTACAAATAACGAGACAGGAGTGTTGGGAAATGATGGTCGACAACATTCCTTGGAAAACTTGTGCGTGGCAATCCCTTTTCAACATGGCCATTGCTAGCAGAAGTTCAAAGCTCATAGCGGACAGAGCCATAACGGTGAACTTACAGAAAAAGCATAAAGGATTAAGACAGATGCACAGTAGAGTATGGCCTGGAATTGCTGCAAAAGGGTGAGCTGTGGGGGAGGCAGGAGAGACATCACGGGGTCAATTTTCTGCCTGGCTTAGCACAGGTGAGAGTAGTCTCAGGGCTGCTCTAAGCTACACCAGCTGGCAATGGTCCCCAAGGGACTATCTGTCATCAGGGGATAGCAGAAAGCTGCAGAGAGAAGTAGGTACAGGAGCTTGCTCTGTAGGCTCTCCACCTGACGGTGATTCCTCTATGCCAGGAGAGGTCTTAAGAGGACTGAGAGCACCAGTTTCTGTTCCCTTGGCAGTGCCTGAGCAGCACACGAGGGCAGAGGAGAAAGTCTGGCCAGGCTGAGTAAATCTTCAGATTAGTCTCTCTTTTCTGAGTGCAAACTGTGCCTGTGTGAGCTCCGGCTACATCAGGGATTGCAGCAGGGATCTTTCTAGCTAAAAGCAAGAGTCTTTACAGCCAGAGTGAGAAAATGAACACATGCTGGCCAGGCTATAAAACTTCAGCTAGAGGGGTCTGCATCAAACCTGGAACTTCTGTTTGTCCGATAAAATGTCTTTTAGAGAGATCTTGATTTAATGTTAAATAATTTAATTGAGATCATAGAATTGATTCCTATGGAGGCAAGATTTCACCCTATTTTTGTTTTGTTTGATAATTTCCTATTAAATGATTGTAAAGTATTTTGTATACATAATAGAAGAAAGGGGCAAAGAAAAAGCCTGGTAAATGGCTAGCAATGGGCTGTGCTTTGTGTAAGCTTCCTGGAGCAGAACTCTTACAAGAAAATGCCTCTTTGAGATGCTGTTTTACATGGAAATCATTCCTCTTTATCCCTGACATCTGGAGAACAGAGCCAGATTTAAACAGATCAATAAATTATTTAGAAAAACTCAAAAACTGAAGGAATCGCCCTCTAGCCCAAAGGGACAGTATTGAGATGAATTTGCTGGGGAGGGGGCTGTTATATTTTCAGATATGGACCAAGATGCACCAGTTCACATTGCAACTCAGAGGATTAAATTTAGCTTTAGCGTAAATGGGCACAATTCTCCCCAACCTCAGTGACTGTGTTCTGTAAGGGTATGTCTACACTACAGCGCTATTTCAAATTAACTTAATTCGAAATAGTTAATTCGAATTAAGCTAATTCAAAATAACACATCTAGACACAAAAACTAATTCAAAATAGCGTTTTTGTAATTCGAAATAGCGCATCCACATTGAGTGGACCCTGAATCGAAGGTAAGGCTGGCCGGGACCAGTGCCGGCAGGGCATCAGGGTTGGACTTAGCGTGTGGGGCTGCTGCCTCAGGCTATCCGAGGTCTGTGCTTAAAGGGACCCGACCCCCCATCCCGGACAGACAGTTTTCAGGTTTCTCTGCTTGCTGGTCTACCTCGCTGAGGGACAGCAAAGCATTTGTGTCTCGGAGTGCTCTGCTTGCCCTCACTCGGGACACCACGGCACTCTGCAAAATGGAACCAGACCTGTCCCTGGGCACACGGGTGCATCTCGTGGGGTCATTGCCATCAGCCCGGCTGCACTTGCTGCAGGCTGCCATCCGGGAGGTCCATCGGGGGGCTGTCAGGATCCAGGAGGCCCTGTGGGAGAGCGTCCACCCCGAGGAGCCCTCAGAGCCACCCCGGTCCTCCCCACCGGGGGCTCGTGCCCCATTCCTCCTTCACGTCCTTCCACTTACCCCTCCCTAGCCCCCCTTCCTGATGTCAAATAAAAGACACGTTTTTTCATAAACATGAACTGTCTTTATTTAACAAAACTGGGGAGGGGGAATGAAACTCTGGGGAGACTGGGGAAAGGAGGCGGGAGAGGGGAGAAGAGAGGGTGGGAGGGGGAGGGGGAAAACTGGGAGGAGGGAGCTGGAAGGGGGAAGCAAGGGGAATAAGGGGGAGGGGAAGCTCAGTGCTCAGGGGTGGGGGTCTCGTCGGGCCACATGTCTCCCAGCACGGCGGGTGCAGGGGCCTCGGCGTCCCCGGGGGGATGGGGAGGAGGGTGTGGAGGTTGAGGTGGGGGGTGAGGAGGTTGAGCAGGGAGGGGGGGTAGGAGTGGGAAGAGGAACAGTAGCTGGGGGGGCAGCAGGTGCTGGGGTGGCACGGGGCAGCACGCTCTGCAGCAGGGCCTGCAGGTGTGAGTGCATGGCACGGACCTGGGCAAGCTGCTCCCAGCAGAGCTGCAGGTCCTCCTGCACCCAGGCCTGGATGGTGCGGTGCAGGGTTTGCAGGGCCCCCAGGTGCTGGTCCCGGTACCCCTGCCGCGTGGTGGTGGTCCTGCTGAGGCCGCGGGTGTGGGAGCATGTCCCAGGTGGGGTGGTGCGCCCTGCATGTGCAGCTGGTGCGGCTGTGGAGAAAGAAGGGGAGTGGTCATTTCTCCCTGGGGACGCAGTGGATGATGCCCAGCCCCCCCTGCGACGTGAGGGTGACCTTGCCCTGCACCATCAGAGTCGACGTGCTTGCACAGAGGGCATGGTCAGGATGTCTGGCTCTCCCCGGGACTGGGAGCTGCCCCAAGACCGCACCCATACCCCTGTGCTGTGTATAGTGCGGCCGGGGTGGCGGGGGAGATGTCCCCTGCCTCTGTGTAGAGGGGGCGTGTGAAGGGAGAGCGTCCTGCTGGGTCCCGCCCCAGGGTCGGGAGCATGTCAGGTCTCTTCACACACGTGTGTGCCTATTGGGCCACGGCCCCTGGGTGTCACGCAGCTGGAGCCACCTGCCCAAGGGTGGCATGGCATGTGCTCGCATGTGCACAGGTGGCTGCGTGATCCGTGGGAGGCATGGCCCACGCGCGCGGTCCCTGGTCTCCCTCCCCACCTTCCCCCCGGGTAGGGGACAGTGCCGGCACTTACCTGGTATGGCCTCCCCGGACGACTCTGCAGACTCCGGTGCCGGGACAGCTGGTGGTGGCCCCTCTGCTGCGCCCAGGTCAGGGCCCTCAGCTCCCGGCTCGCTGCCTCCCGGGCTGGCGTGGACCGCCCCGCCCCCCAGGATTCGGTTGAGGGCGGGGAAGTAGGGGCAGGTTGCAGCCCCTGCTGCAGCGCTGCCCCTGGTGGCCCTGGCGTACACCTGCCGCAACTCTTTAATTTTGAGGCGCACCTGCTCCTGGGTGCGCCTGTGGCCTTTCCTGGCCATGGTGGCCGCTGTGCGGCTGTAGACGGCCGCATTCCTCCGCCTAGAGCGGAGATCATGGATGTTGGGGGCCTCCCCCCAAACCTCAGTGAGGTCCATGATCTCCACACTAGTCCACGAGTGCGCACGCCGTCTACTGCCCCTGGCTGGACCCTGGGTGCTGGGGGACTGGGCAGGGTACGGTTGGCTGCAACTGGATGGCATTGTGTGGCCACTGGCTGAGGGTCTGCAGCTGCTGGCAGGCCTGGCTCCCGCACGTGCCCAGTGGCCAGACTCTACCCCTTTAAGGGCCCCGGGGTTGGGGGAGAGGAGAAGAGTTTTCCTGGTTGTGCCCAGAATGGACACCAGGGGAAACTGGGAAGGGCTGGAGGCCCTCTAATTCGAAATAAGTGTCTACACAGCACTAATTTGATGTTATTCCTCTTAGAATGAGGTTTACCAAATTCGAAATAAGGGCTCCACTATTTTGAATTTATTTTGAAACAGCGGTTTGGCTGTGTAGATGCTACTGAAGTTAATTAGAATTAACAGCTGTTATTTTGAATTAACTTTGTAGTGTAGACATACCCTAATTGTCATGGGTCACACCTCTGTATTGAAGGGAAGGACATCAGTTTCAATTCATAAAACAAGGTGGACAAACTTTTGGTTCCCTGGTCCTAATACTTCTAGAACTGTCTCATGATTTCTGTGGTGCTCCATGGTGGAGAAAAAATTCCTTAGCAGAATTCTAGCAGACAGGACAAGACAGAGCCCTGGAACTCAAGACCCCATGGTTCTATTCCTGCCTGTGGCAGTTACCTGTTCTGTGACATTGTATAGTTGCCTCTTCACCTCGCTGTGCTCCTGGTTCCCCTCCTGTCCTTTATCTTGTGTATTTGGATTATACACTCTTCTTGGGAGGGACTGTTTCTTTCTACCTGTTTGTACAATGACTAGCATGACAAGGCTTTGATCTTGGTTAGGGCCTTTAACCATGAATGTAGTATAATTAGTAACATTAAAAATGGGAGGTGATCACTCTTTAGATAGTACGTGAGAATCAGAGGTGGGCCTGCTCCAAAACCCCAGATTGGAATCCTCCAGAACTTTGGGAAAGCTTGGCTCTGGGTTCAAATTTTGCAGCAAGATCTGGTCTCAAGAAGACCACCAAATCTGACCACGCTTTAGTATGGAAACAGTCTGAATTTGGATCATGCTGTAAATTGTGTTTTCACAGCTCAAGTTCACCTCTGCTGAAGTTGTAGAATTAGAACATCACCTCCTGTGGGAATGAAGGGAGAGAGATATAACTATATCCCACCCACTCTATTATTTCAAGAAATATCCCCATGTCTTACTGACCTACTGAGCACAGAAATCAAAGCAAAGTTCAAACCTGTCCAGTCACAGCCCAGCACCTCCAAACGCATCCCAATCCCTGCTGGAGACCATCGTTCTGGGTGAACCCGGATGTACTGTGCAGGAACAGGGTCAAACCGTCGGACTTCAGGGATGTCATAATGCATGTTGCCTTCAAAAAGCTGCAAAGAGAGAGAAAAGCTAATCTTTGCATCATGTATACTATCTACCCACAAACCTGGAACATGAAGCATTCTGGCAAACCAATTCCTATTTCATGTTCATTTGAACTTTTTTTCCACAGACTAAAATCACTGTCCATTGCCGTAAAGCAAAAGAATTTGAAGCACGGGAGACACAACAAGGTATCTGTGGCAGTAAGATTGCCACACTCAGTGCTATCCTATAGTCCCTGCAAACAAGCCAGATAAGAGACAAAATATGAAAATGGAGAAGGAAATGCAGTAAACAAAAGACTCTCCTAAAACAAACTTGTATTAGAAGGCAGCTTAGGTCCAGCCTAAACAGTGCAGACCTGGCGCTATCTTGTGGTATCTGAAACAGACAGCTTTGACTGTACTGCTCTGGGACTTGGTTCCGACTTGTTCCTCTGTAAGTGAACATATGCTGTTCCCAACTCAAGAGAACCACAGAGTTTGTTTCTAACAAAACCATACAACATGCCCCGTCCCAAACTTAATATTGCCCATGCAGATTCCCACCCAAGTGATACACTGATGCAAGGCTGGTGTTATTCCACTGGTTTCCAGCACAAATGACATCACATTTTGTCCCTGGCTTTATAGAGAGGCTATTGTCTGGGATCATCTGAATACTCATTTTCCCCAGTGGTTAAGCAGTGGTTATTGGCAGACACTACGGACAGCTCCCCTTTAGGTTGGCAGTGTATTGGGAATAAATTTAAGGTGATTGTCACAGCTAGGTACTCAAAACTCATTTGTGGGATTGAGATTGTTACGATGTTACAAAAAGTTCCAGTCTTTTAAACTTTCAGGGGGAGAAGCATTCACACCCACGTGCATGCAGAAGTTCACTAAAACCCAGTGACTTAATTTCTTAGAGCAGGGGGCCACAATCATCCCGCCTGTCCCATAAGTGCTACATATGGGGACAGTGGAAGCCTGCTGTAGATGGGAAAGGGCAGGTCCATGAATGTCCCAGTAGGCAAAAAGAAGTTTGTAGAAAAAGCTGAGCCCATCATGTGTCCTACATCACCCTCTTGTCTCAGGAGGTCAGTAACACTTGGAAGGCATCTTCCTTTAAAAGGAGTATTTAGCCTCCTGGCAGGGATCCCACACATCGCCCAACCCCCACACCACCACAGCCTCGACACCCTGGGCTCTCTCTAAGGACTAACCAAGCCCACAGTGAAGAAAGACAGGAAGGTGCGGGGAGTGTGTTGAGCATAGGCTGGATGTGGAGACAGCCAAGCCAACAGCATTGTCCTATTCTAACAGACAGGTCCTACCTTGGGTTGCATAGTTTTGGTGTCCTCTATATACTCCCAGTGCTTTCCATTCATGCTGTAGGACACTTTAAACTTCTTCACAAAGGATCGAGCCTCTACCATGGTGATGCTGTCTCCTCCTCGGGCCCCTTGGATAACCACTCCTTTCACAGTCTTAGGGACCCCCAAGTCCACCTGCAGCCACTCTTCCCCTGGCTGGGCTTGGGGGATTCGTGGGAACCATCCTGAGCGGCTGCTGACCAGCCGCGCCATGCTAGGGGACCAGTCGTACCCTCTGATTGAGGAGGCAGAGATCTGGGAGTCAGAGATAAGACCGGAAAGCATCCCCAGCATGTTGGAGCAGGGTGAATCTGCACGGAGAGAAAAGGAGCAGGGGAAGAAGGGAAAAGCATGCTGAAGTGTGTCAACGTTGCACTAACAGGCCATGTCCCATTGCGCTTAACTGCTAGGTACGGAAATGTCAAAACACTCAACCCAGCTGTAACTCCCTTTATTGCAGCCATCAGAGGCGGCAGGAACCTCTCAGTGGATGTTCAGAACATCCTCGCTTTCAGAAGCTCTGTGCAAATTATCCCCTGCCTCCAGTTGCTGGCTTCTCACCCACATCCACTTCTGAGTCTGCTAAAACATCTTTCCTAGCAGAGCCCTGGCTGCTGATCAGACCTTGACAGCTTCTTTTACAAAGTGTGGGTCCTGTCAAAAAGTCTGGGTGTGTCTTCCTTCTGCAGGAGCAGGACATCTACACTGCCAGCTGCTGAAGAGGCTAAAGCAGGCAAAATTAGGGGAGGAGCACAGGCGTGCGCACGGGGTGTGCCGGGTGTGCCCAGGCACACCCTAATGTCTGGGGCCAGCCAGCAGCTGCTGGAGGAAGAGGGGGATTTGTGACGGAGCGCCACAGCCCCTCACTTTAAATTCCCCACAGCCATCCACTGGGCACTGTGGGGCAGAGAGAGCGCATGTGTGGCGTCCTCAAACGCCGCGCAACAGGTGAGAGGGGAAACGCCGGGAACTTTAAAACCCAGCGGCCCAGCTCCAAAAGCAGCTGGGGCCTGACTACAGACGGCAGCCCAAGCCATTTTTGCAGCCCAGGCCCCGCCCTACAGCACCATGCGGCGCCCCCGCTTGTCCTGGCAGCACCCGGCCTGGCAGCACCGTGCGGCGCCCCGGGGGTGCCGCCGCCCAGCCCTGCAGCACCGCGCAGCGCCCCGGGGTTGCCCCTCCCCGGCCCTGCAGCTTGGGCTGGCTCTGACTCCAGCCCTACAAGCTGTAAGGCAGAAGTTGAAGGTAAGGAAGGGGGAGGGGAAATAAGAGGAAGGGTGGGAGAGGAAGAAGGGGCTTTTGCGGTGGGGGAGGGTGGAGGAGGAAGAAAGGGGAAGGGGTGGGAGGGGCTTGTACGGAGGGAGAGGGGGAAGAAAGGGGAAGGCACCAAAGAGACAGGGTAGAGGAGACACAAATGCTAGGGGGCGAAGTGGAGACAATGAGGAAAAGGGCAGGAGGGGAGGTGTCAGTGGGAGGGGGGACAAGGTGATGCTGGTAGAGGAGAGGGTAAGGGCATTGGGGATTGGAGGGGGAGGTGCTGGGAGAAGGCTTGACAGAAGGGGTAGGCATGAGGAAGGTGGGGTTGGAGCAAGTCATGTGTGAGGGCACAGGGGCATGAGGGGAACGGGGGCAGAGGGTGGTGAAGGGGTGGGCATCAGGGAAAAAAAGGCTAAGGGGGCAGGGGCAGTGAGGGAAGGGGGAGGCACCAGGAGGGTGCAGGGGGAAGGGAAGGTGCAGGTGCCAGGGGATTCTGGGGGTGAAGCAGAAGGGCAGACACCTGCAGGGGAGGGACCAGCACCAGAGGAGAGAGGCGAGGGAGGTGTTAGATGAGGGGATGAGGAGGGGTAGCTCACATGATCAGAGTGGGGCTACTGGAGGAGTGGGCACAGGGGGGACGGGGGGGCAGGTCTCAGGAGGGCTGAGGGCAGTGAGAAGGGCAGGAGTCAGGACAGCAGAGGAGGGTGAGGGGTTGGGGGGCAGCAGGCACCAGGGGAGTTGATGAGCAAGGGGAGGAGACATGGCAGCAGAGGGGAAAGGTAGATATTTATTAATAACTTGGGTGCCACAATGGCACATCCAAACAAGCCACATGAATGCAGTACTGGTGCACAACACAAAATTCATTCTGCTCATGGGAGGAAACTCTTAGAGGGAACACTTCCTCCAGCCTCTCTGCCCCCTCTGCCCCCGAGTTAATGTCACACACATTGGGTTAATGCAATTGCAGGATAGTTGCATGAGGGAGGGGGGGTTGGTGGGGGCCAAACTAATCCCTATTGGTAGGAGGATGGTGGGAAAAGTCCTTGGGCGGGGGGGGGTGTCACATAACACTTTTTACTTTTGTTCATGTGCCCATCTTGCCTGGAGAGGGTTACCTCCAGAGGCGTGGCTAATGGGGGCCAGGGGCGTGGTTAACAGGGTCAGGGGTGTGGCTAATGGGGGGTCAAAGTACATTTAAAAAAAATTCTTTGGGTGCACACCCTAATGAAATGTGCTGCGCACGCCTATGGGGAGGAGTGTGTGCATGGGAGTGACCTGGACTTAAGACAGATTGCAGAATTAAGATCCTTGTCTCTGCTCTACATAGGAGTGGTTACCACAGGCAAGAGGAACCAGAGTGGGAAGGGAGTGGGAAGTAGCTAGAAATCTCCTGACCTGTGATTTGGCAGCCATAGAGCTCAAGTCTGAGAGCAATCCCATTGTGCCAGATTTGGGGGCGGATCCGGACAAATCGAGTCAGCACCGGGGTGTGGATCTTGTTCAGGACCACTTCAGTGACATCCGTGTTAGCTTGGAATACCTGCAAAGGAGAGAAAAATATCAGGATGTCCTTAACTGAGCAAAATAATCACCCAAAGCAAAAGAATGGGCAGGGGCTTTCTAGGATGGGCTAGTGCCCCGCAGCAGGAGGCATTAAGGAGACATGCCTAGGGAGTTGGACTCGGTGGAGTGGGCAGCAAGTGCTGCCCTTGATTTATTGTGTGATCTTGGGGAAGCTGGTAGGGCCAAAAATGAAATCTGATTTTGGGTGCCGAGTTGGGCCTCATTTCCCATTGGCTTCAACTGGAACCGCAGATGTTTGGCCCTAAAAACCTGAAGCAACCAAAATAAAAGGCCAATTTTGACTTTTAACTTTTATTTGCCTCTGGTTCCTCATCAATAAAAAGGGATAATAACCTTTCCCTGCCTCTGTGACCATGTATGGAGATCTACAGAGAACACCAGCATGCAAGTTCTAAGCATTATTATTTCAGATCATGCTACAATTTCCTCTTTATAATCAATGACCACCCATGCCTTTCGCACAAAAGAAAGCTTTTGGGGACAGTGATCCAGCATCATACAAACAAGCTGTCGTCTTACCAGATGGCCATAATCAATAACAACCATGTGGCTTTTTACACGCCCCCCCTTCTTTCTCTGTAACTTTTCCATTAATAGCTTGGTACATATTGTATACTTATGGCTCTTAGTGTTCAGTGCCATAGGGTGGAACAAGCGGAAAAGGCAACATTCAGCTTGAATGTAGTTTTAAACTGGTTCTCTGTGTTGTACAACTGCCCATCCTGGGGCGCTGAAGTCATTACTTCCTGAGAGAAGTTGGATGTGCTTCTTTCTTTCTGAGTATGCCAGGCTTTCAGGGTTAGCGCATCATCTGTTTCAAGCCAGGAACTGCATAGACACTGCAACGTTGGCTGCGCTTTATGCTCTCTCCTACCCCGCATTTGCTTTGCTAAGCACAAGAGCTTCCGTGAAGTTTATCTGAGAGTAAAACAGGAGGGTAGGGAAAGGAAAATGCCTGGCACTGGCTCACCTCTCTCAGAGGCAAGAATTAAATAATTCAACCATAGATCCCTGCGATTTGCAGAAAAGCAAGTCAGGCTGTAACCTGGCCTGTTGCCTTGAACAGGAGCTAAGAACCATTTCATAAGGCTCCCACTGACATTTTTTTAAAAGCCTGCAGACAGGACATATTAATGCAGCTCTCCTGGAATCCAACACATTGGGGCATGGAGATTGTTACAGCAGGAGAGAGTAATTCAGCATTAAACCCATGACGGTTGCTGTCAGTGTTCACAGCGCCGCAACCTGAACTCAGCTCTCCATGCAAAGGACTGGGATCCTGCCTCTAGGAAGTGATGGCATTCGTTATAGACCGAGGAGGAGGGGGCCAAGCAAGGTTCTGTCTGGTTGATAATTGGGATTTGGAGTAAATTTGAACTTCAACAGAAATGCTAGTCCAAAGATTATAGATCACGCTGGCACTGTTTAGCAACACAGCATGTCTTATGGGCTTTTAATATCCTATTTTATCGCTGTCCAACCGCCCTTCCCAGCCTTTCCTTGCTCAGCAGTTAACAAACACCCTTTTCCAGCAGGGGGACTAGACAAATGGTGGCTGCAAGTGAGAGAGAAAGAGTGTGTGCATGTGTGTGTGTGTGAGAGAGAGCATCCATGTTCTGAGTGTGTGTGTGTATATATGTGTAAGAGAGAGAGCGAGAAAGCACACCCATGCTCTGAGTGAGTGTGTGTGGGGTGGGGGGGAGTATGTCTAGACTGCAGGCTTCTTTTGGAAGAAGCTTTTTCAGAAGACAGCTTCTGAAAAAACTTCTTCCGAAAGAGAGCATCTACACAGCAAAAGCGCATCGAAAAAGCGATCTTCTTTTTTAGAAGACAGCATCCATACTGAATGGACGCTATCTCTCATTTAAGCTGTGATTACTATGGACGGAATGGCCACCAGGGAACCTGTGCCTTTTCCTCTTTCCTCTTCTTTCGAAAGAACTCCCTCTTCCCCGTCCACACACGCCTTTTTCTGAAAGAGCTCTTTTGGAAAAAAGGCTTCTTTCTTGTAGACAGAGGTTTATCAATGTTGGAAAAACCCCTCTGTTCTTTCAATTTGAAGTTTTCTCAGAAAAATGGCTGTTTTTCTGAAAAAAAACTCTGCAGTGTAGACATACCCAGAGAGAGTACACCCATCCTCTGAGTGAGAGGATACGTTTCCACCTTAAACAAACGGCTCCAGCTTTATGTCACCTGCAAAGCTGATGTGCAACACATCACCTAAGAACATAAGTTGGGAGAACAGGAAATGTTTAGCTGGCTGTTATGTTACCCCCTTTTATTTGGTTTAATGGAATCCCAGTTTCCTGTGCAACAGTCCCTTCCTTCTCCAGACACATGTCTACGTGTCTCTTTGATGCATTTATCCTCCTTGTTTCAGGCACCTTTCCTGGTAATTTATTCCATATGAGGATTACCCTCATTCTGGCCCATTTGCTGATTACACCCATTTTGGCTTATTTCCTACTTTGTTACCTAATTTTTGACCTCCCTTTGCAATATGAAAAATGTGGGCCTAATTCTGAATTTACTCTGGTGTAGGGTGCCATTGATTTCAGCAGTGACTCTGAATTTACACCTGTGAAATGAAGACCGATATTGGACCTCAGAACTTTATCAGTCTCTTTGGTAATGCTGAAAACATTTTTTAGGCTGACTTAAATCCTCCTCCTGTTTCTAATGAGACTAGTCTTTTGACCCTACTTTTTGCTTCATATCTTAGGGCCAAGTTCCTGCCTCAGACAGAACCGGACTCAGTGAAGCATTTCAGTATGTGTTTCAAGTTAGGCACACACTTAAGAACTGTGCTGAACTGCGGGCAACTCCTATCAATAGGAGCTGCTGGTAAAGATGTGCAGCTCGAAATAACCACAGTCTGCTTTTTAAGGCCAGCTGGCATCTTTGCTGCCCTTGCTGCATCCTCTCCCAGGGGATAGCATCCTCCCTTTGATACTGCCTAGAGATTAATAGTGAGCAGGGCAGGCAGGAGGAAGCACTTGGTGGTATGTCTTTTAAGTGCTTTAAACAGTAAAAATATTACCTCTTATATACTGTAGGAATGAGGCCTGGTATATACCAAGGTTGACAAAGTTATGGCATTTGTGGCTGTGAAAAATCCATGCCCCTGAGAGCTGCAGCTATTCTGACTTTCCCCCAGGTGTAGACATAGCTCAGTTAACCCAGCTCTCATTGCTCAGGGAGGTGCTGTCCCAATACTGATGGAAGAATCCCTTCTGCTGGAATAGGCTGCATCTGCGTTAAGGGGTTACGCTGGCACAGCTATAGTGCAAGAGCTATGCTGCTATACACTCCATAGCATGGACCTAGCCTAGCCTCTCCTGTGCCTTTATTACTGCTCCTCTGCCCTGGGCTGACAGCTTTCATGGTTTTTCCACCAGTTAAGCCCTTAACTTTGGCTACTTGCTCCAAGATTACTTACGTTGCACTAGGGACATAATAGTGTAGTCAATTAACCGATGAACCGATGAGCAAAACCTCATCAGTTAATGCAACAGACGACACGCATCCCCCGTCCTCTGAAATGTATCAGAGGCTGGAGCTGGTCCGCTAGGGGAGCCAGTTTAAAAACCAGCTCTCCTCGCAGACTGGCTATTGTCACCCCATGCTGCAGCAGTAGCATGGAGTAGCAGGGGGCTCCCAAGGAGTGGGGCTGGAGCGCACTGGCTGCTGCCCCACCCCGAGGGACTATTGAATAGTTGACTAACCGATAAGAATTCATGAGGTTAACTGACTATTCAATTAACTGATATTTAACATCCCTACGTTGCACTACTCTAGTACACGTTCGCCAGTCCCCTAAACATGCAACCCAATGTGAAGCTGGCTGCATTGCTACCCATTACCTCCAATTTTCCTATCATCTGCATTGACAGGGTCAGCCTCAGACCTGCACATGCCCTATGTTTTGAAAAGCAGTGACGGATTTGGGTGATACTCTTTGGCGCCCAGCATGGCAGACCTTTGGGGCTGGATTTTCTGGGAGTGGGTGCTCAACACTTTCAGAAAAGCAGGGCCTTTAAAGTATCTCAATTTGAGGTTCCCCCCCACAATTGAGTGATCTACCATCACTGAGTGAAAACCTTCACCATCACCCCTTGTTGATCAAATTAGTTTTAACTAAAAGTCTGATCCAAAGAGACCACAAGATTTGTGGAAAAAGATTCCCATTGATTTCAGTAGGCTTTGAACTATGCCCGCAGCAACTGTCATGGCACAGGAAGAACCAGCAGCAAAATGTGTGAAACCAAGAGCTCCAGGGAAACCGAGATGTTTTGTTACACAAAGAGAACCTCACATTGAGTCCCTACTTCGATACATTGCAAGCCACACAACACACATGGTGTACCAGACCCATAGCTGGTGTAGATCAAGGCAGATTCATTGACTGATATGGATGTGCAATGACTTACACAAGCCGAGGGTCTGGCTGTGATAAATGGATCAGAGAGAGAAAATGCACACACAAGAGTGGCAGAGTTGAAAGACAAATGTGAAAACCATTAACAAATTAAAAGCATCTTCTAAGCAGCGGCCAAGGCAGCGCACTTTCACTGCAGCATCAAAGACTTGCCTCCCTTCACTTTTATATTTACTTCTGTTTTAGTCTGGTCGGCAGGTCTGCATGTAAAATTAAATTGATAATCAATGAGAGCTGACTCGCTTAATTAATTTGCTGCAGAAACACGAGAAGAGGGAGGATGCCAGGGCTGGATTAGGCTAGGGTGGGTTTTCTACCCCCTGCCTCCACTTGTAAATCACATGCAGGACACTCTTCACTTTAAAACTTCCCCTTGTCAGCGAGGGGATTTTTTAAAGCTGCATTAGTTCCAGTGGGTGTGGGAATCCTGCCAGCTGCCAAGTCAGAAGTGAAGCAAAGACGAGAAAAGCACCATTAAATCCAAAAAGCAGTTTATGATTGGGAACAGGGAATTATTTTTGGGGCTCTTTTTGTCATCATGCAATTTCTTGGGACATTCCAGGGTGAGGCTGTGTGTTTTCTGGAGTGGGGGAGGTGACAGCAGCCGCTCCTCCCCCATCTGTGTGTGTGTCTCTCTCTGCACGGACTAGATTTACTGTGGGATTAAGTTACCCCATGGAGACGGAGGCCTGGAACAGAGCATGTTAACAGGATTAGGGCTTCAGGATCTGAGACAGAAAAGCATGAAGGAGAAAAGTAGGGGAGATTATTTTTCTAGCAGGGACCTGAAATGGGGAGCAGGGCAAGTTGGTGCCGTGAGGACCCTGGAGAAAAGGAGTGGGATAGTTCTCCATTTATTCAATCCAGGAATAGGGCGTGGTGGTGACAATAAGAGAAAGGATCCTGCAGACAGTCCAAGCAGTGCAGCTCAACCTCTAACCTCACTCCCATTGCCTGAGGAAAACACGTGGGACTGGGCCCTGTATACACTGAGCACAGAACCACCGCTGGGTGGAATCTCTGCATCTGAGAGTGCCCTTTCCTAGATGAAAAGTTATCCCCATTAAAGATATAACATAGGATCCTATACCTAGACCAGGGAGTCACCTGGTGCCCAAGAGCAATGGGAGCTATTGCCATGCT
Source organism: Pelochelys cantorii (assembly GCA_032595735.1). NCBI lineage: Eukaryota > Metazoa > Chordata > Testudines > Trionychidae > Pelochelys > Pelochelys cantorii. The sequence continues at coordinate 65,088,111 of CM064332.1, read as the reverse complement.
ATAGAGGATGAATTGGATCCCAGAAGTGTAGGACTGTCCCCATGGTAGGAAAGCTGGAACCTGTAAGTCTGTACACATGCCACTCTAGGGGTTAACATATGGACAACTCTGAAGTCATCCTTGTTTCACCTACACAAATAGTGAAAGCACGTCAGGATTTTGGAGATGGGTTAAACATCTGCAGCACAGCAGCTCAGTGGCTAGATTGTTCCTGGAGCTCTCTAAGCAAAGAAGCCGGAGGATTGAGCTCTCACCAAGACCACTGAACACACATGTCCAAAGTGAGAGAGCAAGTAATTTTACATCTAAAAAAAATGCCTGGCAAGCGATTGCGATAAACGGACGCTAGACTGACCTTGGAAATGTGGCCCACTGGCTCTGCTGATTCTCTGTTTTGCGCATGGGTGTCTGGCGAGGGAAGGTTCTGCTACTATAGGCATTCTGGGAGCAGAGTGCTGCCCCCAGCGCCCGCCCTCCCTATGAACCACCTCCTCCCCTTCCCTAGTGCTTCAGTAGCTGTGCTGTGCGCACACTCCCTCAGCACATTGCCCTGCCTCCTCCCCTCCCATGGGGGCAGGGCCACAGCAGAGCTGTAGGTGGGGCTGGGGGCTTGCCTTTCCCAGCCCCAGCTGCACCAACCGCCTATGGGTTTGTGCTGAAATTATAAATACTGTGCATGCATGAAAAAGACAAAGCCCCCAACTATGCCGCTCATCTCTGTTACAGAGATAAACCAAAAATGCTGGCTCCGCACCTGCATATATTTTGGAGTGTTGGAAATTTGCATCCATATTTTGCAACATGGGTCTATGACTCATATGTGTGTGAGAGACAGTGCGTGCGTGCGTGCGTGCGTGCGTGTGTGAGAGAGAGAGAGAGACACTAATGTATAACAGGCACGTCTGTTCCACATTCGTGTAGATGAATGTGGATGTATTGCCTATGAGGACAATTTTCTAGGCTAAATCTGGAGTGAAGCATGCCTGCAATGCCCCAGACTAAGCTGTAATCGCTTTCCTCTGCACAGCACAGCCTCCCTCACCTGTTGACTGGGAGCAGCTGGGCTGAGGAGGCAGGTTGGTGGACAGGAGTGGAAACAGAAAGACTCTAATTAGTCCTGATCTCATTCGGGCAGCATGCCTGCAATCTGGGCTACCCTTCCTTCCCCCTCCCCTCCCCTCAGTGTAGTAGCACTCTGCAAGACAACACTCATTCCCCACTGCCCTGATCTCTCATTAATCTCGTTTTCCTCCACTTTATTCTCCTCTTTCCTTTTCCCTTGCCTTTGGTACACTGTACCAACACTCACTGCAGACAGGGAATTGAAGTCTAGCCTTCCGATTTTGCAGCAAACACTACATCTATCCACTCTGTCCTCTTCCTTTGCACAGTAAGCCCTGGAGAGTAAGTCAAACCTGCCGTCCACTTCTAAGAGAACATTATCTGCCACCCCCCGCCCCCCATGCTCAGTTCCACCCCCCATGCTGAAAATGTAGCTGTTAAATGGCAGCACCAGTCAAGCTTGGCTCCCAGCCCACCTTACACGGCAAGAGGGAGATGGGCCGATATGCGTAAACACAGTCAAGAATACAGAGTCCCCCGCCCCTCCCCACTCCTCGTGGCATCAAATCAAACTGCGGCAGACTTGACAAATCTATTTGGCACGGTTCGCTCAACCATTTCACTTTGAACCACGTGGAGAGCTGCACTGACGCACCAGGAGCAATGTGGAATCTGCACATTAAATACAGACATCTGGGAGGTTTCCTAATGAAAGGACAGCAGTGAGTAACGTTAAAAAGGAAGCACGGCCAGCGCACTGGTGCTCCATGTGCCGAGCTGCGCTTCAGGACTCAGGGACGCACAGTCGACACGAATAAGAAGGTTCTGCACTCATCCTACAGCTGCTGGAGGCTGAACATTCACAGGGGAGGGGAACCAACCAGTCACCCGGATTTCAGGATAGGCAGGCCACCAAAAAGCAATTACTTCTCCACCAGCCTCAGGAGGTGACTCCAGCACAAAGGAGCAGGAGAGAGATTGGAATGAATATAAAGGAGGAGAGAGGGAGAGATTTTTATTTAAAAACTCAGGGAGAGAATGGCTTGAAGGAGGCTGTGTAGTTGAACTGTCTTGCTAAACACAAAGGGACAGATCTGCAGCTGGTGTCAATGGGCACAGCTCCACTGACTGCTGTGCAGCTACCTGCCTGCCTGCCTCCAGCCATTGGCTGTCAGCAATGTAGGCAAGAGAAGGCACAGCCTTCCCAAAACTGCCCATGTGACCGAATGCCTAAGGCTGGGGCTGCTGGTGGGGAAGGCTGGAGCCGTGGTGCAGCAGCCCGGCTCTCCCTGGCCCCGGGGAAGGCTGGAGCCGTGGTGCGGCAGCCCGGCTCTCCCTGGCCCCGGGGAAGGCTGGAGCCGTGGTGCGGCAGCCCGGCTCTCCCTGGCCCCGGGGAAGGCTGGAGCCGTGGTGTGGCAGCCCGGCTCTCCCTGGCCCCGGGGAAGGCCGGAACCGTGGTGCGGCAGCCCAGCTTCCCCCAGATGCCAGGGAAGGCAGTCCAGCTCAGCAGGCTGGCCGTGGTGGGTGGAGGGGATGGGGCCATGGTAGGGCAGTGCAGCTTTCCCCAGCCACTGCGGAGGGCCAGGTCAGGGGCATCACGATAGCCCTAGCTTTCCACATGGTCAGGCAGGATCAGACTGGGAATGGGTGGGGCTTGGCTCAAGGAGCAGGGCTGTGGGCGGAAGGGGCGGGGCTGGGTCTTGCCTTTAATTAAAGGGCATCTGTACAGCCCAGGTGAATTACAGTGTGCCCCTACCTAAAGCCACTTCTGTTTTATACACAGCCAAACCCTTGGCAGCCAGTTGTTTCCCTACCCAGTCTCAGAAACACAGCACAACATGAGCGTTCCCTTCATTGTGCATTCATGGCACATTCTGAGGCTCAACGATCGCCCAGGGTCAGACATCCATATTACACATAACCTACCTCCCCACCCCAGTCCATCCCTCCAGGAGCTGTGGCTATAGCGGGCACAAGCAGCCCTGCCAACTGTGATTGCTATTGCAGATCCCGTATGCCTGACAATTGAATTGCGCGTTGTTATTTATTGTTCGCTTTATTCTCTGGGACACAGTGATCCCCTCTCAGGATTTGTGCCCTTTCATTTCCAGGCCTCAATAACTCCTGAATTGCAGTTTCATGTGGTTCTGTGATTGTTAACCCAGCATGGCAATGGGGCTCCAGACATAAATGCTCAATGAATCTTGTAGGGCAAAACATGGGCTGTGAAAAGCATTTTCTCCTTCATTTGCAGTCCAAAAACATACCGCAGGCTCTCTTCACTGAGCAAGGCACAACAGCAGCCAGGTTTTCCAAGGAACAGTATTTCCTGATCACTCTATTGATGAGAAAGATCATTTCTGGAGAGCTCCCCATGCAGCCTGTCAGCTCTGACCAAGCAGTGTCAGCAACTCAGACCTTACAAAATAAATCGCTCCATCTGTAAAATGTATTCTTGCCGTTCCCCTCCCACTCCTCCACCCATGGCAAGGCTCCCACTGTGCAGCTGCAAAGGAACAATGAATTCACCTTATGGTTTTTACCATGCCGGTACATCATCCAATCCTCGCCGTTGGTGCTGACCTCCAGTTTGTAGGAACGGACATAGTAGCCATTCTGTGTTTCTCTGGAGGTGGCACCCTGGGTAGCGATGGCTGTCAACATAGTCAGGAAACGAAGGTCCACCTGTTTGGGGGTAAAGAAAGAAGGGAAAGAAGACAAGGAAGAAAATGGTGGCTACTACCAGTCCCATGATAGACTGGATTAGCCCCTCATTTTTAAAGACTAAGGGCCAGTTGTTCAGAGGGTGAAAACCAGCCTGGCTCCAGTGGGCGCAGCTCGACTGGAGCGTTGTTGATTTATACCAATCTCATTTGTTTTTGTTGGAGCATGTAGACACAGCTGTGACTTTTGCCACGACCATCACTTGAGTGTTCTGTGGAAACTCGGCACAACTGTTCCAGGATTGATTTTCGTACGTCTATACAGCAGGACTAATGTTGAATTAAGCTACTCAATTTGAACTACGTCAATTGCGTAGCTGAAGTTGAAATAGCTCAGGTCAGCTTTTGGTGCTGTCTACACAGCAGGAAGTCTAAAGAAGAATTCTCTTCCTTCGACTTCCCTTACTCCTCGTAAAATGTGGGTTACAAGAGTTGGAGTAAGAAGTCCTCCAGCTCGCCATTATTTTGAAATAAAGGCTTGTAGTGTAGACATGCACTATGTTATTTTGGAATAATGTCAGTTCCTCTGAAATAATGCTGCTGCCCTAACAGAAAAAAAATTGTTTCACGTGCTGCAGTTTTGCAGGAATTTTATACTTTCAGAGGAAAACATGGGTAAAATATGTCACACATGTCTCTGTGCCCCTCCCCCCTTGCTTGTCTTGTCTATTTGTAATCTCTTTGGTACATGGACTGTTCCTGACTATGTTTGTATAACATCTAGCACAATGGGAACCCAGTCTCAGTCCAGCCTTTCTGTGCTATAGTGATATAATAACAGCAGCAACCACAATTGGTGAGTAGTTTAAGTAGTTTAAGTATGAAACAGGCTGAGTGACTGTGTACGAATGTATGATTGATCACAAGGGGCAAAGTCTTGATGCCCTTTCTCGGTTTGTACTCAATCTTTAAGCAAACTCCTGTTGATTTCAATGGAAAAAAAGCAGAGTTTGACCTTAGCAGGAATTTAGCTAGTGTGAGGCCTGGGTGAAACTGATTAAGGACTTTGAAGTTTGGCCATAAACGAAAGTACAAAGTCTCCCCTCAAACCAGACAAAAGGATCGCCACTAAAATGGAAAGCTTGCATTCTTTGAAATGGGACAGAGGCTTTCCCATATAAAATAGTCATGATGGCCAATTAGCAAGAGCAGCAATTTTCAGTTTTAGTTAGTTAGTTAGGTTATGTGGGTTAAAAAAGATCATGCAATCTGGCTTGGTATCACTGCCACAAATGAAGAATGAGACATCTGCTTCAGGCAATGCAATTGCAGCACCTACAGTTCATAACACCCATTAGCATGCACCATCTTACAATGCTATAGCCACTCAGAAACCATTTGTGGACAGACAATGTGCTTCGAACAAAAGTCCTAAAGAAAGCCTTTGCTCTGAAATCCTGCACTGAACTCTACACTGCCAATGCTCACTACGTCCCCAGCGGAATCAATATTATTCTAGCTGCATATGCACAACACTTTGTTACAACTCCAGTCATGAAAGTGGCTGCAAAGCCAATCGTCCATGTAAGCAGCAGGAGAGTCACTCTTTCTCTCCGATCTCTAAACAGAGATTGGCAGCCTAGGTTAGTGAGTGAGCCAGATGAGTGGCCCTCCTTCAGTTCAGTGGGCCGCAAAACTGTCATAACCAAGATGGTCTCGCGGGATAGGGTAGTTTGGCTAACTGTGCAAATTCTACCAAGAGTTTGCAGGGTGAGCAGCACTTTGCTTGGCTGTAGAGGGAACACATGGCTCATACGCTGTTGTGTGCAATCAGCACGCACCTCACCTCATGTGCCCTTCCTTTGCATGCATGTTACTTTATAGTACTACCGGTAGGAAGAAAACTATGTGGACGGAGACCAGCTGAATCTGGTAACCCAGTGCAGGGGCAACAGTAAACAAAAGGTCTTGTGGGCTATACAGAGAACCCCAAAGGCCCACATGTGCCCCACAGGCCGCAGGTTGCCTGCCACTACTCTAGAAAGTGCATGGAGGTTCAGGGGGCATAAGGTCAAGTCAGGACTTGTGCAGGAATGATAACAGGCCAGCAGCAGGGATAGCTCCTTTCACAAAGGCCGAGTCATCCTGACTTCTCTAAACAGCAGCTCACCCACTGCTGACTCTCTGCATGACACAAAGGCAATAAAATATTCCACAAGCCTTATTATTTTCAAGGGTCAGCAGAACAGCATGACAGTCAATGTGCTCTAAGTGGGGGAGAGAGGGAGGAAAGCTGAAGATCTGGAGTGCAATGGTGGGGCTTTGCCAATGCTGGCTTTGCACCCCGCAGAGATGCTTTCTCACAGAGGCTCTCCGCCAGTGCTGGTTACAAGGCTGCACAGCGGTGCCTGCCAGTGCCAGCATGCCCTTTCAGCACTCGCTCAGAACACAATGCTGGCTGGGCCTCTAGCAGAGCCTGCTTTTGACAAACGTGGTCTAGAGGTCAGTTCAATACTGCACATAGCAGCAGCTGCCTGGCAACACAAAATTGTTCTTAAGCTTAGTATATTACCTCCCCAATTCCCTCATCTCTTCAGCGCATTAGTCACAGAATCATAGACATGTAGAGATGGAAGGGACCATGAGTGGTCATCCGGCCCAACCCCCCATGATGCAACAGGACCATCTAAAACCAAGTAAATCCAGACCATCTCTGCAAGATGTTTGTCTACCATGTACTTAAAAACCTCCAAGGTTGGAGATTCTACAACTTCCCTTGGTAACTTATTCTGGTACATAGCTATCCTTAGAGGGTAAAAGGTTTTTCTAATATCTAATCTGAATCTCCCTTAGTGAAGATTAACCTGATTACTTCTTGAACTATCTTGTGCAGACTTGGAAAACTATCAATTACTCTTCTCCTTATAACAGCCCTTAACATATTTAAAGAATCCTATCAGGTCCCCTCAATCTTCTTTTCTCAAGGCTAAACAAATCCATTTTTTTTAACCTTTCCACATAGGTCAGGTTTTCTAAACCTTTTATCTTTTTTGTTGCTGTCCTCTGGACTCTCTCTAATTGGTCCACATCTTTATTAAAGAGTGGAGCCCGAAACTGGACACATTATTCCAGATGAGCCCTCGCCAGTGCTAAATGGAGAAGGACAATTACCTCTCGTGTCTTACATATGACACTTCTGTTAATACATCCCAGAACGATATTCACTTTTTCACAACTGCATCACACATTGGTGGCTCATACTCATTTCATGATCCACTAAAAGACCCAAATCCTTTTCAGCAGTTCTACTGCTGAGCCAGTTATTCCCCATTTCGTAATTGTGCATTTCATTTTGCCTTCCTAAGCACAGTATTTTGCGCTTGTCTTTATTGAACTGCATCTTGTTGATTTCAAAAAATTTTCCAATGTGTCCAGGTTGTTTTAAAGTCTAATCCTGTCCTACAAAATGCTTGCAACCCCTCCCAGAAAACTGTATAAGCATACTCTCCACTCCATGGTCCAAGCCATTAATGAAAATGTTGACTAGTACCAGACCTAAGACAGACCCTTGTGCCACCCCAGCAGATACATCCTCCTAGTCTGAGAGCATGAATTACTCTCTGTGTACACTCCTTCAAGCATTGTGCCCTCTCTTTAGTATTTTCCACCTTTCCCTAGCTGGCTTAGTTTGTCACAGGGGACTGTGTCAAAAGCCTTAATAAAATCCAGATCTAACATTCATCCTCGATAATTTAGCACGCTATTTCCTCCTCTTCTCACAGCGATCTGTACCAACCTGGAGGAACTCCTTGCTGGAGTCCACATTGGGGGTCCACCCATTGTCATCGCTGTTGAGCCGGCTTTGCTGCGGGGTCCACCTCCCGTCGGAATAGGTGGAGGAGGCACTGATCTGTTCATTGGAGATTCTGCCAGATTCCATCCCCAAAGGAACGTTGCACTGGAAGTCTGGAGAAGACACACACACAGCCAAGTTTACATATTCACTATCTTTCGCCTTCAAGTGTAAGTAAGCCACGAACTACTCCCCAGCATCCTAGAGAAAACCCACAAGTCTGTCAAGGTGATCCGATTTATGCACATATAGCTTTGTACACATCCAATGCAAAAAAAAAAAAACACATTAAGAAGAGGTCTGGCCTTAGATTTGTAAAGTGACACTTGTGGTGCTCAATGTAGATCCTTTGTCCTCTATAATGGGGTTCTTCCACCTTTGTGTACCCATGATACTCTCCCTGGCTATACCCTGTTTAGGCCTCCCTCAGCCCCTTTTCAAGATGTGCCAAGCCCCCTCACCTGATTGTGAGCTCCTAAAAAGCCAAGAGGTGAATTCTAGCCAAAGCTGGGAGAGGCAGGAAAAGAATGCACAAAGGATGCACTCTGCCACAGTTGCTGGAGTCACATGGAAACATACATGCATGATGAAGAATGGCGCTCAGCTTTGAAAGATGTCTGTCTATGGGTAAGTGTTGTCCTATGGGGAGTGTGGGTCTATAGGTGGCTGCATGGAGTACACTTCCTTAAAAGCTCACTGCCATTAAGTCTGAGACATCTAGCGCTTAACTTGTTGAATTTTCTCACTTTTAAGACTTTTAAATACACGATAACTCCACCACATTTCACATATGCTGTATATTTTATGGCATATGTGTCCTGAGAAACAATAAAATACATTCCCCAAAGAAAGCATGAGTAGAAGATACTACATGGGCAGACCCAAAACTGGTGTAAACTAATATAGCTCCACTAATGTCCCATATGTTAAACATGGCTGAGTTAATACTACACTAAAAATTGGGCCAAAATATGCCTTAAGCAGTGCCATTAAAATCTCAATTTACATCATTGTGAATGAGAGCAGGATTTAACAGTAACATTTTTGCATTTTCTGACTTTAGTCCTCTTGATTTTTCAAACTTTAAGGTGCATTATCATTAGAGAGAACATTTAATTTCCCTGTTTTTAAATAAGAGCATAAAAAGGGGACAAAATGGGGGGAGTAAAGGGTATAAAAATGAAAAACTGAAGTGCCCTTGAGGCACCCTTAACTCATGCAGCCCTAGCTGAGGCATTCCTAACTGAGACATACCAAAACAAAAGACTACTGCACAGAGGCCATCGTAATGCAAATGTCCTTAGCACAGCAGATCCTGATTGTGCATGCCCAGTATTCTAAACTACTCTACGTCACGGGTTCTCAACCTTCCCTTTTTTGGGTGCAGGGGAGGCTTAAAACTTATGGGAAGAAGATCCTGAGACTATTTTCTGTTGTAACATGACATCACAGTGAAAGATTTGACCTTGGTCTTAGGAGAAGGATGACATGAGGAAAAATAAAATAAAACAAGCTAACATCCATGAGTTAATTTGCTGAGTTTAAATGCTCACAATTTTAAAAGAACAGAACTTATTTTCATCACACCAGATACTTTCCCCTTTCCTAACAGAGGCTAACAAAACAATGCCTAACTTCAGGCATTTTTTAACTAGACAAACATAAAATTCCACTTGACAATTTGGGAAAGTATATTTTTGGGAAAACTGTATTTTCCCCCACCCATCAGTAATACGGCTGCACCAATTTTGCCCACATTTCCCAAAAATCCTTTGATTTGAGACCAGGCATGGAGAGTTTTAGTCCAAAAGAAATATGAAAACATTATGAACAAGTAAAAAGGTTCAGAGGGGTAGCCAAGTTAGTCTGTAACAGGAAATACTTAAAAAACAACAAATAGTCTAGTAGCACCTTAAAGACTAACAAAACATGTAGATAGCATCATGAGTTTTCATGGTCACAAACCACTTCTTCAGATTACAGGAGTGTTGGAAGTCCAGATCCAAGAATACATAAGGGAAGGAGGGGGGAGAGAAGGAAAAAAAATGGAGGGGAAGAAGGAAAAAAAAATGGAGGGGAAGAAGGAAAAAAAAGAGACAGTGAGTAGATAAGCTTGAAGGTGAGACTATAATGGAAACTGCAATTCATCATGAACTTTCTTTTCTATGCAGATGCTAAAATAGTTTCATTTCTCTGTGTACTGCTGTCTGGGAAAACATCCTCTTGAAAACACTCATCCCAGCTCACTCACACAAATGCTTACATACATAGATACACTGAATGATGGAAACACTCCAGGAAATTCAATAAAAAGCACACATGACTGAATAAGTCCCAGAAAGAGGCCTGACTGGGAAATTTGCAACTTACTTTCTGGGATCTCCTGCTTGACCAAGTAGTAGCGAGCCGAGAAGCCATCTTTAGCCACTGCCAGATCAGTGTGGAAGGTAAGTGAGAGAATACCAGTAGCTGAGCGGATCTCAGAAGGAGTCTTAGTGCCGCAGTACCTGCCTATCAAAGGGCCCACTGCAAAAGAAAGAGTAGCACAAAGTAGCTCCTACCTTTTGATTGAGCTCGTTAGTCTTTACCTAACCCACCACGTGAGCTCTACTTGCCAAGAATACATTGGCAGTGGACAGTGAGTAATAATCAACCCTCCAGAACCAAGAAGGACCAAGAAGGATGAAAAAAAGGCATTTTTGATTCTTTAGTTTCTGTCACTCACATTTTTACAAGAACAGAGGAAGAACAGGTGTAGTAACAGTTTGATCTTCATCTATGTGTCTATCTTTCCACATATCTAGTGCACATCTGAACACCACTGAATAATATGAAGTTTATGCTGACACTCCAAGGAGGCAAATCCATATTTCACCATTACTGGGGACAGGCAAAATTTGCATCATCGCTGTATTTAACAGCTGAGAAAAGACCAACAGTATTTTGCATTTGTCTAATGCTGCAGAATACCAATGAGTCATGTCCCCTATGAAATTTTTCAGACTCCCCATTACTGCTGGCTAATGGGAGGATAGCTGGACAAAGAGAAAACGTTGGTGATACATCACCCCAATGCTCACCTTGAGGAATGCCATCCCAGATGTCCAGCCAATCATACTTGCAATCTCCCTCTCCGACCTGCAAGGGGTCATGCTCTAGGTCAAAGGTCAGAAACTGAAGGATGATTTCCATCTTTGGCTTGGCCATGATGGTGAAAGTGCAGTCCAAGTTGTGGGGATACTTATCAGGGAATCCTGGGGACTCAATAGTGCCATTGGAGCTGGTGAAGTTTCTAGAACAGTCTTCAGAGCCTGCAAGGGTAGAAAAAGTGCATGTATCAACAACAGCAACATGGCTGACATGGACAGCTCTCATCTTCTTGTGTGCCAGGCAATGTTCATTCTGTATCCAAAGCAGTTGGATTTTGCCGGGATTTTTCTTGGGATACAGGAGCTTTGTCAATTAGAGGATGAGATTGTCAAATAATTCTGAAGGCTTTGACCACACATTGCACATTCACTGTAGACATGTGTTTAGACTGCTTTGAAAACCTCAGCCAGAATCGATGGCTAATCCTGCAAATACTGTGAAAATGGTATTAAGGGAATGGGCAACCCCAAAAGATTGGAAGCCCAAACTGTCCTACAATGCATCATGACCGCACCTGTTGCAACACCCTGTTATAATGTCACCGTAACAACAGTACAGAAGTTATGCTCTAGGGCAACAGCAGTAGCAGGTCAGGCATGAGGAAGTGTTTGCTGTTCTTTTTCTCCCCATTCCTACCATCTACAGATGGGCTCTGGGAGCACCAGCTCTTCTGAGCTGGTGCTGTGACGTGAAGACTCCAAAATGCAACCGTTCTTGTGATACAACATCAGTAATTACGGATCTGGATTCATCATGTTCAGGGGTAGCTCAGCAGATTCCCACTGGGCTAGTGCACACAGGCCTAATAGATGCGGACTGTAAACAATGTACCAGTTCCCCCCGCATATTGTGGGAAGGCAGGGGGTGAAATAGGCAAGAGGGATAAAACACACGTGAGGCCAGACTAAAGAATTAGCTCTCTGTAGCTATATTTGGGGAACTTTTGGAAGGAATCATTTCCCACAATCAGAGAGGGTGACTGAATGGGGAGGAAGGAGAAAGGAATGGAAAGAGACCTCCCTGACCTACTGATTTTGTGTACATCTATCTTAGAACATAGCAATAGCATATCTGAGCTAAAATTTCCCTTTGAGAATCATGAGATCTGGGTTCTTTCCACAGCTCTGGCACAGACTTCCTGCAAGACCTTGGGGGAAGTCACTTAACCTTTCTGTGCCTCAGTTTCCCTATCAGCAAAATAAGGATAATAGTGTTCACATACAAACAATGGTGCTGTAAGACTTACTTCAATACTGCCTGTAAAGCATTTTGAAACCACCACATGGACAATTACTAGCGAAGGGCAAATTATCACTGGTTCATTATCACTATTACGTATTTTATTTTCTATCCGACTGGCGATTAGTAGAGCAACAACACCCAAAGTTCCCTTGTAGCTGTAGAGTGTACAAGTGACTAGTCCAGCCTCTGTCTCCAGACTGTGGTGGCAGAAGGATTTTGGAGGTTATGTATGTGTGGGGGTGTATGCAGGCGCACACACATGTGTGAGAAATTCTGTTGAGGAGGAGCTCTGAGGAGGAACAGAGCGCTCTTTCTCTCTTATTCAGCTGTCTGCACCAAAAATGTTAGTTATTTCTATTCTTGAGGAAGACTTTCTGATTGCCAAGAGGACAGACAATGTTGCCACTTATTTATTGCTGACCTTGATGCTGGCCTCCCTTCTACCACTGCCAGCTAAGTGCTTCCTTTTTCTCACAGATCCAAGGTGCCTCAGGGTGGTGTGGTGGGGGGAAGGGGAGTTTGTGTCCTACTCACACCATGTCTGCTTTAAAACCCCTGCTCTTTAGAGGCTGGACAATTGACAATGGAAATCTCCAGCCTGTGGGCTGTTGGAGGGGTGTTACAGGGACCTTTATCCTCATGACTGTAACACAGGATTGACATTCACTTTGTTTTATAGGGGTGCTGTGCTTCTCCATCAACTCACTGCTCCCACTCACCCACTTGGTACAAGACTTCTTGGGACTAATTGGAGCCTGCCAGTCAGGAGGTCAACTCGAGATAACAGCTGCACCTCTGGTACTACAGAACTCCTAGCAGGAATGACATTGAGAGGAACCTCTTAACTGACTATAGAAGAGCAGCCAGCTTCTCTGGTGTGATAATGCAGAGGGAAATACAAGAGGAGCACAAACTACAAAACTACACAATGATCAAGAATAAGACTGTATTTACTCCTGCTCAAATAAAGGCAGCCAGATTTATGAAGAGACTAATCCACACTCCAAGCTGAGAAGGAAAGCACAAAATATTCAATAAACCAGATGTCGTCTGTCAGGAAATGTCCTCTAGGGAATGTACAGAAATGTAACTGCGATACTGTTAGATAGCAACGATTTCCTCATGTGGGTCACTTGCAGCAGTTAGTATCTTTGGCAATAGCTTGGCTATAACCAGCAAACAATGATTGGCTGTAAAGGTAACCTGCAAATAATAAATGGAAATCATGTTCACTTCAGTAATATGTGCTGACTGTTCGCACTTGCCAGGCTAAGAGATCAGTTCAGAACATAAACAATTAAAAATCTCAGAGGGGTAGCCGTGTTAGTTTAAAAACAAGTAGTCCTGTGGCATCTTAGAGACTAATAAATATATATATAGAGTACCATGCGTTTTCGTGGGCAAAACCCACTTCTTCAGATGCAACCACTTAAACAGGCCTTCCAAACTGCTCTCACTGTAATGCCCAGAGGTAGGGATAGCCAGGGCCATAAAGTGCAGATCTGGTAGCTCCCAAAGCACAGTGAGCAGCATTTGGAGACAGAGTGGATCATCCTTCTTTTCTTTGGATGGCTTTCAAAGTGGGCTCAATTTATTATTCTTCCATTTTTAATTTGGGACTGATTTGGCAACAACTACTCAAGAGAGAGAGATCTTGGAGTCACGGTGGATAATTCTCTGAAAACATCCATTTGGTGTGCAGTGGCAGTCAAAAAAGCAAATAGAATGTTAGGAGTCATTAAAAAAGGGATAGCGAATAAGACAGAAAATATCTTATTGCCTCTATATAAAACCATGGTACACCCACATCTTGAATACTGCATACAGATGTGGTCGCCTCATCTGAAAAAAGATATATTGGCATTGGAAAAGGTTCAGAAAAGGGCAACAAAAATGATTAGGGGTTTGGAACAGGTTCCATATGAAGAGAAATTAAAAAGACTTGGACTTTTCAGCTTAGAAAAGAGGAAACTAGGGGGGGATATGACAGAGGTCTATAAAATCATGACTGGTGTGGAAAAAGTGAATAAGGAAAAGTTATTTACGTATTCCCACAATAAAAGAACAAGGGGTCACCTAATGAAATTAATAGGCAGCAGATTTAAAACAAACAAAAGGAAGTTTTTCTTCACTCAGCGCACAGTCAACCTGTGGAACTCCTTGCCGAAGGATGCGGTGAAGGCTAGAACTTTAACAGGGTTCAAAAAAGAGCTAGATAGATTCATGAAAGTTAGGTCCATCAATAACTATTAGCCAGGATGGGTAGGAATGGTGTCTCTAGCCTCTGTTTCTCTGGAGGTGAGTGACAGGGGAGGGATCACGTGAGGATTAATGGTTGTGATTCCTCCCTCTGGGGCATCTGGTATTGGTCAGAGAGGACACTGGGCTAGATGGACTTTTGGTCTGACCCAGTACGGCCGTTCTTATGTTCTTATGTTTAACAATAAAAAGGAGCTTTGAAAACTTTACTAGGTAGTCAAACAAATAAGAAGTAATGCAAGATGTATCTGGCAACAAAGTTTCCTTGGTACCAGGAATGTCATGGGGCCAACCTTTTCAAAAGCGCAATGATTCTGGGGATAAAACTTGGGAAACCCTTAAACGGGCCTGATTTTCAGGAGATGGGTGTGCTCAGCACTTTCTGAAACTCAGGCCCTATTAAGCTTGAGTTGAGTGCTCAAACTTATAAGGCATGTTTGAAAATTGCGACCTGAATGTCGCCTTCGGGTGTCACAGCAAAACTGTCCAACACCAGGGGCTCAACCCTTGGGAAGCAGCTGTTCATATGCCAAGTGCCTCTCTTAACCTAGAAACCTGTGCGTACCGGAGAGGAGGTGTCAGCTTTAAGTGGGAGGTAAGTTGAACATTAATGGTTTCATTCACTGGTGCAGTCTCCGAACTGGATGCCCTTTAAAGCCAGTGGAATGTCACTGGATGAGCACCAGTTCTGACTGAACCTTAGCTCTGATCCATCTGCTCCATTTGTCTACACACAAAAAGATTTGTTTACCCCACAGTCAGATCTGAGGCCAGGGACCCTCTTATCTCCTGCCTCTGAAGATGGTTCCACAGGACACTGATCTCTCTAGGTGGGTGCGGGCGCGCTGAGACTGCATAAACAACCGGCTTCAGGTCCTCCCACCCTCCAGGGAATGAAGCCTGGCTTCTCTTTTGAATTTTGTCTGGAGTGGTGTCAAGCCAAGAGCCCTTTCCCTAGAGAACAGTGAGCAATGTAACAGCACTCAATATCAGCAAGGAGGACAGGATTTTGTGTGGAAACCCCAGCCCACAGACTTCTACCCGAAAGGAAACCTATTTGTGCAGTAGAGGAATCCACGCTGAGAGACAGGAAATGAAAAGAGTCAGCTCCCTGCCTTTCTCCTGCTCCTTCTGCCTCTCTGATGCAGCCCCTACTTCCTTTCCCTTGATGGTCCCCCTTCCCCATGACTTTAGCCCCTCCCTGGCTCATACTCAATGCACAGAGCGCTTCTTCCTGCCTGCCCATTGCACGTCCCTGCCAGCCAGCCTCTCCCTGGCTCTGGGTCAGCTCTGCATCATCCTGGCCACAGCTGCTTGTTGGACTACTCAGGGCAAGGGCAAGTGGGATAAGGACTGTGATAGGACTATGGATAGGGAGAGGCGAGACAGCCCTCGTTTGAGACAATTACCTTCCCCCCTGAACGAAGGCTCATCCTCATCTCTGCCCTCAGTCCAGTCAGGCTAACCAAACTCCTTCAGGATTAGTCAATGTCCTAACTATTAACTGAAACAATAACAGCATGAACTGGCCGGTAAGTATGGACACCTCTACCTTCTACCAGACTGAAAAAGAATTGCTCAGCTGTGTGCCAGAGGCTCTAAATGGTAGGGATGTGAATGTACATCCGTGAACTAAGGATGTGAGGAGGCAGGTAATTGGCTAACCGTGAAGTCGATACAAATGCACGATTAGTCGATAAGGGAAGGCGTGCTGTCCCGGCGCACGCCGGGTCCAGGAGCTACCCTCACTACAGCTCTGCAGCTTAAATGCAGTAAGTGCATTTTAACTGCAGAGCCACAGCGGAGGTAGGTCCCAGACGCGGCACAAGCTGGAACTTAGCAAGCCCGGCTCAGTCCCAGCTCATGCCGTTTCTAGGACCTACCCCCACTGCGGCTCTTCATTTTAAATATAGCAAGAGCCAGGCAGGACATTTAAAATGCAGAGCCACAGTGGGGGTAGCTCCCGGACCCAGCACGACATGGGACTGAGCTGGGCTTGCTCAATGCCAGCTCACGCTGGATCCAGCAGACACCCCCCGTGGACAGGGGCTGCTGCCAGAGCAGCCTGTGTTTGCAGCTAGCCCGGGCCACTGCAGACTGGGGCTGCTGCCGTGAACACAGGCTGCTCCAGCCTGTCCATGGGGGAGGGGGTCTCAGCTCCCCGTTGGGACCCCCCGCGGAGAGCAGCCTCTGCTCATGGTAAGTGTGGGCTTGCTGCAGGAAGAGGCTGCTTCACTGCAGCCTCACCTGCACCCCCCAGCACTGCTGCCTCTATGCAACAGGGCGGGGGGGGGGGGAGGCAGCACTGCAGAGAGGGTGCTGAGGGGAAACCCAGCTTTTAAGCTGGCTCCCCCCAGCACCGGCTCCTGCTCCCCCGCTGGGGGGGGGAGAGAGGGAATGGGAAATGTGAGTAGAAAAATTAGTCGGAGGCCACACACAAGTGAGAAGCAAAAAAACCCCACGCTGACATGGCCCCCAACTGAGAAGGAGAAAGACACCCCACATTTCCCTCACACACCAGAGCATGGGGGGCCCAACCTAGTAGATTCTGTGTGCTCCAGCCCTGCGGCGGACAGTGGAGGAGGGGGGACTGGAGTGCAAGCTGGGTTCCCAAATGCTGGACAGGGTCCTGTGTCTCGGGGGCCAGATCCAGGCAAGCCAGGGACTGCATCCAGCTCCAGGGCTGAGGTTCCCCACCCTTGGCTTATCGGGTAGATGACTACTTGACTACTCACTCACATCCCTACCATGTGCATGGTTAACCATGAGCCTCGGCTCATCAGTTAACGTGCATAGTTACACGCAGCCCTCCTTTCCCACGCTGCTGCCTCTGTATCAGAGGCAGCAGCAGGGAGTGGGGGAATGGATATAGATGCAGCAGCCAGGGAGAGGGGGAGGCAGCACTGAAAATTTCAGCACTGTTACACGTTTACATAAATAAATGCATTTTAACATCCCTACTATAGGGCCACCACCTCATAATCTCCATTTTAATACGTCATCCCAGGAATAGATAGATACACTGGCAGAGTTTTTTAATCCACTCATCTCCCCTTCTAATTTAAAGTTAGGAAGTCCTGTTTCATTTGTATCCCCATCCCTAGGCAGCTGGTCATCTGCACCCAAGTCTGTCTGTATGTCTCTGAATCTTTATGACCATCTGTCTCTCTAAAACCACTAAAATTTATGTCAAGGGAGGGGAACCTAAGGCCTAGGGGCCAGATGTGGACCCAGCTTGCCTGGATCCAGCCCCCAAGGCTCAGCTCCTGCCCCCAGAATTGGGGAGCCCATGCTGGCACTCTAGCACCCGAATGCCTCCTGAACGACTGATTTTTCTGTGGGTCAGCAGCCCCCAATTCAAAAAAGGTTCCCCAACCCTGACTTATGTGTTTGTATTAAGATCTTGGAAACCAAACAAACATTTTGGAAACAAACAAACATTGTTTGGAAACCAAACAAACATGCTGTGCCTATTTTTTATTCTCCAGTATATATTCATGCATTTGTTTCATATTCTACTGATGTGACAGTCGTGTGTTTTCCTCCAGTATTCTAGCAATGGAATGTGGGCACAAGATCTAGTCCTATGACAGATAGCCTTGGGTATCTTTGTGTAAAGCACATTTAGGCCCCTCCTGAGCACACAAGCTCTGCCTTTCTCTCTCTCTGGGCTAGTCTACACTAGAAGCACTACAACAGTGCCACTGTGGTGTGTCTAATGAAGACAGTCTATGCCAACAGATAGAGCTCTCCCATTAGCACAAGAAAACCATCTCTGTGAGAAATGGTAGCTATGTCAGGGGGAGAAACTCTCCTGCCGACATAGTGCTGTCCCTACCGGCACTTCGGTTGGTGTAACTTTTGTTGCTCAGAAGGGTGGTTTAGTCACACCCCTAAGCAACATAAATTACAGTGACATATGTTCAATTCCTCTCTCTCACACATGCACGCTGAGTTTTGTATTTTCTTGAGACTACTTGTTCTCATGCATGCAGTTCTCACAAATATTTAGACAGAACTGATATAAAGAGGCCTTTTGAGCAGCTTTTACTTTCTTCCAGAATAGTTTTGTATTAAACAGAATTATGAATAGTTCCTGTTATATTGAACTCAACAGCTGCCTGTCTGACTCCCTTGCTGACACTGCAGGCAGCAGCCCCTTTAAACCAGCAGTCCACCCGTTACAAAAACCCTTCCTTCCAGAAAAAGAAAACAAAGTCATTGATCAGCACTTAAGTTGTATATCCACAGGAGCTCTACACAGTTCTAAAGGAGGGACAATCTTCACTTAGCCGTGACTTAACAAGCGCTGTAGATGCCATGAAGAAAAGATACAGTGTTTGTAGTTCTGGAATGCAAGAGAATTTAATGAGGAAACCAGCTTTTCATGCCAAGCTGCGAATCAAAAAGCACTATAATGCACCACTAAAATCTTTATCTTCTTGGAAATGTGATGAAAGAGACTTGCAAAAAAAAAAAAATCCAACCTGTGTATTGTGCCCATTCTAAAAATCCAACAGAAAACATGGCTTATGGGATATGCTCTGTGACAATCCTACTGTCAAACTGCTTGGAGGGCAGGTCCTGTAAGACTGCTAGTCCAAAGTTTGCCTTTGACACTGACCTGTCTTGTAGATCTCATAGCGCAAAGAGAAGCCAGCACCTTGCCGTGCATAGTCCGAGGTGAACTTAATGTAGAGAGAGGAGCCTGAGGAGATGATGGTCGGAGGGGCAATGTTCCCACAGTGTTTGCCCAGCAGGTCTGCTGACTCACTGTCGCCGTCCCGTATCTCAATAAAGTCATATCTGCCCACGTGAGAGGAAAGAGAGACAGAAGAGACACATGACAAACAGAGTGATGTTTCAGAGCATATGCCATAAACACAGTGTGTCCTTCTCCCCATCCTAGAGGTGCCAGCACACTTCACAGAAGCACCTACCCCACTGCTTGCCTCAAACCTGTCACCCTTTGCTTGCATCTCTCCATTTCCACTTCAATAGGCACAAGTTACTTGTCTTCACATTTAAAGTCTGTTATGGCCTCTCCTTGCCCACCCTTCCACCTAGCATCCATAATTCACTTACACAGATATAAACTCTCACCTCCAGGCCCACAATGTTGCCCTTGACTGCCCATTTGCCAAACTTTTGGACAAGTAATCATCATGCAGACTCCCATGCTCCCACTTATGCAAAGGAGAAACTCCTTATAAAAATCACCCAGGCCACTATCCTCCTTTACATTTATTCTTAAAAGACACTTGACAATTAGACAAGCTGGTGTTCTGTGATCACTGCTTAGTCCACTGTTCCCAAGAGCCTCACTGCTTCCTTGTGCTCTCCATCTGTTTGATGCATCTTTCATCTTAAACACTGGGGGCCTAGGTCATCTCTTTGTCATAGTCTATACAGCCTCTGGCATAATGAGGCTGAAGCCTGTATACAAATAATAAACAATACAATACAAATAATAAACAATATTATTTGTAACAAACACCTCCCCCAATGAAACTTTGCTCCTAGATCTACCTCCCATGCCATAACTAGCTCCTGTGTTTCCTTCCCTTGTACCCTCTAGTAAGTTGTTTTATTTGTTATTTATACTCTGCTCTCAGATATTGCTGCCTGTCCAAATGATCATTCACTCTCAAGCATTCCTGTGAAGTAGGTACAATGAAAGCTTTCTTATCCGGCACTCTGTTAACCAGAAAACTTTGTTAACCGGTATTGTCCCCAGCCACAATACTGTCACATCTTCAGGCGCACAGGCCTGCCTTGGTTTACCATGACTGCTTTAACAATTTTTTATTTAAGAAGTACTAATCATCTTTAACTCAAAATAGAAATATGAGACCAACTGCCTCACACTATTAAAACTACTACTATTAAAAACTTGTGTTTTACTATTATTGTCCATTGGTTTTTTCCTAGGTTGATGGGAGCCTCAGATAACCAGGAATTTTTAGATAACCAGAACGCCCTAATCCCCCAAGCATGCTGGATAGCACAGGTTTCACTGTACTTTCTTATCATTATCTCCAATTCAGATTTTCCAGAGAGGTAAAGATGGGATTTTAAAATGCACCTAAGTGATTTAGGAGCACAAATCACAAAATTTGATAGTCCCTCCCTAGATGACTTGCCCAAGGACACACAAGAGGGCAGTGACAGAGATAGGAAAAAACACTTTTAAGCCCCTGACTATGATTCATTACTCCAGGCCACTTGTAAGAGTTTCCATTCTAACACTATCTAGACAGTCTTCCATACCAAGAATGTTAAGGACTAGTCGAGTCGATTAGTCACTCCCCCATCCCTTGATGCCTCTATTAGATAGAGGCAGCAAAGGATGGGAGAAGAGGGGATACTTCAAAGCAGCAGCGCCACATGGAGCCTCAGGTACGGGCTCTGTGCATTGCTGCCTCTTTGAAATGCCGCCGCACAGAGCCCGGGCTCAGCTGTGAGGTGCTGCCCCTTTGAAACATCCAACTCCTCCTAAAACACTGAGTGAAACCCTAAATGCAAATACTGGGGAACTAATTTCAAATTTAGGCCTAAATTAAGCACCAGCAGCCTGTATTTTGGTGCTGTTTGGCACTTAGGTCCCCATCTTCCATTGACATGTCTAACTGGACATTTGTTAGCCCAGATGAATTTGGGCACTCACTCTGTGTACCCAAGTTTGGAAATTGAGCTCTGTAACTCACACAGTCATTATCTGGGAAGGAGTTACATAGATGCGCACACTGCTGAGAGAAGCGACATAAAAGTGACTGTTGATAATGAGGTCTAATTAATCACATCCAGAACCTTGCTGTGATCAGCACTAGAGCAGCACACACCATACAAAGTGTGTGTAGCTAGCTAGCTAGCTAGAGTGTGGGGGATTGAGAGAGAGAAATGAACCCCCCCAAGGCTATTAGAGATGGGCCCAAATCACAGAATTCAGATCTCCAGCCAGATTTCAAATCATCCAAAGCTTAGTGGTGTTGGATCGTTAGTAATATGCCAAGACTACTGTGTCTATCATGCTGACCAATATCATCTTGTTTCCTTATATTCCCGTCTGTCTGTATCCACTATTTTCTCTTGTCTTACACTAAGGCTTAGTCTACACTGCAGGGTTTTTGCACAAGAAGCCTTTTGCAGAAGAGTTCTTGCGCAAAAACTTCTTGCGCAAAAGCGTGTCCAGACCTCAAAGCGCATTGCAAAAGCGCTGTCCACACTGCATGGACACTCTTGTGCAAGAAAGCTCTGATGGCCATTCACAAAATGGCCATCAGAGCACCTGTGCTTTTGCCGATAGGGGTTTCTTGCGCAAAAACCCCTCCAGAGCATCCACAGCTGCCTTTCTGTGCAAGAGCTGTAGCACAAAAAGGAGTTATTTCTCGTCGGGAGAGGAATAACTCTACCGGCAAAAACCCTCTGTTCTGTCGATTTTCTTGCGCAAAAACACAGTCAAGGCATGGACGCTCCACTGGTTTTTGCGCAAAACCCGCCAGTTTTGTGCAAAAACCTTGTAGTGTAAACATAGCCTTAGACTGTACACATTTTGGGACAGTAACTGTCTCTTTGTTGAGTATTTGTACAGCGCCTGACACAATGGAGTCCTGGCCCATGACTATGGCTCCTAGGCGCAACAAATAAATAAGAATTCTGGTTTTAGTTTGGACCAGCACAGAGATAAAAGCCCATTGTGTAATTCTAATCTGAATCGAAAACTCCCACTGAACCACTTGCAGCTAGGGTTGCCAGGTGTCTGGTTTTTGCCTGGACAGTCCATTATTTCTGGCCCCTGTCCGGTAAAAAAAAAAAAAGAAAATACCGGACATGTAAAATGCCCGGTATTTTCTGTTTCTCTCGGACGGAAGGCTGGCGGGAACATTCTTTCCCTGCTGCGTCTGGGAAGGGGAGCGCTTTGGCTCCCCATTCTTGATTTTTTTTTCCTCAACCAATGTTTTTTTTTCCTGCCATGTTCGGGATTTTTTGTGAAAGTATCTGGCAACCCTACTTGCAGTGTTTATGTGTAGAGCGCTGCGTGGATACAGAAATGATCTGTGGATACCCGTGGATGTAAACCGGATATCCATGGATTTGCAGGGCTCTAATCACTTGGCCACATGTTTACAACAAGGTAGCACTGGTATCTCTGTGGCAGATAAATAGTTTTTACATTGCACATGATGCAATCTTTAACACTCTCTGTCTCCTTTCTGTGTTTATTCTCTGACCAGCCTAACATTTACAGAAAACCACCCGTCTCTTTGTCTGTTTATTTGCTTAGCATCAACCTGTTAAAACAACATGCTATGCTGCTTCTCCTCCCTCCAGGGAAATAGGAGAGCGCAGAAATGCTACACGCAGGCAGAATTCTTACTTTCTATTTCATCACAAGATCCTCTACTTGGAAACTGAGAGTTGAAAGAAGAAGTAGCTTGTTGGACACAGAATGATTCTCATGTGACTCATTCCTGTGCTGCAAGACACACATACATCATCAAGCAACAAGTCCAGGACTGAATGTGCTGCTCAGAAAGGAAGGCAGTCTGAATAGGCCAGGTCCCATACCTTTCCGGGAGTTAGTCAGGCTGGACTCCAACTGAAAAATGCCTGGAGCTAAAATGTTATCTATACTGAGCCAGGCACTGAGTTAACAGTAACTAGCCAGCCTATAATTTAGTGACAAACACTATTTGGCTGGCCAGAGTAAAAGAAACCAAATCACATTGAAAAGCTCCCTCTAAAAAGTGATCTATCCCAGAGGAAGAACATGCATGGGACTAGATCATGGAGCTACACTGATTTATACCAGCTGAGGATCTAGCCTCGCACAGAACAGTCAAAGCAGCTTCCTTAAGTGCATTAAAGCAAATGTGATTAACATCTGTCACATGTGGTTTGTTCTCTCGTTCATCCTCTTCCCAGGGGAAAAACTGTATGTGCACAGCAGTGCTTTGTTTTGGTAGGGTTTTGTTTCTTTGTTTATTTCAACTAGAACTCAGCAAACAGTGATGAAATTTTTTTCCTATGTATATCTACTTAAATTCAAAAAAGTGTTTTCTAACCATGTTTGCAGCCCTTTCACATTCAGGGTACGTCTAGACAGTGGGGCTATTTCGGGTATCCTGAAATAGCTACCCCACATCTTTGAAATACGCCCGGGATTTCAAAATATTTTTCTAAATAACCGGCGCGCTACTCCAGCATCCCTGTAACCCTTGTTCCATGAGAGATAAGGGATGTCTCGAAATAGTGTGTTATTTCAAAATTTGGCACTGTGTAGATGCACCAAATTTCAAAATAAGCTATTTTGAAATACAATCGAAATAAGATATACGATTTGCATAGCTCAATTTGCGTATCTTATTTCGAGTTTAGGGTGCTGTGTACACTCGACCTCAGAGAATAGTTCTGTGCTCCTGAGTTATTAGCATGAATTCTTGAATATTCATCAAAAAAGTGAATTTCAAATTGTAAATTTGATTGTAAAATTTGCCATTTGTGCTGAATAGGTTAGTTTACGTACCCATAGTCAGAACACATTGTTTCTGTTCTCTTGTTCATATAACTCAACAGCACAGAGGGAATTTTGAGTTCATACTACCTCCATGACATAAATCAACCAAATAGTCTCCAGCAGTGCTTTTTTTGTTTTTAAAAAAAAAAAAAAAAAAAAGGTGCCGGTACTCCAGGGGAAAAGTTGTTGAGCTCTGACTGGAGGTGCTGGTTCTGCGTCAAAAAGCATCGGTCTCCAGAAAAAAGGATACATGACTTATGAAATCAACCAGCACATTATGAAATAACAAGATCTATAACAATCTGTAGACCAAGAATTAGTGAATAATTTCAAAAAACAAATAAGAAACTTGTGAATTTTGCAATCTGCTCAAAGACAATTTGCAATTTTAAAAAAGGCTAAATTCATGTAATGAGTTATTCACTGGGAAATAATTGCTCCTCTCTATATTAAAACATTTGGCCTCATCCAAGCATCTAAAGAGGAGTTTTCTCCTCATGAAATTAATTCTTAATAAATCAATTCTTACAACAACCAACTAAATAAGTCTGCAGGAGGTCGAGAGATCATTTTTGCCAAATGTGGAATTAATATAAACACATGAGGGATTTTTGTTGTTGTTAAATGTCTTGGCCCAAACCATATAGTTCTTATTCAGGAGAAATTCTCATTATGTTTTTACAGTACTGATAAACAGAGCTGCGA
Organism: Pelochelys cantorii; assembly: GCA_032595735.1. Lineage (NCBI taxonomy): Eukaryota > Metazoa > Chordata > Testudines > Trionychidae > Pelochelys > Pelochelys cantorii. The sequence goes on along the minus strand of CM064332.1, from coordinate 65,063,660 downwards.
AGTGGGACAGTATTCACACTGGTATAGTGCTTCTTCCAGAAAGCACTATAAGAGCATTTGTTTTCTTTACTAGTTAAACTTCATTCTCGATGCCTTAAAAATGAAATGCTCATTCCAAGAATTCACATACTAAATTGAGAATTCAGGCTAACTTCCCCAACGGAGACTGCTCATTTTCTTTCACACATAGGTTCTGCCCACACACTGGCCCAACCTCAAGCATGTTGTTAAATGTCGTTCTGTTATGGCTGGGTCATTGGCCAAACCATATTAAAATCTGGTTTTGCTAGAACTTTGTTTATGTTGAGTTTAAATACAATTTCCAGACTTGGTTTTTCCTCTGTGTGTGTGGGGTAGAGGATGGGGCCACACACATGTGTGTGTGGAAGATAAGGGGGACTCTCTGGATGTTTTCTGCACTTACAGTTTTATTTCCAGACAGTTATTGAACATTTCTATGTTGGGGGGGCAACATGATGGCATCTGAACTCTCTCAGCCAATCACAAAACAGTTGGTTTTCATTCACATGCAATACTATAATTCCGTTGGTTAAGTAAACATGGCCCAACACAAGGCACAATTTTAGAGTAACTGAACTTTAAATCATATTTTCACAGAAGAAACTACTGCCAAATACCCTAACCAATTCCTTTCCCAAACCTCAAGAAGACAATGATACAAATGGATGGCCCAGCAGTCAACAGCCACTACAGTAGAGTCTCGATTATCTGACCTAAACGGGACAGAAGGATGGTCGGATAATCGAAATGTCGGATAATAAGGAAAATACCTTGCGGGGTCCAAGGTATTTTCCCCGTCAGCTGCCGCTCTGCAGACGCTCGGCTGCTTCATGGGGAGCTGCACTGTCCCCGACCTCCTTGATCTCCCCCGGCCAGCCGCGCTGCCCCCGACCTCCCCTGGCCAGCCACGCTGCCCCCGATCTCCCCCGGCCAGCCATGCTGCCCCTGACCTCCCCTATCTCTCCCGGCCAGTCGCGCTGCCCCCGACCTCCCCTATGTCCCCTGGCCAGCCGCTCTGCCCCTGACCTCCCCTATCTCTCCCGGCCAGTCGCGCTGCCCCCGACCTCCCCTATCTTTCCTGGCCAGTCGCGCTGCCCCCGACCTCCCCTATCTCTCCTGGCCAGCCATGCTGCCCCCGACCTCCCCTATCTCTCCTGGCCAGTCGCACTGCCCCCGACCTCCCCTATCTCTCCTGGCCAGTCGCGCTGCCCCCGACCTCCCCTATCTCTCCTGGCCAGTCGCGCTGCCCCCGACCTCCCCTCTCTCTCCTGGCCAGTCGTGCTGCCCCCAACCTCCCCTATCTCTCCCGGCCAGTCGCACTGCCCTGCAGCTGGCCGGGAGAGATAGGGGAGGTCGGGGGCAGCGTGGCTGGCCGAAGGGGATGGGGGAGATCGGGGCGCCCCGCGACCTTCAGGGGGCGGGGGTAGCGGGGCTCTGGTATCCTGTCGCATGGCCCTGCTCCCTCCTCCCTCTTCTCTCACCGCCTTTGTCTCCGCACTGCCCGGTGCCTTCCCTTCCACTCTCCGCTCTGCCAGCTCCGCTGCCCGCACAATTGCCTTGGGCAGCCACAGGCAGGTCGGATAACACGGAATGAAGGATAAAGGAAGGTCAGATAATCAAGACTCTACTGTATAAGAAAATGTGGCTGAAGGATTAACCATATTTTCTTACATGGATGCAGACCACAGTTTACACCAATAGAACAACTAAGTGCAACAGCAGCTTAAGAAGGAGGGTGGTTGCTGAGCATAAACCAGTCTCAAAGGCGGTAGTTTTCTCAATGTTGTAGATACATCATTGGCTGTTTTGTGAAGCAGAGAGTGCTTCTACCTACCCAAGCAATTTCAGCTTGGCCCCAAAATGGCACCCGTATAGATGAACAGATATGCTGTTTCATGGGATGCATCCATACCAATGCCTCCTCCTCACAATCGAGCTTAGTCGACATGCAGCTAGCTCCCCCCTTCCATGGTACCAGGAAGATAGGAAGTCCAGAAATGTATAGAGGGTTGCCAGATGGTTTAACAAAAAATACCAAACACCCCTTCCCCCCCAAAAAAAACACCGGGAAAAAATTGTTGAGAAAAAAAGGGGGGAGACCAAAGTTGTTAAACAAAAAAAAAACAAAAAAAAAAGAGGGCGCTGCCCCTTTAAATGGCCCCGCACTCTTCACTCACCTGCCCCCACCAGACGCGGACTTCCGTCCGAGGGAAACAGGAAGTACCGGACATTTCACATGGCCGGTATTTTCTGGGGTTTTTTTTAACTGGACGGGGGACCCGAATACCGAACTGTCCGGGCAAAAACCGGACAGCTGGCAACCCTAATAATACACCTTGCAAAAATGTAACTAGATATTTCCGGGCTCTCCAGCAGACTCAACCTACAGCTATCCTACTGAGCAACACAGTCAAAAGTGCAACCCTCAAATTCATGTTGCTCAATGCAAGATCAGGAATCGACAAACCTAAGTGTCAACCACATCTGCCTAGCTTCTGAGGCCAGCGTCATCCAGAGATGGTAAGATACCACTGCAGGGACATGTAAGCAAGTGGTAGGTAGGAGAAGGGGGGGATGCAGTCATTGGAAATGGAAGGCAGAGCTTAAAGTAGGACACAGAAAAATACATAGACCTTCAAATTAGCTAGTTTCCCAACTGTAACAGTCATATGCAAAACTTTAGCTCAGATAATATTTTCTCTATATTTTTTACTTTGGTCTTTTTGAAAAGCAAAGCTATTAGGCTACAAATAGGGCATGTTTTTCTCTCTCATCAAGCCACGCTTGTGATCTAGAGATGGGAACTAGCTATGAAGTTATAATCTCAACTTTCCCCATATTTTATTATTAGTTGTATTTATAGTAAAGGCATTTCCATGGTGCTTGTGACTGCAATATCTCTGCACCTGGCAAACATTAATGAATGTATCCTCAGAAGACCCTGAGAGGTAGGAAAGCAGAGAGGATTGGTGACTTGCCCAAGGTCACACAGGAAGTTTGTAGTGGAGCCAGGAATAGGATCGAGACTTGATTAGACAGATTATATTATATTAGACTAGTCTAGGCTACACAGATACACAAACAGAAAGACAGACAAGTAAGCACTTAGATTAGATCCAAAGATTCCTAAATTTGGGGAATGTTCAATGTTGGTCAGGTCCTCTAGCCTGCAACCACTTCTTTGTCCTGCTTAGCACAGAATTTCCTACTGTAACTGCTCATAATAGGAAGAAATGTTGGGGTGGAGGGTTGAATCACTGTTACAATGCAAATTCCATGGAAAGGGATAATATACTGCCTACTACTGCAGGAATACTGGAAGACTGCTTAGCCACAACTTTTGCCACTAATCTAATTGCTTCTTTCACAATATCCTTTCTATAAAATCTTCTGAAAGCAGTTGGTGTTTTTTAAATATGCTTTAAGAATATCCTATTTCATGGCAATGATGTCACAGCTGAGACTCAGCAGTTTGACAAAAGGTGGTTATGGAGCAGCTCAATGTTAGGTGGAGAAAGGTAAGTGACCCAGCAGCTCAATCTAACACTGATATTTAGCGGCAGGCAGAATTAATGTCAACTGTATGCTGGCTGGCTCCATCAGTTGCTCTGATGTCACCACCCAACACTGCGCTTTTCCATAAACTGCCTTCAAATCAAATAGAGCATTTTGGAAGCATGAGAAAAGTCCCCAGTAACTTTTATGGTGTCTTAAGCAACAGCAGCATACAAATAACACAAGTCAAACAGTTTGCAAAAAGTGCAGGAGATTTTTAAACGGCACATTTTATGGTCATGATGTCAGAGTCTGGAAAGCAATCTTTCTGATGACATCATAGCAAAGAATTATAATCTTCTATTTGCTGCCGATGAGATTTTGTCTATAGCCATTAATTATAAATATAGCAAATACATTTGACTTACATTGGTTTTACATAGCTATAATTTAATAATTTATGTGAAGTCACTCCTAATTTACATGGGTGCCCATAAATTGGTGTGTGGCCATAAAAGGTATGATTCTAATCTGCAGCTTGTATACTCATTCATGCAGTGCAAAATTGGCGCAGAACACTACTAATTCAGAAGTTATTGATGTTTTATGCCCATTTGGCTCTCATTGCAAGGCAGTAGAGTAGGAAAGCCCAAAGGGCCTGATCCTTATGTCATGTACAAATCAGAACAGACTTCACCAAAGTCAATGGGATTACAATGGTTTGAAACTGGTGTAGGTGAGAGGAGAATCTGGCCTAAAGTTGTGTGGTGCATGCATGGTATTATGGGGTTTGTGATAGGACATCTACCCCACACTAGCCCTACACGGGTTAAAACCAACTGCAGGAGTCTGAGTGGCAGGCAGCCATCAAGTGGGGCTGAAGATAATTAGGGCACAGCTGACCCTGATAAAAGGGCAGCCGCCGCCCTGGGAAGTGAGACTTCTGTAAGGAGCTGCAGTCCTAGGAGGCTGTCTGGCAGGCTCGAAGCCTTGGGAGAAGAGAGTTTGGGATGGGAGCCAAAGGTGCTGGGACTACGGAGAAGTGGCCCAGAGAAGTGGGTGGAGTTAAAGAGTTGGAGGAGGGGCAGCAAGAGGCTGCTGCTAAGGTTCTCTGGGTTGGGGGGGGGCCTCCCCCTTCCCCCTCTACACTTGCCATCAGTGAAGGTGACCAGGGCAGACTGCAGTTTGCCTCTAGAGTGAGCAGCTAGACTGAGGGCTACAGCGGGCCCCTGAGGCAGATGACAAGGCCAGGGGTTGCTGCTCCCCCAGGAGAGGGGACAGGCAATAGTGCTGAGGTTCAGCCAGAGGGATGTGCCCCAAGGTGGATGTCACGGGTTGGGATCCATGCAGGTGCAGACAGGGAATAGAGTGGAAGTGATGGTAGCGAAACACTGCTAGTAGTGAGTGCCCTCGGAGTATGTGGAGGGGAGCGGGGGGGGGGGGGTCGATAGAGTTAACTCCCAGCATAACTGACAGGAGGCACCATGGTAGTGAGTCAAACCCTGCAACAGGGTTTTGTGAACTCAATTCTTCCACTCTATTTTGGGCTATTCTCTCAAATCTTCCTAACCTACATAACCAGAATTTCTGAGAAATCAATAAGAAAAACTCTTATTTATGAGAGTCAGGTGGGAAAGAGAGAGAGAGAGAATAACCCAAAACACACTGGAAAACTGCTTCCAAAAGGCCTCAGATAAATACAAGGAAGCCTCAAATAACATCTATTCATAATCCTTGGGTTTTTTACTGCCCTGATAGTAGTGCTGAGGTAGAGCTTCTTCTAGCTAGTATGGTACAGTATGTGAAATCCAGCCAAACATACCATGTAGAAAGGAGAATCAAAGATTTTTAAAACTGCTTCTTTGGCCAGTTTAGACACGGATGAGAATTTAGTTCCTGCCTCCCATCCACTGCCTCCCACCAAAATGAACTCTGAATACATCTCCCACATCTTTTACGATCTCTTCTTCAGGCTGCATTCCTGTGGCAGATCTCAGCCGAGCGGCCTTGGAGGAGAGAAGAGCTGGCATCTGGGACATAGCTAGGAAACTGTTCATTATGTAAGAAAATAAGAAGTGCTAATGTGCACGTTAGAGGTTTTCTGCAGGCTGTTATTCAGGACTACATATGGCTGTTTAATTTTATTTCTGTCTCTAAAGCCATCTCTATAAATTCCCCACCTTTCTAACTTTAGCTCTGGGGCTTGTTCGTTGCCAGAAGTCTTTAGTATTCCAGAAACAAGAAACCAGAATGAAAACAGGAATAAAGCAGATTAAATACTTCAAGGATCACCCCCAGCTTCCACATTGTTCTACTTTGTTAATATTGTAATAGAATTGAAACAACTCACAGCCCATCCTGACACACAGACACTTGAGAAACTACATGTGCACCTCCCTGCTTCTGCTACAATCCATCTGTGGAGAAAATTGGACTTTGTTTCCTATTTCATTTTACTGTCACCACTCACTGGCGCTTGCTCACGAGCAGAAGAAATAGAATAAATAAGAGATAATAATAAGTAGCAGAAGGTTCACTGAAGAAAAGTACAAGGCAGAAGCTCAGAGACAGACTGAGTTGATGTCATGTCTCCTCCATAGATGGGGGCCTGATTACTCATCTAGGAGCTATGGAATAGCTCCCAGTCAGAGTCAGATGATGAAGTGGGATTTGGCCCATGAAAGCTTGTGCCCAAATAAATGTGTTAGTCTTTAAGGTGCCACAGGACTTCTCACTGTTAAAACAGTTTTAAGTAAGCAAGGACAGAAAGGAACAAACTTGGGCAAAAGCAGGGGCAGTGGGTGGGAATGTGAAGTAGATCAATGTACTTCCTCTTACAGAGGGACCATTTGGAAGTAGGATGACTATGATCTACCCATCCAGGCAACTGAAATTTCCCCATTTCCTCCACAAACAATGCCCTGCAACTTCTTTGTTCAGAAATGTTTTCTTTCCTTTACTATTGAAACAATCCTTTGTTTCACTCTCTCAAGGTACGGCTAGACTGCGGGGGGGGAGGGGGGTGTTCAGGATACCAGAAGTATCCCGAAAAAACTCCCCCGTGTCCAGGGAACACGTTTGCTCTTCTGCTTTTTTTGGAGGAAGAGCAAATGCACTCTTTTAGAAGCCCCTGTATTCCTCGTTCTACGAGGCAGAAGGGGGCTTTCGAAAGAGGGGTTTTTTCCGACATTTGGCCCAGTCTAGATGGGCCAAATGTCAGAAAAGCCTCTTCCGACAAAAGTATCAGAAAAAGCTACACAAAATGTGGAGAGCATTTTGCGTAGCTTTTTCTGACAAACAGATGTAGTCTAGATGTACCCTCACTCAGGCTATAGCTACACTACACAACCTAGCTGTGTCGCTTAAATGCTGTGTCGATTAAAGCTAGAGTGTATAAATGCTGTTTGTCAGCACTTTTGCTGACAAAATACTTCTAGCTCCCAGGAGCTGCTTTCACTTTGTCTACAGGAAAGAGCTCCTGCCAACAAAGTGGCCTTTACACTTGTACTAGTTACAGCAAAACTTTTGTTGGGGAGGGGGGTGTATTATTTTTAAGCACATGTGAATGGTGAATGACATTTAATTGCAAGTGTAGACTAAGCCTCAGTCTCCCCCCCAACCCCTCACACACACACACACACACACACACACACACACACACACACACACACACGTCTGTTTTGCCCTGACAGCTCAGCCAGGGAGTATATACATGCCTTTCTCACCCTCCAAGGCTTTGGTTCAGCTCCATTGACACTAAAGGCAAGAGAATTCTCTCCGTGTGTGAGGAATCAATTACTTCCTCTGACACTCTATTACTATAGCCCTTACAGCTCCAGAATCCAGATGAAAAGAGAGAAGAAGGAGGGGACGTGGGCGGGCAGGAATATTCCAAGCCACCATACTTAAAGAGACAGAAAGAGGTCTCACTCCTTGACCACTTGCCTGAAACTGGAAGGTGCATGGTAGGAAAATCAGAGAAATCAAAACAACAATCACAAAGGAAATATTAAGAAATACTAGGGGGCTGCACCCACTGCTTGCTACGCTCGCCAACCCCCAGAGCCTGATGATATCATTGTCGCGCGGCAGGAAAAACGTTTTAGAGAGAGAGAAAAAATGGGGCAACATAACTTTAAGCAAGTTACAGCAAAATGCATAATACTAGTTGGTTCTTGCCTCTATAATAATTATGTGACACACAAGCATGCTGATAAGGGACCAGTATTTATTTCCTGCTGCTAGCCACCTGCTTGTCAAATGTCAGGGCCAGTATCCCAACTCCTGGGGCTACTGTTATAGCTTCCTCTTTCATTTTAATAAAAATGGAAATAAAACATTACATTAATATGCAAAATCAAACAGCAGTTGTTGGAAAGATGTCAGAGCAGATACCCTGAACCCCCTGACATTTTAGCTCTTAGTGGAGCTAACTATAACTATAACAATAACTATTCGCTCTGAATTTCCAGTCCATTGGCCTTTTCTTGTTCTCTTAGAAGTTCCTTCTACAATGTCTTGTGAAAGCACCTAGGAAGGTCTGGGAAATGCAGTCTGTATTTCTTGCACGTGGCATTTCTTACAGTCAGTGACTGAACTAAGTGGGACTGTGCTCCTTGTATCAGCAAAGGGGAATTCTGAATGTCCTCAGGAAAGAGTCACTCTGTTCCTTGCTTTTATTTGGGGATTTTCTGTTTCTTCTGTAGGATTGACATGTAATCTGGTGCAGAAGGCAAGTTGCTCAGTCACTCTCTGATTGCACTCTAAGGGCACATCTACACAGCAGGGCAAAAGTCGAATTAAGCTACGCAGCTTCAGCTATGTCAATTGTGTAGCTAAAGTCAAAATAGCTTATTTTGGCTTTTGGCACTGTCTACACAGCAGGAAGTTGAAGGAAGAACACACTTCCTTTGGCTTTCCTTACTCCTCGTGAAATGAGGGTTACAGAAGTCAGAGTAAGAAGTCCTCCATCTCGACATTATTTTGAAATAATGGCTTGCTGCGTAGATGCACATTTTGTTATTTTGAAATAATGCTGCTGTGTAGATGTGCCCTAACATCCTGTCCCCCATTCCAAGAGAGAGGTAACTGACATCCTTGGTTTAGGGGTTTGTTCTGAGAGTTTTCCCACTACTTCAGGATTAATTGGCTTTAGATTAAGAAGCTAATTAGATATTGGCAACCTTCATCTGAAAGTTACTTTTTCCATTAAAATATAAAAGCCCTGAGTTCAGAAGTGAAAGTAGGTGGGTGCACCCTGGTGCACAGCTCCAGCAAGAACTGGCTGAGTTGCCACAAAAGTCAGCAAGGGAGTTATTTAAAGAGCTGGCAGGGACCCGAGTTGCAATAGGAAAGTACCTGTAAGAAATGTTAAGTTACTTTCACTGCTGCCTGAGTTGCAATAGTTCAACACCGTTTCATGTGGATCCCAGGAACCTCAAAGGGCTTTTCTCTTTAAAGAAAAAAAGTTCTTTGCTATTTGTAATGATTTTTCTACTAACCCGGCATAGCAAGGGCCTGACACAAAGTGCTCCAACTAATATGTCAGTTTAGCTAAAATGAGCTAATCACATGCTGTAGGCCATATCTGTTATTAGCTCATCTGGAATTGCATGGCACACAGACTGATTTATACTCTGTGTGTTACTACATTGCTACTCAAAGTGCTGTGCAGCAGCTGGCATTTCAAATAATTTTGAGTGCTGGTCTCCTCCTAAGAGATAATTTCTCCCATTTAAACAAATAGATCTGTGCTAATCTTGGATCAAGGAAAATCAAAATTCTCCTCTGGGTCCAGTGACTCTATGGCATTCTGCTGCCTATGTCTATTGCAGATTTCACACATGATGGTGAAAGTCATGCCTGGTCAGAAGAAGACTTCTTGGCCTCTGTTCATATCTGAGCACTTCATTGGGTGCCTAGCACTCTCACCTGATGCTGTATGACATTCCCACATGGTGTCCTTTGTCCAGAATCCCCTCAGCAGGAATTCCAGCTCTCGGGTTTTTATGCTTAGAGCAGGCTATGAGCTAAATATTGTCTTGTCTTTTAAGATGGGGAAACTGAACCGCTCTACATGATCTGCCCAAGGGGAATTCAGTAAGCCAATCATGGAGGCAGGAACAGAATCTTGATCTCCTAACTTCCAGTCCTGGATGTTAACTGAAGGTCCCTCCTTTCTCTCATACATAAATTAATGTCCGAATCACATAAATAAATTACATACAGCAAAAATACTAGGAATCTCTCTAAAGGACAGACTGAATGTCCCTAAAAGTCAGTGGAAAAGCTTCTACTGATAGCAGTAGGATTTGGATGAATATAAATTGTTGGGGGAAAGTCAACATGGTTTCTCTAAAGAGAAATCATGCCTTACTACTCTGCTAGAGTTCTTTGAGGGGGTCAACAAATATGTGGACAAGGGGGATCTAGTGGATGTAGAACACTTAGATTTCCAGAAAGCCTTTGACAAGGTCCATCACCAAAGGCTCTTAAGTAAAGTAAGTTGTCATAGGATAAGAGGGAAGGTCCTTTCGTGGATTGTTTACTGGTTAAAAGATAGGAAACAAAGGGTAGGAATAAATGGTAAGTTTTCTGAGTGGAGAGAGGTAACTAGTGGGGTCCCCCAAGGGTCTGTCCTGGGACCCATCCTATTCAACCTATTTATATATGATCTGGAGAAAGGGGTAAACAGTGAGGTGGCAAAATTTGCAGATGATACCAAACTGCTGAAGATAGTTAAGACCAAAGCAGACTGTGAAGAGCTTCAAAAAGATCTCATCAAACTAAGTGATTGGGCAACAAAATGGCAAATGAAATTTAATGTTGATAAATGTAAAGTAATGCACATTGGAAAACATAATCCCAACTATATATACACAATGGCTGTGTCTAGACTGGCCGCTTTTGCGCAAAAACTTGCCAGCTGTCTACACTGGCCGCTTGAATTTGCGCAAGAGCACTGACTTTCTAATGTAAGAAATCAGTGCTTCTTGTGCAAATATTCTGACGCTCCCGTTTGGGCAAAAGTCCTTTTGCGCAAAACCTTTTGCGCAAAAGGGCCAGTGTAGACAGCTCAGTTTTGTTTTGCGCAAAAAAGCCCCGATGGCTAAAATGGCGACCGGGCCTTTCTTGCGCAAAAGCGCATCTAGATTGGCCACGGACGCTTTTGCGCAAAAAGTGCTTTTGCGCAAAAGCGTCCGTGCCAATAGACGCTCTCTTGCGCAAATACTTTTAACAGAAAACTTTTCCGTTAAAAGCATTTGCACAAATTCATGCCAGTCTAGACGCAGCCAATATGTTGGGGACTAATTTGGCTACAACAGCTCAAGAGAGAGATCTTGGGAGTCATGGTGGATAGTTCTCTGAAAACATCCATTCAGTGTGCAGTGTCAGTCAAAAAAACAAATAGAATGTTAGGAGTCATTAAAAAGGGATAGTGAATAAGACAGAAAATATCTTATTCCCTCTGTATAAAACCATGATATGCCCACATCTTGAATACTGCATACAGATGTGCTTGCCTCATCTCAAAAAAGATATATTGGCATTGGAAAAGGTTCAGAAAAGGGCAACAAAAATGATTAGGGGTTTGGAATGGGTCCCATATGAAGAGAAATTAAAAAGACTTGGACTTTTCAGCTTAGAAAAGAGGAAACTAAGGGGGGATATGATAGAGGTCTATAAAATCATGACTGGTGTGGAAAAAGTGAATAAAGAAAAGTTTTACTTATTCACGCAATATAAGAACAAATGAAATTAATAGGCAGCAGGTTTAAAACAAACAAAAGGAAGTTTTTCTTCACTCAGCGCAGAGTCAACCTGTGGAACTCCTTGCCAGAGGATGCACTGAAGGCTAGAACTTTAACAGGATTCAAAAAAGAGCTAGATAGATTCATGGAGGTTAGGTCCATCAATGGCTATTAGCCAGGATGGGGTAGGAATGGTGTCCCTAGCCTCTGTTTCTCTGGAGGTGGGTGACAGGGGAGGGATCAAATGAGGATTATCTGTTGTGAGCCCTTTCTCTGGGGCATGTGGTATTGGCCACTGTTGGCGGAGAGGATACTGGGCTAGATGGACCTTTGGTCTGACCCAGTATGGTCGTTCTTATGTTCTCATGGATCAGGCCCTTAAAGAAGATTTTTTATACTTATGGCACAAAAGTTCTCTACAAATAATAATTAATTAATCCTCATAACAGCCCTCTGAGACACAGAAACATTATTATCCCCATTTTATAGAAGGAGAAACTGACACAAAAAGAAGAGATGGGTGATACTCCTAAGGCTTCACAGCAAGTCTGGAGCACTGCCACAAACAGAACCCAGAGATCACGACCCCTAGGCACGAGTATTTCACTCTTTGTGGTTATTGTCCATTTGTTTTAATGAGATTGCTTTATTACTTTTACATTGGATTTTCATTAAGTGTGATCAATACAGGATACAAGAGAAAGTACAGAAGAAATACGGTAAGGATAGAGAGTGACTGGAAGGAATTCCCCTTATGCCTCCAATGGACTGTCTGCATCTTGGGTCCAGACCCAGATCCAGAAGTAAGTAAAGCTACTCATTTGCTTACCTCTCCCTGCAATAGGTGAATAGTGCCTTGGCTCCGTTCCCTTCCTCTCTACCCAGAGATGCTGAGCCAGAACAGGGTGAGTAGTAATGTACTGACAAGATCGCCTAGCAGTAAATCACTATCCCTGAGAGCAAGAGATAAACAAGGGAAGGACCGTGACTCAGAAGTATGTCTCTGAGGCTCCCAGGGCCATTGTCTAAGGCCACAATCTGGACCTTAATTTCTAACAGTTCCAACAGGGATACCAAATCTGACCTTCCTGCATCCCGAGCAGGCTGGGTAAAGCAGCATGGTGGGATAATAAACCATAGCAGCATTTGTCTATAGATAGTCAACAGGCCACAACAGAATTTGAAGAGCAAGGTGAGGTGTCCCATTCATTTCAATAGGCGTTAACTCTGAAGACGAATGGAATGTTAAATGCCAGCATGGTTGGTTCACTTGCTGTTGAAATTTTGGCAAATGCACCTACCTATCTAGGAATTATTAAAGGGGATTGGGATTGTGGCAAAATTCAGTTACAATATGTCCCAGTTTTGCTACATATTCCATTGTAGACAGTGTTGAGATTTGAACTGACCTAGCTCAAAACATTGTTTCTGCCTGTCCAACCCATAAACCTACAAGAACCAAAAGCCTTCACAAATGTTTCCGCTATGATTTCCCTTCCCTTCCCAGTTAAAATCGAACTCCTCCCACTGGACGGGTCCTGCACTACATCTCCATAAAACACATCTTTCTCTAACACTAGTCACACATTTCTATTTTCTAGGGATTTTCTCAATTCAGAAAGAAATAGCTTTGTTTCTAAAATGTTTACTATTGATTTAATTATGCACACTTTCAAACATTTACTAATTAGCCACCTATAATTGTTAACTTGTCTGCTCTTTAAACTCTGCTGATGGAAGGAAGGCTTCTTGCAATGTTATGTTCTTGGGTGAAGAGATATGGTCAAGGGCACTTGGGCCTAAAATTATAGTTGCTAGCTGTGGTTTGGATTGTAGGCACTCACACCCACTTTGCACTGACTCTCTGCCTGTGAGCATGCAGGATATTAAAATCTATAGGACTCAACCTGCTTGCTAAGGAAGCAGAATATTTTTGTTTGCTTGTTTCAGTGCCCAGTTTGCTAGAAATATCGACAGAGACTTATGCAACTACAACAGGACCCTGTAGGCTAACTAAACTCTGGCTTGATGTGCCTGACGGAATCTCATCCCACATCAGAACACCCACAGTTGCAATGGATCACACAAAAGCATGGTTGTTACCATGGGCAAGAGAGAAGTGTTTTGGTTGATCCAGGAGTCATGAGTACTGGATTCTACTCTTGGCTCCCTAACTGACCAACTATATAACCCGGGGCAAGACACTTTACTTCTCTTTCCCCTCCCATCCTTTATTCATCTAGCCTATTAGACTGTCCTCTCTGTGCAGGTGGTACTGTCTAGTATAATGGTGTCCCGATCTTGGTTGGGAACTCTAGGTGCTACTGGAATACAAAAAAATCAGCAGCAGAGCATTTGGCAATCTGTCAATGCTGCTATTCTCCTTTGGGGAAACGGATATTTTGCAGAATGGGTAGACCAACTTTAAAATAAACTATGAGACATGTGTAAGTGAATTAAATTATGGTCAGGTCAGCACAAGACTGGTGGCATTGTCCCTTTACACTCTGTCCACCTCACGTCATGGTAATCTGCATGAATTTCCCATAGTTCTTTACACCATACCCTCTTCTGAGAACAGTTTTCATTCAAGATGAGGCCACATCTTTAGATCCAAATTGTGGGGAAAGTCCAAACTCTGTGGTTCAGGCCCATCCTTGGTTTCATTCTGCTAGTCATCTCTTTGAACAGCCACCTCTCACAAGGACCAGACTCTCCTGAGATATTTGTCTTGTATGGCATGATACCACCAGAGGGGGCTACAAGTATTCTTGTTAAAGCCAATACTGTATGTGAAATCATCACAATCAGAGATAGCAAATCCATTGGATTATTCACAAATCAACTGTATTTCACGTACAGAAAAAGTCTACAGAAAAAAACAATGCTGGGCTGTTTTTTATGTATGTATATTTTTAGATAATGTTGACCTAGTCAAGCTGTTACAACTCAGATGAGAGGTTCTTTTGTTTGTAATGGGAGCCTATGTGATGGTTCGGCCCTGTTTATACAGAAAAGACTTGGAATTCAAAGGCAGTTCTGCCCAGTCTAATCCTTCAGCACCATTAGTTCAGCAGAGCGGTGGATGGGAGATTTCAGAAGACCATCGCTGGAGGGGGCTTTTAATAGTCCAAAGAGAAACGGAGCTGGGGAAGGGATGTGTCACTGGAAAAGGTGGCCGTAGAATGCAGTGATTCAAGCAACACTGGAGCTACCGAGCTGGGTGTTCCAAGCAAACAGCACATAGTGAACAGAGAAATGGCAATTACAAAGGACTGGGCAGACCAGCCATGTGACTGTGGCATATGGGGAATAATCTTCATTTCTCATCTATGGGAGGCTGGTTCAAGTCTCTCCTGAGAGCAAAAATAAAACTTGGCACGTGCATGGCTGCATGGCTTATGCAATGCAATGTGACAGAATGGCAACCTTTCACAGAAGCAGCATGCTCTTTTCAAAGTGGATGCTGCTTCCCGGTTCAGATAGCAGATACCCAATCCCACTGCATGGGACTGAAGAGCAGCAGTAGGAAAACAGCAGCTGCACTCGCAGTGCTGAAAGGAAGAAATGGCGAGCAGACAGGCTATTACAATTATTTCCAAATAGTTTGGCTGCTCTTAATCAGAGCTTCTCTCTTTCACTTTCCCCTTTTACTCCCGGCTTTACTGCTGCACTCTTGCGTCTGAAGGGCAGCGCAGAGAGCGGCCGGATTTTTTCAAGCTTTATTTTAGGAAGCGCCTACCCTACAAGCACTAAGATCCTGGCTGTGACTAACACACGGGAGGAGAAAATAACCAAAGCCGTCCAATTTTCTTTGTTTTGAAGTACTTTCCAAACTAAGGAGCTTCTTCGGTGCAGAGAGAGAGAAAGACCTTTGCAGGCTTCAATTATAACAAATTATTTCTTTCATGATGGGTGTAAAGGCTTAGTTACTCCCTAAGGTGGCTGGACACAGCTCAAAAAAAGAAAAAGAAATATGGGACTGAACAGATGTGCTCCCACTCCCAAAAAAAGACAAAAAAACCCCACAATTAAAATAATCTGCACCAAGGAAAAACTCTCAGAGATCTCATGCTCACTGGCTAAACCTTACCCAGGAATTAACAGGTATTTAGTGCCCCTTCCAAGACCAATATCCCGTTCTGACACCAGCCTTGCCCCTCCAGAGAGCAAACACAGGCTGTAGGCCCTTTCAGCTCAGAGAAGGAGGAGGGGGAAGAGGAATCAGGGCATGGGTATATTCCAAAAGTGTAACTTCACACACATGCACCACCCTAGAACAGAGATGCAGGCAACCTCCACCTTCAGGGCAATCTCAACCCACTGATACCTAGATCCTAGAGAGCAGCTTTGTCTCACAAATTGATTCTAACCAAAGACTGCCTCCAGCTAGAGCAAACAAACACAAACCTTTTTTTTGTAAGGCTACAAAACTGCTCACCCACTAAGAAAAACAACTTGGAAAACTTAGCTGCAATAGTGACTAGGATTGTAAAATCCCATTTAATTCATTAATAGGTTAAACGTAATTTTTAACATGTTAACTGGGTAACTGCCTCCCTGTGGCAGGCAGGGAGCTGCTCCAGCCACCACTGTTTAATCAGAACTGGTAACCTTCACTCATTAAGGGCATGTCTAGACTACGGGTTTTCTTCCGAAAGGAAATATGCAAATTTGGTGCTAATTTGCATATCTTCGCTTTTTCAAAAGCAAAAATAGTCTGGACACTTTTTTCAGAATAAAAACCCTTTTTCGAAATACTGCATAAACCTCATTCTTTAGGAAGAGCAGTTTTTTTGAAAAAAAAAATGCGTCCAGGCTACTTTCACTTTAGAAAAAAAACGCTTTCAAAAAAAGCGATCTGAAGAAGATATGCAAATTAGCACCAAATGTGCATATCTCCTTTCGAAACAAAAAACGTAGTCTAGATGTGCCCTAAGGGTTTAACTCCATGGTTCCCAACCTTTTTTATGCCGCAGACCGGCAAACCCATTCACAAACTTCTGGCGGACCGGTATTGTTTTATTTGCAATGATAATTATGCAAATAAAATGTTGCCTGTCCACCTTGCCCCAACTCAGCCTCTTGCTTCCTATTGCATAACGCCCTTTGTCCCCCTCATCCCTACACCCCATGCCCTTTGACCCTTTAACATCTGACCCGTACAGCCCATGCCAACACTTGACCCATGACCCCACCAGCCCTCACCCAACACCCCGTTGCCCTCACCCTACCCCACATTCCCCAGAGTGAGACTGCCCCTCTAGAGCTGTGGTCACCAACCCGTCGATCGTGAGGCCTCGACCGGTCGATCACGAGGCCTCGACCGGTCGATCGCAAGGCGTTCGGGCAACCCTGCCCCCCATTTTCCCCCCACCCCCGAGAAGCCCCACTACCTACCTCTAGTGTAGTGCCGGCTTCCCGCGGGGTGGACGGAAGTCCTCTCTGAAGCCCGCGTCACTTCCGGGGGTTCCGGAAGTGCGCGGGCTGCTCCCCCTCCCACAGCTCTGTTGCGTGCTGGGGGAGGGGGCGTTGGCCCTAGAGGAGGAGTGCGGAGGCTTACCTGCGCCGCCGGCCCCGGAGGGGTGAGTTGGGCGAGGGGTTTCCCTGCGCCATGGGAGCGGGAGTCAGCCCCGGGGTTTGGCGGCGCTGCGGGAGGGGAGGGAGTTGGCCAGGCCGGGCCGGGCCGCGCCATGGGAGGGGGATTTGACCCCGGGGCAGGCACCCACGGGGGTTGGCCATGCTGCAGGAGGGGGTTGACCACGCTGCGCCGCGGGAGGGGGGTTTGGCCCCGGGGCAGGTGCCCGCGGGGGTTGGCCGCGCTGTGGGAGGGGAGGGGCAGAGCCGCGCCGCGCCGCGAAAGGGGGGTTTGGCCCCGCCGCGGGAGGGGTGGGGGTTGCCCCTGGTGCAGGCTCCCGCGGGGGTTTGGCCCTGCTGCGGAATGGGGGGGGGGTTGCCCCCGAGGCAGGCTCCCGCGGGGGTTAGCCCCGGGGCAGGCACGCTCGGGGTTTCCCTGCGCCGCGGCAGGCCCGGAGGAGGCATGTGCTGGCTTCCTGCCGGGGGGGGGGAGGGGAAGGGAGAGAGAATCCTGGGAGGAGGCAGATGCAGGTGACTCTGCTGCCACTGGCATCCTGTCCCCGCTCCCCAGACTCCACTCCCCTGTCCCCAGCTACAGAACTCTGTCCCCACTCCCCGAACTCTGTCCCCATTCCCCATTTCCCAGCTACAGAACTCTGTCCCCATTCCCGTCCCCACGCCCCGAACTCTGTCCCCACTGGCACCCTGTCCCCTGCTGCAGAACCCTGTCCTCTGCCCTCCCAGCACCCTGATCCCTCTCCCCTGCCCCCAGCTGCAGAACTCTGTCCTGTCAAAATGTATAATTATAAATGCTTCATTTTAGATTTAAATAGCATGAATAAAAAACAGACCATTTGTTTCATAACTATAAACACATGATTTTAATGTTATATATGGCATAATTTAAAAATAAAGTGTTTATCAGAGTGTGTAAGTAAGGGCTGGGAATAGCAAGTGATGGACAGGAGGAGAATAGAAAGGGGCGGGGCTTCAAGAAAGGGGCGGGGCTTCAAGGAAGGGGCGGTGCAGTAGATCTTCGCCAGTTCTGAGATTTAAAAAGTGATCTTCGGTGTAAAAAGGTTGGAGACCACTGCTCTAGAGAGTGTGGCTGTTAACTGCCACGCGGGCAGAGGGAGTGGCCGTTGGCAGCATGCACTCCCTCCTCCATCGCGCCCCCATGGGTAGAAAGGAGGGAACGCAGAGCCCCACCCAGCCACTATTACTGAGGGGGGAGGGAGGTGCCTCCTTCTCCACCTTCTCCTGCTGCTGCCTCAACCCCAGCGTCACCGCCAGCAAAAGCGGCTGCATGGGCGGGGGAGAGCATGGAGCCCCAGACGGCATTACCAAGGGGGGAGGGCTAGGGGTGCACCTCCTCTTGCTGCCGCCTGAGTCCCAGTGCTGCCACTGGCAAAAGCAACCACGCGGGCATGGGCGGCGGGGAGTGTGGAGCCCCGGCCGGCTGCAATTACCAAAGGGGAAGGGAGGTGCCTCCTGCTCCTGCTCCGCCTCCTCCTGCAGCCACCTCAGCCCCAGCATGGCTGCTGGCAAAAGCAGACACACGGGCAGGGGGAGCGGCCATTGGTGGCATGTGCACTCCCTCCTCCTTCGTGCCCCCTCCCTCCCTCTCCAAGCACGTCTCCCCAAGTGCGAACGGGGTGGGAAGAGAACGAAGGAGGGGAGGAGGTGTCATCTTCTCCGCCTCCTCCTGCCACTGCCTCACCCACCACGACTGCCAGAGATGAGCTACTGTGGCTTGAACTCCGGCAGCCGCCGCAGCCCAACAGCCAGCAGTGGTTAGGGTTGCCAGATGGTTGAAACAAAAATACCAAACATGCCCCCCACCCCCCAAAAAAAAACACCGGGAAAAAATTCTGTTGAAGAAAAAAAAGGGGGGGAGACCAAAGTTACTAAGGAAAAAAAAAAGGACGCCAAGACTTATAAAAAAAAATTAAAATAAAACAGCATTAAGAGTGAGTCCCCTTTAAGAGTGAGTGCAGGGATAGGAACAGGGGAGCGATTGAGCACTAAGACCCAGGGGAGTCATTGCCAGGCGCTGAGTGTTTGTAGGGTTGCCAGGTGCCTGGCATTTTCACCTCCTGGCCGGGGGGGGGGGGGGAAATCAGAAAATACCGGACATCTTAGGTATCCAGTATTTTCTGAATTTTTTTTACCGGACAAAAGGAGGCGAAAATACCGGATTGTCCGGGTGAATACCGGACACCTGGCAACCCTTGCAGTGGTGGACTGGTGGTTGGAAACCTCTGGATTAGCTTACCGTTTAGCCATTCTCAACCCTAATAGTGATAACTGGTGACACCTGCCACAACTAACTATCTCCTTATCCCCATTTTAGAGATGGGAAAAACAGGCACCGAGAGACATGGAGAAACAGTTTCAGGGCCAGGTTTTAGGCACTGAGTATCTGCAGCTGGGGCCAGCTTTTCCAAAAGAGCTTGGCTCCGACACAGACTATAACAGGGCCGAATTTCCAGAACCTTCCAACACACTGGGTTTGTTTGAAAAGTTGGTGCTGCCTGGGGGTGCTAAAAACTTTTACAGTACTGGCCCTAACTTACCCAAAGCAACAGAACGAGTCAGTGTCAGAACCAGGACTCTGAACTCCTAATCACATATCAAACACCTCTCTATATACTGACAACTAATATTACCGAGCTCTTAAACAGGGGTTTCACCAGTAGATCTCCAAGTGCTTCACAAGGGAGATCAGTTCCCATTTTACACAAGGTCACACACCAGGGCAGCCCAGTGGCACTATTACATCATTATGATCACAAGTTTTGGGTGCCTGCATCTAGCCACAAGTAAATTACGGAGCTCTGCCCAAACACGCCACATTAAAACCCTGATCATGTCCCTCAGTATCTTGGTTATGTCACCGGTGCTCACAGTGTGCTTCATGTTCTGGGTTCCTGCTTCTTCCCCTCTCATGTACATGGATCTGATCCTGCAAAGGGCTGAATTTCCTCTGCGCTCACCAACTTCAGCACTGGTTGGCTCAGGGCCTATGCATATTTAATAGGTCCCATTTTCAGCCAGTGTAAAGCAGCGTACTTCCATTGAAGCCAGCGAAGCTATGCTGATGTACTCCTACTGAGGAACTGGCGCCATAATTATTAATCTTCAAAAAATTCACCTAGGATTTTGCTGATTATTTGGTGTCAGTGGACCTGACCCTATAGTCCAGGCCTGGGCAAAATATGGCCTGCGGGCTGTATCTGGCCAACCAAGCCACCAGAACCAGGTCGCAGATGCTGCAGGGAGCCCCAGAAAGGCTCCCCGCTTGCCTCACCCTACCCGCATACTGCTCAGAAACATGACTGTGGGGCAGTTTTTCTTTAAAAACTGTGAGTCCAGATTTGGGGGGGGGGGGGAAGCTTTAGGAGCTGTTCCTGCCTCCAGCACAATGCCATTGGCTGTTTTCTTGCCAGAAACTGACCAATAAGAACTGCCTGTTTCAATAACAGGCAGCCAGAAGCACAAGGGGCTCCAGAGCAATGGCTGCAGCCTGTGGTGGGCGAGGCAGGCAGGGAGGCTGATTCAGGAACCTCTTCTGGCTGGTAAGTCTCCTGGCAGAGCCAACCTCTGGCATCCCAGTCTCTCCCTTCCCCAACCCTCTGCCCCCTACTCCTACCTGCTACACCGCATACCCAAATCCTCTGCCCCCTCCTGTACCCATATACCCTCCCAGATCCAGCACCCCAATCCTCTGCCCCAGATCACAGTCCCCTCCTGCCCTAGCTCACAACCCAAATCCCTGCATCCCCTCCTGTATCCCAATTCCCTGCCCTAGGTCACAATCCAACCCCCTGCACCCCAGTCCAGTGCCCCAGATCACAACTGCCTCCTTCACCCAAACTCCCTCCCTTGCCCCAAGCTCCCTTCTCCACCTACCTCCATCCCAGACTCTGCACCTCCTTCATTAATATCATGGAAGAGTGTGGTCCTCAACCACTTTCCAAATTCTTAGAGTGGCCCCTCATCAAAAATTATTGCCCACCCCGCTATAGTCTCATATGTGGATACTTTCATAAATCAAAGGGAATCTGTGTATGAAAAGACAGCAGGCTCAGCCCATTTTAGGAGACCCTAAACTTTTCCACATTTCAGACATCTCAATAGTTGGTCATGGGCTCCACAGGGTATGTACTGGATTATACATCCACAGAGACACATAATTAATTAAGCCTTCCATGGTGCCCACCGATGCTGTTAATTATTTACTAGCTGCTAATTGATTTTCCTGGATATCCCACTTCCTGATCTCTCCTTAAAAATCACAATTCGCCAAGTGCAGCAGAATCAGCAGCAGGACAGGAAACCGAACTAACACTTCCCATGGGCCACGGAGCGCTATGTATCAGATACCAGAGGCTGGAATTCAGACCCTTTCCCTTTGCGTGTGATGGAGTCACACAACAGCCTGCTATAAGGTAAGCCAGACACCTGCTTACTTTGAAGGACGGTGGTATAATGAGGTATGCTTAGGAGACTGGAACCACCACTCAGTTTCCTGTTTCTGGGAGTGCTTGGTCCTCATGTTACTAGATTAAGAGAGGAAGAAGAGCAGATTATCTAGTAAAGAAGAAGAGGAGGGAGGCTCGTACTTGCAGTCATGTTTTTCAATTTCAAAGTGAGGGTTGAAGTTGAGGATAATCTTCTGATTTGCTTCCGGGGCGTAAATGATCCACTCACAGTTCTGGTGGGAGGGGTAGTCCTGTGGGTATCCAGGTGAAGTGATGTAACCAGCCTCCTTCGAATTCAAACGACCCCCACAGGAATGAACTGCAAAACAACCAAGAGAAAAAGTGGCTGAAACTGGCTCCGGAACTTCAAAAGCACGGCCATTTACATCTTTGGCTGTCTGAGAAAGGCCTTTTACAGAGGCAGCACAGTCTGCAACTACAAAGCAGGGAAGGTGATTATTATATACAGTATTCCCTCCCTCCTCCCCTGCCACACACAAACACATACCATATTTCAGATAGACTAGAAAAGAACCATAAATGTTCCTGCCTACACAACTGCAGATTTATTTTAAAAGGGGCAGTGAGATATCAGATCATTTGGAGCTGCTTTTATTTTCTCCCCTCTATTGGCTCCTTTACAAGCTTTCTATGGCATTCTTCCATAGAAACCACAAAGGCACTGTACAAACATTGCTGGATGAAAAATCACAATATTCTCCTGCAATTTAGGGAAGTAGCATCATTCTAACATTGCAGGAAAGGAAACTGAGACACAGAGGGTTAAGTGACTTTTCCAAGTTCACACAGGAACAGATCCCTGATCCCCTGTCCTATGCTTTAAACCACAAGACAGTTTTTCCACTCCCCTCTTCTAAGTAGCTCTCTTCTCAGATTTGTCTCTCTTCTCTTGAAATTCTTCACGCCAGTGAAGCAGTTGGAATTACAGACTCTGATAATCAACAATGATGGTTTTGTGGCCCAGAAATGGCCTGGTAACAATTACATGTTGAGCAAAGAAGCACTTTCAGCTTTGGGTAATAAGAGGCCCTAGAGGACGATTTCATCTTCAAAAAAACATTTAATCTTATGAATACCACAAATCTGATTTATTATTTCATTACTCACTGGGAGGAAAATCTGCATTACAGAGTCAATTGATAACATACTAAGATTCCCAGAAAAGTCCCTTTCTCTATATTTTACATTCCTTGATTACCCCAATCCCAGGAGAGCCACCACCACTGCATGCCACAGCTGGCTCCATCCAGTTGATGGTGCTGCTCTATAGCAATCCAATGGGGGCTGCCAACCGGATGACGCTAAGCCAACAGCATCAAGTGGCCGCTATGGATAATGCTTCAGTTGCCTTCCCAGATGCTGCCAGTATTCAGCCAATAAAGAGTTAATGTCGTCCTGTAGCTTGATCCCTGGTTCAGAGACAGGCTGCTTCCTCCCTGCCACTCCCAGCCCAAACTAGAACAATGAAATAGAGACAGTGGGAGCAAGTGCATGTATGTGTCCAGTCATTCCTGAGCTTTAAACCAGCCCAGGCCCACTCTGTTAAGGGACGGAGTGACCTCAATTGTCACAGAAGCCACCCACCACTGAACTTGTGGGATGTTTGTGAGTAAAGGCTGAAATCCTTCAGCCCTCGTGAAGGGTTTAATGTAATAACCACAGCAAACCAGGAGGAAAGAGCCAGACAAAGGGGGGAAAAGGAAATGCCTCCGAGATTTTGTGCTGCTGGCATCAGTCATGCTTCAATATCACCATCTGCATGAAGCAGCAAGGCCTTGTGAATTATAGATTGCCTCTCAGCAGCCACCCCACAGGACCGGATCTTCTTCGCTACAGATGCAGTTCAGTAATTCCCCAGCCTGGCAATATTGCTGTCTGCAGCACTGCCCTCTTAGACAAACAAACAGCTTGTCCAGCATTCAGATGCATAGGGGAAAGAAAGGGTGCACGCATTGCACTTCACAATAGCTGGACGGTGAGGCTTTAAAGCCGTGCCACGCCACATCCACTCATTTCAGCTCTGATGTGCAAATCTGCATTAGATCCCAAAATAGAGCCAGGGCATTTCCTTTAATGGAGATGTACAATCTTGTACTCACTGACAAAGCACAGGAGGGAGTGTGATCTCTAGCACAGATGAACAATTACACCAGGTCTTACACAAAGGCAGAGATAATTAGCCCATCACAAATGAGCCCACTTCTGAAAGTTACTCCCGCGCCTCTTTAAGCAAACTAAATTACATTCCTCTGGGTGCTGAGTGCACTGTATACACCACAGGACACCACTCATACAGGTTTTGTAACATCTTGTTAGTCAGTGCCACTGGAAATTTAGGCTTATCCTTTGGGAAGATTTAAGGCCAAGATCCTTAGCTAGTGCAAAATGGCCTAACTCCACTGATGCCAATGGAACTACTCTGACTTATGCCAGATGAGGATCTGGCCTTAAACGTGTCTGAACGTGGAGCAGCAGCTGTCCTGTAGGCTGCAGAGGGTGTAATTTTCCAATTTGTATGCTCTTCTGCCAGCTCTTGGCAGGAAAATCACAGCCTGGTAATCACCTTGCCCTGTGCCAGTCTTTCTGCAATGAGAACCGTGCAGCCAGGAGCTCATGCTACAACTTAACTTGCTGCCTCCTCTCTGCAAATTCTCTAGAAAAAGAAAAAAAATCCATGTGCAGTGTACAGACCCAGCAGTGAACAATAGCGACAGGAAGCCGCCTCAAAGGAAGAGGGGTGTTCTGTCCTCCCCACAAGGGAGTAAGCCCTTCCTTTGACACAAAATAGGGCTATTTTTATCTCCTCCTACTTTCTGATATTCAAAATTATATTCCACCTTAAAAATAACTTTCTCCTCATGCCTCCAAAGGAATCGCTGTGACTTTTTCTTTTCCCAAATAAGACGAAATGCATGACAAAACAGTTAAGAGCTAAGGACTCATAAAAACATCTGGTTTTGTTCCGCAGAGAGCTTGCTCAACACAAAAACATTTACAAACGCACATTCTTGCGCAGATCCCTTTCCCTCTCTTCTGAAGCACATGCACCCACATGTGGTTATGTGGATTTTAGACAGATAGGCAGACTCAGAGGCACGCGCGTGCCTGAGAGAATTCATCTGTCTGTCGATGCTGAGATATAACATGTGTGATTCACACTTTACTCATGTACACACTTCCACACCCTCCCATAAAAATCCACACACAATTTGCACACACGCACACTCTAACGGAGATAACAACTGTTTTTCTTGGAAAGGGTGACACAATGACAAATTCAATCCTTCCACTTCTCATCTTCTTTACAGCTTTGTTAACATGCTTACCCACTAGACTGGTACTGCCAACTAATCACAGGATTCTACCAACCTTACTCATGCTGAATTGTATGACTATTCAAGGGGTAGTGCCAATTAAATCAATAAGACCACTCATGCATGAAGAGACTCCATCACGTGAACATGGGTATAGAATCTGATCCGTCTTTCATTCTTGGCTGATAAAATGAGGTACAGAAATCTACTTTCACTCCAAATCTTAGGGTCATACATTGTCATGTAAACTCATATGAGGTAGACAGGGCAGGACTGACCAATTCCATGGGCTTGATTCTGGTCTTCCACCAGTTTTAACCCTGAGTATTTTCACTGATTTCAGGGGAGATAGTACTGATATATACCGGGTAGGTGAGATCAGAATCAGGTCCACCGTTTTACACCCAAATTTCATTTACAGTTACAGTCTAAAAGGTGAAATGTAACTAAACAGAATGAAACGAGCAAACAGATGGGGGTGGAGGGCTGCATTTTTCAGCCCCATAGATACTAGGGAGTTTGACTATGTTTCTCTTTTTTACTGTGACTCACCTGCTACTCTAACTGAGCTGGGGCTGCCGTGGCATTCCATTCTTAGCAGCCCCTCTGAAATAGAGAGAGTTGCAAAGAATATACACGGCGGCGGCAGCTGGTTCATAATCAGTGCTTACATGCTATGATGGCAGATATTAACATCAGCAAGATGAGGCCTCATAAAGCAACCTTGCCTGACCAAATGATCGAATGGCCCCTGGAGGGGGCTAGATAATTTGATGCAAGTGTCACTCCAACTTCCAGTGGATAAATGCCCTCACCATAAAAATTCATCACCAAAATGGTCATCCCTTGTGGGCAGCACCATCCTGAAAATCGAAATTACAGAGTCCACTTAAGCAGCTTTAACTAAAGGGGGGCAAGTTTGTGTGTGGACAAGGCCTGAGTCGCCCTTCCAACCCTGGAGTCTGTCTATGCAGGTCTGAGGCACATGGGCTGGGCAGGCTGAGGGAAGAGGGCAGTGCTGTCGCTTGAGCAGTATGTGGTGTTCAGATGGAACAGAAGACATCAGTCTTCAGTGCACTTTGGCAGCTTTCGCCAGCCTTAAATACACTTAATAAAATTAAAATGAAATGTTAAATATTAGCCAGGTCTGTTAGGGGCCTGGCACATTCTGCCACTCAATAGCTAAATGTGCTGTTTGGAACCAGCTTTCCCGATGCTGCCACCAACCCAGGCTTGCTGGAGGAGGGGAGCTAGATCTAGGGTGGCAGGTCATCCCAGCCCCAATCCCTAGGAAACTCCTCTAAACTAACAGTTTGCCCTGGCTCAGGTAGGAGCAGTAGCTGCTGCTTCCCTGGGCATCATCCTCCCTCAGACCTCCCCCAGGGCAGTAAGATCATTCCAGCATGACCTTAAACTGCTTCTCCATTGCACTAGGAATGATTCCGAAAGGCTAATGGGAGGACCACGGTAATATAGCTCCCTGAGTACTGTGCAATGCTGTGGTGGGAAACCAAAGACCTGAGGCATCACATAAAGCCAGTGGGAATGGCACAAAGGCTCCAGCCTGCCAAAAGTGTGATCAGACCTGCAGGATTTCCACACACCATGGTGCAGAACATGTCTCCTCTCTTCTCCCCATGGGACAGTTAGGAGAAACCTCTTCTTGCTGAAATTCACTGGGTAAGATCAGCCCCTCGCATGCAGGTGCACGCTACTCCCTTTGAAGTTGGCATGGCAAGCATTACACAAGCAGATCAAAGGGTCTCAGGGATCTGCCTAAGTGATTATCTGAGAGGGCCCTGATGTCTTCGAACGCTGTGAAATCTTGAGCAAGAGGGTGTTCTCCCACTGAGTTTTCTGTCAATTAAACCCCACCAGATTTTGCTGACATCACAAGAGTAGGGCTCAGTGCATCCTCTGATCTTGACTGTAAAAAGCAAAGGCCAATCTCAAGTGTAACTTAAACGAACCCAAGCCAAAGTGGTGCTTTTCAAAACAACCACACATGCTGCAGCCACTCAGAGTTAGTGGCTTCCGACATGAAACCACCAATATATCTTTTTGATTTGCTTGGGTGTATTTGGTTACAATGCTTTCATGCAAAAATAGCACACAACATAGGAGCAGCTCCTGCTCTCATACCAATTCAAGGAAGGAGACAGCACTGAGACATTCCAACACTGGATAATCAGTGGGAGATCTGCTTGCATGAAGAGCATGGAGCAGGCTAGGAAAACCTTGACCAGGACTTTAGAACTACCAAAGAAGAGGATGCTACCCAAATGTCTTTTGGCTGAACTCAGTGCATGCTGGTGTAATCCACACACGTAGGCTCTGTCTACACTGCCCTCTCTTGTGCAAGAAAATATGCAAATGAGGCAAAGCGGTGAATATCGCTGCTCCTCATTTGCATACTTAATGAGCCGCCATTTTTGCACAAGGGGCTTTAGCGCAAAAAGGAGCCATCTACGTGGCTCCTTTTTGCGCAAAAACCCCCTCTTGCGCAAGAGCCATTCTTCCTGAAAAAAGCGGCAGAACAGCTCTTGTGCAAGAGGGGGTTTTTGCACAAAAAGGAGCCGTGTAAACGGCAAAAGCCCCTGGCACAAAAATGGTGGCTCATTAAGTATGCAAATGAAGAGTGGCAATATTCACCGCTTCACCTCATTTGCATATTTTCTTGCACAAGAGAGGGCAGTGTAGACGTAGCCCTAGTGTGGTTCATGGTCCCATGTAGTGGCACTTACGGCCAGTACTAAGAGCAGCTGGCTTTATAGCTCAAGCTGTAGAGGCTCCTACACTGAGGTCCCATGTTCAAATCTGCCTGGTGGTGGTTACACTAGGACAGGACTTTGGGGTGTAACTTAACACCATCTCACTGAGCAGACATGAATGATCTATGAAGTTCATGTACTTAACCTGCACAGTCCCAATGCTTTGATTTAAGGAGCTCCTCCCAGTAGCTGGGTGACACACAGACTGTCAGAATCCTAGAGAGTGAGAGTCAAAGCTCCCTGTAGCCCAATAGGGAGCATTTGCAAAACTTCAGGGCTTTCCAAACAAGAAGTTGCAGCCTCAGTTTCTGGAATGCCTGCCCCTGCAAACTGTGCCTGTCATCTAGCCCACAGACAAGTCGGCTTTATCTTGGTTAGGGATCTAAAAGTTTAACCAGTTAGACAATAAGCTGCTGCTTATTGGTTCCAGTTAACGGTTAAACTCCCACGGGCTGCTGGTGGGACTAGTGGCCAGAGGTGCCCATGGCCAGTGGAGCCAGTTCTGCTGGCAGTCCGCAAAGCAAGCAGCTCGTGGAGACCAGAGGCCAGCAGGGGCCGGCAGCCCAAGAGCCAGTGAAGTTGGTGGGGTTGGCAGCTCACGGTGCCGTGGTCCCATGGAGCTCGTTTAACCATGTAACCAATTTAAATTTTAATCAGTTACAGAGTTAATGTTTTTAGATGTTTTTACATCCCTAATCTGGGTGAGGAATCTCTCTCAAATGCATCAAGTACTCTCAAATTAGGAATAAATGAGACCAAAGAGCAAGTGTTCCCCATTTTCCCAGCCTGGGAGAAAGAAGGATGTGAGATGTGGGCTCTGAGATTTCTGTCTGAGGGCAAGGAGACAGGAGAAGAGAATGAGGAGTTGTTGCTCACTGGCTCCTTCCCTTCCAGCTGCATTCCTCATGTACTTTTTAAAAAATGCCATGCACACTGGAGCCTGTGCTCCTCTCCCTTCTCCCTCGCAGGACCAAAGATCTCTGCTCTTCAGAACGTTGCACAAAGGGGAGATGCCCTAAAGCAGCATCTCTAAAAATATGCTTAGCATCCACCAGAAGCCAGTTCCCTCTTCCCCCCGCCCCTGCACCTCCCATTCACTGCAGCCCCATGGATCAACTGCTCCCCCTGCCTCCCAGTGCCTACTGCCCACCACAATCAGCTGTTTCATGGTATGCAGGAGATGCTGGGAAGGGAATGGAAGAGACAGGGTGGGATGAGAAGAGGCAGGGTGGGGGGTGGGAACTTGGGGGAGGAAGTGGGATAAGGGCAGGGCTTGCAGCAGAGTGGGAACAGGAAGAGGCAGGATGGGGTGGAAACTTACAGAAGGGAGTCAGGTGGGGGCATGGCCTGGGGCAGAGCTAGGGGATTGAGCACGTCCGGGTCTGGAGGACACCAGCACTTAAATTTGTTAGTATTACTTATCACTTGTCACAGCCCCCCAGCTCACTACTAAGTGTGCTATGAAAAGCAAATATCACTTTTCACATCATTATTTTTATTACTGAGGCCGGAAAAAGCCCACATAAATAAATTACAGTAATTCGGATGCGTATGTGGGAATATTTAATTAACGTTAGGAAAAACAAATACATATTTTAGGAAAAAGTAACAGTGCAGCCACCAACAAGACGCCACCAAAATTTCATTGTGAGAGCCTGTGCCCTAAAGGCTCCTTTTCATGCCAGCAGGTGTCCACTTACAGCTCCATGTGGAAAGGATCCTGTCAGACTGTGCTGCCCTGGTGACGAGCAGAGCGCCTTCCGTTCCCAATGACATGAAGGAGAGTGGACGGTGCTCAGCGCCTCCCAAGGTTAGACTTTGAGCCCCAGTTCACCAAACTATCCCCATTCAGTAAAGCACTTACACATGTAGTTAAGTCCTGTTAGAGTCAAATGGCCGAAACAAGTCCTACAGGCTACATCTACACTCCAGCGCTACTTCGGGACACAGAAGGTATCCTGAAATAGCTATTCCGCGTCTTTTGAGCGCGCCCGTTATTTCAAAATATAACGAGCTCACTATTCAAACATCCCTGTAAACCTCATTCCACGAGGAGTACAGAACATTTCAGAATAGCGATTTATTTTTAAATAAGTGCTGTGTAGACAGAGCCAAATTTCAAAATAAGCTATTTCGAAATTGAGTGAAGTAAGCTATGCAATTTGCATAGCTCAAATTGTGTAGTTTATTTCAAGCTATAGGTGCAATGTAGATGCGCCCTTGCTGAATAAGGCTTGGGTAGAAAAAACTAGTGTTCTAATGTCCTGGTGGATTCGTTATTATGAAACCATCCACGGTGCTTTAGAAGTATTTATCTAGGTTTTTATAGGAGCACCCATCACAGTGCTACCTGAGCCACTACCATATGATAAAAACCTCACCCCAGAGAACTTCCAGTCTAGGAGCGTGAACAGAGATCAAACTCTACACGTGGTATCTGTGATTTAAACACTGCTTACTGATCTGTCAAACAGACAGCCAGCACAGGAGAAAGCTAATAGGGTTAGCTATTTTAGCCCCAATAGCGGAGGTCATATTTAACTGAGGTGTCATATTGGTCTGTTTTCTGTTGTGGGATAACGTTTCAAAGGCTTCCTGAACAACTTCCTGATCCAGATATACACGTACATGTAAACATACTTATTTAGCTATACAGCACCTTCTGTAAAACACTCGCTAGGTGATTAAGCATGTGCACAAATTTTGGGGGAGTTTATAAAATGGGAAGTTCCCCAGATGCCATCCTTTCCCATCTGAGTCCAAGCGCTCTTAGAGTTAAACCACAGCCACAGCTAAGCTGATTTTAACAGCTATGTCTGTGATCTGAACTAGGATTTTGTTTTATTCCAAGTGACTTCAGCCTGTCACGAGACTGCCTCATAAAAAGTCTGTCTGGGCTTAAGCAAAAAAGAAATGAGGCAATCCATCAGCCTAGGAATGCAGCCGTTTGACCACTTCCTAAGGCAACTGGGAAGGGATACAATATATTTACTTACTAGTACTGGACAGCAGTGAACAGTGAACTCATGGAAACTAATCAGATGGAACTGTTCCCTATGAACTTTTACAAGGAAAAATCTTAACTTTTTTTTTTAAAAGATGACAAAGATTTCCAGTCTTGCACCCTTCCTTGCTCCCTTAATCCAGGAGAGGAACTAAGAGAAACCTAACACTGGGACAACTAGAAACTGTTCCTTGAAAATCACTGGGCCAAAACCTCAACTGGTGTAAGTCAATGGAGCTAGACTCATTTACAGCAGCTGAGGATCTGATCCCCTCGTCTTTACAAATTCTCATTTTGTTTTTAAAAATGTTACTTTGATGAGATTTTACATCATAGCCATTTCACATAATGCCACCTGCATTAAGCTCGTTATTTGTCATCTGATATCATAAACAAATGCAATTCCAATAGGGCAACTGATCTAATAGTGTTAATTTATATTTATGTCCACTCTTTTCCGGGCCTTACTGCAAATGTAATTCTGGAGCCATTGGTGATAGGTCTGGAATTACAATTCATAGCTACTCCAATTGTCATTTTAGTAGAGGAACAAACAACATTACAACTTTCAGGTCAATGAGGAATAAATAGCAGCTGTTTCCACTTGCTTTTGCATTATAATTCCAAGCAACTGAAATTGTATAAAGGCCTACTACTGTTTCAGAGTGATATCTAGCACCCACAGAGTGATTTTCATGTGTAGATCTCAAAACACTTTGCAGAGATGGGGAAACTGAGGCACAATGCAGTGAAATTAATTGCCCCAGGTTGCACAGCAACACTTGAAGTCAAATCCAGGTGCCCTATCCACTATGTTTCTGGGACAGAACATATAATAAGCAAAATAAATGTGATCCGCCACCCACTTGATAAAAGGCTTGTTTGGGGATGGTGAAAGACAATTAAGAGGCAATTGACCTTCATGAATTAAGGAAGGGACCCATGCATTCACCTGGGATACATGTGTAAAGAGCTTTGAGCTCTTCTGATGACAGGTGTTATATAAACTTTAAATTATTATTAAATTATTACTATTACTACAATGCCAAAAAGGAGCCTGCACTTTACCCATGCAGCCCCTATCTCCAGAACACCTTCCAGGATCATCTGTCTTATTTCCTTCTGTATCCAAACACTTATTTTTTGCAATTCCAATCCAGTCAAGTGCAGTTCCCTTCCTCCCCCTCATGGGGCCAAGCTCTCCAAGAAGACGCCTTATAAGAAGCTGTTAAATGGCTTTACACTGAGCATTAGGCACTGTGTCGTCCAACAGGCGTGCCAGTGACATGCTAATGTGTACCACCACACTGGAGACTATCCCCTACTATAGTCTTCCTCCACTCTTCTGGATTAGTTCATGATTCTTTTATGGAGACACAGGAGGGGGTGATATTATTTAAGAGCCTTGCTGGGCAAAAGCTATTTTGTGTTTTGGACGGCTCTCTCAAATGTAGCTACTGCTAACCCTTAAAACCAGAGCAGAAGTTATTACACATTCTGGAAAATGTCTTAAATACATTGTTTCCTGTCGAGCAAACATTCGGTGGTCAGGGAGGAGGAAGGAAAGGAGCTGAGGAGGAGTGGGTGAGGAGGTGGGGGTGGCATGCATATGGATATGGAACTGTGCACATGACATTTCTTTACATCTCTCTCTCTCTCTCCCCCCTTCCCACTCTGGAAGAGAGAATTCCAGGCCAGAGTTGGATTCTGAGGGATCCCTCTTAAGAAGAAACACAAGTAAAATGAAAATGAATGGTACCTGCATGGAAGCCTCATGTCTCATTAACCCTATCATTTAGAGGTGGCCAGAAAATGAATAGTGGCTCAGAGCCAGGTTCTCAACCATTGAGTTAAGGATGTCTGAATAGGAACTACCTGTATCACTTTTGTCTCACCTAAATGGGGGGGGGGGGGTGAATCAGAAAAGACCCAAAACACAAGTTGTTCAAGCTTTGGGTCCTATTTTTCTTGAATCCTCAAGTCTGAAGGGGGAAGAACCAATTCAGAGAAAAACTCCACCCGTTTCTATTAATGTGTAGGTTCACTTTGCATGCCAGATAATACAGTCTTCATCATGATCCTTCCCCACGACACTTGAATCACTTCCTCTACATCCCTCTGAAAAGGAACAGTTCAAAAAAACTATTTTAAAAAAAAAACTAAAGTCCAAAATGAAAATCCCTGCCACAAAACAAAATGCGTAGAGGAAGTCAAAATGATAGCAAGTCATCTGCACGTTTTAAAAACACTGAGTCCTTGTTTAACAGCCAGAATTGTAGCCCAATCCTACAAGCCCTTAAGTAAGTAGGCCCACTGAATTCAACTGGAGTTCTTGTGTGAATAAAGGTTACTGGGATAAGTCCTTGTTTTTGACAGGGAGAAGAACAGGCGGATCAATCTGGACCAATTCCTGAAATCCTCTTTGAGACAAAACTCCCAATGAAGTCAGTTCGTGCGTCTATCTCTGCACAGGGATAAAGTCTGGAGAACAACTTGGACCTTTGATTTTTGTGAGGAGGACCCTTTGATTCTGTGTATGATTAAAACCATGCCAAAGTAGCCCAAACCACTGCAAAACTCTGCTAGCAGCATCCCCACAGATCAGGGTAGCTGCTACCACAGTTTCAACCAGAATATAGAGAAGGATTTTGAAAATAACCTAGTTATTCCTTCATTATAATTAGAAATGTGTCAAAGGGCCCCTGTATGTTGATAAAACTGGAGCTGTTCATGCCTTCCCTCCACTCCCTAGCGTGTACATTCTGTCATCTTTCCCTGCTTTCTGGATGAGAGACCCCAAGCAGGAAACCCCAAGATGTGAGGGTTGCCTCTGCCACTTCACATCACAATGGAAGAAGGCTTAACAGCTTACAGTTTTCTCTAACACGCCCCCTGCCCTCACTGCTAAATGACGGCTTCACTGTTTCAACTTCAGATCAGATCACAGCGTTCAGATACATACGATGTATTTATACAGCACAGCTGGGCTGTCAGAGGTCACATAATTTGGCAGCCATCCCAGTGCTTAAAAATTAATTTTTCCTTATTAATACAACTGAGGGTCCCACAGGATAAGATCCCAGCCTTATCTGAGCCTGACAGCATCCTAAACCCTGTGAAGGATGCTTTCTCCTCTAAGACTATCCAAAATACAAGGCTGCTGTGTCCTAGAACCCAACCGCACTAGATCTGGTTAGGAAACCAATCCAATGGCCAGTGCGGAGTGACATATTTTTGAAGTGGGGGAGAGCCACGTTCTCCAAGCACAGCCTCCCAAAACTGAACTTTCTGATCTCAGTCCTGTTAGCTCGGCACAATATACTTAGAGCACAGAGTAAATAACGGGTGGAGGAAAAATGTGGAAATGGAGATGGGAAGTGTCTCTTAGAGCCCTCTGGGGGAAAGCATGTCTGCCTGCTACAGCAGATGCCAAAAATGATGATAATTCTGTACCAGAAAAAAAGTTAGAAAAAACAAATACCCCCTTGACATGGGTTATAGTCCCTCCCTGAGCATATTACTCATATGTTTTAAAGAAGCTCCTGGCAACTGCTGGATTCCAAGCCTAAAAATCCTCTCTCCTCCAGTAAGGTTTCAGCTAACAGCACAACAAGATTTTAAAAAGCAAAGCAATGTGTGCGTATGTGAGCTGCCCACGCATGTGTGCATGGAAGTGGGTTGTTGGTTCTGCTAGATTACAGAAGTCATTTCTAAAAATACCAGCTTTTAGGAAAATATTTGAAAGTCTTTCCAAGGGAGCATTGCTCAGAGCTGCGTAAACATCATCTGAATCATTCTGTACTTGGGTCACTCAAAACCTTTACTTTCTTATTTGATTGCTTCTTCAACTAGCTGAGGGAAGATGAAAAAAAAAACCACACAGACATCAAGCCATCAGATTTATCTTTCTAGGGTCTCCAACCCACTCCGGACATAGTTATTGTTTGACTACAAACAAATTGCCAGCTGCACTGTTTATCTCTTACAGTAAAAATTACTGCAAGAGGTGGTTTTTTTCCCTTTGTGGATTATCATATTATTGTCTATTAAAAAATCTCTCCTCTCTCTATTTACCTCCCGTGGGGGATCTTAAAGAGGGACTTTCATAATGGGGAAAAGCTTTCAAATCAGACATCAGACTTCCAATATAAATCCATCCACCTCTGACATGTTTTTCTTACAATGTTTGCTAATTACTAAAATTACTTGTATATAAATCAGGGTGTGAGCCATGTCACAGTTTATCTTCTCTTATTGGATTACACAGTGATGTCATATTCCAGTATTTTTTATATCACAACCATTTCCTTGACAGCAAATATTCTGATGTCAAACAGGATGAACTTAATTGCAAATGCAAACAGCACCAGTGGCTGGGGGGAGGAGGAAGGCACTCACCCAAATATTTTTATTAAACTGCATGGCACGAGAGAATGGTAATGGGATTCAGAGCCCTTCACCTCTAGAAACCTGATTGTGTATCTGCTCAAAGACATGAGGGCACACAGCACCTAAGAGTATCAGAGTTGTGGCTGCTCAGTGCATTAGAACCAAGGTGCTAACCTAGCACCTTATGCTCAATCTCAGCAGGGACCACGTGTCAATAGTCAATGGAACTCCTCATGTGAATAAAACAAGGATTTGGCCCTGAAAGCTGTGACCATCCAATTCAGGGAGGTACTGAACACCCCTTTCTCCAGAGCTCTCCCATCTCCCTAGTGGTCAAATACTCTTTTTCTAACCACCCCTGTAAATTCCAAACCCCCTCTAAATTCAGTTCCTGAGGAAAAGTACTGCTCTATATAAGAACATAAGAATGGCCATACTGGGTCAGACCAAAGGTCCATCTAGCCCAGTATCCCATCTGCCGACAGTGGCCAATGCCAGGTGTCCCAGAGGGAGTGAACCAAACAGGTAATGATCAAGCAATCTCTCTCCTGCCATCCATCTCCACCCTCTGACAAACAGAAGCTAGGGACACCCACATCTGTTGACTTGTTATACTGAACAAGGGTGTCCACCCACAATGTCCCCTTTCAGACTGTGACAAAACCCTTTCCCATAGGTGCAGGTACCTGCACAGCCTGTCTCAGGGGAGAGGGAAGCAGAACATGCAGGAGGGATCTGTGATTTCTTCACAGGACCTTTTTTTTTTTTTTTTATGAAAAACAACTTGTCATTTAGTACCATCTGATCCACAACAAAGGAAATAAATGTCTTCTTTAGGCGTGCTGTTAGGAAAGTTTAGGGATAACTCCGCTTTGACAGAAAGGTCCAGAAAAGGGATGAACTGTCAGTCAGTCATGGGCACACTTCTAAAAATCCACACCAGGGCATCATTTGAGCTACCTGGTAGTATATGAAGTGTCAGTTAGATGATCTTATAATTGGTGGAGGAGGGCTCTCTGGTAAGGAGGGTCTATGTGTACATTTTCCCTCTAGCAGTGGGTGTAGTTTTGCCCTGTAATATCAAGAGACAGGGGAAAAGAACCTATTACTATAATCAGCTCTAGATCCCTTTCACCTGACAAGCCTGGTCATTTTGGAGCTGAAGGGCAGTTGTCCCACCCTGCAAGTGTGTTTCAGTAATTGTGTCCACTCCCTGCAGCACAGATAGCCAGTACAGTCTCAGCCTAATTCCTAAGTGAACTAATGTCCACACTTCATCACCCCTGCTAATTGGCAGACCATTCAGAAAGGCCCAGGGCTGAATGGGCAGGGACTATGAACTCCCACATGCCCCCCTAAGTAGTGTTCTGTCTGGCTCAGGCTTGGGCACTGTGGAAAAGCCTGTGTGACCACAACCTGTCCCAGGGCAGAGTGCAAATTTTAGTTCCCAGGGCTGTGGAAGCTGGTACCTAGGTTTCATAAGCACTAAATTCACAGAAAAAGAATAATAAATAAGAGCAGAAGAAACTCAAGGGGCCTGTCTGCATCCTGCCCCTTTGGTCTAAATGATCTAGTTTCTGCTAGCATGGCACTTCCCCTTGAGGAGATAGTACTAAGTGCGTGGACATCCCAGCCACTGCTGTGCTGTCCAAACTAGGCTCAGGCTCTTCGGGACAGGCGAAGAATTGCAGCTCAGCCAGCCCGCGCAAACGGGAGCATAATCGCAGCCCCGCTCTCCCCGATGTGGGTTTTCTAAAGGAGTCACTCCGCGAAACTAAGCAGCCGCCAGACTTCCCCGCTCACGTGGGCAAAGCAGTCACACCCTCGTGGGCTCGTTCGCCACTCAACTTGCTCCTCGTGGAGCGAATACGAGCCTCGCTCTCTGACTCCGGGAGGGGCGGGCGGGCCCCCTTCTCCGGCAGGCAGAGACCTAGATCAGCAAGGGCTGGTGGCCGGGCGCGGTGGAAGCCAGGGGAGGTTCCCTCCGGCCAATGGGCTTCCCTGGCTGAGCTCCCTCGCCCCCGGCTTAGGCGGGGAAGCGCCGTTCAGAATCGGTATGGAGCCGCTTGCCCGCCTTGCTCTCTGCTCCACGGGCCCCAGCAAATGGATCCCGAGTGGGGGCGAGGCTGCCCGGGCACGCCGGAGGGGCAGCAGCCGCCGGCCTGCGGTGGGGGGAGGGGGGAGGGAGTGTCAGCGCCAGGAGGATCAGGAAGCCCAGCCTTGCTGGAGGAATGAGGCGGGGTGTGTGCTCAAATGCGGATCCCGGCCCCGGCGGGCTGCCGGCCAAGCGGAGGGCGGCCGGGGATCTGATGCAATGTGTCTCTGAGCCATCGCGGGGGGAATGCTGCATTTTCCCAGTTGCTGTTCAACACACACACACTTAGCCTGCTCCTCGGGCCCAGCTGGTCCAGGATCCCCACCGGAGGGAGGCACCGAGGAGCGGCAGAGGCTCGCCCCAAGAAGTGCCTGCCACGCCTCCTTTCCCCCCGCCGCGACGCGAGTGGCCTCAAAGCAGGCAGATCTATGGCGGACTCCCCCTGACATCACTCCTGGTTCCCCACCACCAGCAGCTAGCCCCTCCAGTTCCCCCAGGCCTCTGCGCCGCCCTGCGCTTCGCAGCTGCAGAACCGACCCTGCATTGGAGACGATTTGTAGGATTTCGCTGGACTCCCCCCCCCCCCACACACACACACACACTCTCACAGACACCCCGTGGGGCTGACTGGAGTGTAACCCCCATTTAAACGGTTTCCCTTAAAAAGTTTCGCGCCTGCTGCAGGTTGCGCCGGATCCTTCCCCGCGACGCTACTGGCCCCGGGCGGAGGAGGGAGCGGTTAACCGGGAGCATGACAGGCGGAGCCTCGGTGCAGTAGGTGTCAGCACAAGTATGTCTACAGGAGACAGGCGCCCTCCGCTGCGGCCCCGATCCTGCTTCCCGCTGAGAAGCCCCACGTGCCCCTGGGAGGAGCGCAGAAGCGTCTCGGAGCCGGCCGGGATGCGCTCGTTGGGCTCGCATTGGCACGCTGCATTTCTGCGCGGCTGAACGCTGGAGCAGCCGCGGGGCAACCCGGCAGGGCGGAGCGCTGGGGCGCTTCCTAGCATGCAGCCCCGCCCAGGGGCCTCGCTGCGATTTCAAATACAACCACTCACACATCCTGTACCTCAGACCGACTTGACCACCGCGCAGCGCAGCGAGGAGTTGCCGGGCTTCAGCCTACCCGCCTGTGGCTCGCCACCCGCCGGCGAGAGCCATAGTGGCAGGGGCCCTAAAGTGTGTCACGCAGGCTCCTCTCTCAATTAAATAATTATGTCCATTGGCATGCAGAGTGCCGAAGCGCGGAGCCGTGGGGTGGCTGGTGCTAGCTTAGCCTAGCTCCCCTGCTGTCCCCGGTTGTTCGCGAGTGGCTTCTCGGAGTAGCACATAGATTCTCCCTAATACTGGCGATAAACTATAGGACAGGTGAGGTTTGTGTTTATTTTTGCGGGAATTCCCCCCTCCCCCCTCGCGATCTATGTTATTAGGGTTTCACTCACTGACCAGCGGCTAATAAGCTGGAAAGGGCTCTGTCAGATCTCCAACGGAATAATTAAGCGGAATGATTTTAGTGTGCCCTTCAGCAGTGAGGAGGGATTTTGCCACACTCCAGTCCCTTCAATTACACGGCAGCCCAAATTTATTTACTGCATGTAATAATTAAACAGTGGATCGGAATGTGATTGGAGCCTCTTTGTTTCCCTTATCTCAACACAGTTTGTCTTCATCCCTCCACTCCTCTCCCCAACCCTCTCCCACACCCTAACCCCCCGCTTTTTAATTCTGGCAACTGCTTAGGGCCGAATTCCATCAAGAAAAGTTTCTAACCACTTCAGAGGGATCCTTAGACCTCCGAGGTCCGCACTGTTTGTTTTAGCTAATAAAAATGTATATGCACTAGCTTCTCTTTTCCTGGAAACGCAGACACTGAAGCTGGGGAGGGAGGAAAACATCCCTAGCTGCTCCAGAGTGGTGCATTTTATTAGACACTAAGCACAAAAATGATCTTCTGACCGCCATGTGGGCTTTTTGAACGCCACCCCCGCTTAAAAACATACAAACTTTTTCATATGCAAAAAGTAGGTTGCTTTCCTCCCTTGCCCATTCATACCTTATTTAATTAGACTTGGTAAATGTATCTACAACCGAGTGGCTATAAATTATGTATGCCTTTCTGGCTGGGTTGGGGAAAAAAACTCAGGGGAGATATGTTCTGCTTCAAAACATTTTTAAAAAAATCCCCTGAAAACTGTAATGCAAAGGCTTTGTAGTTTTTTTTTTCCCAAAACCTTTTGATTTATTCCATATGTGACATCTGAACACAGCCAAAGCCTGCCTCCGTGTGAGAGTGTTTCAAAACATAGACACCAAGCCCTCACCACGCTACATCCAAGGGGAGAAAAGTTGTGTTTTCAGCAAGGGGACAGAGTCCTGGCACTAGCTAGGCAAGCCCGCTGTTGAATTGTGTAACGGGAAAAGGCCATCTCATTCCCTGCTTCCTTGCTTGCTTTCAAAGGCAAATGGTTAGCATGTATCTCTGAGAAAATTAACTTTTGTGGGTCTTACCTGCTTCTCCTAGCACTCCGGGTCCAGGCACGCACAGCGCTAGCAATCCCCAAACAAGAGGCAATGTATCCATTTTTAGGGAAAAGAGGGCGCTTTCCTCCCCGCTGGCTCGCTAGGGGCTTTCCTCCGAAACCGGGACTTCACGCTGTTATTCACCCCGCGCCGTAGAATTTCCTCGGCAAATGTTCCTAGTTGCCTTTCGCTCCTTCCCTTCCTCCGTGCCTTGGCGTCCTGCCTTCCCCCACCGCTGGCTGGAACCCACTTGCCGAGGAGCGGAGCAGAAGCCCGGGAACTCGGTCAATTGGAGGCAAGCGGACGGCTGCTCCCCCCGACCGAAAACCACCCCGCTGGCGCGTGCGGGTGAGCGCCAGTCCCTCAGCGGGTCACTGCCTTGGACGCGCCTTCCTCACCCCCGCGTCCCGAGAGCCAGCGGCAGCAGCGACTCGCCCCGGGCATCGCAGCCGCCCGGCGCTGGGCGGCGGGCTGGCACCGCGGCGCGTGGCTGCCCCTCTCCCCGGCGTGGCTGCGGCTCCGGCTCCGGCTCCGGGCGCGCTGCTTCACGTTGCCCGGGAGTTGCGGGCGCGCGTGTCCCCCGCCCCTCTGCGTCTCTCTCGGGAGAGGCTCAGGCGCGCCGGGCTGGGAGCCTGCCTGTGCCGTCCGCCCGGCTCCTCGCAGCCTTTTCAGGCCGCCGCGCGTGCATGTCAGCGCCGAGAGGCAGAGCTCTCCGCTTACACGCTCGCCCAGGGCCCGCCCCTCCCGTGCGCCCCACTGCGCGGCCGCCGAGCCTGGCACGCGGCTCCCTCACCAGCGCCTTCCCTCTCCAGGCACGGCTCAGCCCGCGCCAGGGCTGCGGCAGAGGGGCACCTGCCACGGCCCGGGCCACCCCTGCTTCCCCTCGTGGGGGAGGGAGGGGCTGCCTAACACTAAGTAGGACCTGGCCACTGAGAGCTACTGGACATCCCCTCCACCCGCGTCTACTCCAGCAGCCCCCTCCTCCCCAGCAGTAACCGGCTGGGAGGCAGATTAGCTACTGCCTACCAATGCCCAGACAGGCAGATCAATGGTCCCTCTAGCCCAGCAAAGCATCTGCCAGGGGCTGTGGCCAGCTGCTTCAGAGAGAAAGAACCAAACAGAGTAATTATCAAGTGACCCAGCCCCTGCCCTCCAGTCCCAGGACCTGGCAATCAGAGGCTAGGGCCACCCAGAACATGGGGCTGCATCCTTGGCCATCAGGGCTAATAGCCATTGATGGATCTATCCAACACTTCCACTAGCTGAAGGGATTTTGCTTGAAAGCACAGGCAAAATAAATACAGGCAGAACCACCAGGCTGAGTCCATGTAGGCAAAGGCAGCTAGTTATATGGGCCCTTGGTGCCTGTGTTCCATCAATATTCCAGACTGTGGGCTCAGCTCAACCGACAGCCACTGGCCCCACATTTCAGGGAGATGCAGCCTGAGGAGTTAGTGGGGGCCAGGCTGCCAGCAGTAGCGAGCAACCCATCCCCAGCCCACACTGCTCTGTCCCATCCCATTCCACCCCTTCCCACAAGGCCTGCCCCACCTCTTTCCAGCATCCATCCCCTTTGCTGAGAGATGCCAGGAGTGGACAGCACAGAGTACAGCACAGCAGGCTAGGGCTGGGCTGATCACTACGTCTGGCACTAGGCTCCCCTCACTGATCCCCATTAACTTTCTAGACCACCCTGAAGCCTGCATCCCCTGAAACATGGGCCCCAGAGTGCTTGCCCCAGTGTATCGTATGGTTGGGACAGCTCTGCGTGACCCATTCTGAGCACCACCAAAAATTATGCAAACCTGGTGCCCATGCAAGCAGGGGGAAATTTCACCATTCAAAAGAGAGATGGGCATATGAAAATGTAGTGACTGCTCTGATGTAACCTCAACTATACCCAAGGTTTGCAGTATAATATAACCATTATAATGCTGCAGCAGAGGACCAGATGAGACGAGGTCAGCATCTAAAGAAAGTAACTGTAGCCTTGAATTCATTTGGCATCCTGGTTTAAATCAAACCAAAACACCCAGACATTAATTACTCTTTTCCTTATACCATGAAAGAAAAAATGTTGCTGTTAAATAATTACATAATAAAAATACTTATATTTTTCATAATGATCAGGAAAGCATTAACTAATAATTAGTAGATTTTTTAAAAAAATAACTACACATGCTGATGTGGAAATACTTTTTGGAATTAAATATAACATTTTTATGGGACTTTAGCTAGGCATAAAATGGTATTGTTAATGCAAGAAAAACCAACCAAACAAAAACCAAAGACAAGCCAGTTGGAAAAGAGGAGAAAGGAAGACAGGAAGCAGTGAAGAAACATTTGTCCTGATGATATGGTGGTCACAACTATTCTAAGAAGTAGACAATTTATGCCTAATAATGATTTTTAAAACAAGATGAAAAAAATGTTTACACAGAGCTCTAGGCTAACCATTTTTGAAACTCTTCGGCTGGATTTTTGAATTTTAGGATGAGCTTGTGGGTTCCAAGGCTGTCTTACTTTAATAAACATCATTACCGCATTATCACAACGACTGTAAACAGCAGCAATAGCCAAAATGATTAAAATAATGACACGGTACCAGGGCTAGCTTTAATTTAGGTGAGACTCCATGCAGAAGTAGGACACAGAAAAAATGTTACATGGGGACACATCAGGACAAAAATTTCTTATGCCCATGGGCAGGTCTGAGGGCAAATTGCTTCCCATCTGCATCTGCTGCTGGAGGGGGAAATCCAGTGTTTCCATTATGTAAGAATCCCTGTGACTGTTTCCTTTGCCTATGCTTTACACCAGCCCTATATAATACAAATTAAACACTCTGAGAAAATAAACATTCTCTTCCTCATTTCATATACATGATATCACATAGGTGGCAATGATAGCTACGTGAAGAATCCCATTTATTCTACAACCATGTGATAAACTGATGTTCTTTCACATCTTTAACTGCTTCACCTGCACTCTGCTCCCTGATCTAACAGCAAGCCTTTTAACATACCAAACTTCAGAGCAAATTTCAAAGTAATTTTTTTAAAAAATGGCACAAAAATATTGAGTCTCACCCCAACCTCAGTGTAGAATCGCCATCCAAATTACGATGGCTAGATAGGCCATACTGGCAGTTCGCATTGGGCCAGTAGCAGTTTTAAGAGTAGGTACTTCTCAGTCCTATTTGAGCCCAGGTATATGCTACAAATTTAGGTTGGTATGACTTCATCTCTCAGGGATATGGAAAATATGACACAATTATACCAACGAAACTCCAGTTGTGGACAGCACTATGTCAATGCAAGGGGTTTTTTTCCATCAACTTAATTATTGCCTCATAGGGAAGTGGGTTACCTTTGCCTCTGGGAAAAGCTCTTCCGTTCGCATAGGCAGTGTCTTCACTAAGCACTATAGTGGCATAGCTGCACTGGTGCAGTTGCAACATTGTAAGTGTACAGAAGCCCTGAGAGCTGAAATATCAGGCTAAAGGTACAAAGTTGGAGTGGACCCTAAAATCATGACCACAGATGTGCAGAAAAGTATTTGTAAAGTTGTTTAAACAATCTAGTCTATATGTCCTATCACTCAGAGGTCTGTGTATGGTAATTTAAGGTAACCTGGGTTTACTTGAGGTAGATTAATTAAAAAACAAAACAAAATGTACCAACTAAAAAGCACTGGTTACCAAAAGACAACAGAAACAAAATATGTAACAGTGTGTGGGGTATAAAAGTTTCACTGGAGTTTGTTTGCGGTGATGGACATAATTTACCTGAGCTCCACCACTTTATAACACCATCTGCACACACACAAATAGGCATTGATTCTGTTACCATGAACATCAATAAGACCCCGATCCTAAATGCCAGATGCCTACTTCTTAGGTTTAGGCACCAAAGTCCACTTATAGACTTCACTGCCATCCATAAGACTCTTGCCAATTCCTATACATGCCTAAACTGACTTAGTGCCTATGTTCTTGCAGTGAAAGTTCTCCCAGAGCCTAGGTTCCTGTCTCTGAGTATGTGCACTGCCACCTCCCCCTTGACATTTGGATACCTGCTCGCCACCTAAGCCCCAGAGTGATTCACAAACCAGGCAGGGGAAGATAGATTTTTGCTCACCTGCCTTTTGGGTCTCGATTTCGCAGGCATTGTCAAAGACTACCTGTTCAGTCGGGTCCTCTTTGATACCTCAGTCTGAGTCTTCATCTTTGGCCTGATCAAATTCCCACTGAAGTCAATTAAAAGATTCCCATTTTACTTCAATGGGAGCAGAACTGGGTCCCATATTTATTGCATTTCCAGTCTGAAAATATGTGAATATTATTTACTACTTGCTAATGGTTAGATGACTAGCAAAGTAGCAAAGTGTGATTTTTAGAATATAAATAGTTCTCACAAATCATAACACAGATATCAGAGTGCTACCGAAATCCACAGAATGAATCATTCCTCTCTTGGGATGTGTATCAAAAGAGCATAGAAAAAGGAAAGGTTACCAAGCCCTAATCAGAAAGAGAGCTGACTTTGCTTTGGTCCTGATCTTGCAGAGCTTACAGTATATGAGCAAAATTCCCATTGACTACACTGAGGCTGCATCTAGACTGGCATGATTTTGCGCAAATACTTTTAACGGAAGAGTTTTTCCCTTAAAAGTATTTGTGCAAGAAAGCATCTATACTGGCACGTGCCTTTGCGCAAAAGATTTACTTTTGCACAAAAGTATCCGTGCCCAGTATAGACGCTCTCTTGCGCAAGAAAGCTCTGATGGCCAGTTTAGCCATCGGGCTTTCTTGCGCAAGAAATTAACGTTCCTGTCTACACTGGCCCTCTTGCGCAAGTATTCTTGCGCAAGAGGGCTTATTCCTGAGCGGGAACGTCAG
Source organism: Pelochelys cantorii (assembly GCA_032595735.1). Classification (NCBI taxonomy): domain Eukaryota; kingdom Metazoa; phylum Chordata; order Testudines; family Trionychidae; genus Pelochelys; species Pelochelys cantorii. Next base: position 65,019,321 of record CM064332.1, on the reverse strand, counting down.
AGTATTTGCACAAGAAGCACTGATTTCATACATTAGAACGTCAGTGTTCTTGCGCAAAGTCTCGCGGCCAGTGTAGACAGGCGGCAAGTTTTTGCGCAAAAGCGGCCGCTTTTGCGCAAAATCTTGCCAGTCTAGATGCCCCCTGAGTGTTCTATCTAACAATAAGTTGTACTGTGGTACTTTTAGAGACTAACCAAAATATATAGAATCATGAGCTCATGATTCTATATATTTTGGTTCATCTGTAAGGTGCCACAGAACCACTCGCTGTTTTTAAAGTTACAGACTAACACAGCTACCCCTCTGAGATTTTTTTATCTGTCTAAGGTTTGTCTGATTGCGTTCTTTACAGTCTAAGAGAAAGCGATGTTTGTACAGGGATCACTAACATCATTTTTCACTGTAGCACCACTCTTCTGCCACTGAGTGAGAAAGGACAGTAATAAAATATTAGTCATCAAATCTGAAATTAGCTGGTGCACCTTAGAGAGTTCTCCCCATCTGTTTTTGGTATCTCTTCATGGTCTCTACACACCAGTGGGGGCTGCCATGGGTTTAATATCATACCTGGACGTATTCTTTCCAGAATGTGCTATTTTCATTAACGACATAGCATTGCCCAATTCTGAAAGCTTCACTTTCCACCATGTGACTTTAGGAGATGAAGCAAACCAAGTTGATGGCATCTACTAGTTTGGAGGTAGACAGGGGTGGGTCAAATATCAGATGTGGACCAAAAGCCAGTGGGACCTTTGCCATTGATTTCAGCACAATACGGGAGCAGGCCCTTTGTCAGTTTTACCTACTTTGAGCTGAAGCTGTTGAGTCCTAACATAGATTTAAAGGTTAGAAGGGAGGGACCACCAGAGCATCTAATCAGCCCTCTTGTTCACAACAGCATCTTTGCTGTGGCTCAGTGCAAAATTTAGGGCTGGAGTTTGCAAGCTCTCCAACATGTAGAACCCCATGGAGCTCAGCACATAGAAGACTCTTAGCATCAGGCTCATTATGCTATTTCTCTGGAATTTTAAAGGCTCAACAAGTGTTCACCAGACATAGTGGGGATGGCAACATTTTTTTCCATATTTGACTACAAGAAACATCCACAAAACCTCATTGAAAATGAGACAATATGTAATTTAATTGTAGTTTAATATATCATTTATTGCACCAGCTGCATTAGATTTGGTTGAAAGAATTTCACAAAGCGTTGGTTACAGTTTAGATGCAGTGGAATTCTCCCCCGCCCACTCCGCTGTAGCTGAGAACATGAGCCTCCTCAAATATTGCCTCTGCCTTATTTGTTCTGCTCCTGGCCAAAGGGCCAATATAGGTAGGTTTTTCCTGGAACACTTTAGCGTTGCCCTTTCCCCTAATTATCTCATCTTTTCAACTAGCAGTCATCCAATCACTTTCCTTTGGCACAGCAGCTTTCTCCCTGACTGATGCCATGTACCATCAACTGCCCAACAAGAGGTGCTAGTAAGATAAGCAACCTTCAGCCTTACAATAACACCTCTCTTCACACATATTTAAAAAATTAATCAAGGACATGTCGTGTATTTTTATACCATTCTCAGGGCCCCAGAGCAATGAGACAAAACAGGCTGTTTCCTGCCGCTATATCAAGACAAATTTCCTTCAGACAGTGGACAACATTACAAAGCAAGCAAACAAAATGGCAGGGCTGAAACACTGTTAGAATTCAGAATAAAAACAGATACCTGGGCCTGCATGAGGATATAAACAGAGATTGTGCCAACATTAAGCGAGAGATGGATCAAAGATTCTGGGGCAACACACTTAGTTGTCAGAGCACAGGACTGAGCCAGGAGACCTAAGTTCCCTTACTGACTCACCTTGGGCCTGGAATTCAATTCTCCCATTACAAAATAATACTTCCTTTGTAAAGTACTTTGAGATTCACAGGTGAAAAGCGCTGTACAAGTGCTAAATATTAATTATTACTATTAGTATATCATATCTATGGCTACGTCTCAATTTATGGCCATAATTAATAATAAACTAAGTGTCCTATGAGTTTATGAATTTCAATAGGGTCAACAGCTCATTTTGGAATTGTACGCCTAGATAGATAGAAACATGAATACAATTTGTGAATCAGTGTTTCTATGTGGATACCCTTTGAGTTAGCAGTTTGGTTATTGTTTCATTGCCAATGCAAGAGCTGCTAATTTGAGTCTGAAAACAGTGATTGAAAGGGTAGGGTTGGGGACGTTGACCTTTTGCTACTGAAAATGCTTCAGAGTGGATCAGCGCACACCCACTCTAGTTATTAGTTCTCAGTCTTCCTTGCAATACTTATTCCTACACAGTTTACTAAAATGCCATTCAAACTTCAGTCTGTCGGATTGGGTCCACCCTCCCCACTTGCTTTGTTAATAACAAAGTTCCTTGTTTGGGGATGATAGCCTTATTTTTTTGCTTCCCCATCTTTAAACCGTGTTTAAAATACAACTGAATGCATACATTTCCCACCTCTACTCAGACTCATCTTTATTACCCATATTAGGCATTGCTCTGTTTTTCCTTCCAGCCCTGAGCTGTAATGTACCTGGGAACCATCAGGGGGCAGCTGTGACCAAAAAAGAACACAGCAGAGAAAACAAAGGGGAAAGGAAAAGAAGCGACTAAAAAGGAAATTAAGGAAATACAGTCAGGCAAATCAGGAAAGACTTGGATGAGGAGTATAAGGAAGCAAATATAAGAAACGAAAATAAGAATAAAGAAAGCCAAAAAGAGAGACGAAAAAAAAATAATCAAAACCACAACAAGGGAATGGGAAAAATGAACCAATAAAAAGAGATGTGTGAGAGAATAAAGAAAGTGAACTAATAGAGTTAAAATACATAATCGGATTAGCACAGGGAATGATTCATCCTTGCTCTAGGAGATGTATCTCTCTCTGAGAGGACTTTAAACCCTGAGGTTCTACTCTCTGAGCTGGGCTGTTCAAAGCCTGCTCTGAGCTGATGTGTCTGGGAAGGGTTTGTGATACTAAAGAAAAAAAGCTGCATCTTCAGAGTTAATAAAAAAGCTTTCAGACTTCGGCAAGCTGACTAAATTAGGCTGTGAATATAAAGGTGCCGTATTATTTCTCAATTCAGCAGCTCTGTGAAAGGAGGGAATGGATTTCTTTTGAAGCAGCTGCAGTATAATCCAGGACTTTCGGGTATACTTCAGCCAAATGCGCTCTTCTGGTTTCAGCAGGTTAATTTCATTAAAGACTCCATCCACTGCTTTAATGGGATCCCCACTGGGTGGGTGCATTAGGCAGCAACAACCCCAGTGGGACAACTGTAAGCTGGTGGTTTGCATGAGAAGTGGAATGAAGAGGCAACAGGGAGCCTGGGATGTAGGGGCTGGCTATTGTAATAGCAAGCAGGACCTGGAGCTACACTGATGGTTAATGTGGTCACTGACCCAAAACCCAGGTCAGACCAAACCCTAGGGAGGTTTGGGTCTCAATCTGAACTTCCCTACTGCCCCCAATCTCCTTATGAGGAACAAAGTGGTTACAGTGTTTCTTTAGTTCTCCTTTCTCTGTACAGCAGCAGCTGCTGTCAGGAAGTGATGTTTATCCCCCAGGGATTGTTTTCTGCAGATGATTGAGGGGTGGTGGTGAAGGGGGTTTCCCTTCTGAAATCTGAATTCCCCAGTTCCCTTAAAGAGGGGACATTTGAGTTTACCCAACCAAGGGCTGCAAAAACAAGTTGCCAGAAACCCAAGTGAGAGCCTAATCCACAGCAGGGATGTGAGTTGTATACTCATGTACTTGATTGACATGCACAGTTGGATCCAGCAAACATGCCCCCACACCTTCTTTTACTGCTTGTGGGGATGGGACTTGAGCCCATCACCCTTCCCTCCCCAGGAGGCAGGGTTAGCCCCTAATCCACAGCAGACCCCACTCTACTACCTTACTTTGAGGGCATCCCTTATCACACCTACTGGGGCAGCCTGGATGCTGGCTGTCCCATCACTCCCAGTGATGGCAGGACTTGAACCCACCACCCTATTCTCCCCAAGCACACACATCCCTTATTTACCTGGGGATTGGGAAACTGGTACACATGGGTGCCAGCTTTCAAGCTAACTCCCTGCATGTACTGGCTCCTGAGGAGCCGCCCCCCTCCTCCCCCCTGTCCTCTGTAGCAGAGGCAGCAGCATGGGGTGAGGGAATGCAGGAGCTGGTACATGTGAGCAGCCAGCTATTAAGATGGCTCCCCACAAGTATGCGGGTGGGGGAAGGCAGCTCCGCCGGAGTGTAAATGTGTATGTGTGTGTGTATAAACATATAACTGCTGTGAATTTCAGCAGTTACACGTTTACCTAAATAAGCACATTTTACCATCCCTAATCCAAAGACTAGGCTCCCAGTCACTCTTTGAATCAGACCCCCATTTGCAGGAAAGGGGGTACATAGCAGCAGGCCCACTGATGGGGGAGGAGCAAAGGGGGCAGCTGCCCTCAGGCCCGGTGATTTAAAAGGGCCTGAGCTCCCCGCCACCACTACAGCAGAAACAGCAGCTGCTGGAGCCCCAAGCTTTTTAAATCACTGCCAGAGCCTACAATGGCACATGCCGAGCCGAACTGAAGGGCTGCCTGGGTCTCCACAGCCAGCTTCTCTGTGAGTAAGGTCACTAGCCACGATGTGATGAGTAAGGTCACTAGCCACGCTGCAGTGTCCCTTGATCCTCCATTTATCTTCTCCTGCCTGTGAGCAATGCGGGCCTGACTCTGCTCCCAGTACTGTCAAAGGCAAAACCTCCATGTGGCAAATTGAACAGTTATAGGACTGGGCACCTAAACAAGTACAGTCACAAACCCAGGGCATGATCCAAAGCCCATTGAAGTCATGAGATGGTGGCCATCCATTGGTGCCATGGAGATTTGTCTGAGAGGGGTAGCCATGTTAATCTGTAGCTGCAAAAACAACGAGTCCTGTGGTACCATAGGGTATGTTTAGTCTGCACAGCTATTTCTAAATTAGCTATTCTGGAATAAATTATTTCAAAATAGCACGTCTACACTGCAGGGAAGCCCCAAAATTAGTCTGAGGCAGGCTTCTCCAATGTAGACGTGCTATCTCAATTTAGAGCCCCAGGAGGCACTGGAGAAGAATAACTTAGAATAGCCCTGATGAGGGGCTATTTCGAAATAGCAGCAGTGGAGCATCTACACATGCCTTACTTCGAAATAGCTCTTTCGTAATAAGCGTTATTCCTCACAGAATGAGGTTTGCAGATTTTGGAATAGGTTGCCTATTATTTCAAAATAACAGAATGGCTGTGTAGAAGCTCGCATTGTTATTTCAAAATAACGCTTGTTATCTCGAAATAACGTTGCAGTGTCGATGCACCCTTCAAGACTAGCAGATTTATTAGGGCATCTGACAAAGTGGGTTTTATCCACAAAAGCTTATGCCCTAATAAATTGTTTCTGAGTTGCCACAGGACTCCTCATTGTTGCTGAGATTTGGGTGAGACCTGCAAACACTACAAAGCACAGACACATTTGATCACTATAAGCAAGGCTACTTTTTTAATCACCTTCAGATCCCTCCTTAAAACTCTCCTTTGCTCTGATGCCTACTAAAAATGCTAACAATTCGGCTGCTGGTGTGCAGGGAACAATACGATCATGCTGACCAATATTGTCTCATTGTTTCCTTGTGCTCCCTCATCTGTCTATCTCCATCTGTTGTCTCTTGTCTTATACTTAGATTGCAACCCTCTTTGGGCCAGAACTGTCTTTTTTGTTCCTTGTTTGCATAGAGCCTAGCACAGTGGGATCCTGGACCAAGACTGGTGCCTCTAGGCACCACAATAATACAAATAATAAATAATTCTAATTATAAGCCATGCCATTGGCTTCAGTAGGGCTGTTCATTGATAGTAAGTGCTGTTGCAGAACCGGTCCCTAACTGCATAGTATTACAGGGGGGTTGCTAGCAATCCCATTATCACACCTCTTTAAAACACATGCATTCCTAAACCACATTATCACAGGGTCATTTCAACTCCCTCCTGCCTGAAACTTGGCAAACAAATTCCCAGCCAGAAGCAATTTATTCTTTCTTATAAACAAAATGTCATTACCATTATTTTGGCACTTGGTTTGATAGATCCTGGCAAGAAAATACATGTGTGTATTTAAAGATGCTTTTTCTTTTCTTATCATGTTTTAGCTTTTGACCTCTCCTCTCCTCTAATATGCATGCACATTCTGCAGTGTATTCTCTTTGTGATGCAGTCACATAGCTCTTTCAGCCATGAACAGGCTTCATATACATCCCTCTAGCAGATCATACACTCACTCTTCTGGACCATTAGGATAGGGGATCTTTTAGGTTCTGGTTTCTTCATATGATTTTTTAAAATTATTTCATTTACTATATACATTTTTATTATTTGAAATACAGCAGCACCTCAAAAATATTGGGATTTCATTCTGTTCGGCACTGTATGAACATCAAATAGAAGACAATCACTAAGGATGCGTCTACACAGCACAGTTATTTCAAAATAACAATGTGAGCGTCTACACAGCAATTCCTTTATTTCAAAATAATTTCAAAATAACAGATGGCTTATTTCTAAATCTGTAAACCTCATTGCACAAGGAATAGCACTTACTCTGAAATACCTATTTCAGAATAGCAGTAGCGTGGACGCTCCACTGCTGCTATTTCGAAATAGCTCCTCCCCCGGGGCCATTCAAAGTAATTATTTCCCAGTGCCTCCTGGGGCTCTAAATCCACGTAGCATGTCCACGTTAGGGAAGCCTTGGACTAATTTTGAGGCTTCCTTGCAGTGTAGACGCGCTATTTTGAAATAAGCTATTTCGGAAAAAAAATTCCAAAATAGCTTATTTCTAAATAAGCGTGCTGTGTAGACAGACCCAAAGAGTTTACAATTGAAATCGGCCAGATAGAAACTAATAGTCAAACAAAACAAATGTGACATATGCATAGATTATATCTGCAACATTTGCTTAGACTGCAAAATCCTGGAGCAAGACCTGTCTTTTTGTCATGTGTGTGCAGTGCCTAGCACATATGGGGTCTTTATCTCAGCTGAGGCCACATAAATACAAACAATAACAGGGGAAAAGTACAGAATGTTATTAGTTGATAGTTATGTCACAGGGTACATCTACACAGGGCTAAAAGATCTGTGGCTGGCCCAAGTCAACTCACTCAGGCTGGTAGGGGTCAGCCTCCAGGTCTGAAAAAAAATTGCTCTGCAGATAAATCCAAGCCTGAAACTCTTATGCAGCACTTTTTCCAACACAGAGTCTGAGCCCAAGCCCTGAGAGACTGAGTCATCTGACCTGGGCAAGATGCAGCTATGCTGTGGGTCTTTTATCCCTGGGTAGATGTACTCACAGAGTACGAGACAATTTCCAGCTACTCAGGGAGGGCTGGCACATGCCCTGAGAATTTCACAGTCTAAGAACCAGTTCATTTCAGAGTAACAGGATGAGATTACCTAGTCTGTCTCCTGTTTATCACAGCAGGTCCCTGCAAACCCAACAACCAAAGGTAGACCAAGAGCTACCCTCAGCAGATTCCACAACAGGCAGAGTACAGGAGGCCCCAAGGTACAAACGGTTTTGCTTTCCTTCTATTCATGTTTTTTCAGTTTCTCTAAACTAACCTTTCCCCCCCTCATTCTCCTTCTGTGTAAATGCCGCAACCAGCCTGCAAATATCAGATTTAAGAGATTTCCATCCACTCTACTGAATACTGTGCTGTTTGGAGACAAGTTTCATCATTAAGTGCTGCCACAAGCAGCAAAGGTAAAAGGCAGCTAGTGAATCTCAAAGGGAGCTGTCCATAGGCCAACTGACATCCAGCCAGCAAACCCAAGAAAGGCCCTTCACACCATTGGTAAAAGAGGGGATGACAGAGGGGAGAAGGGCAAATCAACCTGATTCGAAGTTATCGTTAGCATGGACCTTGAGCCAAAACATGAGTCCTCCTCCCCCAGGTGTCGGGAGACTTCAGTCTTACATTGGGAGCTGACTTTGCAGCCTGAGTCTGCTCATTATACCCGTAATGGTACGTTACATCGACTCTCAATGGGTTAAAGATTCCCGTCGTAAGAGTTTCCCTGAGAAGAGCAAGCCCCTTCAATCAGGCCTCGAATATTATGCCCCACACATGCACAGATACTTAATCTCTGGTTAGCTTCCCATTTTGTCTTCGCTCCTGCCCCCCATCTCACAGGCACTGAGAACTCACGCCTTTCTGGTCAAGGTGGATGGCAGGTGGCTCCCAGTCAGCGCTGGTCACTGCTGAGTGGCTCCTTCTGCTGCTTGTGCGAGCACATCTTCTTGTAACATGCCTAGGCTCATGTTCTACCATGGATTCTTTTCAGCAGAACTTCCCATTGAGATGAATGGTGAAGCCTGCTTAACACTCAGTGGAATGATGTGGCTCCTGGCATGGAGACTACGAAATACAAAGTTCCCTAGTGGGCTGGGATTGGGAACCACACCTGGCTCTCTCCATGTTATTGTGTGATGGGCCCCATGTTTTCTAGTCCAAGCACATAAAGCTGGCTCCAAAGGGAGATGCAGGCACTTGGCCCCTCTGAAAAAACTCAGGCCACTCATTTAAGACTCTTAATATGGATTTAGGGGCCTAGTTTTAGATGCTCACATTTTAAAATGTTGCCCATAAGTGCTTGGAATTTGTAAACAAAAATAAAATAAAATTACAACTAAGGAAGAAAGGGCCCATTGAGAGGAAGGAAGTTAAGGCCCTGGACTGGGAACCGGGAGAGCTGGATTTAATGGCCACAGACTCTCTGAATGACTTGGGCATGTCACCTGTGACCCAGACCAATTGAAATCAATCACCTCTGGGTTGGACCCTTATTCCCTATGTGGCTCAGTTCCTCATCTGTACAGGAGGGATAACAATCCATCCTCTCTTGCCTAGTGTCTGTCTTTCTTTGACTGGCAGCTCCCAGTGGCAGAGACTGTCTCTTGTTCTATGTCTGTACTGCACCGGACACAGATGCTACTACAACACAGGTAACAACAATTGTAGTGTCTTTGTAGAACCTTCTCTCTCTGTGAGAGGTTCCATGTGTTAGCCACGGTTGTCATACATGAAGGGTTTGGTCATGCTGTGTCTGGAGCGAGCGGTTCTATGAGCCTTGCTATCAAGAATATATGGAGCAAAGTTGGAATGAAACTTGATGTCTTGTGGGTGCGTGCAAGCTTGATGGTAACTGTGGGGATCATTATCATCAGAGAGACTGAGGAATGGCAGCTTTTAGTTAACAAATGAAAAGCTGTATTTAAGTCTCTTTTGCCACATTGTGATGGCAGTGAATAAAGGCTTTTTAATATACTTTACAGCTGCTATTTCATAAGTTTTCTGCCTCACAATAGTCTCTGCAGTTCTGAGTGGGAAGTTGTTGCAAAAGCGCTTTGTTTTTAACACTCCTATTGAAATAATACATATTAATTGCTTCATTCCTGAGTTTTTTGTTATGGTGGAAAATTTAGGAAGTGGCGGGTGGGGTAAATTATAAGTCAGCAGCAGCTGGGAGGAGGACTGGGGAGATAGTGAGAGCAGAGCAGGGTGTCTTGGGAGAATAATGAAAGAAGAGACTGAGACGACTCACTAGACAGACAGACTTCTGAGCAGCATTAGGGTGCTGGGGGAAGGAGGTAGAGCAGGGAGCTGCAGCATGGGGTTATGGACAGAGTGGGCAGCTGGCATCACAGGACAGAGGTCGAAAGGCAGGAGCTAGAACAGCAAGGAGAAGTAGTCAGGTGGGGTGCTGGGATCAAGGAGCAGGGGGAAGCCAGAGACCTGACTGGGAGAAAAAGCAGCTAAGGGTGGAAGAGGGGACCTTTATTCTGGGGCAAACAAAAATCAATATCAGTACAAAAAAAAAAAGAACACTAATAATAGTAGGAACTTTCACTAGCAGGGCTCAGAGTGGTTTGGAAAGGTAGGCTAGTCTTAGTAATACCACTGTTTTGGAGATGGAGAAACTGAGGAACAAAATCCTTATATGCACCATGCAATTATTGGCACAGTATGGTCAGAACACAAATCTCCTGATCCCCCCACTACCACCAATAGAGCACACTAATCCCTTTTCACTTTATGGCATTTTTTTCCAGTGATCCCTTGGAGTTTGAATAGGGGGCTTTCTCCCTTCAGACGTCTTTGGAATTCTCGGGTGGAAAGCATCCTGTAAAGACACCACAGTCTTATTTATTACTCGCCACTTGGTTCCCCAGTGTGGCCCCGATTCTGGGTCTGTGATGGCATAGATGCAATGGAGCTGTCACACATAAAACCTACAGGCAGGACTGCTGAGTTAAACAGAAGAAGAGCAACTTAAAAAACAACAAATGGTCTGGGGGGGTTGTTTTGTTTTTTAAGTTTATCCTGTACAGACTAACTCGGCTACCCCCTGAAGCAGAAGAAGAGCAGTAAGAAAGCCCCACACTGTAAGCACATGAAAGAGGACCAGACTGGAGCTCAGGCCTATGACTGAAATATACCAGTGGACTGAAGACTTTCCACAGCAACAAAGTCCCAGTTTAAAATAAGTCCAAAATGACTTACAACCACAGCTTGCTTTCACTGAAGTCAATGGTCAAATCTCTCTGCCTTCAGTGGAAGCAGAACCAGGCCCCTTGTGGGTTCATTTATGACTAGCACATGCTCTACCACTTGGAAGCTGTATGTGTTCCTTTTCATTTCCATGGATGTTTCAACAATAAGGCAAATGCCTATAGATTTGTGCCTATGAATTATTGTGCTCCTAATGAGAGGAAGAATTACCTGAGTGGTGTTTAGACGGTGCTGTTGCTAGCACAGATGCAATTGCCGGGTCATTGACTGGCTAAATATTGCTGTTCACCCCCATTGGTATTTCCATTAAAAAACATTGCTAAATCTAACTCAACAACTTCTTTTTTTGGGGGGGGGGGAATGCAATCTGTTTCTGCAATTACAGTTGCTAAGGAATTGGAATTGAAGTCATAGTCATATTACTGTAACTCATTACAGCTACTAATTGGACACTCATCTGACAAGCACCTTATTGCTTAACTGGGAGAAAGAAGACAATTAGGGACAAAACAAAATTAAACAACTCCTTATGGCTAGAGGTACTAGTGCATAATGCTTTGCATTGTTACACACTTGGATATTGGGAGGCACCAGCTAAGCCTAGCCTTGGGCATTTGCATCTACATCTCTGCTGCACTAGGATGCTCATAGAATAAACCCAGGACTAATTTTCAGAGGGCCAGAGGATTCCCAGCAATCACTGACTTTGCTGGGGGCTGTTGGTTCACAGCCCCTCTACAAGCCAGATCCCAAACTGCTTGTGGCTATTGAAAATGCAGTTACTAAAGATCTTCCCTTATCCTCCCCACCCTGGTAGTGGTAAAATAATCTGTTGTTTGTCTGTAATTGATCAAGCATGAATATCCAACTCTACAGTCTTATAACAAACTAATCACTCTACTTCAGGGCACGTGTTCTGAGCTATGCGAGACACAAGCAGCTGTCATTCCAATGGATATTAATTTATATTGTCTCTCATTCTCGTTCTCTATGCACAGATACACAAAGGGAATGGGATGCCAGGGAGCTTTACATGAAGACATGTGGATGAAAGGCAGACAGTAGCCACACTGGAGAGATTGCACCTGGACTTTCTCTTTAAAACAGCATAACCAGTTGCTTCCTGGCTCTCTGCTTTGTTCCACATATATTTTAGTTTCCTCCCCTCATCCCCACCTCTACCAATCATTGGCAAATGAGATTCCAGTAAGGAGGGACTTCTGTGCAACATGTAAATGGAAGTCAGAATTTAGGGGTATTGTGTATTTGATCCAAATTGGGGTGGATGGGGGACAGGCGGTGGGAGTGGGGCTAGGAGAGGAGACAGAGGAGTCTATTATTTGGAATCCAGCAGAGTCCAAAAAAGAAAATGGCGCCTCAGAGACAGAGAAATGTTGAGTATGCCTAGATGCTGACTCCACTCCAGAGAACTTCTAAGATCAGAGACTCTTACAAATGTAGTGATAGAAAGGACTGCCAGAGATCACCTCCCATGCTGAAGCAGGACCAAATAACCCTAAACCATCCTTAACAGGGATTTGTCTATCTTGTTCATAAAAACCTCCATAGATCTACAATCTCCCTTGGCAACCTCTTCTGGTACTTAGCTATCCTTAGAGGTAAGAAGTTTTTCTTAATATCTAACCTAACTCTCCCTTACAGCAGATTAAGCGGATTACTTCTTGGCCTATCGTATGCAGAGATGGAAAACTCTTGGTCACTGTTTTCTTTATAACAGTCCTGAACATATTTGAAGACTCCTATCAAATCCTTTCTCAGTCTTCTTTTTTCAAAATTAAACATACCCAGTTTTTAACCTTCTCTCATAGGTCAGGTTTTCTAACCCTTTAATCATTCTTGTTGCTCTCATCTAGATTCTTCCAGTTTGTCATCTTTTATGAAGTATGGCACCCAGAATTGACACAATATTCCAGTTTTGGTATCACCAGGGTATAGTATATCAGGTTGTAGCCTGGGTAAGTAATAAGTCAGTTAGTTTTAATGAATGCATGTTATAGCAAAAGGTTTGGATTAAACTTAAACACAAGATGTAGGCCTCAGACAGGCCAGGCAGCTTTGTTAACTTAGTCTCAGCTCTGACTGATGTTATCATGTTCTGATGTTAAAGCGAAGGGATGGAATATTGTAATACATAGTGCTGTTAATATTTGGCAAGGCCTTGTAATAGATAGAAAGAAGTTTAATGTTGAAAGACTTTGTTACTTTGTTAAAGTGACTAGAAGTACCCTTTTGTCCCACGCTGCAATTGTGTAAATGTATTGTTTGTGTGAATGAGAGAGAAAATGTTTTAGGAGAGACAAATGTGAAGGCCACTGCATGCCCAAATGGTCAGAGGAGGGGCCCGAGACACAGAAGCACCAAATAATTATCAGCTAAGTGAAAGCACACTGCACATGCAGACTACCAGGGCAGACTCATGAACCCTGATGTTAGTGGCAAGTGTAACCACCATAAGGAGGATTTGAACCTGGGACCTCAAGAGCTGACTCTAGGAGCCTCTACCCGCTGAGCTAAAAGCCGGGTGGCTCCCAGCCCATGCTGTAGAGGTCTTTTGACCTTAACTGTTGCTGTGGTCTAGGTGCCACTTGCATTGCTCAGTAACCACACTAGGGCTGTGTCTACATTGGTGCGATCTTGCACAAAAACAGCAGCTTTTGCGCCAAAACTTGCTGCCTGTCTACACTGGCCGCGAGTTCTTGCGCAAGAACACTGACATTCTAATGTATGAAATCAGTGCTTCTTGCGCAAGAACTATGATGCTCCCACTCAGGAATAAGCCCTCTTGCGCAACTGTTCTTGCGCAGGAGGCCAGTGTAGACAGGCAACATGAATTTCTTGCGCAAGAAAGCCCTATGGTTAAAATGGCCATCAGAGCTTTCTTGCGCAAGAGAGCGTCTACACTGGCATGGATGCTCTTGCGCAAAAGCACATCTCTTGCGCAAAGGCACATGCCAGTGCAGACGCTCTCTTCTGGAAGAGTTTTTGCACAAGAACTCTTCCACAAAAGAGTTCTTGCGCAAAATCATGCCAGTGTAGATGTAGCCTAGGTGTGTAGGTTACACAAGGACCCCTTGATAGGGAACCAATAACAAGTTTCGCCAGAAGACAACACCCAGGAGGGGTCCTCAGCACACTGATATCAGATGACTGCGAGAACAACCTCCAGATAAACATATGTCGCAGAAAAACTGATTGTGATGCTGAATGACCGATTAAGGCCTTACAAGGCAAAATGCATAGACTTGCATGGAAGGAAAATCCTATAAAGGATGGGATGTCTTGTATGGTTCTTCGGGTTCTGTCCTGGTAAGACCATGGAGTATAAGTCCAGACTGACAAGAACCTGGCTCCTTCCTTGCACCTGACCTATCTGGCCAATAGGTGGGCCGAGCAACAGACTGGCATCTATTCCATCGACAGGATGTTTGTGTGTGTGTGTGTAAATGCATATTCTACTTTGTTATATTATCAGTAAATGCGGCATGTTGCCTTATCCCCCTGAAAAAGCTCCCGTGTGCTTCTTTTAAGCATAACATTTTGGTAGAGAATAGTGAAAGGGGGAGACATCATGCCAAACTTGTTGGATAATATCCAAAGAAAAAACTGCAGTATAAACTAAGAAATATCGATATATTGAATATGAAATATTGACTGATCAAGGTATATGCACCCCCAGTCGTCGAGTCCTGGGCTTAGGAGGAAGGATTAGTGGCCTTGCCTCCCCCTTGCTTGGTGCGAGGGTATTTGTATTGTGGTGACTGATGAGAACCCGGCTCCTTCCTCACACCCGACCTGTCTGGCCAATAGGTTGGACCAAGCAACAGACTGGTAACTATTCCATCGGCAGGACGTGTGTGTGTGTGTGTGTGTGTGTGTGTGTGTGAGAATACATATGCTACTTTGTTATATTATCAATAAAGCAGCATGTTGCCTTATCCCCCTGAAAAAGATCCCGCATGCTTCTTTTAAGCATAACAAAGTCAATTACCTGTATTATGTACAGCACTCCCATGAAACCCATCCTCAGTACAATTATTACGCGTGTGCTATGTACTGCACTCCCGTGCAAGCCAGCCTAGGATGGTGGCCAGGTAGCAACTACATCACATCATTGATTCTCATCCAGTTTGTGATCCACTGTAATCTTCAGATCCTTTTCAGCAATGCTACCACCTAGCCAGTTATCCCCCATTTTGTAGCTGTATTTGATTTTGCTTCCTAAGTGTAGTACTTTGTATTTGTCTATACTGAATTTATTTTGTTGATTTCAGACCAATTCTCCAGTTTGTCCAGGTTGTTTTCAATTTTAGTCCTCCTAAATGCTTGTTAGTCCTCCCAGCAAATTTTATAAGCATATTCTTCACTCCCTACTCCAAGTAATTAATGAATATGTTGGCTAGTATTGGAACGGGAACTGACTGCTGAGGGACCCAACTAGATACGCTCTTCCATTTTGACAGCAAGCCCTTGCCAATTACTCTTTGAGAATGATCTTTGTACATCCACCTTTGAGCAATTTCATCTAGACGTCATTCTTCTAGTTTGCTTATGAGAATGTCATGTGGAATTGTGTCAAAAGCCTTAAAGACATCAAGATATATTACGTCTCCCCCTGCTCCATTTACTAGGTCATTAACCCTGCTAAAGAAAAAAAAAATAGGTTGGCCTGGCATGATTTGTTCTTGACAAATCCATATTGGTTATTTCTTATCATTCCATTATCCTCTAGGTGTTTACAAATTCATTGTTTAATAATTTGGTAATCTATTAGGCAATCTATTAGGCTCAGACTGAGGAGATCTCTGTTCCCAGAGTAACAGGGAGGGGCTGGTTTAGAACCAGCAGAGGCAATCAGGGGCAGTGGAACCAGCCTAGGCTAATTAGGACACCTGGGGGTAATTAAGAAAATCAGTTCAGATTGGCTATAAAAGAAGCTTTGCCTACAGTTGGGGCGCATGTGTAGTTGAGAGGACAGAGGAGTGCGCCACCAGGAGTAGGAGGGAAGGAGACAACAACTGAACAGTAGAAGGATGAACCGGAGAGAAGGAAGGTGCTGGGGAAGGTGTGGGGGGAGTAGCCCAGGGGTCTCGGAACTGTCTTAAGCAGGTGTCAGGGACTCACATCGGCAGCTATTATTACAGGCCCCTGGGCTGGAACCCGGAGTAGAGGGTGGACCCAGGTCGTCCCTCTCTAACACCCACCTCCCCATTTCCACTCGGAGAAAAGGACTGTGAAGTTTATTCTCCATTTTACTGTGCGCTGGCCAATGATGAAAAGAGCTCAACAAACAGCAAACTAAAGTGCTAGGCATGGTGCCTAAAACTGTAGGCTGTTGTGAGCCTCTGAGGCAAGCAAAATCCACCAGGTAGAGCAGGACCCACCGAGTTTTCATAAGAACTCTGACACAATATACATACATATATATGGACAACAAAAGAAAGAGGGTACTTGTCTAAAGGTTCTGAGATTATTTCAGCTAGTTCGTTAAGTAGCCTTTTGTTCCACCAACTCAAAGGCTTTTTTAAAGTCAATGAACATCAAGCATAGTGGGTTCTTGTATTCTCCACACCTTTCAGTCATCTGTGTGACCACTAAAATATGGTCCACTGTGGAGAATCCCCTACAAAAGCCTGCCTGTTCCCTTCTCATATTTTCCTCAAGGACACCAATACGGGCATAGATCATTCTCATAAAGACCTTATAAAGATGAGAACTCAGGCAGATGGGTTGATAATTGTGAATGTCTTCTCAATGGTTTTTTTTGGGCGGGGGGCAGGAAAACAGTTTGTGATCTCTTCCAATCTTCCAGAATTCTCTCCTCTTCAACAGATCTTGAGAATCTCTCACTAATTGCTTTATAAGTGTATCATGTTCTGTACAAAGTTCTTCTGCATGTAGTGGCCTAAACCTGCTGCTCTTCCCAACTTCATCTTCTGAAAGGCCGCTGTCACTTCTTCGCGGGGCATATCAGGTTAGGGAGTGACGGAGCCCACGTTCAATGGCTCTACTGCTATTGCTGATGAAAATAATTTGCTATAAAAGTGCTGGCATTTGTTGTTCCATTTCATGTCTGTTTGTCGTTCTTCTACCATTTTTGTCAAGAAATGGGCTTGGAAGAGTTTGGCTTAGCTGGATTTCACACCAAGCTCTTCACAAACTCATTTTCTTTTCAACTGCCTTTTGCTGTTTTGCAAAGCGATTACTGCTCATAATCTTCTATCATCTTTCTCCTCAACATTTTACAGATGAGCTTATACTCCAGGCCGGTGTCGCCCTTGGCTGCCATGTCTCTCCACTTGGCAAGAAAATCAAGCATTTGCTGGGTAAGACGGCTTCTGGACTACTTTGGCTTCTTCACAGTGGCAGCAGTTTTATGTTTGTTGAACTTTGCTAAAAAGCTATAATAATTGGAATCATTATCTTTGATTTCGTCCATTTCCCATGGCTCTGAGTTGACAGCATATTTAAACAGATCTGAGCAGAACTGTTGTACCTGCATGCAGTGCCTAACTCTCACCTTTATCCTTTCTTCCTGTATGATGTTTATTTTGACTCTCACTCTAACCAGTCTATGATCTGACTGTATACAGACAGCCGATTCTAAAATGACTATTACATCTGTAACCAGTTGCCTCTTGTCCACCAGGACATAATCAGTTTCATTTCTTATTACGTCATTCGGCACTCGCCAGTCCATCGTCTTCCAACCCTCTTCTTGAAGAAGGTGTTCATGATATATAGACGCGAGGCTTCTGCATAGTCAACCAGCGTTTGGCCTCTTTCATTTCTCATACCCAAACCATATTGTCCAATGTAGTTTTCTCGTTCTTCTACTATACCCATCTTGGCACTGAAGTCGCCAAGCACCACCATGTATGTTGTTTTAGTCTTAAGAATCCTATCAAGTTCTCCATAGAACCTTTCCACTTCTTCATCTTCTGCAGTGCATGTCAGTGGAACAAAATGCAGCATTTTTGTTGATTCCAAACTTTCCACCACTGTGAAAGCCCATCTCTTTAACACCAGTATCCTTCCGGTAACGCTGTATGGCTGCGAAACCTGGAACACGGCACTTACAGAAGAATTAAAGCTGCAAACCACCCAAAGAGCAATGGAAAGATGCATGGTGGGTGTAAGTTGGCTACAGCATGTTACTATCGATGATTTGCACACAAAAAATAGTGTCAACGATATCATCCAAGTTATGTACAATCAGAAAAAGAGATGGGCTGGCCATGTAGTGAGACTGAGAGACAACAAATGGACAGCGCATATAATCCATTGGTACTGTGCAAAGGCCCCTCTTACCCAGGCCACCGCTGGAGCTAGCCTCTCACTCCCAACCCCAGAGTTTGGGGTTTGCAGCAGGTCTCTGTGGTAGGAAGCCCGGCCACGCCTCCTCGGACTCCTTCCCTGGCTGTTTCTGTTTTAATGCTGGCATGAATTGCTCTCAAACCTTTGGCGGGATGTCTCTCCTTCACTTCTCTTCCATCCTCTCACTCTCCCCCCCACCCAGCTTCCAGCTTTTAAAGGCCTTCAGCTAGCCAGCAGAGAAGTCAACTGGCCCCAATCTGCCTGAGCCAGCTCCCTCCCAGCTGCATCTAATTGTCCTGCATCCCTCTGCTTCTAATTAAAGGTTTATACCCTTTTGGGGCTGCCTTTTCCCCCCTCTGCAGCAGCTCTCTGGCCTGACTCTGCCACACATTCCCCTCCCCTGCTCAACACCACGGGGTTGGGCTACTTGGATGGGACAACAATGCACCTTTGACAACCTGTCTGTGTTCCCATGCTGGGTTCCTGATCTGTGTTGCACGCAGAAGTGGAAGGGCTGCAGGGAGAGGAACCACCGGGTCACCCTCGCATTCTTGTCCTTGTTTCAGTGCATCCATTGCAGGGGCACATGATCAGTGACAAGGGTAAACTTCCGCCCAAGGAGGTAGTAATGTAGGCTTTCCATGGCCCATTTTACTGCAAGACATTCCCTCTCAGCCACCGCATAGTTTTGTGCCCTCGGCAGGAGCTTCCTGCTGAGATACAGAAGCGGGTGTATCTCTTCCCCAACCATTTGTGACAATACAGCCCTTAGCCCTACATCTGAGGCATTGGTCTGCAGGATAAACTCCTTCTTAAAATCCAGGGCTATGAGAACTGGGTCACTGCAGAAGGCCGTCTTGAGATCATTAAAAGCTTCTTCTGCAGCAGTGGTCCATTTTATAATGTCGGGACTGCGAGCTCTGTTCAGGTTGGTCAAAGGGTATGCCCTGGAAGCGAAGTTGGGGATGAATCTGCGGTAATATCCAACCAATCCCAGGAATGCCCTGACCTGTTTCTTTCGGGTTGGTCGGGACCAATTTTGTATTGCTTCCACTTTGTTGAGTTGGGGCCTCACTACACCCCTTCCCACAATATACCCAAGATATTTAGCCTCGGCTAGCCCGATTGCACACTTCACGGGGTTCGCCGTAAGTCCAGCTCTTCTTAGGGTTTCAAACACAGCTTCTACTTTCTTGAGGTGTATGTTCAAGTCAGGACAGTGGACAACAACATTGTCCAAATATGCAGCCACATACTTGGCATGTGGCCATAATAGCTTGTCCATGAGCCTTTGGAATGTTGCGGGAGCCCCATGCAAGCCAAAAGGGAGGACCATATACTGGAAGAGATCTTCTGGAGTTGAAAAATCCATCTTTTCTTTTGCTCCTGGGGCTATAGGGACCTGCCAGTAGCCCTTGGTCAAGTCAAGGATGGATAGAAATCGGGCCTTGCCCAGTTGGTCAATGAGTTCATCTACCCATGTGTGAGGAAGTGGGGAGTTTTGGAGGTTCAAAAGGGGGGGTGTTGCATACAGGGGGGGCACTCAGTGCCTAGAAGTTACTGGTTTAATGTGACAAAGGTGGGGAGTTTGTTGTTTCAAAGAACAGCCCAGAGTTGGAGCCGTGGTGTCTGGGACCCTGGTGACCCCGACCCTGCTTAGAGGACGCAGCCGGTTCTGGCCAGATGACAGACAATGGGCTGCAGAGAGGGACCCCGGCAATCGTCCCAGCTGACCCCAGCGAGGGGAGAACATTGCACAGAGGTGGGAGGCGGAGAAGAGAGGGGCCAGGTGACCTTCTTACCTGGGGAGAAGACAATGGACTGGGGAGGGGCTGTTGCTAGGGATATCAGAGGCTCTGCTGGGAGACTGGGGGCTGTTTTTTGGGGGACTGAGAGCAAAGCAGGCAAGGTTCAGCTAGCTGCAGGAGAGACTGACATGTGGGCTGAGGGCCCAGGCCTACTGGCCTGAGAGATCCATTGCTGTGTTCAAAGCTCACTAAACCCTTCTGTTTTGTGCTGGCTGATAGTTGCTCTGGTCTAGAGAACAGGGTGGCACTATTCCTTCTGGGAGAGGAGGCCCCAGGAGTCCAGAGGGAGTGGACCCCCCCAAAGGGGCTTACGGCAGAGGCAGGCGTGCTGAAGGCCCTGAGAGGCACCGTCCCGGAGGCGGGGGGTGACCCCCCCAGGCAAGAGTGGGCACCCCAAGAGAGGGTTGCCGCACTGGAGTGGACTCCCTAAGAAAGGGCTGTCTCACTGCTGCTGGAGTGGAGTGGGCTCCCTGAGAAAGGGCTGCCGCACTGGAGAGGGGGGTTCTGCCCAGGAGCCGAGCAGCCAAGTGTGAGCATGACCTGGGAGCCGTGACAATGTGGCATGGGATAGGCATCAAATTTGGACACCTCATTTACCTTTCGGAAGTCATTGCAAAATCGAAGGCTTCCATCAGGTTTGGGCACCATAACAATAGGACTAGACCACTGGCTGTGACTCTTCAGTGACTCCAAATTTCAGCATTTTCTTAACTTCAGCTCGGATCTCCCCTCGCTTTGCCTCAGGTATTTGGTATGGCTTAATGTTCACCTTCACCCCGGGATCGGTGACAATGTCATGGTAAATCTCCGTAGTCCTACCAGGCTCTGTAGAAAACACATCGTAATTTCGCTCAATCATGTCAGCTACTTCTGCCTGTTGGTCCGGGGCCAGCTCAGGGGATAGTCTTACGTGCCTTTGTGGGCTTCCCTCTGGGAGTGGTGACCCCAGAGCAAGCAACAACACTTCTCTGTCTTGCCAGGGTTTCAACAGGTTGATGTGAAATATTTGCTCCAGCTTTCGCCAGTCAGGCTGGCAAACCTTATAGTTTACCTTTCCAACAGCTTCTATTACTTCATATGGCCCATGCCACCAGGCTAGGAGCTTATTCTCTGCTATTGGCACTAGTACCATCACCCGGTCTCCCACCTGGAACTTCCAGGATGCTGCTCATTGTTTGTAATAGGCCTGTTGGGCCTCCTGTGCCTTCTTTAAATGTTCCCCCACTATGAGGGTGACTCTGGCTATCCTGTCCCTGATTTGGAGCACATGATCAACAACGTTTCTCCAAGGGTTGGGCTGCTCTTCCCAGGCCTCTTTGGCAAGATCCAGTATGCCCCGTGGGTTACACCCATATAAAAGCTCAAACGGGGAGAACCCAGTAGAAGCCTGAGGTATTTCCCTTACCTCAAACATGAGGTATGGCAGTAGCGTATCCCAATCTTCGCGCTTACCACTTTCTTTAGCATATTTTTCAGGGTCCTGTTAAACCACTCAACAAGACCATTGGTTTGGGGATGATAAACTGATGTCCTCAGGGCCGGTATGCAGTGCATTGTACACAAGTCCTTCATGAGCGTGGACACAAAGGGTATCCCTCGGTCTGTTAGGATTTCTTTGGGTATCCCTACCCTAGAAAAAATTTGAATTAGCTCCCTAACAATTGTCTTGGATAGGGTATTGCGTAGGAGCACTGCTTCTGGGTACCAGGTGGCATAGTTCACAACAAATAGTATGCTCTAATGGCCCCGTGCAGACTTCTCTAGTGGCCAATTAGGGCCAAAGCCATCTTCTGGAAGGGGTCTTCAATGATTGGTAGGGGTACCAGTGGCTCCCTCAGGTGTGGTCAGGGCCCATGTCACTGACATTCAGGGCAGGAAGCACAATATCTCCGCACTTCCATGTAGACGCCTGGCTAAAAGAACCTCCGGAGAATGCAGTCCAGGGTCCTGTCTACCCCCAGATGTCCTCCAAACAAATGACTGTGTGCTAACTCCAGTACTGCCCTCTGGTGCTTTTGAGGTACAAGGAGTTGTTCCACCTCTTGGTCCTGTATACGGGCTACTCTATATAGTAGGTCCCCTTAATTATATAGTAGGGCCCAATGCCTTTGTTCCTTCCCTCCACTGGGACCCCATTAACTTTGACCACATCCTTTCAGACATTTTGATACACTGGGTCATTAGCTTGATCCTGCCCAAAAGTCTCCCTTGGGGATCCAACCTGTCCAAGCTCCAGGGAACCTACTCCAGTTTCCTTCCCTGACAAGCTGGGTCCTGCCTTGGGCGTATCACATTCTGGGGTTTCCGTCCTAGTAGTTGGGTAGGCTTCCCCCCCTGCCAGCACCTGCTTCCGATTTTGGGTCAAAATCCTTGTCCCCAACCTCTTAGCTGCCCTCCTCTCCTGCCTGGTCTTCCGGGGTTCCCTGAGCACCAGGAACAAGTCCTGGGTGAATTCATAGAAGGCCGGGAGGGAGCTATTTCTTCAACCCAATCCCACAGCAGCAGGTCATTAAATCCGGGGAAGTCGCATCCTATGACCACAGGGTATGGGAGCCTTGGGACCACCCTGGTACTTGTGACCTGCCCTTGTATTTCTAATTTCACGGGGATGGTGGGGTAATAATTAATATCTCCATGTACACACGATATCCCAGTGCATTTGGCTCAGGTCAGCTGGTCACCCTCATAGTGGGGGAACATTTAAAGAAGGCACAGGAGGCCCAACGTAACTGTGCTCCCGGAATCTACTAATGCAGTGGTTTCCACTCCATTCATTTTCACTGACCAGGTGTACTCATGGGGGCCATTGCCATGCCTACAAGGTTGATCAGGGCACAAGAGTCATGTTGGTTCCCCAGGTCACATTGCTTGGGCTATTTTAAGTTGGGGCACTGAGTCACTACATGTCCTGTTTCACCACAGGCATAACATCTATACCCTCAGCAGGATGCTCCCCCTTCTCTTTGGGCTATTGGGTCTTGCCCCCTGGCCATCTCGTGCCCAGCCCCTGAGTTCCTTTGCAAGCCCCAGTCGCTCTTCCACCTCCTTTCTCCCTGCCCACACTCAGTCTCAGGCATCGGAAGCACAGGTCCTCAGGGTGAGGATGGACCTACTGTTCCGAGACACCTCGTTCCCGGGATTTCGGGAAAGTACCTTGGCAGTCAGCCGTCTCTCCATGAGAGCCACCAACTCATCGAACGTTGTGGGGTCATTCTGGCCAACCGACTCCCGCAGGTCTGGAGGTAACCCCCTCATATACCTGTCAAGGATGATCACCTCGAATATTTTCTCTGGGCTGTGGATGTCAGGCCGCAGCTATTTCCAGGCCAGATGGATCAGGTCAAATAATTGAGTTCTGGGTGCTTGGTCATCCCAATATCCCATTCATGGAATCTCTAGGCTCTCACCACAGTTGTGACCCCCTCCCGTGCTAGGATCTCAGCTTTCAACTGGGGGTAGCTGGACACGGCTTCCTCTGTCATGTCAAGGTACGCCTTCTGGGCTTCCCCACTCAGGAAAGGGGCTAAAATGCTGCCCCACTGGGCTTGAGGCCAGGCCTCCCGCAAAGCTGTCCTTTCAAAGGCCAAAAGGTACGCCTCCACATCATCATCTCCTGTCATTTTTTGTAAGTAGCAATTGGCTCATAATGGTCAGGCCCCACCTTGACTATGTACCTGGACTGCCAGCGTTTTCAGCTGGTTCACCACCTCCTGCAGGTGGCTCTGTCCTGGGCTGCCCGGCTCATCACCAACTGGTTGGTTTCTTGTTGGAGCAACACTGACTCCTGGTGGGTAGCCTCCTGTTGGGTAGCCGTGGCCTGCACCAGCAACTTCACCAGGTCCTCCATATGTACTTCTCCTTTAAGAGGGGTCAAGTTGGCTGGCTTTAGGGTCGCTGTGAGGCGTCACAGCAAAATCCCACCTCTGACACCACGTGTGGCAAGGGCCCCTCCTACCCAGGCCATCGCTGGGACTAGCCTCTCACTCCCAACCCCAGAGTTTGGGGTCTGCAGCAGGTCTCTGTGGTAGGAAGCCCAGCCATGCCTCCTCGGACTCCTTCCCTGGCTGTTTCTGTTCTAATGCTGGCATGAATCGCTCTCTCTAAACTTTTGCTCCCTGTCTCTCCTTCACCTCCCTTCGGTCCTCTCACTCTCTCCCCCAGCTTCCAACTGCTGAGGCTTTTAAAAGTCTTCAGCCAGTCAGCAGAGGAATCAGCTGGCCCCAGTCTGCCTGAGCCAGCTCCCTCCCAGCTGCATCTAATTGTCCTGCAGCCCTCTGCTTCTAATTACAGGTTTTTACCCTTTTGGAGCTGCCTTTTCCCCCCTCTGCAGCAGCTCTCTGGCCTGACCCTGCCACAGTATCCACAAGACATGAGGAAGGCCTTCAGCATGTTGGGTGGTTCCTTTATGGAGGATTCATGGAAGGACATGGACGAGAACCACACAAAACTGGACAGCGTGGAAAAGTTGCAATCTGCATTGGTGGTGAGACTATTCACATTGATGAAATCATAGATCTTCCAAGTATTCGTTAAGTAGCCAAGGGTGAATTTTGTCTGACCCTGACCACTTGAATACATCAACTTATTTAAATATTATTGAACCTGTTCCTTCCCTATTCTGGATTGTGTCCCTTCACCTTTATTGTTCATGTTAATTGTGTTAAGCATTTGGTCACAGTTTCTCATTTCAGTGAAGACTGAAGCAAAATTTGCATTAAAAACTATCTCTGCCTCCTTGGTGTCATTAGCACTTCTTACCCTCCAAGTAGTTAAGATACACACTTTTCCATCTTCTTTCTCTAGCTCCTAATGTTTTGATGGAACTTCTTCTTACTATCTTTTAACTCATTTTGTGCCTTAGCCTTTCTTCTTTTGTCCCTATAAGCTTGTGCTTATTCTTTTGTACTCCTCCATATTTCTATTTTTTGTAGGATTCTTTTTTGTTTTTAGGATCATGGAAGAACTCCTGATACACCCACATTGGCCTTTACTTGTCTGTCCTTCACATCTGGATAACTTGCAGATGTGCCTTCAGCATTGTCTCTGTGAGAAATGGCCAACTCTCCTGGTTGTCTCTTAGATTTTCTTCCCAGTGATCAAACCTATCAGTCTGTAAAGTTTCCTTTTTTGAAGTCCATTGTCCTTATTCTGCTGCTCTCATGTCACGCCTTCCTCTCTTTTGAGTTTTAGAACTAACTCCATACAAATCCATTCACTGTAACTTCCAAAGAGAAAAAGGAGAAGGAAAGACTCATCCTCTGCCACTCCGTAAACTCCATGACCACATCCCCCCACTCCGAGGAAAGCAGCAGCCAAAGGCACAAACTTGTGAGTCATTGCTATCTGTTGCTTGTTACTCAACAAAAACAATATGTGACCCAATACAGAAACAGTTGGCTCCCAAATAGCCATGTATGTTTGTTTAGATTTGTAAACAAGGCCTACCCACTTACAGCTGCGGCCAGTTTCTGGTGACTCCTAAAACACATCAAGCACCGCTACAGGGCTCACAAAATATTAAGAGAGTCATTAACGCAGACATTAACTCTTTGGCTAGATGCCTGAGTGTGACTTTAAGCAAGTCTCCCAGCTTCCTTAGCAGAAAAAGAAAAAGACAATGCTTATGCTTCTCACCGGGTGTTGTCCTGAATAAACGCATTGTGTTAGAGAGCTCTTGCTACTGGAAGTGTCATCTGTCCAATGAGACACACAATTAAGCTCATTACTGTCTGTGGTTATTAAGGATCCCAGGGGATTGTTCATACGCGTAGAGATATTAGTCCCAATGTGCTAGCCATATTCCAGCATGGGCCACATTACATTCTGCCTACCAGTAGTAAGTGGATTCAGTGTTTGTTTTTTTTCATTTGTCATCCTGAACTGTTGAGTTGCATTGCTGGGCACTATTAAACACCTGTCATGTTTCACCCTAGAGGCAGATGAACCTTATTATCATTTGTTATTTATACTGTGGTAAGACCTAGATGCTCCAATCAAGGATCAAAGCCTGTACTAGCAGGCACTGTGTAAACATCTAACAAAGAGAAAGTCCATGCTCCCAAAGATCCTACAATCTAACCAAAGACATGGAGTAAGCCATCCTTCTATACTTTGGGCAGAAAGGCACTGATT
This sequence comes from Pelochelys cantorii, assembly GCA_032595735.1. NCBI lineage: Eukaryota > Metazoa > Chordata > Testudines > Trionychidae > Pelochelys > Pelochelys cantorii. The sequence continues at coordinate 64,993,413 of CM064332.1, read as the reverse complement.
TTATAAATGTAAGATGTTGTTATTCAGATTTCTCTACAATTTTTCAAGACTCACACTGGGGATACATTTCGTCGCTGTAAGGCACAAACTTCTTATGTCTGAGCTATCAGAGTTTTCTTTGCCAAATCTAAATCCCTTGCTGCTTCCACATTATTTGCCTGACTTCCACTGCCTTGTATCGAGTGAAGTCAGGACCTGTGCCAAATAGATGTAAAATGCTACTATTGGGGTGAATGGAGAATTTGGATGTGATTTTCCCCCCTGCTTTTTACTCATATAAATGATAGTAGAGATGCAGGGCAGGAGGAATTGAGCATATAAAAGAATTCATTCTGCATTTCCTCTTTCCAGAGTTTACAGTTGCTCAGGAGATGACAAAATGCTCTTTCTTTTTAACTCCCTCTTCAATTTTTTTCTGGTTCTTGGAGAGTTTAGACTGCAGATTTCCCAGGGCTGGTTGTTGGAGTTACGCTTTTATAAACAGTAAACAAGCCAAGACAGGCTGTACAGGGGCCATGTGAAATGTAATCAATTCCCCCACCAACTATTAGAAATATTGTATTGGAGCAGAAACCATGTTTGTAGTGCCTGCTCTGTGCCTCTATGCTGCAGTCCCTGCTTAGAATGGTTAAGGATCAACAGCAGCCAATGTTGCTGTGCTAGACTAACCCTCCTGAAAATATAGAATGTCTTGCATGTAACCTAGGAAAGCAATACAGTAGGCTGGTCTAGGCCAAATGGGCCTTTCTGTAGGCTCCCTGCAACCCTCCTCCCAGCCTTTTTGTGTATAGAGATCAGATCAAGCAAGGACAGTCTGTATTTAAAAGTCTTCTCTTTCTTTTTCCTTTTTGTGGCTAGATGCAGCTCCCCAGCCAGGGCTTCATCTGGAATTGTCTACGTTTCAGATTATCCTCTAACTAGCATCAGGCTACAAAAATGGTTTTCAGTCACACTATCAGCTATCAGAGACCTTCAGATCTCTGTCTCATTTAACATCCCAAAGCCAAGATAGGAGAACATCACATCTTCTGCTCCCCTATCATTCAGTCTTTTCCCAGGAAACCTGTATTCACCAGATTCTCTGTTCCATCACCAACCTCCTGGGTCACCCTCTCCCTCAATTAAGAAATATTTTGAAAAATCACAAGGCACACGAAAGCTCATTTTAAGGGTTGGAAGTCCTTTGGGTAGGGACACTTTTTATCTACTGTAAAGTGCCAAGCACAATAGAACCTCAGAATTATGAACAACAGAGTTACAACTTAACTGACTGGTCAAACACACACCTCATTTGGAGCCAGATGTACATAATCAGACAGCACCAGTGACAAAAATTCCCACGAAATCCCCAATACAGTACAGTGCTGTATTAAATATAAGATACTAAAAAAATAAAGCGAAAACAGCTTTTACATCTGCATAGTAAAGTTTCAAAGCTGAATTAAATCAATGTTCAGTTTTAAACTTTAGAAAGATCATAATGTTCAGCATTACAAATATTTCAGCCTTATGAACAATTTCCATTCCTGAGGTGTTTGTAACTCAGAGGTTTTGTTGTACTCTGAAAATGGTCACTAGGGCTTGGTCTGCACTAGAAAATTAGGTCAATTTAACTACTTCACATGCAGCAGTAAACCGGATGGTTCCAATTATTTCTGACAGCTCAAGAGTGACCAAACATGCTACCTTTTCTTCCCAGCCTGTGTGTCAGCAGGATAGTGCAAGTAGCAAAGGGTGCAAGCATTCACCAGTAGCCTTGGTAATCCAATTGCCATAACACTGTGCTCCTACCAGAGACCAGAAAATTAAATGAAAAAACAATTGCAAACAAAAATGACATTGTAATGGCTTATTCTGCATCTCTTCCAAGCCAGAAGCAAAAAGCAGCATTTCAATTAAGCTGTAGCTACTGCATCTGTTCTGCAATTCAGACAAGCTGAGCGTTCTTCAGAAAGCAAACACCCAGCAAAAAAATGTGAAGGATAAAGTGGTGCTTTAATATATGTTTTCAGATGTAATTATCTAAACTGCTAGACATAACCTAGGCAATTCCTTTGGGTTTGTCTACGTGGGAAAATGTAGTGGCATTACTATATCAGTATAATTATACCATTATAACTCCCCCTGTGAACACTTATTTAGAACAACTGTGACTTTTTCAGGTTTGCTGAATCTGCCTTGGAGTCCCAGCACATTATTCCACGCAGCTTGCCCGCTTGTACTTTGGGTGCATTAATGTTTACTTCTCTTACAAAAATGTGTGAGGTTTAATTCATTAATATACATTTAGAACGTGGTTTGAGATCCTCAGATGAGCAGCACTTTAAGTGTCAAATGTTGTTATTGCTCACAGATACTATGACTGGATGGGCCGAATACAGTTCCATGAAGGAAGGTCACTTTTGCAGTTCATCGCAACACAGTCCGAGGGAATACATATATGACCTCTAATCCTGCAAACTTTTACACACTCATTCTCCCTTGATGCAAGATGGGACTGTGGTGACTCATGCATAAGTATTTACAGCAGGAAAGCTTTGGTTGTTAGCTGCTGCAGACCACTGAAAGATGCAAAATGCTATCATCCAGAGTCAAATTATATACTTTCCCAGTGAACTGCTCCAGCAGGATAATTATTACCCTCATAAAAAGAAAGAGAAGGGTGATACGATACATCAAAATGCAGGCACCACAGCAGAGGCCTCTCCGTAACAATTGGCAAGTCCCCTGCGAAAGGTGAAGGAGTCATTTGAAGAGTCCCGCTAAATACAGGATTCTCACCAGATCAAGCCAACATTACAGAACTGTGGGGTCCCCTTCTCTGGGGCTCTTGGTTTGCTAATAGCTACACTAGCAGAGAGATCCAAAATCAGAAGGAAAACACCAGACTGCCTGCTAGTGAGAACAGATGACTGAAGTGCCGCAAGGGGGGGAATTGGAAGACGCTCTCATTACTTGCCCTTTCCCGCCTTTGCTGATCCGCAATCTGTTACCGAATTAGAATCAAACTTCGCCTGGCACTCTGAAGTCTCTCTGTATGACGGTCTGGTCTATGGCTAATGAGCCCATCAAAGGGCCTCTTTTGCTCAGGCTTGTGTGCAGGGGGACCCAGATGAATACACTTCAGAAACACAAGGCACTCTGTGATGCTCTGCGCACAGGGGAGGGGCGAGGGGACAAAGAACAGAGTCCCACCCGGACGGACGGTGTTTGCCTGCAGCAGCGGATTAGAAGGGAGCTGACTGAGACAGGCTAGGGGGCTGGAAGGAAGGAACTTTGCAGGGAGGCTGCCCGGCCAGCTGCTAGAACCCCATGCCGGTGGCAGGGAGGGATTTCAAAGAGGCAGCACGGAGAGGCTGGTAGGTGGGAAAGTGACACATTCTGACTCTCCTCAGTGGGGATCTTGTTGTTGCCATCCGTTTTTGGAGTCTGCATAATTAAGAGTAGCTGATCAAAGTTTCTAAGAGACAGCACACTTCTCTTTCCTGCTCTGTCACAGCGGCCACTTCCCATTCAGAGGGCGCACGAGCCAGCCTCCCTTTATGTGCATGGCCCTGCTCAAAGACCACACTTTCCTGGTCATCAGATGTGTTTATTGTCGTGGAAATCTCACTCTCCCTGACCTGGCTGAGTGTGATCAGCTTCCTGGCTTTGTCTGGATTCAACTGACTGGAACTCACCGCTCCTTCAGATGTGCCTGCCGTACATCCTGGGGCTGAGCTGAGGGGATGTTTGCCTTCTTGCCATCCTCACCTGGACACACACACACCCCTTTTGGGGGACCTGACATCAGTTACTCTTGATCAGCAGATGTGCTTTGCTTTAGCACAATCCAAGAGGATTTTGCAGAGGGTCAAGGCTGGTTGAAGGAAGCTTCATCAGTAACAAGATCCATATATCATCACCCTGCATCAGAAGGACAAATTGCCAAGTCCTCGTAGTGTTTAATATTAAGTGGAGGTCATGTGCCTCTGGAATTGATCCGGCATGAAGCAAAAGGACAAACTCCCTCAGAAGGGTCCCTAGGACTGTTAGCTCTCCAGTCACATCCTTCTCAGTGAAAGCCAAACCGATGATCCGCAAACCTGCCCGGTGGGAGTCCAGTGGTGGGTGTCACTCAGGAGTTTGGTTAATAAATCGAGTATCTGGGGGGGAGATTCCAGTGCAACCCAGCAGCGAGGAACCAGTGACTTGGAGTTTACCCAGAACTCACTCACACTATCTGAGCGTCTCTGCAAAATCAATACTGGGCTTGAAACTCTCCGGGAACCAAGTTCCAGGACCTCACCTTTCCAACCAGGCAGCAGTACCATGAGTTTGGTATTCATAACCAGCAGCAGGTTCTACCACATCTTCTCCCCCGTCTAGAGGGCAAGATGCTTGCTGAATTCCAGTCCTGCCCCAGGGAAGGGAATGTGTGCATGGGAACCAGGCAGGCAAGATTTCCAACACCAGCGCCTGGCTCTGGTTTTAAAATCTGCAAACTTATCCTTGTTTTCCCTTATCCTCCCTTCTGGGATTTAACAGGTCACTGCAGGGACAGGAAGCGCGCAAACTCTCCACTGTGAAACTTGTGGAAGTCTCCCACTCTCACCTGGCGCAGCCCCACTAGGGTCAGCAATGGGACAAGCGCCGGACAGACTGTCGGCATTTTTAACCACTGTCAGCTAACATAGTGGGGTAAGAACCCATCACCACCAGTAGCTGTGCAGTCACTGCTGCCCCTTTGGGCTCTGTGTACCAACAGGGTGGGTGAGCATGGGAGGGTTTCAGAAACCCGATACATTCCTCACCATTTAGCCCTAGAAATGTTTGTTTACCTGAGTTGGGTCAGCCATCCAGGATCTCTGTGTATCCAGAGACTGACTGCTGCACAGAGCTGCTGCTGCTTGGTCTAGTTTCATTTCTTGCAACTCCAGGTTTTCCAGGAGTTTTGTTTTCCAGTGATATTAATTAATCTTTAAAAAAAAAACCCACAGAACAAGTGCATATATATTCTTGAGCTCGCAAGAGAATGATCCGGGCTCCACAATACCAGTATGATTTTTTTTTAACTTGTACTTACCCTCCCACAGTGTTACATTAGCAATCAGGCGATAAGGACACACTGAAACATCTTCATTTGAGAATGCTCCCAGAGGCGAGAGATGTGAACAGAGCCCACACCCAGCATGGTCATTAAATAGCATGTCCCCATAAACATGCAGGACATGAAACGCATGCAAGACTCATGTGCACAAAGACAAAGGCACACACACTTTACATAGATATGCTGCACTGACTCCATACACTGCCCCCTCCCCCGCCCCCCCAGGATCAGAATCACTAGCTAGGAAAAAAGACAGGCCTTAGTGCACACCAGATGATTTTACACTCAGTAGGGGACTTAACATTTGGTAGTTTGTGCTTAATTAACATGTCGGAAATCTGTCTGCCTCCAAGTGGATCCTAAAGATATGACTGTGTGCTCGGCTTGTATTAGGACTAAGTCATGTTTTCACACTGGAATGGCGTTCCATTTTGTGAGACCAGACCATATCACACTTGGTATGGTGATGCAGGGAAGGGTGAGCGATAGATTAAGCAAAGCCCTGCTCATTGGTTAGGTTGATGTGGACCTATTTTTAAACAAAAGGGGTAATAAATTCATGTGGCCAAGTAAGTTACTTGGCAGCAAGAGGATTAATGTGAATTTTCTAGTTACATGAAGTGTTTCCAACTGTGGCATAAGATCCAAGAGGACTTGGCGAGCCCCCTACTCACATCCTCCACTCCAGTCTCCCTCCCATAGCTCTCTGCAAAGCCCACATCCCACCCTGCTAAACAGCGTCATTACAAGATAAACACCAAAGCTAAATTCAGCAATATTTCCCATCCTCCCGCTTCCACCAGCACAGAGCAGGGCACATTGCTTGCACAAAATCAATACTAATAACTAAAGGTCTGCAAAGCTGCTAGCTGACAGAGGTTGGTCTCCTTTAAATCAGTGGTCACCATCCAGTAGACTGGGATCTACCAGAAAATCTTGGAGCCTCTGACAGGTGATCCTGACTGGTTTGGCGGGGAAGCTCTCAAGTGCTGGCACTTCAGTTGCCTCTTCACCTATTGTCATGCTGCTCCTGCCCTCTGCCTTGGAGCTGCCCTTTGGGAGACCCCCTGCTTGCTGTGCAGGAAGTGGAAGGGTGAAGGGGGGGTGCTGATATCAGGGTGTCCCTCCTCCCCCCACTCCTGTACCCTGTCTCTACAGAGAGAGAAGGGGATGGAGGGAGCTCAGCAGTGCAAATCTCTGTCACTCTCACACAGTGTGTGTATCTCTGTCACTCTCACAAACACACACTGCCCTTCCCTCTCATCTCCTGACCCAACACATACATGGGGGCTGTTACTACTTTTACTTGCAAAGTGAGTTATTTTTGGTTTTTGACTGGCCTGTGCATTTCATAACTTTCATTTCTCTCTTACGCTTAAATTTAATTCTTTGAGTAGTGAGTTCTAAAATGCCTCACCTGTCATGTCTGGAGTAATTATCCCTGTGGTAATTGTGCTCCTGGATGTGGCTGGCATGTCCCTGCAGCCCCTGAGAAAGTCAGAGCAGAGGGTCTCCACATACTGTCCTTGCCTGTGGACACCACTCCTGCAGATCCCATTGATCAATAACAGAGAACTGTGGCCAGTAGAGGCTGTGGGGTCAGGGCCAGTAGATGAGGGGAAGCCCATGGAGCCATTGCTGTACATGCCAGCTGCTTTCAGGAGTGGTGCAGGGCCAGGGCAGGAGTAAGTCTACCTTAACGTCACTGCTCCATCCCTGGGGCAGCTGTCTGGCTGCTCCCAGTGTGGGTGTTAGGGGGAGGGGGAAAGAGAGGGGCAAGGCTCAGGCCCAGCCCTGCACCCAGGCCCAACCTCAGGCAAGTGCTCCCAGCGCACCACCCTGCACACCCCAGGCGAATGCCCTATCCCTTATGCCACGCCAGAACCCACACCACCTTCACAGCATCTCTTATCCTGCTTTCCTAATGGGGGAGCCAGCTTCATTCCTGGGCAGCCTGTGTTGTTTGTCTGGCCTCTCCCACAGTGGGTGGACGGTGGGGAGGGACTTGAACCCCCATCCCCTAGGCCACTCCAGAACCTCCCTACCTTGGGGCATCCCCTCCCATACTCCGAACCCCTTGGCCCAAGACCAGAGCCTGCACCCCAACCCCCTACCTCAACCCGGTGAAAGTGAAAGAGATTTGGGGAGAAGGGGGATGGAGTGAGCAGGGTGAGGCATCTGAGAAGGGGGGGGGGTGGAGCAGGGGCAGGGCCTCAGAGAAGAGGGGGAAGGAAGCCGGGCAAGGGTTTGAGGTAGATCTAACATTGCACTTAAATTGAAAATGTGATCTTGTGGTTAAAAAGGTTGGAGACCCCTGCCTTTAAATAGATGAGCTTGTTTTTTAATAGATGTGCTTATATTCAGAAGCCAAGCGCTCACACCAGAGAGATCCTCAGTTCCATTCGTGGCTTTGCCATTGACCAGGCTTGGTGCTGATGGGCAAGTGCCTCAGGTTTTCAAATGGAGTTTCTGTGGCTGAGTGCTCAGCCTGAGGCACCTTGGGCCTGGTTTTCCAGCAGTGCTGAGTACTCACAATTCTGGATAAAGTCAGTGAGGACTATGGGGGCTCAGCATCTTGGACAAATCAGGCCCAATTGTTTCAGAGTAGACCCCTCCAGAACTGAGGCACTGCATATCAAAGACTACTTTGGGAAGTATTGGCATTAATCCCTCAGCACCACCAGTTTCCTTGCCTATAAAATGTACAGTACACCATCTCCCTCCCTCAAAGGGGTGTTCTGAGGATTAAAAGCCTGATACTCTTTGAGGTGATGGCTGCCATTTTGGCCGACACCTGGAACCTCTAGAACTAAACACATGTTCTACAGAAGCTTAAGGTCTGGCTTGACAAAGCTCTGACTGGGATGATTTAGCCGGGGCTGGTCCTTCTTTGGGCAGGGGGCTGGACTCAATGACTCCTGAGGTCTCTTCCAACCCCATGATTCTATGATTGTAAGCTGAGGGCTGTACCTAACTCATCCCTGGGGACAGGGCACAGAGCAGGTACATTGTGTAACACACAGGCCAGCGGGTCACACAAAGCCCACTGGAGTTAGGGTTGGTTGAGCAAAAAACAAAAACAAAAAACCCAACCCCGCACAAAAAAAAAGAGTCACTGCATCTTTAAATCCCCAGGCTCCCCACTCCCCCTGCCCCTGCCAGATGCAGCAGGGGAGGAATGTCCCAAGCGGCCTTCCATCTGAGAAAAACAGAAAATACCAGACATTTTACATGTCCAGTATTTTCACTTTCTTTTACCAGACAGAGGCCGCAAATACCAGACTGTTCAGGCCAATACCGGATACCTGGCAACCCTAACCGGAGTCAATGAAAAGACTCCCATTGTCCTTTGTGGGCTTTGGATCAGGGTTCACCAGCTCTGTAAAGCCACTCAGATCTCAGAACAGAAAGTGCAATGAAACCACAAATCCTTCCTTTTTGTATTTGGACTTCTCAGGTCTGATTTACAAACAATAGAGAAGAACTGAAGTGCTGAGAACGAAAGGCAGGTTTATTAAACAAGGTGCTCAGCATCTTGCAATCATTCCTCTTTGGAAGGCATAGGGCTGGGCACACCATTACCCTGTATCTCATATTGAGGGATAGCTGAGTGGTTTGAGCAGTGGCCTGCAGGGTTGTGAGCTCAATCCTTGAGGGGTCCATTTAGGGATTTGGGGCAAATCTGTCAGAAATGGCACTTGGTCTGGCCATGAGGGCAGGGGAGTGGGCTCGATGACCTCTCAAGGTCCCTTCTAGGTCTATTAAAAAAAATTATTCAAGTGCCACTGGGTGTAAAATACTACCAGAGCAGTGGGATTTCACACCCATCGAGTGTGGGTGTCAGTGACTGCATGAGATGGCTGGCAAGGGGGATTTGGGCCCCTAAATTACAATGGTATAGAAAGTAGTGAACCTGCAAAGCATACAGGTTAATAACTGGCCTGCAGGATCTGGCTCCAGGTCAAGCCATCCATTAGTCAGAGGCATTCCTAATTAAAAAATGCAGCATGTCAGTCAAGCCATCCAGCTTAAAGCAGTAGCAGACTGGAGGCCCACTTACCCAGCCCAACACCAGGTCTTCCTTAAACAAGAAAATGATGGCCATGTAAACATCACAAGGCTACCATGGATTAATAAGAAGAATCATGCCCCCCTCCCCTCTGAATTTTACACCCATCTTTTAGTAAAGCTTATCCTACAGGTCTGGGATAGAACTAGAGATCAGATCACTTCTTTTCCATCATCAGTGTCATTCACTAAGAAAAAGCGGCGAGGAGTCCTGTGGCACCTTATAGACTAACTGAAGTGTTGGAGCATAAGCTTTCGTGGGCAAAGACCCACTTCGTCAATGCATGCATCTGACGAAGTGGGTCTTTGCCCACAAAAGCTTATGCTCCAACACTTCAGTTAGTCTATAAGGTGCCACAGGACTCCTCGCCACTTTTGCAGATTCAGACTAACATGGCTACCCCTCTGATAAGTGTCATTCACTGTAAATAATCCAGATTTTACACCAAAGCAGAGAGCTTCAAGATTGGGAGAGCCATGCAATCACATGGTTGGCCAGCTATTCTCTAAAGACACTTTTCTAACTAACTTTAACTGGCGCATTGTACCCTCGTACAAGTACTTTCAAGTTAGACTCATGTTTCTCAACTTTCTTCTAGAAAACCTGTTTTATACAGAAACCTAATTTAACAGAAGCGATGGCATCTGGTCAATTAGGAATTTATATCAATCCTTGCAGACAGCTTTACTAACAAAAAAAAAAAAAAAAGACCATCTATGACATGCTGGATAAACAAATCACCCCCAAGAAATGGGATTTGAGCCAGAAAAGAGGACCAGGAACCTCAGTCTGTAGCACAATAAAATAATTTTATTAAGATACTATTAATGGTACCTCAACGACTGTGAGGTTGAAAAATAGAGAGATTGAAGGAGTATAGATGTGGCAAAAGTTGTACAAAATATTGTATGTATATGGTGGGCATGTCCAGTCACATGAGAGTATTGTGACACGCTTTGTAACCAAATGTCGCAAACTGTTGGATCTTCATTACATAAATGAGCCTTTGGTACGCTTCCTGGCACTTCCTCGTGGAAATGGTCACACAAAAGGGAATGAAGAACTAGCCTATTATCTGCTAGTAGCTGCTTGACTATTGGTAGCCTTTCATTGGAATACTTCCAATACTTCCGACCATTGAGGAAGCAGGGGAGGTTGTTATGAAAAATAAACAAACTAATTATGCACCCAGCAAAGCAGACATAAGACAGATAAAGACTTAGCTATTTGGTTACCTCTTATTTAGTACTCAAAGTATATTCACCTGCAAAAAGGCCAACACACCTTTCCAATTTTTTTCAATATTAATAAAGCCCTGCAAATCTGTGGATAGCTGCATTATAGCCACAGGTCATTTTTGCAGATGCAAATGTGGATATGAAATTTTGTATGTGCGTAGGGCTCTAAATATTAACATTTGATAGACAGACCTGGTCTGTTAAGTATGTGCCTATAGTGATTTTAGTCTATTTAATAAAATCACTAGACATGACATATTACAGGTGGTGCAGAGATGCTCATTCTCTAATATGGTGACACTCTTTAGCAGAAAGATCTGCTGACTTAACTCCTCTGTAATGTCCCTTTAAACTAACGCTCACTGATGGTAATTACAACTGCTTTGTTTCTTTGTATTTGAGGGAAAGCTTTGTAAACTTGCTAAAACTTGCTAAATAAAGTTTTTAAAAATGCAGTAGGGGACTATTTCCCCCCACCATCATGTGTAATCAGAATGACTGTGAGCTCAAAGATTATGGCTTCATCTTTAGATCTTGCAGTGAATCACTCAAGAGAGAGAGAGCCTGAGACAGAGAGCATGCACTCCAGTCCAGACTTGCTCCCCTCCCTGTTGCCCAGGAAGAAGAGACTCAAGCACAGAGGCTACTAGCAACCCTATGCTACTGAGGAACGTCCCTCAGCAGGGGCTGGTGATGAGATCTGTTGCCTGCCTGAGACCCATTTGCATGACTCAAGCCGTGTACACAGGCCGCCCCACAAGAGAGAATCGGGCCCTGCTTGTGCAACACGCAAGTTACATGCATTTGGTGCTCAGTGGAAGTACAGGGGACAGTGCAGCATGGGAAAAATCTGCTTCCTCTTTACACCTTCTGATTAGCTTTTGCTGCTAAATGTACCCCCGCCATACACTGGGTGTTATCACAGTCAGTGGCACACCACTTGGTACGCAATCGATTCACCATGCTCAGGGCTGGATTACCCATTAGGCTAATAATGCTACAGCCTTAGGCTCTTCCATTGTTTAGGCCTCCTGGTCAGGCAGGGCAGGGGCCAGGTGAGGGAGGGGGAGCGACAGGACTCCAGGAGGCAGAAGCACTGAGAGAGCTGCAGCTGGATACTGCAATGTAGGGGGAGGGAAGGGGCATCCATAGTTCCTTAAACTATTTAAGCTGTCAGGTAAACTGATGGAATAGAAAGGGGAGAGCTTAAGCCACCAGTCCAGCCAGTCAGCACTGAGACTGCAGGTTGAAGGTTTAAAGAAGCCTTATTGAAGGCACAGAAAGAAACCATCCCGATGTGTAGCAAGAGAGGCAAACATGGTAGGAGACCGGATTGGCTTACCGGGGAAATCCTTGGTGAACTTAAGCACAAAAAAGAAGCTTACAAAAAGTGGAAACTTGGACAAATGCCCAGGGAGGGGTTTAAATGTATAGCTCGAGAATGCCGGGGGGGGGGGTTATCAGGAAGGCGAAAGCGCAAATGGAATTGCGACTGGCTAAGGATGTGAAGGATAACAAGAAAGGTTTCTACAGGCATGTTAACAAGAAGAAGGTGATCAGAGAGGGTGTGCGGCCCCTACTGGATGAAGGAGGTAACCTCGTGACAGATGATGTGGGGAAAGCTGAAGTACTCAATGCTTTCTTTGCCTCTGTATTCACGGACAAGGTGGGCTCCCGGACTAATGTGCTAAGTGAGGCAAGATGGGATGAAGATGGACAGCCCTTGGTGGGGAAAGAACAAGTTAGGAACTATTTAGAAAAGCTAAACGTACACAAATCCATGGGCCCGGACTTAATGCATCCGAGGGTACTGAGGGAGTTGGCAAATGTCATTGAGGAGCCTTTGGCCATTATCTTTGAAAAGTTGTGGAGATCGGGAGAGATCCCGGATGATTGGAAAAAGGCAAATGTAGTGCCCATCTTCAAAAAAGGCAAGAAGGACGATACAGGGAACTATAGGCCGGTCAGTCTTACCTCGGTTCCTGGAAAAATCATGGAAGGGATCCTTAAGGAATCCTTTTTGAGGCACCTGGAGGAGAGGCAAGTGATTAGGAATAGTCAGCATGGATTCGCAAAGGGCAAGTTGTGCCTGACCAATCTGATTAGCTTCTATGATGAGGTAACTGGCTCTGTGGACATGGGAAAGTCAGTGGATGTGATATACCTTGATTTTAGCAAGGCTTTTGATACAGTCTCCCACAATATTCTTGCCAGCAAGTTAAGGGAATGTGGATTGGATAAATGGACAGTAAAATGGATAGAAAGCTGGCTAGAAGGCTGGGCCCAGCGGGTAGTGATCAATGGCTCGATGTCAGGATGGTGGTCGGTTTCTAGCGGAGTGCCCCAAGTTTCGGTTCTAGGACCGGTTTTGTTCAATATCTTTATTAATGACCTGGATGAGGGGATGGATTGCACCCTCAGCAAGTTTGCAGATGACACTAAGCTGGGGGAGAGGTAGATATGCTGGAGGGCAGGGATAGCGTCCAGAGTGACTTTGACAAATTGGAGGATTGGGCCACAAGAAATCTGATGAAGTTCAACAAGGACAAGTGCAGAGTCCTACACTTAGGATGGAAGAATCCCAAGCATAGTTACAAGCTGGGGACCAACCAGTTAAGTAGTAGTTCTGCAGAAAAGGACCTGGGGGTTACAGTGGATGAGAAGCTGGATATGAGTCAACAGTGTGCCCTTGTAGCCAAGAAGGCTAATGGCATATTAGGTTGCATTAAGAGGAGCATTGCCAGCAGATCTAGAGATGTCATTATTCCCCTTTATTCGGCTCTGGTGAGGCCACATCTGGAGTATTGAGTCCAGTTCTGGGCCCCCCACTACAAAAAGGATGTGGACGCATTGGAGAGGGTCCAGAGGAGGGCAACCAAAATGATTAGGGGGCTGGAGCATATGACCTATGAGGAGAGGCTGAGGGAGTTGTGTATGTTTTGTCTGCAGAAGCGAAGAGTGAAGGGGGATTTGATAGCAGCCTTCAACTTCCTGAAGGGAGGTTCCAAAGAGGATGGAGAAAGGCTGTTCTCAGTAGTGACAGATGGCAGAACAAGGAGCAATGGTCTTAAGTTGTGGTGGGAGAGGTCCAGGTTGGATATTAGGAAAAACTATTTCACTAGGAGAGTGGTGAAACACTGGAATGGGTTACCTAGGGAAGTAGTGGAGTGTCCATCCTTAGAGGTGTTTAAGTCTCGGCTTGACAAAGCCCTGACTGGGTTGATCTAGTTGGGATTGGTCCTGCCTAGAGCAGGGGGCTGGACTTGATGACCTCCAGAGGTCTCTTTCAGCTCTATGGTTCTAGGTTCTATGGACAAGAGACTGAAAGTTGCCCCAGATGGCTGAGGCGTGGCTCAGGTCACCAGTGGGGGATCACTCTGAAGACTCTGTCCCATCTCTTCGTGAGGGCTTCCCAGCAGGCAGGCTAGAGAACAGCTCCCCACCCCCGTGAGTGGAGGGAGGGAAGCAAGGAAAAGGGAAAATAAAGAAGTCAAACCCCAATGTCCACACTGACTCTAAGGGACAAAGGCCTAGATGGGAAAAATTCTCCCACCTTAACCTAGTGTTTTCCCTGCATTCAATTTGGCCAGCACCAGGGGGATCAGACTCTATAGGAACCAAACCTCTCGGAGGGTCTTACCTTCTACACAGGGTCATCTGTCACGTAGCTCAATTAGTCGCGGGAAAGAAGAAAACTCCAAAGAGGCTCCTCCTTGTACTCATGTACATGACCCTGAATTATCTCAGCCCTCAAGGGCTGAACTCAAGAAGGAGACTCCGGGTGGCAACACGGGGGTCTCTGAGATAGCCCTGCTCTGCATCCTGTCCTACCTAGCCCTTGTCATGGTTTCTCTATGAGGTCACTGCCTCCCTACCCCCTTCAACCAGTAAGATGAGGTTCTGCAAAAGGCCCTTGTGATGTCACTGGCACACCCACCCCTGCCCAGCAGGGCTGCTGTCTTGTTGTCCCTGGCATGTATGAGCTGTTTGCCCTGTGCTACCCCCTCCCTCCACTCAGATTTCTGGGGATCAAACAGGCTGCATATGGAAATACTGGAAGCCAAGACCAAATACCATTCCTGACAGATTTGCCCCAGCTCCCTAAATGGCCCCCTCAAGGATTGAGCTCACAACCCTGGGTTTAGCAGGCCAATACTCAAACCACTGAGCTATCCCTCCCCCCAAGCTCTGCAGCCTATAAGGCCATAAGAGATGCTTCAATCATCTCATATGACCCCCCACACAAATAATATCTCACAGGCAGTGCCGGATCAACCATTAGGCTAATAAGGCTACATAGCCTTAGGCCTCCTGGTCAGGCAGGGCTAGAGCCAGGTGAGCGAGGTGGAGCGACAGGACTTAGGGTTGCCAGGTGTCTGGTTTTGAACTGGACAGTCCAGTATTTGAGCTTTCTGTTTGGGAAACAAATTGAGAAAATATAAATGTCCGGTATTTTCTAAATAAGATGTAATGTAGATTGTGGTGTAATGTCAAGTGTGTCCGGTATTTTTGTTGAAACCATCTGGCAACCCTAACAGGGCTCCAGGAGGCGGAAGCACTGAGTGAGCTGCAGCCGGGTGGAGCAATGTAGGGGGAGGGAAGGGGCACCTGCCGACTCTGTTTACTGCTGCTCAGCTTTGCTCCTACGCAGCAGGGGGCCCCATAAGGTTTCCCCCTCTGTCCTCCCAGCTCCAGGGTCCCTGTTGGAGCCTGGCACACTCCTGTCTGCCTGATCCTTCAATGCTTCCCAAGCCGAGGAAACAGACCCCAGCCAGACTTGATGGGTCTTTTGAGATGCTGATTTTCGATGAAGTCTTTTTGTTCAGGGGGGCTGTCATGGGGTGGGCACACCCAGCCCCCTCAGAGGCAGGGTGTTAGGCTTCTATGGCCTCTCAAAGAGGGCCTCACCTCATGTACATCTCAGTCCCTCCAGGTCAAGATCAATAACTACACCCCGTTCCAATGAGGCAGTCTGGCCTAGCAGCCGCAGTCACTTAAAAAAACCCTTCCTGAAGGGCAGTGAGGCCCAGAGGCCAGAGTCAGTCATCACTCCCCATCTTCAGGGCAGTGGGACCTGGCAGCCACAGCACTGAAGTCAATATCAATGTCCCTTCACACAAGGCTGCTTGGGCTAGCAGCCCGAGTCAATAGCAACAGTTGTAGCACCCCCTTAGCAGTTAATGGCAGTGGGCTAGGGGGACCCGGACCCACGTTCTCCACCAGGTCCTAGCCCCATCAGTGGTGGAGTGTCTCACCACTAGCTCAGTAGGGAATCTGCCCAAAACATGTCGAGCTCTCGAGGATCTAATTCCTCATCCTGGGCTACTTCCTACTCAACTCACCAAAACTGCCTTTTTTACCACTCTCCTATGGCCTGGGGGGCGGATTACAGCTTTACAACCACTCTATGTGCATGCTGACAATTGTGCTTAAGCCTTGCTCTTTACGGTGGGGAAGGAAGAGGGATGACATGGGACGGGGGAAAGACACAGGGATGGAGGTAATGGGGCAGGCAGCGGACAGTGTGTACAAGGGGATTGTGAATTCAATTAATGGTGGTTGTGATTTTGTCTTTATGTGAGCTAAGTATGTGGGTCCAAGCAATATTTAACTTTGTACACAGAGTCAGCCTACACTAGACAACAGAAACCACCATGTCAAAGAAAGAAGGATGGCAGAAATTGAAGGAGGCCAGAGAAAGAGCAAAGACAAGCTGTAGTGCTGAAAGCTACTCCTTCTCTCCTAATGTTTTTTCCCCCTATTAAGGCTGGTGGTGAGGAAAATCCAGGAAAAGAGCAGCTCAAGTGAACCTGTTGCACCTGATGTAAAGGAACAGCCTCTTGTTTCTGTGACTTCTGTAGCTGCAGTCTCACCTCACTCCTCTGAAGACTTTCCCAGTGATAATACAAAAATATCCTTCTGCAACGATCCAGGCGGGTGGGACATGACTTCTCAAGATCTCATTGCATATTGGACTGAGAAGGATCCCCAGAATCTAGATGCTGACTTTTCATTGACAAAGCGAGAATGCACCAATCAGAATCAATGTTTGCATATGTGATGCCTAACAAAGAGACTGGCAAGAGAGAATGGCTCATCTATTCACCTTCAAAAAAGGAAGTGCACTGGTTTTATTGCTGCCTGTTTTCTGATTCCAAAAAGTGGAAAATGTTCTGCAATGGCTTCATTGATTGGAACAATACCCCATGCATTACCAGTCACACACTGTGTGAGCAGCGTACATTGTCAGGTAGCAGCTACAGAACCCGAAAGAAAGTTAGTGGCAGAATTGAAACCCAAATTGAAAACCAGTTTTTGGAAGCTCGTGCTTCTTGGAAGAACATTCTCTCATGCAAAGCTGAAACGATAGTTTTTCTTGCCAAGCGTGGTCTGCCATTTTGTGGCTCAGATGAGACTGTTGGATCTAAACACAATGACACTTAACTTGGTGTTCTAGAGCTAACTGCAAAGTTCGACCCTTTCTTAGCTCAGCACATCAATGAACATTCAAATTATGGAAAAGACCATTCATCATATCTATCAAAGACTAATTGTAATGGATTCATTAGATTGTTGGCAAAGACGACATTATCTACATCCGTGTCGGACGTACCCAGATGATCTTCCAGTAGATTTTAAGTAAAGAATTTCTTCAATTTGTTGAATTCTCATCACTCTCAGTTAGAGAAAGAAAAGATGGCAAAAGCGTATCTATTTGTATGCACCCAGTTATCACTGAACCCAATGAGAGAATGTTTCCCACATGTTGAAACTGCGTATTACAGTTGTATTTGTCACCAATGATCAGTAACTGTAGTGAAGAACATTCCTTCTCTCTTCTAACAGGGGTCTAAAACGTCCTCTGATCTGCCATTACTCCAGAACACCTCAGTGCTTTGTCCCTCTAGGGCACGGAGAATGAAATTGTCAGGTCTTTGAATTATAATGACATAATTCATTACTTTGCAACAGCTAAAGCTAGGAAAACAACATTTTTTGAAGAATTTAGTAGAATAAATGTTTAAATTTTACACAAATATGCTGACTTCATAATTTGTTTTGTGATATATAATTCATACTGAGGCCCTTCCCTCCCATTGGCCTTCGGCCCCTCATAACCATAATCTGGCCCTGACTGTGCCCCATTTTGCCAGATCCCTAGACATGAATATTACATCTCTGAACTGGGCTCATTGTGTCTAGGAGAAAACTGCTGGGAGCATTTTGAACAGGCAAATTGGATGTGGGGCCAATAGGGGCCAATATGCAGCGAGACATGTTTCCTCTTTTATTTTCAAGTCACCTTTTCAAACCTGCTGCTCTTTTGTATGCACAGAAAAACAAGGACATACCCAGTCTCTTAAATCATGAGTTTTCTGCTTTTAAAATCTAAGCTGCAATTTAAAGCAGCAGTTTGTGGGGCTTTTTAAACGTCCCCCTTTCCCCCCCCCCCCGGATTCACAGATGTGACGCATGAAAAACTCCAATTCAGCAGAGCAGCTCCTAGATTAAATCACACAGTGTAGGTGAGGCTTGGCAGAGTAGCCGACAGCTCATACTAATAGGACCAAGAATTCAAAGAATGGGGTAGATTTTAATGTAAGTTTATGTTTCTTCTAATGAATTTTAATGGCAGCTTTCACTACTGCTTCTATGATTCATAAGAGAAAATTAAAATCCTACCTTGAAACTTATATGACAATGCAGTTAACATCTTGCGGTTTCTGGCATTATCTCTGAGAACCTTTCAGTCCCATTTCTATGGTGCATTGTTTTCCTCACAAAACATATTTTAAATATAAAACATTGAATGCTCATTGCTTCTTTATAGCATTTTTATTCATTACCTGCTGGAGGCAAAGGGCATGGGTTTTATATAGAAGTCTCAATTGAATGTCTTATTTTGGAGTTTTACTCGACTGTACGTGTTTCCCAAGAAATTATTTTCTTTCAGATGCAGATGTTCTTCTGGAAACGTGAAGCAAGCCAGTTTCCATTTAGGGCCCCTCTGTGCTAGATTTTTTGCTGCAAGAAGGGAGGCCGGGTGGCCAGTTTTCGACTGGAATGGGACCCTGACAGCTTCAGTCAGCACCACTAACTGGACTGCCAAAAGTCCAGCTCATGGTGCAATCGGGCTAATGCAGACTCCCGACCTGTCTTGGCTCTGCAGGCTCCCAGAAGCTATAGCATGTCCCCCCTACCAGCTCCTACACATAGGAGTAGCCAGGGGCTCTGCATGCTGTCCCCACCCCAAGTGCCAGCTCTGCAGCTCCCATTGGCTGGGAACTGTGGCCAATGGAAGCAGCAGGGCAGTGCCCGAGGACAGTGCTGCGCACAGAGCTGCCTGGCCTCGCCTCCATGTAGGAGCTGGAAGGGGGCTTATCTGGAGCTTGAGATAAGTACCCCCCAGAGTCTGCATGCCTGATCCCCAGTCCCCTGGCCCTCCCAATCCTAGCCCAGACACCTTCCTGCACCTCAAGCCCCTCATACCCAGCACCAGCAGAGTCTGCACCCCCAGCCAGAATCATAGAATCCTAGGGCTGGAAGAGACCTCAGGAGATCATCAAGTCCAGCCCCCTGTTCAAAGCAGGACCAACCCCAACTAAATCAACCCAGCCAGGGCTTTGTTAAGCCAGAACTTAAAAACCTCTAGGGATGGAGATTCCACCACCTCCCTAGGGTAACCCATTCCAGCGCTTCACCACCATCGTAGGGAAATAGTTTTTCCTAATATCCAACCTAGACCTCCCCCACTGTAACTTGAGACCATTGCTCCTTGTTCTGCCATCCGTCACTACTGAGAACAGCCTCTCTCCAGCCTCTTTGGACCCTCCCTTCAGGTAGTTGAAGGCTGCTGTAAGGGTGAGGAGCCCCCAGCACCCTGTCCCAGCCTTGGTCCCCCTTCTGTCCTTTGAACCCCTCAGTCCCTGCCGGGAGCATCTTCCTACACCCAAACCCCTCATCCCCAGCCCTATCCCAGAACCTGCACCTCCAGCTGGAGCTCCCCCACCCTGAGCTCCAATCTCTTACCCCAGCCCAGTGAAAATGAATGAGTGTGGGTGGGGAGAGTGACGGAGGGAGGGGGAATAGAATGAGCAGGGGCGGGGCAAGGATGTTTGGTTTTGTGAGAGTAGAAAGTTGGCAACTCTAGCTGTGAGCACTGCCAGCAGTGGCTTTTTGGATGGGTGGCTTGTCAAGCACCTTTTAGGCCCACGTCAAAGTTATTCCTCTTGTACACTGTGATCACAGCATTGTCCCCAGTAGGGATGTTGGATATTGTGTAATTGAATAGTCGTGTAACTGTATGAAATCTTAGCAGTTACACGACTATTTGATAGCCCTGGGGGTGGAGCCGGCAGTCAGTGTGCTCCCAGCCCCACTCTTAGATAACCCTCTGCCATCCTGTATCAAAGGCAGCAGCATGGGGTGGCAGGCAGAAGCAGGTCCATGAGGGGAGCCAGTTTAAAAACCAGCTTCCTGTGCAGACCAGCTGCCTGCCACCCCATGCTGCTGCCTCTGATACAGAGGGAGGGGGCCGAGCTCCCCACACACAGGGGCTACTGCTGTGGAAAAGCCTCTTTCCAAAGTGGGGCCAGGCTCGCCACAGACGCAGGCAGCTCTGTGGAATGAGGAGCACACTCTGTCCGTGAGGAACTTGGGCCCACCATGGACAAAGGCTGCTTTGTGGCAGCCTCCCCTGCTCCCCACCCCTCTGCTGCTGCCTCCAGCACCAACTCCTGCCTATCCCCCCTCCCTGCTGCATCTGTAGGAAGCAGCAAGGGGGGGCAGGTGGGTCAGTGGAAGCCGATATGCATGGAGAGCTGGCTTTCAAGCAAGCTCTCTGTGCGTGTTGGCTCCAGCCTACCATCTGTGCTGCTGCCTCTCTATCAGAGGCGGAAGCAGAAGTGGGGGTGGGGGGGCGCGCAGGCGGATCTAGTGCTTGGGGGGAGCCGACTTCTGCTCCCCCCTTGCTGCTTCTGATACAGAGACAGCAAAGGGGGGAATGTATGTAGTCGACAAGATTAACCAATAAGCTTAGGCTTATCAGTTAATCGTTTAGTTGTCTACACAATGACATCCCTAGTTCCCTGGAGCTGCTTGGGATTGTTTAGCCAAGTTGGTTCACCTTACATCAAATGGACTCACATGCACAAGAGAAGCATTATGAGATACAATCAGTCGCCTGGATCTAGTCTGACCCACAACCAGCTGATGTATGCTATTTTCAGCATTGTCTCTGTCTACAGTGTCTACAAAGTTAGTCTCTGTTGTGTTAGTTAACATCATTCCTCAAGCATGTGTTCTGACTGCCTAATTATACAATAAAAAAAGCATTTACTTTGGTAACAGGCACTATCCCTCCCAGCAAATTCCTTTGTTACCAGTTACTTAGAAGTAGCTGGTAGGGTGTGGCTCCAACTCTCTCCACCTTTTAAAGTGGCAATGGTTATTTTATACTTCAGATTTTCTGGGTGCCCCTACCTGACTTCTTGTCTGCCCACAAGTAATTTCTGTTTGAAAAAATCTGTTCCACCATCTTTGCCCTCTAGCAATTTCCCTCTTCCCCTAGCACAGTACAGTACATTCTTCCTGCCCCAGAATTCTCTCTTGTGATGAAAAGCACTGGAAAGGAACATGAGAGTTCTGGAACTGCTGTCTCTTGGAAGAGACAAAGATGAGCTGCTCGCCACTAGTGATCATTCATGGTATCATCAAAAAGGCCCCTTGCTAAATTCCAGTTTAGAGAATTGCACTTTGCTTCCTAAAAACCTCCCAAGTCTCAGCTGAAGTTGTCTTTTATGTGCTGAACTTTATTTTGCCTATTGTTATCCTGTTGTCACATTCCACCCTCCAGATGACTGAATTTCAGTGGGGTGCAAGCAGTCCACGTGTCTTACACGCCCCTTCTCCAGCTTTGGGATCCTTTACACTGAAGGCACAACATGAAAGAATTGTTATTAATATTACAATAAAGACCTGTGCTTGGTTCTAGCTGCATGACTCATTAAAATAGATGGGATTCGCTTGGCTAAAACCCCACATATTTCTTTATGCAAAGAGGTAGCAGTGATGGAAGCGTGATGCAGTTTACCCCCTGTGAGTGCAGTTCCTAGGGGAGCAGAGTGCTGCATTTGGGAAAACTTGGAAAACCATTTGCCAGAGAAGCAAGGCAACTACAGTATTTTGAAATAATGATTATTGTGTTTTCTACTCTATTACTTCTAACTATCTCTAGCTAGCTCTCTGGTTATCTTTAGAAAAGGGGGAATTAAGACATCAACACTTTATCTACCATTCAGCTTTAGCTAAAAGTCCCAATTCTTTCACTGGAAACCTTTCAAAATTGGTGTCCATGTGGATCAGAATGTAATGTGTGCTAAGAGGAGCATCTCCCAGTGGCCAGGCATGGCATAGCAGCTCTCAGTTTCACATCTTCATGGCCCTTGAGAATTCCACACAGACTTTTTTCTGGCTAATATCATCCCTGCCTGGGGTTGGTGGAACAACAGGAACAGTTCAAAAAACAAGATGCAAGGTTCCAAAATCAAATCTTTCACCACATCCCCAAAGTTCATTCTCTCTCTGGAGTCCTCTACCACATCCAGAGCTCTTGTTCTGTCCCAGGCTGCTGTTCACAAAGCCACTCCTATCTGAAGCTCAGTTTTCTAGGTCTGCCTTCCAGCTTAAAACCTTCTTCTAGTCAAGGGTCTCCTGCAGGCATCCCCTCTTGCTGCAACTCCTCTGCAGTCTCTGCTACATCTTCCTTTATAAGATTCAGGTGCCTGCTTTTAACCCAACTGGGTAGCAGCTAATCAGTCACAGGTGCACTGGACCCTGTTCCCTCTTAAAGGGGTCAGTCAGCAGATGACAGGAGTTAATATGTCTGTGAAAAGTGCCATGGGATCAGGACATTGGTTTTATAACACATCTGGAATGTCCAATAAGAGAGCATCCCCTACAACACTGCTGGGGCACTCATTCAAAGCTGGCTCTCAAGGAATCAAAGTTAAGTGTAATGAGTCATTATCACCATTTCCTGCAGCAATGCCAGGTTTTCCTTGAAGTTCTTCCATAAATCCTGACCACCCCAGATCACAGACCAAGAAACTGAAGCCTTCAGAAGTGCCAAGAGGCAAGAGAATCAATATGCAAACAGATGGTGGTTTATAGTCTTAAAGCCTTTATTTTAATGCAAAATAAAACAGGTAAAATTTATATAGTTGCATATAACAAAAATGAAAAATCATTTGTGGTACCAATTTTTTTATTTTTAAATTTGGTGTTGAACCCTCCGTGCCCCTATGATTTCACAATATTTTTTATTCAACACACACAACCAGAATCAGGTAAAAAAGACAAGACCAAAGAGAAAAGTGACGGTTAAACAAAACATCCTGGTTTATATGTTGATAGTAAACCCGTCTCCATCCTGGGAGAAGCAACTCCATTTCAGTGGAAGCCCCCAGGATCAGGCGGCCCCAGAAGAGAAATCAGATGGGATTCACTCAGATTTTGGAAAATCAAATCTTTGCTGATGCTTATGAGGAGGAGGTAGCACTTTTGTTCTATACAAAAATTAGGCATCATGTGAAGCTATTTCTAGTTTGTGTGAGCTGGTGTTTAGGGCTACATGTATTATTTAGGGAACAAGGGTTGTTTTTATTCTTGGGTCCCTCCCTTTTCCCCCAGCGTCATCTTATAATAGTAGTTATCACAGTGGTAATGTTTCCTCACAGGCCAATGTCAGTGGATCACTAGTGCTTGGTCACTCAAAGTCACGGATTTCTATTTGTATCACTAAATCTTTCACAGACACAGTCCAACTGCCCCTTCACCAGAATCAGAAACCGATGTGGCAACTCAGCCAGCCCAGCCCAGCAGTGTGGGGAGTCACAGCAGCCCTCCTGGCATGCAGGTAGGTTGCTTGTTTAATCTTGACTCACGCTACTGTGCACATGTACAGTGTTCTGGCTCCTGCAGCAACCAGGGTTATCCTTGCAAACTCTCACGGCAGGAAGGTTTTTGCTGGATTGGCACATTTTTGATGAGGGAGTGTGAGGCAACTATGTGTCAAGAGCATTTCAGACACGTAACACTCCAAAGCATATGGACATATGGGGAAAAGAGCAACCTGTTACTTAACGGCTCTTTTAGATTTTGCAAGTGGTGTATTTTCAACTGTCAGTTGTAGCACCTCGTGAAATTTGCACGGTACATATTTTCCACAATATGGTGCTAAAGTCGTACATTTTACATTGCACAGAAGCAGACTATATCTACAGTTGTTATATATCATACTTTGCAAATACCGTACCTCTACAAGATATTAAATCGGCAAATTGCAATTTTCTCACAGACGAGCCCCCAAGATTAATGAGATGGGCTGTAATACCTTTTGCTCCTGTCCCCCAGCAAGGTCAGAAGTTTTCTCCTTCATAGGTTCCAGCTGTATATGATGCATCCATATATATTATATTAGTGTCTACTTCTTTCTATTTTTAAGTCTCTTCTGTGTTACCTGTTGGGTAAGATTAATAACTTGCAAGGTGCTTGTTTGATCTGTATGCCCTAACCAAGTGGTGCCATTGCAGTCAATGGGAGCTTTCACAGGAGGCTTCAGGTTACATAGAGACAACTGAGCAAGCCCTTCAAAGGCCATAAATAACCCAGAAGCTGTTTCCATCCTGGTTTTATTTGGCCCTGGCTCATGAAATACTGTAAATGAGTTCTGTAAGCTGTGCTGTGCTGAGGAACATTTGAAGGGTTAGTGGGTAATGAATGATAAGGCAGTAGCTTATATTCAGAGCTGTTCTTAATTGTGGTCAGGCTTGATCAAGCCACTGTCACACACACATGAGTTTCTTTACAGCTGGATCAACTGTATTTGGGGATGTATTTAAAAAAAAAAAGGAAAGCACTTTAATTCACTTTCACTCACTTTAGGTGGACCTTCATGCTAGCAGCTATCCTAGGGCTACCAAATCTTTATTAATTGAGTATATCACAGTACCAATCAGTACAGAAAGCCTGTTCAGCGATGCCTGTGTGTGGCATGTACCCTACACAGCGTTGTCGAGTGAAATGGGAATGCATCTGATGATTGGAAGGGCCCTTTGGGAGTGCAGCAGTGTAAACCGATGAGACCCAGATTCACCATGCACCAGTCTCTAGAGATCAAATGAACCCTTACCAGGCCTGACAAAGGGAGGTGACCTGTGTAATGAATCCTGGTACATATGCTGCATACCAAAGGGCGTGAGCCAGGCCAGGTCTGAGGCCTCTTTCTGAGAGGAGAGGGTTCAAACTAGCTTCTGATGCTTCCAAAGGCAGAGCTTGAAGAATTACGGATGCTCAGAAGGTACTTAAAATGTGTTTCCAGTTACAGGCTCTGTGGCTCCCTAAGCAATACTTAACATGACAAATCACTGAGAGAAGCATCCAAGCATGTGAAACCTGGTTAGATTGGGTAGTAAATGTCTGTGGGCTGTGAAGTCGCATGGCTGGGAGGGACATTTCAAACTGCCTCAGGGCATCTTTTACTTCCCCTCTAAGCCTGTCAGGCCACCCCCTCTTCCTCCTGCCCTAATCCAATGTCTTTGAAGAACTGGGGGAAAGAAGCTAGATCCCTCTCCTACATTCTCTCCCTCTCTCCCCATTTGTCCCTCTTCTTGTCTTCTCTTTCTCCATCAACCTCAGCTTCTCTCCTCTATGTTTGAAAAAGCCTTTATTGTTTCAAACCATTCTCCTCATTCCTGGTCTCTTTGTACCCAGCTTCTAAAGCAATCTCTCCTCTCACATCCTCATTCTCCTCCTCACTTCCTGTTGCTTTTAAAAGCCTAAAACCTCCTCTCCCCTCCCCTGGCAGGTCACTGCCACGCGAATTGGCGTTTGGCACTTAGCACGGAACCTGCACTGCCAGAGGCTGAGTTTCCTTTCTTGAATGCAGTGGGCCCTGCATGAACAGGTGACAATTCCCAGGGCAGGAGCCAGGCATGGTGACAGCAGGCGAATAGAACAGACGCTTATGACTACAGATTCAGAATTCATTAACTGATATGCCAGAAGACACCTTTATGTAAACCTGAGGAGTGTGGGGGCAAGTAGTGGATTTGCCCTGCCTGATCCATCTGAATACTTGATGGAGTAGCATCTTTAATGGCCCTACTGTACTTCACGCCTAAGGCCAGGCATAAATAGGATTAGCTCCACTGAAGTCCAGGAAGCTACACTTATTGACAGCTGCTAAGCATCTGCCCCCAGGTGCTGCGTTTAAGAGCTGTGCTCTGTATTAGACAGACACACGGGTAGAGACAGACAGACTTTTTTCAGATGGTTGCCTCTTCCCCTAATTATCTTGTAGGGTAGTTTTATAAATACTCTCCAAACTGCCCTACAGCTGATGAAGTTTAGTCCGAGTCCAACTGTACCATTAGCAGTATGAAAAGCAGATAAACTTGATGCAGACCTACTCCAAATAGGAGGGCTACCAGATGTAAGCTCCAGCAAACAAGCAGAAAGAGGGAGACAGAGGCAAGATTAAAAAGCAGGGACTATGGCATTCCCCAAATTTTAAACAGCTGGTTAAAGTGGGAGAAGAACAGCATGGAAATCATGTGTAAACTCACTGCTGGACGTGGCACAGACTATACAAGATTCTTTGCTCCCGAGAACAGCCTTGCAGGCAGGGAGCACTGTACTGAATACAGGTGTCAGGTCACGAGAAGGCTTCTCTGATATAATACTCCTGTGGTGTGGATCCAACATGGACTCTTGTGCTAATACCACTGGTCTTTTACCGACGGTGTGCTGTGTAGCTATATGTGGTAAATCGCCCTGAGCTGTACTGACAGTCACACTTACTTTTCAGCCATAACTTTCTATTTTTAACTGGTGTTAAAACATTTGACTGTCAGGTAACTCACGTACCTAAAAGGCACTGTATCTTAACTTGATATGGCCCAAGATTCCTATGAACCTATTCTGAGGCCGGCTCAGTAAGAACAATTCCAGTTCAGGTGCCATCCCTACATGCAGTTAAGCTTGTGAGGACCAAAAGCAGGAATCCTCCTTCCCAGCCCATGCTGACAAAGTCCAGTTTTAGGCTATACAGCTGCAGTCATGGGATTCTTCTGCCTGGAATCCGGCTGTCTATATTCGTATTGGTCCAGGCTGCTCCCACGCTGTCTGGTTCGGCTCGTTTCATTGTAAGCTGGCACTCTGTGCATTTGGGGAGGTGAAGGTGGGACATCCTGACGGAGGGGTCCCTTGTGCTGGGTTGTTAGGTGTTGGGCTGGGTAATACGGGGGGTATCGCAATTCTGCTGCCCTCAGATCTTGTGCTCGAGAGTAGTTTCCTTTAGAGGGGTGGACAGCAGGCTGCCCTCCTTGGTAGAATGGAAGATCTCTCTCTTTGTACATCACCCGTGGCCCTGTTAAATACTCCACTGGTTCTGCAGGTCCACACCTGGGGAGGAAGAAAATACATCTAGATAAATAAAGCAAAATTCCAAGCCAGTAACACGCTGTAGTTAAAGTTCTGCATTTAATGTGGGACAGGAAATACCAGTGACTTGACCTGATGAGTCAAAGCAGAGCTAGAGAGTGAAAAAACCCTCCCAGCTGCATGCTGCAGTATCTCTAATACACAGGACACTGGGCGCAGGGGTCCTGCGATCATCATGGCCCATCAACAAAGGAAGAGCCCTTCAACTCACAAAGCCGGCCTCCTTTCATCCATTTGCCATAATGGAAACAAAGACCTTTAAACAATGTGTGTATGACTGTGTCTTATCTAGCCTGAGGATAAACAGATGAGTTTGGGCTACAGCTTTGCAAATCCCGTAAGCCTTCTGTGCACAAATAATCACACCTTCCAGCCCTGGCTCACTTTTTTCTTCTAATATGTCAGACTGTGAAATTCTCAAAACACTGTAGTGGGAAATTCTGGAACTCCTGGAAGAAACACCAGGGCTGTTAGGATACAGTATTTGTGTTTAATGGGCTAGCCTCCAGTGAGGTTTCAAAACCCCCCTGTGAGTTGGAGAGTCTGATGTTAAGCCTGTTCTGTAACTTGTCTGCATCCATAAGGGTTTGGCAAGTGCTGGTGCATGTGAAAAGCAGCACGTGAATATGTAATCCCAGCGGATGTTCTATAAGTCCTCTTGTACCTTTGTGTCTTAAATTCTATGATTTACGCTAATGAGGGATTGCTATTTCTCCTTAGCAGTTTAATATGTGATACTTCTAAAAGGCAAAAATAATCCTTGTGCATAGATATGTCACCGCAGCATTTCTTACAGGTCAGCACAATTAGCAGTTTTACCATCATGGCTGCAAATGTACTTATACTTCACTAGGGCAAAAACTTCCATTGACTTCAGTGGAATTTTTTGCCTGAGTAGAAGCCCAAGGAAGACTGCAGGTATTCTGACCCAAAGAGAAGTCTGAAAATGTGAATCAGTAACACCTGCTCTGGGGCACAGGACTGAACTCATCAGCTGTTTCTTTAAATACATTGATGTGGATTTATTAAGCTAATCTCTATTGTAAAAGATATTAGGTGTCCAACTGGCTGCTGATGACTTTCACTTCCTCCACCAAGTCCTCTCTTCTGCTCACAGTGCTTTTATAAGCCTGCGTCTCATTTCTTAACCCATGCTCCCCTCCCAGATGCCATTGAAAATTGTTTTGTATGAAGTGAAACACAACATGTGTTTTTCTGCTGCACTCGTTTAAGCCCATGGGGTAAATCACAGACATAGGCAATGAACAAACATTATCTGCCTTGAAATGAACCTACAACACTCCCCCTGGAATCGCTTAGTGCAAATGTTTCCTGTTTAAAATGGAAAGAGAGAAAGGAAGAATTCCAGGCCTTGGACTTTTAGGGCCCGATGGTCCCCAGAGACTTTTTGCTTTAAAAACAGAACATTATAAAAGACAGACCCTCCTGGTTTGTTCAGGAGACAGTCCAGGCAAAGTGCTGAAGGGGCCAAAGCCACCCTCTGAGATACTAAAATGACTCTTAACCCACATGTGTTCAGACAACTGGTGCATCTACTCTCACACATAGGCCTGGCCACAAAGTCTCACTTCCGCAGCAAGCCGCAGGACTGCTCTGGGTGTTTCTATCAGAGGGGGTAGGAATGATGACGAGCCATCCACACTGTGCAAGGCTACTGGAAGCTTGTCGGTATGTGCAAGAGGAATTAAAAGCTGAAGCAGTTGTAACTCAAGAAATAAAGGGAACAAACGCGTGTGTGTCATACTTGGCATTTGTTTCCAAGATCCGAGAGAAAAGGGTATTCATCAAGCTAATGCTCATATGTTTTAATATCATTTTTCTTAGCTGTTCTCATTAAGACAGAAATATTACTAATTGTGTTTTTAAAAAACTCTAAATGATGCAAATGTGCCTAGGACAGATGCACAGCCCAGTGGGAGCCTGAGCCGTTTTGAATTGGACCCTTGATGCAAAGCTGAACTCATGATTTTAAAGTATTTTAAATGTAATGGGTGGGAACCAGATTCTGTCAAAGCTGCAATGACAGCCGCTCTGGGAACAAGCAGTCATGCATCACTGCTTGCACCCTCGTGTATCTTTACTCTTCAAGGGTCTGCATGGCAAAGGTGGCACATTATGTGTCCACACAGCGGGGAGGAGGACAGGAGGCTTTGGACAGAGAGGGAATGGCTTCTTTTCAGAAGTGTGACAGAGTAACATTTGGGAATGAAGAATCCAGATTCAACCATAAAAGTACTGAAATGAGGTTTGATGGCCAATTTTACCCATGCAGAGGGGAAGTCCCTCTTCAGGGGGTGAGTACAAATGGATGAGCTATGCCTGTGAGGCCAGGGACTGTCAGTTGGAGGATGGGAAGGAATGGGCGGGGCTAGGCATGATTCCACTCTGAGACACCCTTTGGAAAAGCCAGCATGTTACTATTTCTGCAGCTTCCTCCACACTTTGGATAAAAGCAGCGCACACTTAAAAGTCGTCTCTGTGGGCCAGGCCTGGGGAGGCTATCGGAGCCCTGGCAAGTCTGCTTTGCTGGCAAGCCCGAAAGAGAATGATCTGAGGAAAACTCAACAAAGAATTCTTTGTGGATGTGTTAGCCCCCCCTTGCCCGGATCCCCTCCTCAGGGTATTTCTGAGAGAAGGTAGGGGATGACCCAAGCCATTGTTCCTATTTCTAATAAGCCCTGGATGTCGAAACTGAACTGTTCCCTGATGATTCATTCTAGATCATCTTATGATCCCTTCTGGCCTTAAGCTCTATGTTTCTATTACTACCCTCCCCCCACTTCATGCTTGTTAGATTATTATGTGTAATTTGCTCTCAGATCGAGGCCTGCTGGCATTAAAGGGAGCCAGAGAGTGGTTCAAAGTACTCTTTGGAGCCTCCACTCCCTACCTCATGTTAACGTTAACCAGCAGTTAAAAATGTGTAAGACTTATTTTGTATAAGTGCACCAAAAAAAAAAAAAATCAGCATTTTAAGCCTCTACACTCCCGCGACTCAGATGCCAACCTGCGGCATCTTAAATGTCGTCCCCAGGAAGAGCTGCACTCACAAGAGTAAAGGAAGAAGTGGGGGCAATTTCCAGGAATGGTGATTCCAGAGAGTGAATGCACTGCTACTTTGAAACACCTCAATTTTCATCTGACCTTATATTGTCTGCTTGTGTGTGTTATTACTTTTCTTTAAAAGAAACCCCATAAGCCAAACCAAACACCTTTGTAATTGCAGCCCCTTGGACACGGTGTTCATTTCTGAGTAGAAGCAAAACAACTCTGCATTTTCTCTTGGCACAAGACCTAATGAAATTCTTCCCTCTCCCCCCCCGCTCTGTTTTTGTTAGCTCCTGGGGGGGTTCAGAGTTCAGAACGCTGGCTCACACCTCTCCAGTGACCCACAGATTGTGGGTCAGATCAACAACTTGAAGTGGAAAATCACTGCTCTATGGGACCCATCCAAACCTCACAAATTGGGTCAAGCGGGTCCAGCCACTCCAAAGGGCCTGATTAGGAGCATGCCCTTTAGGAGCACATGCTGAGCGTGAACTGAGCAGACCCTCAGCCGTTTGCTTTCTGGTCAGTTGTTTGACCTAAGGGCCAGTGGGCTTAATGGCTGGCTGCAGATGGGGAACTTAAACAACAGCACGGGAAGGAGATGATCTTGTAGTTCAGTCTTTTACTGACTGGCTCACTTGTGCATTTCCCAGTGAAGAGCAAAGATGCAGGACCAGCTAAGTTAATATAGTTCTTGTCAAGGAAGTTGCAGAAAGAGAGAAGGCAGGACCACTGTCTTCAAGGAAGGAATCAAAGCCATTAGCGCAGCATGAAAACTCTCTCCCCAAACAGTGACAAGATGTAGGCAATGTGTCCCCTAAAAGCCTGTTTACTGAATTGGGATGATGGGAAATACTATTCCCCACTCTCAAGGGCATGTCTAGACTTGCTTTCGCTTTCGAGAGAAGATATGCAAATTTGTGCCGAATTTGCATATATTTTTCTGATCGCTTTTTCGAAAGAGGTTCTTTAGAAAAATAAAGTAGTCTGGATGTGGTTCTTTCAAGAAAACCCCTTTTTTGAAAGAACTGTTCTTCCTAAAAAAAATGAGGTTTACAAGGTTCTTTCGAAAAAGGGAATTTGCATATCTTCTTTCGAAAGTGAAAGCAAGTCTAGATGTGCCCTCACAGAGAAGGTATGGCACAGACAGAGGTAATGCCAACTTCCCCACACTCCGTGATAAGTTGTTTCAACCCCTAACCTATTGGTTCGGAGCTGTGCTGGTTGACCTTTAAAACACTGATCAGTTAGGAATTGCGATCCATTTCTGTAATTAGGAGCCCAATAGAACCCTTGTTTTAAAGGTAACCTGCAAAGGATGATTAAAATATTGTGCCTATGCCCTTTGCTGCTTCTTGCTGATGGATAAAGAAGGCCTGAAGATGTTTTTCTCTGCCTGTTTGTTTTTGTGACATTCCCTGGCTTTGCTATGGATCTCTGAGAGCTTTCAGGGCTGTTTACATGTTAACTGAAAGGAGCAGAATCCCTAAGGAAGCTCTTGTTTTTCCAAAAAGTTAATTTAGTGATTAAAATTAAATGGGTGTCATTGAAAAAGTTGCATATAGACTACAAATAGTTTTCCTTCCCACTTGCTCAACTTCTGTTTTCTTGGGTCTTGTGATGTCCCCATTTCAGTAATTCTCCAGTTATCAGAGTGAGAAAATTTTTCTTCTGCTCTGAAGGGAAGTTCTCATTTCAGTAATTCTCCAGTTATCAGAGTGAGAAAATTTTTCTTCTGCTCTGAAGGGAAGTTCTTATTGAGATGCCCCTCAAAGAGTCACATAGCTAATGGAAACCCACACTTGGCTGCATCATCTTTTGCATCCTTTTTGATGGCAAAAGTCTATGCAAGACTTTGTCTTTGGTTGACCTGTAAAACCCTGATCAGTTAGGAACTGTGATCCATTTCTGTAATTAGGAACCCAAAAGAACCCTTGTTTTAAAGAATGATTAAAATATTGCACCTCTGCCCTCTACTACTTTGTCTACACTGGTACTTCTTAGGCAAACTTGCTGTTCAGGGGTGTTTAATAGAACACTCCTTCCCCCAAACCAATGAAAAACGCTGCTGTGAACAGGGCTTTGTCAGCAGGATGAGAAAGTGGGTGCAGCTCAGGGGGCAGTGAAAGTTTTGGTCAGCAGGAGAACTCTTTCTTGCCAAGAAAGAGCAGCTATACTGCGCGCCTTTCAGCAGCACAGCCATGCCACTAAAAGCTGCGTGGTGTAGCCATAAACTGCTTAGAGAGATCCTGGGTGATTGCTTGAGGCTACAAAAGCAGTGATGAGAGTGCTCAAGAAAACAGGGTCATAAAGGACCCTGCATCACAATGGAGTGATGCATATAAAAGGGCCCTAACTACATTGAAAGGATATAAAGAAGATAAAAACCAAGAACAGATCCAGGAATTAAACGAGGCAAACAATCTTACAACAACATACGAAGTGCTTCTTCTGAGAGTTTGCATTTAAAACTACCTCCAACTTATATTTTTAAAACTCCTGGTTCCAATGTAGTCAGTCTCTCACTCTCTCCTTCTCTGATATTTAAGGTCCTGGCCCATAACAGAAAAAGCAGTGCTGGCTCACGGCAGCAGCACCAAGAACTTCAATAGCTGAATATTCAGTACGCACATGTAAGTGGTCTAAGTGCCACTGTAACCCACACATATACCTAAAAAGTTGATGCAGATTTAAAAAAAAAAAATCACTGCACTGTTTGTGGTTTCATTAAAATCTGTCATTTTGCAGGCTGGTTACTCCTAAAAACAAATGTTCTGTGCCATTTCAAACCAACATTTATCAATGAAGATAATGGTTTTTGCATTTAAAAAGCTGGAAAAACACCCAAATGTTATATTGTAGCATGAAGAGGAAACTGCAGCACAAGGCAATGCTTTGTTGTAGCTGCCAGTGAAGACGCTTGTACCTCTCAGTAGAAGGCAGATGTCTAGCAATGTCATATTAACCTCAAACACACCACACACAGATTATTTATGGGCTGAGCTGGTAGAGGTGCTGTCTCCTCCTGTTCTTTTATCAACAATGCATGACTACAAAATCAGATAATGTAAACTAATACAATCCTAGGGTCTCATGTAGCACACGCCATGCAGAGAGAGCTGTTTTTAGTTGGAGGACTGTGTTTGGAATTCCTTCCACGGCAGGTTTCCAGTTACCAGACCCTCATCCCTGGTACAGGCATGAATGTGGTTGGACAGGGTTAGCAGAACACTTTGCAATGGATATTACATAGCTTTGATTTCTATAGGCTTTGCAGACCCATAAAAATAATGATCATTCATGACCTATATTACTGGAAAAAATGGAAAAACACCTACTTTTGCTACTTGTGTTTGCTTTGGATTGCAAGGAGAAGAGGTACATCACAGTTTGCTAGGAATTCAAGCAGGGATAAATTACGGACACAAAGCAGATACCTAGGGCCTGATTCTCCTTTCACAGCAGCTTTACACTGTTGAAACTCCTCTGACTTCAATAGTTACCCTTGACTGACCCTAGTGTAAGAGTTCACCTGCACAGTTTTTGCTACTATAACAAGTTTTGAATACACTTTAGAAGCCAGTATAAAGTGGTAAATTCCAAAATATATGTGTACACTTTAAACCGCTCTGGTCCAGGACTCTCTGGGTCCAGCAACATCCATGGTCCAATAGGATCACAGATGTTGCTATACCAGAGAGCCCCTGGATAAGAGAGCTGCTGGGAGCTGTTGGGAGTCGGATGGCAGAAGGCCTGGCAGCCAGGAGTCTGGCCAAAACCGGGAGCAAAGCTGGTCCAGTGGCCAGGGGGCTGCTGGCCAGGAGTGAAGCTGGGCTGGGGGGCCAGCGGCTGGAGGTCAGCTGGGACCAGAAGCCAGGTGGGGGGGAGAGGGCTGGCATCAAGGGGTCTAGTGGCTGGAACCAGTCTGGCAGCCGAGAGGTAGGCCAGGGTTGGAAACGAATCCGGCCTGGAGGCCAGGAGCGAAGCCGGTCTGGTGGCTGGGGGGCCTGGAATGGAACTGGTCTGGATGTTGGGAGCCCTGGCCAGGGCCAGGAGCAGAGCTGGTCTGGTGGCAGGAGTAGAGCTGGTCCAGCAGACAGGAGACTGGCAGCAGAGTTGGTGGCCAGAAGGGGAGCCCAGTCAGGCAGTTGGTGTCCCCCCGGAAAGCCCAGAGACCTGCAGCAGAAGGGCTGGAATTGATCTCCCTTGGTCTGGCAAACTCCTTCGTTTGGGACTCCCAAGGGTGCTGGATCAGGCAGGTCCAACCTGTGGTTGGATCATATATGGGTGCTAATATTGGTATACTAATAGCAGAACAAAAACTGTGTACAGATCAGCCTTAAGTGACTGGAAAATCAATCCGTTTTCTATTTGAAAGCATGTCATGGATAGCCACTAACCAACCAAAAATATTAGAGATGACTGGACACCAGCAAATGCTAGTCAGAAGTCTTATGAAAACATAGGTTCTGTTTGCAGGGCACATTTTAAGGAAACTTGATGGTTGGCAAACATGAGGCAGAAAAAGAAGGACTTGGGTGGACAACGGTACCGCAAGTGGATTAAAAGGACTATTCAGCCACAAAGAGATTGTACAGAAGAGATTGCCATGGTTGCAAACCTTCTGTAATGGAGATACCACAGAAACAGTAGCAGAGAGACACATTTGGAGAGGTGCTGGGCACCCCGAGCTCCCACTGAACTAATTAGAGGTTGAAGATATTTATCAGGTGCCCAGGGCCTCTCAAAATTGAGACCAAAGCAGGGAATTTAGCTCCTGATGACAACTCTCCACATAGACCAATAGAGGTACAAAAAGAACAACAAAAAAAATTAATGTAGTGACCTGAAGGAATGTTTTAAACTTCTACCATGAGATGACAAGAACACAGGATGTGTGATGTCTCCAGGGAGCTTAATGATCCCTTTTGCATAGATGAGTACCACTACAATGGCAATTGTGCTAAGCCACTTATAGACAATAGGAACAAACTGTGCTCTATTCTGGCCAGCATTAGAATTTATGGAGGGATTTTCACAAAACACTCAGCATTGGCTAAACTCTGCTCTTATTGAAAGTATGTGTGAAACACCTATTGATTTCAGTGGAAGGAGTTGAGCCACCTTCTGAAAATCCCCACCCTGCGTGCAAAAGCCACTCTCCTTGTCTACAAATATCAAGAGCCATGATAATTAAGTAATTAGGTTAAAAACCAAAAAACCCTTCAAGCAAACCCTATTCAAAACCCTATTCTGTAAGAACCTGATACAGATACAAGACAACTGCTCTGTAATCTTCCCTCGCTTTCTCCCTCTCATTTTGTTCATATGCTCTCAAGCGTGGTAAATCTCCTCTGGTGGGGTATATGGAATAAAGAACTGCCTATTGAGCAAGACATTTCTATTCTGTGATCTTTTCAAGCTTATAGGGGGTTTTAAATAGATCAGAAATTTAAGTGGCAAGTCATTACCACATATGTCATTTCAAATGTTACTCATTATTTGACACTGACTAATGCCTTGTGAGTCATTAACCTCTTGGCATCAGCAGCCCAGTCTCAATACTAGGTAGTCATGTCTCTTGCACTGAAAGCCCCCACATGCTATCATGTGAAAGGCCTGGATTAGATTTTCAGGTCCCCTTGGCCTTTTGTTTCCTAGATCAGCATGGGCTAGATGCTCACTGTAGAGACAAAAGTTCTCAGCTTCTTGTAAGATTGTCTTGCATCACACCACAGTTAACTTCTCTGAGCATGCAAGGAAGTTATGCTCTAACGGGAATCCTATCAACATGTCCAACCATTGTAATGGAACCTTACCACCAGTGGGCAAGTGTGAAGCCAGGGGAGATTTTGTGTCTGGAGGGAAAAAATCAAGTTACATTCTGAGTATAGAAAAATCCATTTTTATATAAGGAATCTTGTATTTTCAAACCTTAAACAAATGAAGTTTATGTAAGGGGTTTATTTTCAGGATTATCAGCCCAATACAATAAAAGTCACTTTTTTCCTACTAAATGTTGATTTAATAGAAAAAAAAATCAAGCTCACACATCTCAAGCTGACAAAAGAAAAGAAAGTTCAGGACCCAGCTGAATATTACATTTAGACTTGGACTTGCACCCAAGGATAACAAATACTGAACAGGTGAAACACTGCTACTACTGTGAGTGATGTTACACCAAAGTCGCTTTGGAAGATGTTATTCGTATTCCATGAGCCGCTAGGGGCTTCCATTTAATATTAGTCCCCCATTGCGCTCGGCACTGAGAGAGACTGCCCCTGTCCACAAAAGATCACTATCTAAAATGACAAATCAGACAAAGGGTAACAGAAGGAAAGAGAAGCAGAGAGGGGAGAGGTCAGGTGACTTGACCAAGGTCACAAAGCAAGTCAGTAAAAGACCCAAGAGTAGAATACAGGTTAGTCCAATATCCTACTCAGTCCTGCTGCTTTTCTGGGTGCTGCAAAGGTAGAAATCAAAGGCCACAGGGTGTTTTTAAAAAGGTAATCCCAATGCCCCATCCACAATTTCTTCTATTAAAAAGGCATACACTCAGGCTGTATGCAATGTCCAGAGCCGCACGAGAGCTATTGCTGTACATATAATAGTTTCTCCTTTTGCCTGTACATTCGCTGAACTACCAACTCATTTTGTACAGAGCTCTGAAAGTCTCTAAAACCAAATTCCATTCCATTCGTCACGTGGAATGAATTTAAAGCATAGTGATTATTCAGCTGTGCTGTTAAAATGGTTTTCATCAAATAACAGACATCATTAAAAGAGTCTTTCTAAGTAATAACAATCGAAGCTAAAGTTTTCACTACTCCACCCTTGGGATCTGAACATCCAGTCTGATCTTCAGCAGGCTACTATAACCTGTAAGATGGGTTATTAATGTTATTGCCAAGCTTTTATTTTTAAAAATCATCCTTCATGTAAATTAAAACACTTAAAACAGGCCCCCCCCCACTGCCATGATAAAGGGTGGTTGTCAGCTATACCTCCCATGGTACAATCTGGGAGGTAAAAATCATCATTCAATACATAAAGGAGAGATCTAGTTGGAATTAATGGTAGCTGGTTATTTCCCCCTCCATTTATTTTTGTTTCTAGATTCAGTTAAACTCACTGAGATATCCTGTTTTGTTTTTCCTTCTGTGCAGTAAAACCAAAGCTCAAAGTCCTACGGAAGCTGACAATTGCTTTGCATAAAAGCTTTTCTTGTCTTTCTTTAGATGTTATCTCAACCCACATTGGCTTCAAGCCTCTGATTTATTGATTTGTTCCTGAACAACTCAAAGAAACTGTAAATCCATCCTTTATTCCCTATTTCTAATTTTGTTCGATTCTAGACTTTTACTTCTACCAGTATAGGGTATTGTGTGTACGGACTCTAGATTTCTCAGCACAGTATGCTCCATTAACGCTCCACTAACCACCCCTTCTTCAGCCAATCAGGAGACATCAGCTGCAATCATTTACATCTAAAGGTTTATAACAGAAGTGACCGAACCTATAATTTTACAGCTGCAGTTAAGACACGTGTCAATCTCCATATTTGTAAAGCCAAATCAGGTAATTATACCTGACAACTACTCCCTTTGGATCCACAAGCGAGGTTACAAACTTCGGGGGGTTCCTCAAGTTTGGCCCAGATATAACGGGGGTAAGTCCTGGAACCAGTGCACACCTGTGACCTGGAATCTCCCAGGCTGAGAGGGCAGGAATGCTCAGCACAGCGCATGGAGTCGCCGTCGTGGTGCC
Organism: Pelochelys cantorii; assembly: GCA_032595735.1. Classification (NCBI taxonomy): domain Eukaryota; kingdom Metazoa; phylum Chordata; order Testudines; family Trionychidae; genus Pelochelys; species Pelochelys cantorii. The sequence goes on along the minus strand of CM064332.1, from coordinate 64,955,678 downwards.
TAAAGGCTACGACAACATTGTGGCTGCAATCGCCCCTGGAGCGGGGGTGCTTTTGGGCTGTTTATGTTAGCTTTCTTCTTCAAACCTCCCACTGCTACACTAGCCTCAGTGCAGCTGCTTCTGGGGAAAACCTGTAGATTGGACACTATCTTGCTAAAGGTTTTATGCTGCCTACAGAATTACCTTTTTTATATTGCTGCCCATCACCATAGTATCTGACCATCTTCCATGTTAACTCAATAGAAAATTTCCCAGTGGACTTTCAGGGAGTCTTTGCCATTTGTCCCTTTTCTGGCTCAAAATTAAGGAGCAAGGCTTGGCATTTTTACCATCTGATTCAGATCAGACCAAGTATAGCCCTCCTGTTACATTAGAGAGAGTGCTGTACACGGGGGTGGGGGCGGTTAAAGAAAAGTGCCAATGTAAACATCACCACTTTCTATGGAAGGGAAATGGTCAGTGGACCAGCCTAGTCATGGATTCACTTAACCAGTGAATACGTGCAGCTCTCTCACATCTCAGCCCTTCTCACACCTACATCGCAGCCCTGGCACAGCAGAGCTCTGAAGATCAGTCAGGACATGGACTACTTGAGGTGCCTCTCCAGTCCTGCCCTGTTCCTTTCCACTGCACAACTGCAGTTGAGGAAGAACCAAGATATGTCCCCAAGGATTGCAAAAAGTAAATGTATAATACTGACGGGATTCAGAGTGAGAAGGCTATAATCCTGTTGTAGTGATATATGACTACTAAAAGGTTAACCCGTTGCTATGTGGAATGGGTTGTTGTGTCCCATGTCTGTTTGAATTCTCTGTCTCTTCAATGCCTTTTATAAATACTGTATGTAATTAATTTTTACCAGGTTGTTAAGCAGCATGATGAAGTAAGACCTTACCATTCAATTGTATTCAATTGTTTTCCTTGTTTACAAAGTTCTCACTATTCTCTAAAATGGCAGTATGGGATGGTTTGCTTATTTGATTAGATTAAGAACCTAATTCTGGTAGCAGAAAGCATACTGTACTGAAAAGTGAGAAATAGCAGTGAATCCATTTAATTCTTCAAATCCCACCTCAACACGTACAATGTAATAGCTTTCTCTGTGTGCGTCTGACACACACACACATCAATGCATTGTTAATTTGAGACTAACTGCCCCAAATTCAGGAAATTCAAGATATAGTTCCCACAAGCAAGTGTAACTCAGCCTGTTGTGCATATATAGCATTTTTATTACTATTCATGGCATTAACTGTAATGCTTTTAGATATATATGAGCAATGTGGCCTGTTCACAGATGTGAAAACCATAATTGCTGATTTTTATGCTCTTAAAAATCTCCACATTAACCTAGCGGAAGTATTTTCTACATTTTGTTGCACTTAATTTCCTTATTTAAAAGAGTGAGATGGAAATACAGAGATTGGTACATATTCCTAGATATTAAGCTGCATGTGTGTGTGTGTGTGTGTGTGTGCGCGCGTGCGTGCGCACGTGTCCTTCCCTGCAGACTGAAGAGGTTCATGCCTTTCGGTCCATATGGTGCAACAACCAGTGAATACGTGCAGGACTGAACACACGGGTCCCAGACACATCTTCCAGTCCCTGTTCACCTTGCATAGCCTCACTGATCTCTCTTTCGTGTGTCAGGTGTACACCCTCTGACCCACTGCATACGTAAACCTCTATGCCGAGAGCAGAAGTGGGGTTTGCCCAGAAGTGTGGGAAACAGAAGAAAAAGACCCTCCTTAGTTGAACCTGTTAAGAATCTGGAATATACTTCAAAGGGGGTTAAAGAAGGAATCTCTCCATTTGGCCAACTACTATAAAGAATGTAATTCTAATATTGAAACAAATCTTTTACATAATGAATCAATCAAAGAATTATCTTTACTCCAGTATATTTAAATCAAGGAAATCATCACCGACAATAAAGACCTATTAAAATAGCTCATTTAAAGCCACAGTTACAAGGCTGCTGATTCACTAATGAGTAACAAAGGTCACTTCAATACAACAGAGTGCAATGTATTTTTAGACCATATAGTGCAAAATATCTTTGTGCAGGATGTTTGTAAAAAGCATCAGGATGCTTCCCAGAGGGAGGTAGAGTAGAAAGAATGCTTTACCATGGCTGAACACAACTCTTCCAGAGGCAGGAAGGAGAACAATGCAATGAACTTTCGAACAAGGTGGTATAAATTAATTGGGGTCTGATCCAAAAATTTTAATAAATTTTGGATTAGGCCTTTATAAAGAGAAATTATATTAAGAACATAAGAACCAAATATATTCATGAAATATCTGTATCCAGGGAGTCCCAAGCCAATACTGATCATTAAGGCTCAAAATCAACAACCTAATGGAGAAAGTGTAACCCTCAAAGTACTAGATTTGGATTAATAAGAAAACTCATTCTGCATTGAGAAGTTTTGTTACATTCTTTTCTTCTAAGAAAAGAAAGACTCCAGTAAAATGATTTTCATACTTTCAAATAAATTTTTATTAAACTCTGAAATTCTGTATGCAATCATGAAGGAACAGGATATTGCACTTAATGAATCTTAATTACATTTATTGAATGTTGTATCTAATTTAATTAAGAACACAGGTATCAGACTATTTCAGGATGTTGACTCTGACAGTGGTCATTACCAGATCCTTCTGAGAAAGTTTCACAAAATTGCACTGTGGACAATTATGGCAGAACCCACCAAATAAGGAAGCTTTTTCCAGCCTCATTAGTTAGTTGTTGGCTTATTCCCCAAAGCGTAAATCAAACCTGAACAACAACAAAAATGAAACCACAGGTTTCTAGAATACAAATCTGCAGTAAGAGGAGGATCCAAAGCTGCAGAAGAGAACACTTGGTGCCATATATCTCAATGGTACAATCTGTATGTGCTATTAGAAGTTATTAAAACCCAGTTTTAAAGATTTTAAATGTGAAATCTTGAGATGAGCTAACATGGCAAAATTCAGATCTTGACTGAGCATCCATCCCCAAGTTCTAAGGTCTGAGTTTTGGGAATCAGTAAAGTTCATCACAGAAATAAAATGATCAGCTGTGACATTTAGACTCAAGTCTTTACTTTTCCAAAGTTTAGGTGTATTCTGACATGTGGTTTTTACTCAGTCCCATCTGTGGCTACGTCTAGACTACAAACCTCTTTCTAAAGAGGCTTTTAATCTTTCAAAAAAGCCTCTTTCGAAAGAGAGCGTCTAGACTGCAACCACTGCAGTCTGGATGCTCTCTTTTGAAAAAGCCCTGCTTGCATTCAAGAATGCCTTTTTTCGAAAGAGCACTTTCGGAAAAAGGCCTTCTTCCTCATAAAATGAGGTTTACCGCGGTCGAAAAAACTGCCGCGTTCTTTCGATTTAATTTCAAAAGAATATGGTGGCAGTCTAGACGCAGGGGAAGTTTTTTTGAAAAAAGGCCACTTTTTTCGAAAAAACCCTGTAGTCTAGACACACCCTGTAGGACAAACATAGTAAGTGCTATTTCCAGTAGAAAAGTTTAAATGTTCAATCCCGCCACCCTCTTTTTTGAATAAGCAAAAGATCAAAATACGGAGCATTCCACATAATACCAATCACTTGATAAGCACTTAAAAAGAACCTTCTTGCTGCTTTCCATATGGAAATAGGACAAGAAAGCATTACTTTTCTAAGGATGCAAAATGGTTCTCTGTGTACCAAAGAAGTCCTTTTAAACTTTTAATACTTCTGGTGCAAGCTGATGGAACTGAAAATTAAAAGTCTAAGGAGAAAAGATCAGGGTTAAGGGTTTTTCATTGATTCTCCCCCTCCCACCTCCATACTGGGATTAAAGTGATTTCCATTGTGACCGAACACAAGATGTAATTATAATTTCCATTTATATTTGTGGACTGTGTACAAAAGTGTAATAATGGACAGTTGAACATTTTCCATTGTCCATTAAAAAAAAGAAACAACGTTTCTGATGAAATCTCAGTAAGACCAAGGAGTAATCTCTCACGAACAGAGCTTTCCTTAGATGTTTGATAACAAAAGAGAAGGGAGAGCAGCCAGCTCGTCACACAAAAGACTTGCACTAAAATGACATTAGGGTTGACACTCGCTCCAATAATATCAAAGAAATTCTGCATTAACAGTGCAAACAAGTAGAGACATAAATAGTCATAGAATTCAGCAAATAATTGGTTTCATTATTGTTTACAATGTGAAACGGAAAATACTGCATTAATGCAATGTTAAGGAGGCACAGTTCAAATTGCAACCCCCCCCCCCCCCCAAAAACACACCAACCCAAACAAACAAAAAACAAACCAACAACCCCCCAAAAAAAGCAAAACTAGGAGATGCAAAAGCTAAGTTTCTGTGAGTAACACTGACTTAACCATATTGCACCTCCTGTGAGTTTTATAATATGCACACAGGCCCTCTATTTTCAGATTTCATTGTTACATTTCCTGGGAATTTGTCAGTGTTTCTTACATTTTTTTTAAATGGGCAAAAAAGGATGCAAAAATTAGCATTACAGTTTATTGGGTTAATACTGAAGAATGGGTGATAGAAAAAAGCAACAGAGAAAAAAAGTAAGAGTACTGAAAGTAAAAGAAATTCAATATGCATGTGTATACATGTGTCTTCCACTAATTGCCTTACTTTAACAGGGAGCATCACATTTGCACTTAGCCTAGCTTATTATTAACATGAACACCTCTACCTAATGTAATGAATTGGATTTTCTTTAATAAATTAATATTTTCATGTATCAGTGTTCCAAATTTCAGTGAAATTCTGTTTAAAAAAAAAGAACAATAGCTTTATAGAACCAAGGAATGTTTCAGTAAAAATCAGTAAAAACTGAAAATGAAAGCCCTTGGTGTGCATTTAGGCTGGCATTTTTCAAAGGCACCTAAGAGAGTTAGGTACCCAATTACTATCGAATATCAAATTTTTAGTTAAAGTTAAGCCTGTGCTGAAGTACTTTGTTGGGCCTAAAAATCCAAGTTGTTAGCCCTAGCTCAATTCCAACTGGGTAATTAGATATGACTTACAAAAAATTCCTGGTACTTTCAGTTGGATAAGCGCTACTGTTCTTCCCTTTCTGCCACAAACTCTTGGGTAGTATTAGTGTGTATTGTTAAACAACTTTCACATTCCTCTGCCTTGGTGGTGGCATTATAGCCACAGGTAAAATGATCCTGGGTACAATTTTCAGAAATGCCTTAGTAACATAAGTGATATTGGCGATGCAAGGTGTACTGTCTAATATCTGTCATTGGATCAACTTCTGTTGATGACAAAGACAGGCTTTCAAGCTTACACGGGAGTTCTTCTTCAGTTCTTGGCTTGCCAAAATCCTGGACCAACAGGACTACAATGATACTGAAAATAAGCGAGGCTGAACAATTTTATTCTTGGTACATGTAGTTGTAAAGTGTATTAACTATTTTGGGATGTTTAGATTAAAGGTACTGTGTCAATGTCAATTTTTTTGTACATTAGAACCTTCTTGTGTTAATTTTGTATAGCTTTATTTTGATTTTGCTCTGTATCTGAAATATGAATTATTACTTGCTATTGGTTGTACAGTATGACAGTACATTTGCTCCTGATTGGCTGTGTTATTTTTAACTGAGACTCCATACAGTCCTGTTTTTATATAGATAGATAGATAGATAGATAAAAAAATCTTGCTTCTCTGTTTTTTAATAAATGGAGTCAAAATTCATAATCAAAATGACAAATCAGTCTTAACAAAAGGGGTGAAATACTGGCTTATGAACACAATGTGCTGATCCACTGATCCATATAAAAAGTCATTCTCACAGATTTTCAACTGTGAAAGCCCGCTGAGATTGTTTTTGCTTGCCAGATTTTGTTGCATCCTATAGCAGATTGCACTGCAAAGTTCCTTTTGTTGACCTCAACAAGAAAGGCTGTTTTTTGTCTTTAAATGACAAAAAGCTTCTATTATTAAATATGTGAGGAGTGACTCCAGGCTCACGGTTAGCACAGGGACTTTTTACATAGCCTTGCTACTGCTAGTTCTTCTCTCTTCCACCATGCCTAGCTGCCAATTTCCAAAATTCAGTCTGACAAAACCTAACATAGTGCACATTCTCCTTGTCGAATTACATCTGAAGTGGAACAAAAATGGTAGGTAATTCACTTTCTATTAAAGCGTAACACCCTCCTTCTCTCACTTCCTATGGCTGTTATGTAGTAGACATGTTTCCATGTTCTGCTTTATTTTTTCAGCTGCTGCAAGAGTATGGGATATCAATTACTTTGTGCACTGAGGATGCTGACCAGAGGAACAGCTCCCAGCTCACATTACTTTTCACCTCTCTATCAATTGCTGTAACATTTAAATTAATGCCTATTGGAGTCTTCTCAAAGCAGCGCTCTCTCTCCCTTTTTTCATTAAATGGAGTGGATTAACTCTTTTAAAAGTAATATTTACCAAAATGGGATACTTCCTGCTCAGCTTTTATCACACTAAAAAGGAGCACTATGCTAGCAAAGTGAGGCTCGCTTTAATATAGATTAAAATCAGTAGCAAGTATGAATTTTGTTAACACCTACTTAATCAAATACGGTTGTATTTTAACTTTGCTCCACGGCACATAAAGATTTTAAGTGCAACAAGATACTAACACTGCTTAAAGACTCAGTAAATCTTTTAATTTATTTAATACTTCCAAAATGCTATTTAAAACTCCAGAATAATGGTATATGTATTATATATGCAGACATGTTTGAAGTTTTTATTGGCTTGAATATGGCATGGCCTCATTACTTATTAACATTAGTTGTGGGGAAGTCAGAAATGAGTTATGCAAATTGTCCTAAATTAGAGTCAATAAAACCTTTATGCTATTTCACACCATTGTATTTTGTTTATGCCACATTTTGAATAAAAATTTTAATCGCATTTTTTGTACAGGCCTCAAAAACAGAAGAATTAATCCAAAAATACATTTAAAAACTCAAGAAATAATCCAAAACTTTTGGATTAGAAATGAATGTTGCATGGTACAGGAAAGCAGGGATTTTAATGTCTGTAATGGCATAATGGAATACAGCATTTATTACTAGCCCTAAGTAGCCAAGAGATATGGGATCTTAATATTATTGGACCAATACTGTTACTGATCTGAATTAGGGATGTTAAATATCGGTTAACTGAATAGTCGATTAACCTCATGAATTCTTATCGGGTAGTCAACTATTCTATAGTCCACAGGCAGCACCTGTCTGGGGGAAAGGGGTCTGAGCTCCCGGACCAGGCACAATCCGGAACTGAGCCGAGCTGCCTGCCTACCTGGCTCCTAATACACTTTAAATGCAGAGCCACAGTGGGGATAGGTCCAGGACTCAGTGCAAGCTGGGACTGAATTGGGCTGCTGGACAGCCTTCTAAAAAATTTACTGGGAAGAGGTGTGTGTGTATGGGGGTGGGGGGAGGGGAGGAGAGGGAGGGAATGCCTGTAATCTATAGCATTAACCTATAAGCTTTTGCTTATCCATTAATCGACTATACTATTACATGCCTAGTCTGAACATTACCAACCCTGGACAGTAGCTTGGACCACATCCACAATAATTTTTCAGTCCAGTTTTAGTTGATTTATATTTGGGGAAAAGATAGAGGGAATGCTGTTGAAGATTCTTTTGTTCAAAAAGCCAAAATAGTTGTTGTTTGAACAGCTGGAATGCTAGCAGTAATCCTGGGTTGGTTGGCAGAATATAGATAAGAAAATCAAATGTGTAAATCCTGTATGTTACATGGCTCCAGAGTTTAGTACATTGTTCTGGAATTTACTGCAGAGTTGAAGAAATGAAGGATTTTATTGCAGGGATGCATTTAGGCCTGATCCAACACCTTCTGAAGTCAGAGGGAATATTTCCAGTGATTTCAACTGCCATTAATTAGTTCAAGCTTTTTCTATTACTCAGTGTAAGTATGACAGAAGCAGATTCTTAGCAAAGACCACATTTGGATACTATGCTGATGGGTGTAATAAAAGAACCATGGATGGATAAACGGAAGAAGAGGAAGATGGATGAAAAATAAAATTTAGAAAACTGTCTTGACATGTCAGAAAACTGTCTAATCAGTTCAGAGAAATATATCCCGGGCTGCATGAGCTGGGTGGTAGCAGCTGCACTACCAGCTGCTTTTACTATTAACTTCTTTAGCAATCTCTCTCAATCCCAAATTAACCACCTTTAAATCACTAATAAATCTCTCCCCACAAAGTGGCCATGGCTGCACTGAGATCACCAATAATAGCATAACTCTCTGATAACACCATTTTTTAATAATTAAATCACTGCATCTATTCTGTGAAGATTAGATAAAAGCCAGGTGACAGGCTGAGGTTATAAAAACTAACAGCACCCTGCCTTGCTCATGGACAACACCACTATAGTGTTTGAACAGTTATTTGTTTATTTGTTTGAACAGTTATTTGTTTATTGTCAAGACAGAATGGGTAAGACATTCATGGATTATGCTGCTAGGAGTTCGCTGAAGAATACTGATGGAGCGAGCTACAAAGTGGGGCTTGACTACGTTGTGTGTCACAAAGGTATGTATTGCTGGACTCCTTCCTTCTGCCTCTGCTAGCTGTTTCTATCAGGTATTCCTGCCACTTTTCATTACTGAAGGGCTATCTCTCATCTTCACCTCCAGGTCTATTTATCTAGAGAAAGTGAATCTTAAGAGCTTGGGCTGGCAGAGTTGTCTTTTCCTCCACTTATTTTAAGTGAACCTCAAGGCAAAACACAGTGCTACTTCCTCACTTTAAAAGTCCAAGGTCTTGGCTGTTTCAGATTTAATTTATAATTCATCTTAAGCAGCTATGTTTTCTGCTTAAGTATACAGATCTCCTATTTATGAACCATCCTGTTGAGTTTCCCAATCTGTTGGTCTCCTAGGCAATTTCAACATCCACGCTGATAATGCAGAGGATACACATCTGCATTTCGTAGCACATCTCATTCCCCAGGTTTCACTTAGCATGTCACTCTGTTGATATATTCTGTGGGACATACTCTTTGTTTTTTAATTTGCTCTCACTCTTTTTAATTTGCATTCACTTATCTGTTTTTCACAGATCCTTCATCTCAACCTAAAACGTTTTCTACTGACACATATTTCTTTCATTAATGTTTTGTCCCTGAAAATTTGTTTTGTTCTTGTACTCACTGGAGGGCTGGCTAATACAGCTTTTTTTTTTCCTGTTAATGAGGCCACGTCGCCATAATTTCACTATGTGTAATATAATATTAACTCAAATGCCGCTCTTTGGAGACAGCTTTTTTCTAGATCTCTCTGGATTTTTTTTTTTTTTAGCAGAATTTAGTACCTTTGTATTTACTGGGAGGTCTTTATGCTTTGACATACATTGAATTCTCTACAAGACTCATGCTTTTTGTACACGTGACACTTTAAAGAATATTTATTTATCCCAACTAATATCTACTTATGACCTCGGCCAGCTGTTTAGTTTCAAAATATTAATTGACTTTTAAACCATTCCATATTGCATCAACAGGCTCTTCGCTATGAGGAGATGAGTGACTTTATTAGAAAAACTGACAAAACCCAACTCTGTCAGCTCCCCTCTCCACCTCCAAAGTATTCTTCTGGGAGATCTGTTTTTTAGTTTTTGGTTTTTTGTAAGAAATATCCCTGTTCCTGTCGCATTTTCTTTGCTAAATTTTCTTTAGTTACTCCCATGGAAATTGCAGGGGTGGCCTGACAGCTGCACTTCATGACTTGATGTCTTGACCCTTGACCTTCTTGACTTTCTAAAGAATGCCTTTCAGTATTAAAGACCTAATTTGGCTTAGATAGGAAGTATCTTGTTAATTTCAACTAATGTTCCACTGTAAGGAAGCTGAAATTACTCCCAAAAACAAACTCTTCACTTTCAAATTCTACTATAAGATCTTTGTAAGTATGATCCTGGTTACAATCTTTAACCCCTCTTTTTAGACGAGAGTTTTGGAGAAGTCATGTCTGCTTAGATGCAAGTCCATTTTGAGATAGATGTATAAAATAAACAAGAACCCTCCTAAATTATTGCCTGCTTTTCTATACCTGACTTGAAGACACTCATTTTTAAGATAATAAATACACTTGTCTATGCACTTTTTGGGGATTAGATTTTTGACAGTGTTTCATAATAACTCAGAAGCCATCAGTGTGAAACTGTGTCATAATTTCACCTACAATTTTGCATTTACCAATATGCAAAAATAAGAGAATCTCCATGTTTCAGCTTTGCATGGTTAGCATGTATTGGCATGAGGAATTCCATTCAGGATTTAGACTGTCCTCCTAGAAGTATGATCACATTCCTGATGGTTCTGGCTTTTTGGCAGCTTTTGTAGTAATGAGTTTTATTACCTGGCAGTGGCAAGTACAATAAGTTCAGTTGTTAGATTCTAGTATGATTTCGGATTTAAACTAATCTTTAAATGAGCATATCAGCTCAGTTCCCCAGCTAGTGCTCTCTCATGGAGGAACATTTTCTTTTTTCTCTGCATGTATTTCATCTTGGCTGTTTTATTGCAACTTTTTTCCGAAAGGTCCTTGAGTAGGACCAATATTCCCAATAAAACTGATTCAAAACGCACCTGTCAGGACTTTAAAACCAACTAAAATCCTACACATATTTCACTTATAATGAAATCATTGCACGGAAAGCTCTCAGATTTGAAGATTTTGCAGTATTTTCAATAAAGGGTCATCATATTTAAAATTATACCTATCTTATCCAAGTTATTAACAATACAGATAATTAAAACGGAAAATAAAAAAGATATCAAATGTTTCATTATAAATGCTTCTAATTTATTATTGACACTTGATTTGGCGTGGACAATTAAGTTAGGTTATTCATTTTGCTCATAGTTAGTTCTCGTTATATTCAAATTCTGATGTTATATACTAACACAATCCTCTCGTGTTTAGGCTTGCAATACTGAAAGTGACAGTTAAATTAAAACATGTAAAACCAATTTCCATTCATAATGCGTTTTGGAATCCCCTTCTCTCCAATCATCTTTTTACACATTTTTTAAAAACACCATTTAAATTCTGGGCCTAAATTAAGTTAACGGTATGTCAGTGTTGCACTTTACAATCCTTGTTGAAGCCTTTGTTATGCTGAGACTGGTTTGTTTTCTTTTCCTGGCTTTTCAAGACAATGGGTGGCTAAGTTTTGTAATTACCATGAACCTCTAATCATTGGGTACTTTTTTTTTTAACCAAAGGCAGATTGGCATTTATAATCTAAAATTAAATGTTATTTTTGTAAACTTACATTTAATTAGCACAGTTAAGTGTCCTTTCCTTGGCTTCAGAAGCATTTTAATTCTTATAAGAAATACCATCCTCATCGTAATATTTTTTCTGTTGTATTGTAAAACCAATACATAATGAAATAGAAAACAAAAACAACAGAAAAGGAGGCATAGGGGAGATCAGATAAATATCATACTAGAATGCCTTCATGAGACCATGACATAGAATACAATGAATAGAAGTGTGAGCCTTGCTATGAAAGAACCCTCCTTTTGGGAACAAACGTGGAAGCCTATACAAACATTACAGTCAGGAAACTGACACAGAGCTGGTATCAATTCAGGAGGTTCCAAGGTTCTAGATACTGAAGAAAAAAACAGTTACTAAGGATGTTAAGTATCAGGTAATTGACTAATCAAATAGTTGATGCATTTTTGCATCAACTATTCAATTAGTCGATAGGGCGCTTCCGCCTGTGAAGTGTAGCAACAGCCATTCTGGAACTGACTCTACCGCTCCCACCTCTACGAGCAATGACACCTCCTGTGTTCGAAGGTGCTCATGAAAAAGGTCTAGGACAGGTGGCAGGAGGGAATGGAATGGGATAGAATATCCCACTCCTACCATGTCTAGTACCCAGGGGTCTGATGTGATCTGGGACCAAGCATGGTAGAAGTGGGAGAAACAATTGCCAACAGGAGGAACTGTTCTGGGGACTGGAACTCTTCCCTTGGGCACATCTTCAAAATCCCGACTTGGGCCCCTGCTGATTGGAAGAAGAGCCCGAACCACAGTCAGAATCGGACTTCAACCTCTTTCTATTTCTTCCCCCCATCGTTGTTGTGGCCTCTCCTCCTGTTAGGATTAGGCTTATATTCCTGCTGGTAGGGTTCTGAGGGGGGACTACTATTGAGGGGATGCCTCAGAGGAGACAGAGTATTTATCCCCAAAGACTGCAGGGTGGCCCTTGAGGCTGTGCAGCTTTGTGTCAGTCTGCTCTGAGAAGAGTCCAGCTACCTCAAAGGGAGGTCCTGGATCATGGTTTGCACTTCTGGTGGGATGCCCGACACTTGAAACCATGAACGGTGCCAGTAGACATTGTCCATGTGGCGAAGTCTGTGGCATCCAAAGCTGCCTTCAGAGCCATGCATGAGATGACTTTACCCTCCTCCTACAGAGCTCTGAACTCTTGACAGGAGTCCTGCAGGAGGATATCTTTAAACTTATCAATGTTATCCAGGTGTTATAAGCATACCTGCTAAGCATCGCCGGCTGAATGATGATGAAATGCTACAGTCCCCTCTTGGCATTTGCCTTTCTGCTCAGCAAGCCCAGTTTCTTGGTCTCTTTACTCTTAGGCGTGGGGCCAGGCTGACCCTGCCTTTCTCTATGGTTGGCTGCCTGGACAACCAAGGTACCTGGGGTGGGTGCGCATATAGATGTTCATGCCCCAGTTGTGGGACAAAATAGCACCACTCTATCTCCTTCTGAGTTGGCAGACTAGACGCTGGGGTCTGCCACAGGTTCTTTGAAATTATGGCCACTGTCTTGTTGAGCTGCAGTGCTACCCTGGCTGGAGCATCAGCCACGATATCGACTATTGGGTTGGTATCCTCCATAACATCCTTGGCCTGGACCCCCAAGTTGCTGAGAACAGGATCAAGTCGAAGAGGCCCTAGACCGCATCAACTCAGCCTCTGACTCAGAAGAGTAGTTGGAAGCTACTGGGGTGGTGCCACTGACAACAATGAGGGGATTGGTGCCATGGCTGGTGGTGTGACACTGCTGTAGGCTTCCCACAGTGCTGAACAAGTGCAGCCAGCAGCCTCTACTCATTGGATGGTCCCAGTCCTGGTGACTGCGCCAGCAGCAGGTGACAGGGTGCACAGCCTGGCATAGTGATAGCCGGTGCGGTAGATTGTGCCACTAGTCTTGGTGCCAGCCTGGTCACCACGGCCAGTGCTGGAGCGTTCACGGTCTCCCCGACCTCTGTCGTCGGTGCCAAACCCAGTGACGACGTCAGCTCAATGAGATCCCAAGCTGCGTCAAAAGCATCTGGCATTGAGGGCTGTTGGACATCCTCCATAGTTATGTCCTGTAGTGCTGGACTAACCCCCCTGCGCCAAGCTCAACTGGTGCCCCACTGGCACAGGAGCATCAAGATACTGGGGGGGAGGCAGGGAGAAGCGGCAGGGCTTCAGAGTGTCCCTCCTGGTGCCGCGTGTGTAGTGGGGATCTACCTATGCCCGTGTCTAGAGGGGATCTACCCCTATGAGTCCTCTTCTTTGGCACCAGTGATTGAGAGTGGTCTCATGAAGAGGTGCTCTTGTTCGGTGCTATCGAAGGCCTCAGAGTGCCCACGGCCTTGCACACCGATCCTGGTGCGCTCCGGACCACCAGTGCTGACTCCAGTGCCGGTGGTTGCAGGCCAGATTCCATCAAGAGGAGCTTGAGTCTGGAATCTCTTTTCCTTTTAGTTCTGGGCTTAAAGCCCTGGAAAATCTTGCAGCTGTCTGCAAGATGACCTTCTTCCAGACACTTTAAGTAAGCGTTGTGGGGCTCACCACAGGGCATAGGTTTGAAACACTTAGAACTGGGCTTGAAACCATGCGGCCACGGCATCCCCTCCCCAAAAACAGGAAACAAAGCGGGAACTCCTGCTGACTCTTCATCTACTAACTAACGTAAACACTACAACAACACTAAGAACTATCTACAGATAAGCTGAGGGTAGACTCGCCAAGAAGTTGAGATCGCTCCAACTACCATCATGGGGCTAAGAAGGAATTGAGGAGGTGGAGAGTCAGCAGGGATATATATGCATTGCTATAGTAGTGCCACTGCAGGGGTCTCCCCAGCTGACCCAATGGTTACCATTGAGGGAAAACGCTTCCGACACTCCGGCATGCAGTGAGCGCACACTTACATGGAATGGACATGAGCAAGCACTTGAAGAACCACCCATCATTTTAATCTTTTCAGTATCAAAAAAATGTATCCTGGAGTACAGGGGCCAGCAGTGCATTTTCTGTTCCACTCAACCTCTAAGCTGGACTGCAGCTGGAGTGACTAATGGTAGCACCTTATTCCCCAGTGTCTTGCACACTGTAGAAAGGGTCCCTGCATGGGACCAATATATGTTAATGTGGACAGGGGACCAAGTAAGAAGGGGCCATGGGACCAAGGTACATGGTTCCAGTAGCCAGACTGCACCAGTGGCATGGAAAAGCTGCAGTTCTGTATCTTGGCTCCAACTGAGGATACTGTACTTGACTGTTTCAAACTGTTCTCCCTGAACGATTGTGCATATACATCCCTCACTTTTGCCCAGTTATACCATTATGAGGTCCTTGTGCACACTATAGGTTGAATTTCTCTAGTCCAGCACTCTCCGGTCTGACAACATCCATGGTATGGCATGATTTTAGTTAGTCACATGTCCACTTATCCTCAGTGTGGCCAAGTTCCTCACAGTCCCATAAAGTTTGTTTTCAGCCACCAGTCCTGGCTCAGTGTTGCTATTTAGCTCTAATTTACCCCAAATGTCTTCTAAGAGCCCAGCAATCAATGGAAGTGTGAGTAAAGCTGCTAGACAATACAGACCTCCCATGGTTTGTCAAATTCTCTGGTTCGGCACCAGTCAGGCCTCAATGGCGCCGGACTAGAGAGGTTCAATCTGTACAAATTTTAACCAGGTGATGGAAAACCATGCAGTAACCTATCCTTTGCCATGGTTGTTTCTACATAGTAGGTCACCCATAGGAGTGAGGTAGAGTCAGTGATGTCATTCGAACAGGACAAGAATATATATAAAAATATATTAACACTGTATCACTAAGATATAGGATAGAGTGGTCAGTAATAGAATGGGGGAGGGGGAATTGATTAATTGTCACTTATCCCAGGATAGAAAATTGCTTATATTTCTACAGAAATGTTCAGAAAAAAATAAATGCAGCTAAATCTGAGTTACTTCAACCTCAAGGTTAACATTTAAAATTCTATGACGACTGCAACAGGCGAGTATATTCTACTGAACATCAAAAGGTGACAGAAAGCTTTGTACAAATGCATGAGATATACTCAGTAAGACAGGCTTCATGACTGAACAGACCTCTGATAATTCTCAAGACATGTCTGGACTTAGATTAATAAATTATTTCAATACGGATAAAGGTTTGGCAAGAACGACGCATTTATAAAATATACCCGATGGGTTATTCTGTGCAGTTTCCTTTGTCCCAGGTTGTTGCTATCAAAGACCCAGTGGTGCCAAAGATCGGTATTTGGAATGCTGAATGTAATATCATTGCCATCCTCTTGCATGTGTTACATCCAGCATTGTAGTAAGGAAATGGAAATCCAAGGCAGTGTGTAATGCAGATATGAACTGAAGAGATAAACAATGGAAAAGAGAAGAACAGATAATTTGTAAGCACTAGGAAAGTGATCAGAAGATAACTACGTAGAATATCACAGGAACGATATCATAGGAAAGACTGATGTTTTTAGGTTAGCTGTGTATCAAAGGAGAGCAGTTTGCAATTAAATGGCAGTCAATACAAATCAAACACAAAATGTACTGGATGAGCCACATGGCGGTTCTATCCAAGGAGGTAGCCATTTTTAATTGGCAGATAACATTTGTACTGAAGCAGGTTAGTACTAATGCAGGTTTCATGAATTTTAAAGAATTATTTGCATGAAAAGAGGGAAGTTGCCTTGGACAGTGGTAGTGAGAGGCAATTCCAGGAGATGAAGGCAGCATGGAAAGCAGAGGAGATGAGAGGCTAAGTTATGAAATAACAGGTGAGGAGGGGAATTATTTGCAGTACGCAAGGGAAAAGCAATGGAGTTGCAAAATAAGAGCAGACTTCACAATTCTGAAAGATAGCAATTATCTGGAACTTGATGAGGAGGCCAGTGTTGCTTGATGAAGAACCTGCACTCCTGTTTGTCTCCTTGAGGGCCTCCTTTATGAGGGCAGCTGTTATGGAAACTTTCTTTTGCTCAGAATGATGGGAAATAGCTTTTGCCTAAGGGTGTGTCTATACTGCACCCCTACCTTGAAATAAGATATGCAAATTGCGTAGCTTATTTCGAGGTAATTTCAAAATAGCTTATTTTGAAATGCCCCTTAACCCTCTGGAATGAGGGTAACCAGGACATTGGAATAACCTGCCCATTATTTTGAAATCTATTTTGAAATAATGGGCTGCTTCAATAGATGCGGAATAGCTATTTTGGGATACTTCTACTATCCCAAAATAGCTCTGCAGTGTAGACATAGCCTTAATGATTGTGAACACTACCTCACAAACTGTTGTACAGGGAAGGCTCCAGCCGCTTTGACAATGCTGTCTTCATGACTTTAGTGAGAAACTTAAACAGCTCAGTTCCTTTCATTTGTCCAAGGTTAGGAGATGAGTTGATCACAGTGTACACGCCTGAGCAGAGATTTCTTTAATTTAGCCAAAAAAGGCACAACATGATCCAAAGTCTGGAAGCTGAAGCTAGACTAATTCAGTCTAGGGATGTGAAGGACTAGTCGACTATCTGATAAGCAAATGCTTATTGGATAGTTTTCTGACTAGTCGCTTCCCCACCCCTTGCTGCATCTATCAGAAAGAGGCAGCAAGAGGTGGGAAGGGAGTATACTTCAAAGTGGATCCTAGAGCCAGACCCCAGGTTCCATGCAGCACTGCCACTTTGAAACGCTGGGTGCAGCCCAGAGCTAGCTAGGGTGTCCCCAGGCTGCACATGGCATTTCAAAGCGGCAGAGCCGTGTGGAACCTGGGATGAGCTGGGGACTTCCCCACTGACCCCGGGCTTCATGCAGCACCACCACTTTGAAATGCCACATGGAGCCTGATGCTGGGTTCCTTGCGGTGTTTCAAAGTGGCAGTGTTGCAGGGAGGCCAGGGTCGGTGGGGGAGTATCCAGCTGATCCTGGGCTCCACGGGGCGCTGCCGCTTTGAAATGCTGTGAGGAGCCTGAGGCCGGGTTCCCCACAGTGTTTCAAAGTGGCAATGCTGCATGGAGCGTGGGGTCAGCTGACCTCGGGTTCCACATGGCACTTTCACCTTTGAAGTGTAGCAACAGCCCTGGAGGCACCCTATCGACTAATTGAATAGAAAATGCAAAATGCATCGATTATTTGATTAGTAAATTACTCACAATTTAACATCCCTAATTCAGACTAGAAACAAGGCAGTTCTTTAATCCGAAGGGTGAATAGCCTGTGGAACAACTTAACTAGAGAAGAGATGGATTCTCCATCAGTGAGGTCTTGAAATCAAGACTAGATATCTTTGAGTAAGGCATACTATTGCACAGTGGTGGCCAAACTTACTGACCTGAGCTGCATATGAAAATCTTAGAAGTTCAAGAGCTGGGGCACACTTGACAGGGCTCAGGACTTCTAGTCCTCTCCTGCTGAAGCTCCGAGGCCCAGCCAGTGGGCCTTGAGGGCCTGAAGCCCCAAGATTCCTCTTTCCACTAGACAGAAATCCCTACTCAATCACCACACAGCAAAGCAGAGGTCCAGAGTTCCTCTTCCTGCCCCCCACCCCCCACCAACACTCTGGTAGGTGGAGAATGGGGGTGGGCAGGCATGGGTGGCTTCACAAGCTGCATTTTAATGGTAAAAGAGCAGCCTGTGGCTCATGAGCTATAGTTTGGCCACCTATGCACAGAGAAGTTATGATCCTGATGCAGAAACTACGGGGTAAGACTCCAAGGCCTGCGTATTACTAAGCAAGACAAGACGAGATGATCACAATGGTTCAGTCTGCCCTGGGAAGCTGTGATGCCTCTCGTATTTACTGACCAAGGGAATGCAAGTTGCACAGTGGATCCTGAACTGAGGCTCCTGGCAATGGCAATGCAGTATGCTGCCACTGCGCTCTGGAGCCAGTTCATTAATTAAATCCATTTATAGATTTCACATCTTTAGGGTGCATATTATATTGAGTATAAATGCTCTTGTGAATGTCAAGTGCTGTTCTGCTCAGCCCTCTTCTCCTTGGCCACAGAAATGATCTATACAATCTGAATTCATTTTTTACTCTTTATAGTTATTTTTAAATGCTCTTTTTGCCACAAATGCTTGTTCTTGGATCACATAAAGAACCCCAAAGAACTGAAACATTTGTCCACTGGTTTAATGAAATAAATACTTCTCAGGTGAAAGAGAGAGATGGGTTATTAAAAGTAAACATTTTCCGGCTCCTCATATTATAGGGACCGACTGGCTAAGTAGTAGTTCAACAGAAAAGGACCTGGGGGTTACAGTGGATGAGAAGCTGGATATGAGTCAACAGTGTGCCCTTGTAACCCAGAAGTCTAATGGCATATTAGGGTGCATTAGGAGGAGCATTGCCAGCTGATCTAGAGAAGTGATTATTCCCCTTTATTTGGCATTGGTGAGGCCACATCTGGAGTACTGCGTCCAATTCTGGGCCCCCCACTATAGAAAGCATGTGGTTGCATTGGAGAGGGTCCAGCAGAGGACAACCAAAATGATGAGGGGGCTGGAGCACATGACCTACAAGGAGAGGCTGAGGGATTTGGGCTTATTTAGTCTGCAAAGGAGAAGAATGAGGGAGGATTTGATAGCAGCCTTCAACTTCCTGAAGGGAGGTTCCAGAGCGGATGGAGAAAGGCTGTTCTCAGTAGTGACAGAGGGCAGAACAAGGAGCAATGGTCTCAAGTTACAGTGGGGGGAGGTCTAGGTTGGATATTAGGAAAAACTATTTCACTAGGAGGGTGGTGAAGCACTGGAATGGGTTCCCGAGAAAGGTGCTGGAATCTCCAATCTCCAATGGTGTCAAATCCCAGCTTGACAAAGCCCTGTCTGGGATGATTTAGTTATGACTGGTCTTGCTTTGGGCAGAGGGCTGGACTCGATGACCTCTTGAGGTCTCTTTCAACCCTGGGATTCTATGATAATTCCCATATAGCACCCCGAGGAGCATAAGAACCAAGACCATCTCCTTCTAACAGGGAGGAATTAACATTGCTTAATAATAATATTCAGTCTGCACTACTGAGCCTTAGTCCTGAAGCATCACAGAACTATTGAGTGCCAAGAACTATCTTTCTTGCAAAGCTTCATGTTCTGCCTTTACCATTTTGCTTCCCTTCTGGAGATGACCTTGCACAGTGTAGTATGAGATGGGAACCTGTCACTAGCCTGCCCCAGGATCACACCAAGAACTCAGTAAGCAGCATTTACTTCTCTTGATGTTTTTAAATAAAGCCCATAACCTGGTACTAGCTTTGGTAAAAACTTGACCACATGAGTAAGTTGGCTACTGATTAAGCTACTCACGTATTAAAGCTTGTTTCAAGGCTGTTGCTTACTTTTTTAAACAGAGAGAAATATTTCAACTTTCAGTTAAAAAAATAACCTTACATAGAACAGATCCTGCCCCTGAAGTCAGCAGAGTTTTATCACTGAACTCAATAGGAACAGGATTACATCCATATATTTTAAATTCTTTGCTTCTTTTGTTGAAAAGGCACGCACACTTACAGAACGCCATTCTCTCCAATTCTGCTGGGAAACAAAGATCACGAGCAAATGAAGCTACTTTGATTTACTCCAGCTAAGAATCTGACCCACTGTGCTTTGGGTCAGCTACTGAGCACCCACAGGGAAGGGCGATGTAAACATGAGGTCAAAAGGCCAACTGATATGGGTGTTTAAAGCTGGGATTTGAACTGTAATGAAAGATACAGCAGCAGAACTTAGGCATGCTAGCAATGACAATCATGCATTCCTTGTCAATAGCCTTGCACACCTTCGCAGATGAATGGCACGGGCACAGGAACGAAGAGTTCGGGAGCTCCCGGCCTAGCGCACTGGGTTTTCAGCTGCTAGCCCTGGGCACTGGGTTCTCCACTGCTGTCCCATGTGCTGGGGTCCCAGTTAGAGCCCCACGTGCCAGGAGGCAGCAGAGCCCTTGGTTTGCGCAGCAGTAGCCGAGAACCCAGCTCCCAGGGTCCCGGCAGTTGGCCCCGTGTGCTGGGGCTTTGCTCTTGGCCTCTGCTGGGGATAGGGGAACACAGGAGCAAGGGGACTCAGCACCCAAAAACATTTATGTGCCACTGCTGAATGGGTACCCTGTAAAGGTATGGTACAGTTTTCAAAGTAATGTGATGGTAACTCTAGTTCTCTCTTGCCTATTTCAGAGAGATGCCAAAGCTTTCCTATTCATTCATTCCAATCTCTCATGCCCTCCAACATGGCTCTTGCTTGTTGCCAGAGAGCAATAACAGTTTTATTGCCTGGGCATCTAATTATTCCAGCTATTGTGCTGATTTTTTCCCAAGAGAAACCAGTCACAGCCCAAGATTGGATGCCTTCCTTTCTGTTGCAGAAGTATTCTCCCTTCCTCCCTAGGAATTTTGAAACTTGGCCTGTCTGCTTGATGAATTTAGGTAAGTCCTACATGCTGGTGACACTTTTATAAAGCTATGTAAGATTAGAAATGGGATTAATTTGTTAGGAAACGGTCTCTGCAACCCCATACCACCCCCACTTTCTAGTCCTAAAAGCCAGCTGATTACATTCAATTCCTCCCGTTTGCATTGATTGGCTGCTCAAAGGACGGTGAGAAGGATGTTGGTCATTTATGGTCGAGTCAGACAGCCCACCTTTTTTTTACCAATTTCCCACAATGTGCAAGATGCTCACTGTGATCATACTGCCCATGATGAGCTTTGGGGAAACGTTAGCCTATTCCACACAGCTAAATAGCAGGATTTGGGGATGGGCCAATCAGGCTGCAGTCAAGCAAAGGGCATCGGAACGAGGTCTCTCATGCAGATTGTGAACAGCACAGACTAAAATGCCAGCAGTGTGCAGGTGGGACATGCGGCTACACATCCCATCCAGATCAGATGGAAACAGCACTCTCCCTCTCCCACAGCTGTTAGTGGCTTGGCTGAAGTTCAACAGCTGGATGCACAGCAAGTGAATACAGCTAAGCCCAGAAAAGGAGGAGGCAATATTGGGGAAGAGAGGAGAAGGAAATACACTGAAGAACATGCCATCTCCATAATATCACCCTCCAGGAAGGACATCTATTGACCTTAAGGTTTTGTGCTGCTGCCCATTCTTCATAGTATCCGAGTGCTTTCATTGTAAAATAGATTAGCAATCGGAGGGCAGATCTGCCAGAGGTTTTGGCCTTGGTGTTCCACTTGGACTCTTACTTCTGGATATTCAAACAACCAGCTCTACAAAAAGTCCTCATTTCCATTACTAGTTGCCAGGAAGGCTGCAGTCTGTTCTGCTGGATTCAGACTTTGCCCTGGGGACCTCTGGGCTTGGTTACTACACTTCTCTGACTCATAGAATCATAGAATGCTAGAACTGGAAGGGACCTTAAGAGGTCATCGAGTTCAGTCCCCTGCCCTCATGGCAGGACCCAGTACTGTCTAGATCATCCCTGATAGATGTCTCTTAAATGTATCTAAGTGCTTTGGAAGATAGGGTCATAATTCAAAACGATCTGGACAAACTAGAGAAATGGTCTGAGGCAAACAGGATGAAGTTTAATAAGGACAAATGCAAAGTACTCCACTTAGGAAGTGCAGTCCCTTTACTAAAGGTGCCTCTGACTTTTTCTGGGAGGATCCTGTGTGCTGCAATCTAGCCCTAGGGACTACAACTCCCATGAGCCCTTGAGGAAACCAGGAAGAGAAGGCTTGTCTGGGCATGTGGAGAGAGGGTCTCAAGAGTCTGGGGGCTCTCCATTTTGGGACAGAGGAGCCAGGCTGCTGTGGAGGAGCCTTATCCATTCCAGGAGCTGTTATGCTGCAACTAAAGCCTGGGACTGAGAGCCTTTGGGACTTGGATCTAGCAGGCTGCTTCTGGGGCAGCTGATTGCCCTAGAGGGGAGAGACTCTGGCTGTGCCTGTGGCTCAGACGGACTACACAACAACCAGCACACAGGAGGAGGCTGTAAGTAAATGGGTTCTTTGGGAAAGTGCTGCCTGGGACAGACCTCAGATATATAGACTAACTCTGGGTCCAAAGACAGGTAGAGTGTCCAACCCAGGGAACCAGAACTGCTGGTATTTGGTGGAGCCTGCTTCAGTGGCAGAGGGAATTTGCAGCTGGCTGCACTGCTTGGACTAACACACAAACAACCAGGGCTGGATTACCCAATAGGCAGACTAAGCACGTGCTTAGGGCACCAGCAAAGCAGGGGCACAAAAAAAAAAAAACCCACACCACCACGACGAGATTTTACAGTATAGTATTATTTTTATTTTGAATTACATATGGGGGGGGGGGGCGCCATAATCTTTTCAGTGCTTAGAGCCTCTAAAAGTCTTAATCCGGCCCTGCGCACAACCTACAGAGAACCTCCACACCAGCTGCAGATCTTCAAGCACGGCCACGCAAGCAAGTGTCTGGAACTCTGAGTCCAGAGGAGGGCACACTCTGGGGTGGGATAAATGGTGGCAGTGTAAATGCCAGCTAGATAAGTTCCTATTACTTCCGTGTACTTTGTTAATTGATTTTATTCACTGTTAATCTGTTAAACCCTGTTTCTTTAAGTTGTTAAGCAAAGGTGTGTTCATTCTAATGTAATCAATTAGATGTATATTATTTATAATTTGTAATTGTTGTTCTGGAGTTAGATCCAGATTATTGCTGGAATAATTTTATTCCTGGAGGCTCCCAAGGCACACCATTAAGTGTGTACAGGGCCAGCCAGGTGGAGGCACCACCATTGTATATTCTTTATGAGCCAGGGACTGCAGCAAGGGGGTAGATCCCCAACTAAACAACATAACCAGTGGGGTACTCAGGATCTCCTTTTATGTTAAAACCATCAGGTGCCCAGGCACACCTGTGAGTGTGACCTGCTCACGAGTAACCCGGGGAGGAAAAAGGGGGTTACAGAAGGAACAATCAGTTTCACACATACAGAATGGGAAGCAACTATCTAGGAAGGAGTACTGCAGAAAGAGATCTAGGGGTCATAGTGGACCACAAGTTAAACATGAGTCAACAGTGTGACACTGTTGCAAAAAAAGCAAACATCATTCTGAGATGCATTAACAGGAGTGTTGTGAGCAAGACACGAGAAGTCATTCTTCTGCTCTACTCTGATTAGGCCTCAATTGGAGTATTGTGTCCAGTTCTGAACACTTTTACATTTCAAGAAAGATGTGGAGAAATTGGAAAAAGTCCAGAGAAGAGCAACAAAAATGATTAAAGGTCTAGAAAAGATGACCTATGAGGGAACACTGAAAGAATTGGGCTTGTTTAGTTTAGAAAAGAGAAGACTTAGAGGGGACATGATAGCAGTTTTCAAGTATCTTAACAGATGTTACATGGAGGAGGGAGAAAAAATTGTTCTCCTTGGCCTCTGAGAATAGGACAAGAACCAATGGGCTTAAATTGCATCAGGTTGGACATTAGGAAAAACTTCCCTGCTGTCAAGGTGGTTAAACACAAAATAAATTGCCTAGGGGTGCTGTGGAATCTCCATCATTGGAGATATTTAAGAGCAGGTTAGACAGATACCTGTCCGAGATGATCTAGATCAGGCCTACTCAACTTTGGAAACTCCGGGAGCCACAATGATACTCACAGCACATGCTGAGGGCCGCAACTTCAGCGTGGTTGCATATACATGCAAATATATGCAAATAGCTTATTACATACAAAGCACTTCCACAATGCCCTGGCGCTCCTGGCACCTCCTCCTGGGGGACTAGAAACACTGACACCCTGTACGTGTCTGTTCCAGCCATCCCATCCGCTTGCGTTTTTCAATGCTTACCCCACCTGGGAGACGCCTCGCCATTGTGGAGTGTGTTTCCAGTGGGGGCCATGTTCAAAAGATCCCACCTCTGGACCACGTGTTGAGCCCCACATAAACCCAAACTGCACCGTGGGCTGCAAACAAACAGGACGCGGGCCGCATGCAGCCTATAGGCTGCATGTTGAGTAGTTCTGATCTAGACAGTGCTTGGTTCTGCTGTGAGGGCAGGGGACTGGATTCATTGATTTCCTGAGGTCTCTTCCAGTTCTGTAATACTATCATTCTATATTTGGATTAATTATGGTTACCCTATCCCAAAAAAGATATAGTTGAAATAGAGGGAATTCAGAGATGTATAATGTAAGTGATTAGAGGCATAGGAAGACTACCATGTTATGAGAAACTGAAAAGAATAAAACTGTTTTGTTTGGAGAACAAATGAATAAGAGAGAAAATGAAAAAAGAATGCAAAACAATGAATAACATCAAGAAGGTTTGTTGCACACTGCTGTTCAAATTTTTCTCATGTTTCAAGAACAAGAGGATGATCAATTAAATTTAAAGACAGTAACATTTAAAACTGATAAAAAGGTTTTTTTTTACTGTGCATATACTTAACCTGTGGAGCTTTCTGATGAAAGGTATAACTGAGGACAAGAACTTAGTAGGATTGAGAAAAAAGAACTGGAGATATGTATGGAGAATGAGAACAGGAAAAAATAGAAAACATTGCTGGGAATCAAACAACACTCTATGCAAGCAGTGTTGCTATAGCGGTGTTAGTCCCAGGATATGAGAGGCAAGTCGGTGAAGTTTTTACTGAACTAGCTTGTGTTGACTGAAGAGAGACATTTCAAGCTTCAAAGAACTTTTCTTTGGGTCCTTTGAGGCTTTGCATTTTCCTCCACAGTAGAAGTTGGTCCAATAAACAATATTACTTCAACCACCTTGTCTATTTAATATCATGGGACCAACAACACTGCAAACCTCCAATACAAGTCACCAAAAGGCAGTCATTAAACCACAGATGCATTCTGTGCATTAAGCAACACAGCACACATTAAAAAGTTCTTACTCAAGTTCAACAATGCTGAAGTTTGTGAAACAGCTTTTCTTAGAGATGCTGAATTATTTTGAAGCAATGAAATATTATTTATATTCTAGTTCATAGTAGCATGCCATATAACATTAAGGTTAATCAGCATTTGCAATAACACCGTTAGAAACAAACAGTGAAATGGAAAAACTAGAAAAAAAGGTGTAGCTACAATGCACTCTCATTTATTTCCTAAAAATACCACCACTGATGTGCCATGATCTTTGGGTCCCCAGGAAACATTGCACAGCTGATTATCTCACCACCAACATATAGGAAAACTTGCTCCTCCACATATCTACCTAAGATCCACTTTCTCACTCAGCATGTTTGGAAGGTAAATATTCTCTATTTTTGTTTTCTCCCCACTGCTGTAACCTTTCTTCATTTCTTTTTCTAGCTTGGTAATTCTCACACTCTGCTATTATAGCTATAACTCCCACAAAACGTGGACTGTAATGTTTGAAAGGCTCCTCTTTATCATGCCCTGCATCAGCAATCTACAACTGTTCATCATCCATTCAATAATAATAATAATAATAAAGCTTCTGAAAATTCTCTCATGTTTCCAGTGGGACCAAGTTGCAATATAGAGCTACCATATTGGAACAGAATTGTTAGTCCTTCCCCTAATGGTGGTACTATAGGAGCTGTCAGTCCTGCAGTACAAACTCCTCACAGCAATGATCCATCACTACCAGATATGATTTTAGCACTATAAACTTTGTCACAGTTATGCCCTGCTAAGACCGGCTATAACTCTAGCACAATAAGCTTCCTTAACGTCATGTTCTTTCCCTGTGGATCATGACTCTTGCTGACACGTTCAATGAGAACAATTTTATTTTTTTAAATCAACTGTCTAAATTATTAACACAGTGATAAAAATGGCACTAAATCATCTGCAGAAGGCAGCGAGAAAAAATTGCACCATAATCTCTCATTTCAGAACCAGACAGCTGTTTTATGCAGATTTCCCTAAAAATAGTACGGAGAATCAGTGCATGGGGAAACCTTAGTGATGTACCTGGGTAAGGATGCATATTGCCTTTCCATCCCTTCAAAATGGAGATTGTGTGAACTCCCATCTGGACCTTTTCCAGACACCTGTGGAGAGAAGAGTAATTAGAAAGGAAGATCAATTATACACCCCAGTTACTGACAATGCATCTCAAAATGATAATCGGAGAACAAACGATGCAGCAGCAGCGTGCCAAAATCAACAAAAGAAAGGCAGAGGCTCAGAGAATTCAAAAATCCCTTACTTAAATCTTATCACTGCTCAGAAGAAAGGGTTACATATCAAAGGACTCTTTAGAACAGGTACTGTCCTCAATGCGGTTCTTTTGGCAGTAGGCCAGCAGAGATACTATAAACTTTTTTGGTTAGTCTCCCATGCAATTCAGTAAAATTAGGAGATAAACCTGATTATATAAAAGCATCTCTTAATATTGCTGAGTAATGCATACATTATTCAAAGGAAAGATGAGCTTACATACTAGTTCCACATCTGTTTATCATCTATTGTCGATTTTTTTACAGTAAAAAATGTGCTATAAACAACCTTTGCTTTCATTCATAACACAAATCCAGCAGCTTTACTGTTGTAAAACTGAATATCCAACAGGGATGTCAGTGCATTTGTCATGCCCGAGTCTAATTTCAGAAGTGAAGCTCAGTGAAAACATCAGCTCTCTACTTGGTTTGTTTTCAAGATGGCAGCTGTAGTTGGCTGGAGTCTGAAATCCTAACAGGAAGACTTAAACTAAGGTAGAAATGCTGAATTTAGATGCTTTTAGCTCACCAGAGTCCTCCCTATTTTACTTACTCAATGTCTGTTGATGGTCCAAGTTTTAAGAGCTTTGTTAAAATGGAGCTATTATTCTTTTCCTCCATAAATGCAGAAAGCTCACAGACTGCATTCAGTGTTTCCTACATTAGTATGTATTCGTATTCTGGCACTGCTAGAATCAGCGGTTTTATAAAGCAATACACCATGAGACCATTTAAAATTCCCTTCCCCCTTTACAAATTAATGGCAGAAGGGAAGATTCAATGCCTTTGCAAACACTTGTTAACAATTCATTAAGAAGAAAAGAATAAATCACACTAGACTTTCTGTAAACATCTGATTATAAAAGGAAGGGAAACAAACCAAAAGTAACATGTTTTCCACATTGTACAGGTTAGGGCACCCTCCTGTCAATCTTGTAATTTATGCACAATACATCGGTTTAGTTAAAGAGATTTCAAATCTGTGGGGATGGAAAATTTGTGCACTGAATTGTAATTAGTCTTACTTACCTGTATACAATGTTTTCATGTACAATATATCTCTTAGGGAGATCCATTACAAAAAAAAACAAGTCCAAAGCAAACCGATGTATTATCAGATTAAATTGCTAGGCAGGTTTCAGGAATCATTGTGGACTAGCAGCCTTATACCAAGACTCTACCGCCTAATATTTGGGAGCTAATATTAGTAATAATCCAACCTTTTGCTAAGTGAACAACTTTTTCTGGAGGGGCCCTTGACTAATATCTCTGATTGAATCAAAACGGTTAGAAGACCTTAAGAGGTTGATGAGTACCAGAAAATAATCATCTCTGATTTGAAATGACCCCACTTTAACAGTGCCTCACTTAGGGAAAATAAATCACTGTCCTAGATTTCCAAATCTGGGTAGAAGGCTAAACAGATTATTTTGTTCATTTTTCCACCAGAAAAAGTGACACACGTTTTATACCACGAGCGAGTATAAAAATTCACAGTCACTTCAGCTGTTCTCACACTTCTAATTTGATCAGTTTGGTAATTTTCTTTAAATAGCTAGGTACTCTGGTGATAGACAAACCCAGAACTTTTTGGTATGTTTTGAGGAAAAGCAAACATATTTAAGCTTTTGTTTACTGAGTGCAATAATCATGTAAAATACTGCCTCCCCGCTTGATGCAAGACAGAGGATACAGGATAAATTGTACACGTGACAGTTAATTCCAAATTCTAAACCAGAATGCAAGTTTCCTGGTGATTACTTTTAAGCCTAATAAGTGTAATAGCAGTCAATGTACAGCAACATGAAATGATGACATTTACCAGGTGTTTACCAAGAAAAACTTATGTAGTCACTATGCAAGTAAAATGTACTTACATTAGATGTGTGCATTGTAACAACCTGAAGCATCAATTTTCTGATTGTTTCTTACAGAGAAAATAAAATCAGGTGCCTCCTGCCAGTTCTGTTTGTGTATGTGCTCTGAGATACAGTTGCCATAGAAACTAATTGTGGATACAATTTCATAAATTTGGCTCCACATAGCTGATGAGTACATTCCTGTGAATCCCTTCGACACTTTATAGGTTTTCATTTTATTTTGGAGGGGATTTTGTTTTACTTCCTTTTATCTTGGGAGGCCCAGGTGGGTGGACGGGAGATCCTGTAGTTGCAGAATGAGCCTGCCCAACACTCACTGTACAGTGGTGCTGGGCCTTCCTGCCTGTTCCAGGCATTGTGACCTAGCACACGGGATGGCAGTCCCTTCCACCATGATGAGTGGATCAACCCAGTGTGACCTGTGCACCAGGTCATAACACCTGGAGCAGAGTCCAGCCCCACTGGATGGAGCTACTGCTGTGAAGTCAGTTTTTTGTTTTATTTCATGTTATTTCAATTTCCTGAAAAACATGAGGTTCTACTGATGGTTCTTTGCACCCCCCACAGAACTGTCCAATAAGCTCAGAGAGCAAATTCTGTGTCTTTAATTAAAGACTCGGCCATCCCTTCTCATTTCCTTTTTCCATCTGTCTACACATTAGTAAAGATGATATATTGCTGAATTAAAAGTAAAATGGCTTCTGAAAGAAGACATTGACCTGATGAAAAGACAAAGGAAAAAGCTGTTGCTCTGGAAATGTCTGCTTCTTTAAATTCTTAGCTATGTTCTGGAAACACTATAAAGGATGGTTCTGTATCAACTCTCTTTGGGATTAGTTAAGCTAATAATCTGCTTTAGAAGAACTAACTTAATAAGATCAAGGATCAAGTAGTAAGAACAAAAGTTGATCTGCAAGTCCAAACATTGGTACACAATCAGTTTTAAACACAGTATTTGCTTGCCTTAGATTAACTATAAATAATTAACTATGTTAACTCAGAAAAAAGACTGGAGAGGCCACTATAGACCTCTGCTCAATTTATGAAAGAGGTAAAAAAAAAAAAGCAAGCAAAATACTAGGATGCAAAAAGACTGGGATAGAGAATTATGCAGAAACTTTTATAGTGCGATTAAATAAATCAGTGGTATGGCTATATTAGAAATGGTGAAAGTACCGGAAGCATATGAAGAATTGAAAAGATCAGGACTGAGTTTAGCAAGAAGATGAACATTTGAGAGGACAGAGTAAACAAACTGTATACAATAGGTATATTAAGCATTTTTATTTACTCTCTCAAAATGCAAGAGGAAAGGAGCATTCAATCACAATGATAGAGTAGCACAAAAGAAATATATTTTTTAAAACAACGAACAATTAATCTGGGTAATTCATTGCCAAAAAGGTTTCATCGAGGCCAATAGTTTAGCAATGTTTTAAAAAAAAGATTTGGCATATGTATGGATAATGAAAACATCTAGAGACTTGCAATAGTAAAGATAAAACAATCTCTGGAAAGGATAACAACTTTCATGTTTTAGGTCAGCAACCAATCTATGAGGAGATTAGGAAGAAATTTCCCATATTAGTAGATTATACCAAAATTTCCAACTTCAGTGTTTCTTATACTTGTTTTTCTTCAGCATCTGATAATTGCCACTGTTTGAGACTAGAAAGCAGATTATATAGATCACCTGTCTAATCCCTACATTCTTCTGTCATGTGCCAGATAGATTTCTTTTCTGCATAATTAGGAATATTCCTGTACATGTATCATTTTCCTCCACTAATATTTGCCGTTAGCAAACAAGGGTTTTACCGTAAAAATAACTCACTTTTGGAAAATGCATGGCAACTCCTCTGCACCTTTTAATCAAAATAATGCCAATATAGTAGAGGAAGATTAAAACACAAAATGAAGAGATGCATGGAGGCACTCCAACTTTTAATTGTTCAAAATTCACAAACTTTCACATGGGGCTGATAGAGATAAGCATAAGATACTGCTGTAGTAGAGCACAGAATTTCCTTGGGCAGGTGGAATTTGACTGAAGGAGAAAAGCTGTGAAATGATCCATATTATATGTGCTATAATTCAACCCACAATGAGAAAGTGTGTATAATGGGGGAGGGGGGAGGGGAAGAGAGATGTAAATGTAAGCTATGGCCCTGGATCTGAGACGTCTAAGAAGAAATGATCGGTTAGTTGCACATAATTTCCTAACTCTGCTAATTCTTCCAAGGCAAACTGCCCCAAAACTAAAAATTAAGGAAATATACAGAGACTAAACCCAGTGAACAAATATCTTCGATCAGCAGAAGGTCTGTGCTGGAATGACAAGACGTGAGTTGTCAAGTGCCAGCAAGTGTTGTTACGAACTGACTGTTAACTGGGTATCTGGAAATACTTTCTTGGGTTTACCTGGAAATACTTTCTTGGTGTTAAAAAAAAGAGGATGGCTACAAGCACACAGACACGTACTCTCTTTCATGCTGAGGGTGAGACTGCTTTGGAAACAGTAGTCTCACTTCTTTTGCTCAGAATTTAGTTTCATTTTTTCTTGTCCACACTTGACTTGTCATCGAGTCTGCTCTCTGAATTCATCATAAGTTTAGGGCAAAGAAATCTACTTAGCCAGGAACTATTTGGACTATACCATTTAACATGGAGGGCACTGAGCATTTCTGGTGTTGGCTGGGCATTTTTTGTACAAATACATTATATATTTACACAGAGAGTCCATTACATTTCTCAATGCAGGGACTGTCTATGTATTTGTGCACTGCCTAATGTGAAGGGAGTCTTGGGCTATCATTGGAGTCCCAAGGTCTTATAATTCTCTTCCCATAATTCCTCACTCTGGATGGCATTCTCTCCTGGGATCTACCTAGCCTACTTGATAGATCATGACTTCCCTGGTGAGCTATTGGAGGACCCTGATATGTCCTTTCAGCTGGCAGTTTGTTAGAATGGAATTGTAACCCAGTGTAACCCAACTCTCATGCTAATTGAAAAATCCCAACTTCCAGTGAACTACACAAGATCAGCTGGGGAGCAGAGGCAGCGTTTTAAAGGGGCAACTGGGGACTCCACAGCTGATCCCCGGCTCTGCATGGCATTTTACTAGAACCCGGGGTCAGCTGGGGAGTCCTCAGCTGACCCCAGGTTCCATGTGGCACTTCCCTGGAACCCGGGGTCAGCTGGGGACTCCCCAGCTGATCCCGGGTTCTGGGGAAGTGCCACACAGAGCCCAGAATCAGCTGTGGAGTCCCCAGCTGACCCCGGGCTGACCTGCCCCTTTGAAACACATGGAGACGGTGTTTCTAAGGGGCAGCTGCCGCACAGCTGATCCCCGGCTCAGCTGTGAGGTGGCTGCTCCTTTGAAACGCCACCTCTGTGTGTTTCAAAAGCGGCAGTGGAGCCTGGGTCAGTTGGGGAGTCCCCAGCTGATCCCGGGCGCCGTGTTGTGCTGCCCCTTTGAAGCACCGCAGCGGCATTTCATAGGGGTAGGGCAGCATTAACACCTGTGATTAATGTGTTAAAAAATTTAATGCATTAATCCTGGACTTCGTTAATTGCAGGAGTTAACACATGTCAATTGACAGCCCTAATACAAAGCCTTTACCTGGGGAGGGGTAGATCAGATGTATGTAGGACACACACAGGGCTTACCTAGCCCACAAGGGTGATGGGAGACTTAATGGGTGGGACCCAGTACATGAGTTCTTAGACTTTCAATGAGACTTGTGCTCCTATGTTACTTGGCTTTTTTTGAAAAATTCACCCAGTATCTGCACAGCACCTTGAGCTCTGTGGACAGAAGTCTGGGAATAAGCACAGCATGCTATATGCTTTACTGCTTTGTACATTTCTTGTTACAGGGCTTGCTCCAGATGCCTGTCTGACCTCCCTGCTTAAAGCTCTGCTTTTGTCTGGGAGGGGGAGCACATCTAATCACAGGGGTTGCAATTCAGCATGCAAAAAAGAGCCACGGTAAAAGGAATTTGCTCTTTGACCTGCAGGTCTCCTCTCTGCTGAGACACACTTGGATTTTGTTTTCTATTAGCTGAAAATTGAGAAAAACTGAAAGAGGTAAAAATGAATTTGTCCCCATTTCCTCCTGGATGTTTTGTGCACAGATCAAAATTCAAAACTCACCAGTTTTACCTTCAGTATTTTAACCATTGACACAGCTGTAGTAAATGAACATTAAAAAAACCCAGCTATTTGATACGTTCTTCTTTTCTAGTCAAAGCGGAAGAAAGGCGTTATATAGGGAGATGGATTTGGTGAACTGAAGGAGTTGGCCTAGGTGATCTAACAGGTCTTTTTAATCCCTGGATTCTCTGATGCCCTCATTAGTATGTCTTCCAAGACCTTTATCCATGTTCTTTTTAATTTTTAAACCAAAAGGCAAACATTTAAATTTAAAAATTCTAACTGTGTTCCTACTTCAAAAGAGTTTTTCTGATGTTTTCCTTACATTCAGAAAAAGGGATGTATTTTGGTTTCCTGGTTTTGCAATGGAAAGTCGAAACACTGATTTTGCGTTATTATAACACTCATCATTTCTCCCTCTAATTTAGATGGTTTTTAATAAAGCTCCATTGATTTCACTGAAAGAAATCCCTCCTGGCAAAAGCAGAACACACACGCTGATTGCTAAATATGCATCAATTATCATATTCAGCAGCACACTTTAATATCTTATTTATAGATGTATCTATCTATAATTTGGTTTAATTAAGTTGCATTGATTTTAATGACAGAAGCAGTCCTCAAAGAAGGGGTTATATGATCCCATCAATACCACTCTGCCATTGTTTGGACATAGGATAGTATCTTCAATACTTTTCCGTTGTATGCTCTTTTCTTTTTCAAGTGGCTGTGATGGCAAACCCAAATGACGTTCAATGGAAAACCTCAGAATCACCTCTATTTTACTGAGATCACTTTGACGTCCCACTTACATGCTAAACTTACACACAGAGTAATTTTGGAGAATGAAGACAGAATCAATGCTTTCCATGTCCTCATGGACCTGACTGTGGCTTCTGAAGAATTTCTTGCATTTCTTTCCACTTTAGGTGTAATTTTGGGTGTGTAATTTTATATTTGTGTTCTTAAATTATTATATGATGTCCTGAGTGTCTTATGTTGGGAAGGCAACTAATTCTTACCCTTTGCATCTCTTTGAAAGCTCAAAACAATGAATACGTATTTTAGGGACTTGATTCAACCAATGGCCCTGTGTGGGTTGACCTCTGCATTTGCACAGAGCCCCGATGTAGAGTCAAGGCCTCACATATTTTTAAATAATGCTCACTGGGTTCAGGTTTATTAGGTGCCAAACATTCTGGACTGATCCAGCGAAGTACTTAAGCATATGCTTAACTTTAAGTCTACTTGTAGTTCCATTGATTTCAATGGATCTACTCAGAGGCTTAAGTTAGGTGTGCGTTTACATGCTTTACTGAATTGGGGCCAGAGCACTTTGCTCTTTGCAGGATGAAAGGCTATGACATTAAAACCACAGTAACGCCTCCTTTGCCCCCCTACTATTTTTGACAAGGTTTGTCATAACTTGAACAACATAAAACTCTTCTTGAACTAATCCTGAGAACTGAGATAAGACCTGTCTCTCTCCTCAGGCTCACTTCCTTTTTTCAGTAAAACAGGAGCCATACATGTTCTCCGCCTGTTGGATGGTTTGGGGTGGCCACCCAGGCCCTGTGCTTTCGGGGGTCCCGTGGCATCTCCTCAACAGTCCTATGGATGGGATCTGCAGAGGGTCTGGTGCAGGGCAGCAGCAGGGGTTGGCCCTCCCCCACTCACTGCAGTGGCGGGAGCTGTGGAAAGCAAAGCAATGCAGCCCATCCCCCAGCCTGCTGCACTCTGCTTTACTGCAGTGGTGGCAAGCAGACCTGGCCCAAGCCCTAGCGCGCTGTGCTCCCCCAAGTGATGCAGGGCTCAGAGGAACAGAGGGGAGCAGCTTGGGGCCGGAGTGCTCTGCTTCCTGCCACTGCAGTGGAGTGCAGTGGGTTGCTCTGACTCCTGTTGCCACGGTCAGTGCGGTGG
Source organism: Pelochelys cantorii (assembly GCA_032595735.1). Lineage (NCBI taxonomy): Eukaryota > Metazoa > Chordata > Testudines > Trionychidae > Pelochelys > Pelochelys cantorii. The sequence continues at coordinate 64,921,245 of CM064332.1, read as the reverse complement.
AGCCTGATCTCTGCTGCCACCCGTGTCAAGCCTCCCAGGTAGTGCCCCGTGGAGAACCCTCTGTTCAAATTAATCCACAGGAGCTACACTGATTAACCCTGTTGACAATCTGGCTCAAAATTTTTAGGACAGCAAATATTCTGGAATGCTTTAAAACTTTACGTGTCTCAATCTCAATGTATCACCCACTCTTTATGTGTATATATTTTTCACACAGGGTGATAAATAAGCACTAGTTTTCTAAATTACTGCATTTCAGAATGCATCACCATTAATTTTATAAGAATTATCCATTTTAAAGAATTATCCACGTTAAAATGCAAGGGCATGATCTCAAGGAAGAACTCCAAGGCAGCTATGCTAGAGCATTTTCAGTTTCTGGTCATCATTTTTCATTCCCTGATTATCGCTAGAAGCGTTGATTAATAGTTATGTTCATGCTGCTAGAATGCATTTCCCTTGGGTGAAGAAAACATTATTGTATAAAGAAAAAAAGATAATAATCACACCATCCTTCCTCTTTCCCATAAAAAATGCACAAAGACAAGCACATCAGAGTTACTGATGATCTTGGTTTCCCTGGTTAGTGGTTTTGAACAGTTTTGCTTAAAAGATGAGCCAGAGCAGTCAGAACATTAATTTGATGATCAGCTTGCTAGACAATTAAGTGTTTCTTAATCTCATGAGCCCTCTTCTTTTGGAAAACAAACAAGAAAGAGATATAAACAATAGGGCTTACACAGTGGTGTCATTGATGTACAATAACTTTGTTTTCAGTATCTTTCTTCCTTAAAATCCCCAAACCACCAAGAAGCTTCAGTGACATCTGTGCATCAAACTTGAATCTAGTAGGGCTGATTAACTTAGTGTTTGTTTTTCCACCTCAGTAAGGCTCTTATTCATTGAGGTGAACTCATGATTTAGATTTAGATACAGAGAATAATACTGTATAAAGACAATAGACAGACACTACAAGCACAGATGGAAACTTTAAAAGGGGAACAGGCTGTTCCTATAAAGTGGTTGTGTTTAAAAACATGGCAATTGCTGTAGCTAAATAGAAAATCCGATCTCATCATCTGCCATATCCCCTATAAGCAAGCAAAGGGAATTCAGCAAAGGAGAAAAAGAAGTTATAAGAGAAAACAAAAAAGGATACCCACTCTGAGTGGATATTCGGTTTTCTGAATCTCCACTGAACAATCCCTGGGTTCCAGATCCTTGAGAGCTATCAGTTTCCTTTATCCATGCTAAACAAGATCATTTCCTGGCCCCTATCTTTCTCCCTGGGTGGCTTTTCTTTCCATTAATCCTATAATGTGTTTTTGTTCATTCTACCTCTTAATTGTCTTTAATGAACACCAGATTGGTAACATCCATGCTCACAATACTTATTGCTCACAGTTAAAAGAGAGAAGCAGAGACCCTTCAAATAATGATAAAAATGTTAATACTCCCTTCATCCCTCCCCCCAAAAGGTCAGTATCATATCAGCATTATCTCTTTCTAAGACAGTAGGTGCATTTCAATTACTTCAACATGGAAGCAGATCAATTCACAAAGTCTCATCATAAACCTCTGAGAGGAGGAACCATTTAATTTCTGCTTTACTTTTTTTGGGTAGGAATGAGGCCAAGGGACACAGGCCATCTCCCTTTTAAGTATGTTACAAAATAGTGAGAGCCAGTTCTTTGCATCCTTCAGAATTACCTTAAATCCAACTCTTTGTGTTAGCCTATGATAGAGACTAAGCCCCTTTTTGCTCCTCCCCAGTCTGCATTCTTTGCTTTTCCCCTCACTGTAATTAGTTTACAAGACTACTTATCCACATGATTACTGCTTTTAAATTACGGTCTTCTTTTCTGCTACTCCAGTTCATCATCTTGCATCATTTTGCCTTGCTTGCTATATACATAGTTCTATACAGCATTTTCTCATTATGTTCTCTCTTAATAAAGCATTTTGAAATCCTTTGTATAAGAGACACTTTATGGAGTAAATTGAATTGAATTTTTTTCTTCAAGTCAGGGGCTTTTCAGCATCTTTCTTCAGCCAAGTGACTTCAGCCAAGTGAGCAGAGTTTACAGCACCCAGTGCCAATATGCAATGGCTACTCTTTGCAGCACATGCACAATCTTTCATCTTTACTGGGGAGAATAGGATTGTAAAGTCAGAAGCTGGAGAGCAAACAGGAAAGCACCTCATGATTTATATCCATTATGGTGATGGCAGACTAAAGTCTCCAGCCCAGTTTTTGCAGCATTTAATGATCAGAATCCAACTCTGATATTCTGCCATATCTGCCTGCATCTGGTGTTGATGCTGGATGAAAGGGAGGGTGTGTTGGAGAGTGAGGAAAACAGAAGGGCATGGAACAAAACTTCAGCACAAGTGGTGGAAATTGACAGTGAAAAGCTTTCTTCAGTTAGGCAGACTTACAGGGGAGAGAAAGCCTTTCATTGTCTACAAAATCTTGCCTTGCTGGAGGTCCTCAAGAGTGGAAGAGGTAGCCTCAAGGCAGTACATCTCTGACTTGTATTATTACATTCTAAACACTTAGCTACTGTATCAAATAGTGCACTTCCTCATGGAAGAAAAAGAGGAAGAAGAGGAAAATCGGAAGAATGAAAAAAAAAAAGGCCGATAAAAGTGGAAAAGAAACCGCCTCCATAACCCCTCCTTCTGCCCAAAGAGCTCATGTTAAAGAAAACAGCAAACAGTTATCATCGAATTGTTAAAATTTAACCCCAACCCCTTCGATTGTGATTTAACAGCACACTGGAACAGCATTTTTAGAATTTCAATGGTTAGTCTGCATCACAGAGTACAGTATTAAATCCACCTTAATCCTGTTAAACACAGATATGACTAAAGAGAGTCTCTCTCTTGAAATGGCATTATGACAAAAGCTCTCCAGACTGCAAATTCAATATGGCTAAAAAAAAATCCCTGGATTAATACTGAGTAAACTGCATCAGCATGAGCAGGTTTCAAGAGCAGTTGCTTTCCATATGTTCTGGCATCAGGTTCTTTTGGATTCCATGGTACCAGTCTGCAAATGCTACAGACATTGTTTCTCTTGGTTGCAACTGCTGTTGGATAGTGACCTTCTTTGCTTGCTGATACCAGTTGAGCAGTTGGTATAGTTTCTCCGTGATCTGGTACTGTCTGTTGTTTGCTGGTACCAGATGGATACCAGATGGGGTATTGTGGGCAATGCCTTCTCTGTGTTCCAGTCGCAAAATCACTGCTGAGAGGGTCAGTCTTGTCAGTTAGTTGACTCCTAAGGGCACTTCAAAGCCGTATTTTGAAAAATTTCAACATCTGTTCCTTACTCTGAATGACCTTAAAAATGTTATAGTCATACTTCCCTTTACCTAGGTGTTACTATACGTCTGCAGGAAACTACAACCGTCCAGCAGCTTGCAGACATAAAACTCATTCAATGCTAATGGCAGCTCCAGAAGCTACCACCTCAACTACTCCTGTCAGGACTGAATGTGAAGTATAATCAATATATTATTTTTCTGTGATAGTACCACAATATACAAGTTCAGCGATACAGTAGGGCAGCTTTCAAACAGTACTTTTAGTGGCAAAATGGAATAACAAGAAAACAACTTGAAGTGCTTTTGAACTGTATCAGGGATACCTTAATGCTGAGCACAAAGCATAAGAAGGAGAAGAAAAAAAAGAGAAAAAGCAGTGGAAGAGACCCGTTATAAGCATTAATTTTTAATTTGGGTCTTTCAAGATGTTGACCTGATTGTCAAACTGAAGAGAGAAGTAAAAAGGTCTGTTACTGGTTCTGAATGCTGCTTACCACAATTCCCTCCAATGCTATTTTGTAAGATTTTTTTTCTAAGTTTACTTAAGGAAATACAGGCATGCTTAGTTAAATTACCTATACACTCAGCAGTAGAATAATGTCTGATGGAAAATATAGCTGACATCAAAGCATATTCCCCACCCCCCAATTTGCTTCATAGAGAAGTTATGATAAACAGGTTATGTGTTCCCTAAGGTTACCATGGAAACTCTTTCTTTTCAGGCCATCATCTACAAAGGTAACATTTGCATTAAAATATGATGGAATTTAATTTTTTTGTTAGACTCAAGTGGGGTCATGCTACCGTACAGTATAGCTATTATTTCAAACTTGGGAACATATGTTGAAGGGAAAGATCTATTAATCCCTATAAGCACCTGGGTGACCAATTACTGTTTAATTGCCAACTTGACAGGTATCTCCCTGGCAAATTAACGGAAAATACTTTGAAAATTAGCTTCTAAGGCAAACAGAAATGTTAATACCAGATCTGCTAGTTGGTAGCCACCAAACAGTACTTTATTAATTCCCTGTGTACTCATTCCTCAGGAAACATGGAATTTAGAATGTCAAAATTTTGTTTTGCTGATGGCAAGAGAGATATGTAGGGCACGGTACGGCACGGTCATGTACTCTGAATTATACATGTGTATCACTTTTGTGGAATATATGTTGTAAAATTAAATGTAATTGAAGTAGAGGGATCTATGTTAAATAGAAGCACCAGTGTAGAGTGACTGCAGAGTTAGGCTCTGCTTACCTTGTTTTGAATGACCTAGGGTGAAATGGGACTTCTGACATTGACTTCACATTGGTTAAGATTTAATCCTGATCTTTATCTGCTGCTGCTGTGATTTGTTCTTGGGAATACCTTAATGTGTAAAACTTATCCACTCCTGTCATAATCAGGAGTGCTGACCAGCACCTGGTGACTAAGGGGTTAACTCTGTGCATAACCAGGTATCTGGTCAGTCAATAACAATGCAGGTAGGAATTTCAAACTGGACCAAAGGAGTCTTTATCTTTCCCTCCTTTGTCTGAAAAGCAGAGAAGTTTCTTCCAGGTATTAAGGGAGATGGAAGACACTTCTCTCCCCAAGAAAGGACTTTTTACAATGTGTAAGTAGGGAAAAGTTTAACTAGTCCGTCAGGTTTTGTTGTTTTTCTGGTTTGGGAATTTGGAACAAATGTCTGAGCTGGTTAAGTGTTTTGTCTTTCTTTGTAACTAAGTTTTAACCCACGGGGTTCCTTGAGAATCTTTATCTATTAGTGGCTCTTTCCATCTAGCCACTTTACTATGCTTGCACTGTAGTTTTATTTTGATAATAAAAGTTTGTTTTCTTTTTTTTTTCTAATTAACTGGTACTGGTTGATTTTTGTGTCCTGGAAGGTCTGTCTGTCCTCTGTTTTCCCAACTCCAAGCAAAACGGAGGTTGGGGCAGGGGAGAGTTTTACCTTAGGGAGGCGATTTCCCACGTGATCTCTTCCCTGGTTTTCTTAGAATTACTTGGGTGGTGGCAGCGGATTTCCCCAAATCCAGATATTAGGATTTTGGGGGGAAGTTTTTGTACCAAAGCCTGTTAAGACAAGGTTTTGGGGGTGCTCTTGCGGGGCCCCATTTCTGCATTTGTCATGCCAGAGCGGGGAACAGCCTTGACAACTCCACTTTTCGCCTCCATGTCCCAAAGAAACTACTCTCATGTTAACTGAGTATGTTGAATAATCTACAAAGGGGCACATATTTATGACTAGATTATTCACAATAATGCAATGTATAATAATTATGACAATCACCACTTTTGGCACAGCTGAGATAAAGCTGAGACAGTTAAGAATAGAACAATGTACTCACCATCAAAACTGAACTAAAGAGTATGTCAGCAGAAATCCTGCAATAGTCCCTTTTTTACAGTCATACACATGAATAGCAGATACTGGGGACATTAATATTAATGCAGAATGTAATATACTCTTGGTAACTATTGTGGAGACCTAGCACTTTGGAGTTAAGATATTATACACTATGACCACTTGGACCTTAATGGAGATATAGAGTATCATAGAATCATAGAAGATTAGGGTGGAAAGAGATTTCAGGTGGTCATCTAGTTCAACCCCCTGCTCAAAGAAGAACCAACCGTAACTAAATAATTCCAGCCAGGTTATGTCAAGCCTGGCCTTAAAAATCTCTAAGGACTGAATTTTACCACCTCCTTAGGTAACCCTTTCCAGTGCTTCACCATTCTCCTAGTGAAACAGTTTTTTCCAACTATCCAACCTAGATCTCCCCCACTGCAACTTGAGAGCATTGCTTCTTGTTCTGTCATCTGCCATTAATAAGAATAGCCTACATACATCCTCTTTGGAACTCCCCTTCATATAGTTGAAGGCTGCTATCAAAATCCCCCTCATTCTTCTCTTCTGAAGACAGAATAAACCCAGTTCCCTCAGTCTCTCCTCATAAGTCATGTGCCTCAACCCCCTAATCATTTTCATTGCTCTCTGCTGGACTTTCTCCAATTTGTCCACATCCATTCTGTAGCGGGGGCCCCAACGCTGTATGCAATACTCCAGATGTGGCTTCACCAGTGCTGAATAGAGATATCTGCTGGCAATGCTCCTACTAATGCACCCCAATATGCCATTAGACTTCTTGGCAACAAGGGCACACTGACTCATATCCAGCTTTTGATCTACTGTAATCCCCAGGTCCTTTTCTGCGCAACTGCTGCTTAGCCAGTCGGTCCCCAGCCTGTAGCAGTGCTTGGGATTCTTCCGTCCTAAGTGTAGGACTCTGCACCTGTCCTTGTTGAACTTCAGATTTCTTTTGGTCCAATCTTCCAATTTGTCTAGGTCACTCTGGACCCTATCTCTATCCTACAGCGTTATTTACCACTCCTCCTTGCTTAGGGTCATCCGCAAACTTGCTGAGTGCCAAAAGAGGAAGTTACTCACCCTGTGCAGTAACGATGGCTCTTCAAGGTGTGTTTCCCTGTGTGTGCTCCACTTCAGGTGTCAGGCTCATCCCAGCGCCGCAGGTCGGAGAGTTGTGAGCCGTAGTCCAGCCGGACAGTGCATGAGCGGGAGGCGTCACGCGCCCTTCGCGCTGTTTCTGAGCGCATGCCCAGTCCACCTCCCACCAGTTCCATCTAGTCAGTAAAGATGTGAAATACAGTAAGAGGGGAGGAGGGCGGGTCGTGGAGCACCCATGGGGACACATACATCGAAGAACGGTCGTTACTGCACAGGGTGAGTAACTTCCTCTTCTTCTTTGGGTAGTGTCCCCGTGGGTGCTCCACTTCAGGTGATTGTAGAGCAGTAGTTTATTTAATGGAGGTGGGAATACTCTTATACATTCATCGCTGTAGACAGCACTGCAGATGCCACCATTGTGTCACGTACGAGAGTATCGATGGCATAGTGCTTGGCAAAGGTAATGTCCGAGGACCAAGTTGCCACTCGCCATATATCTTGTAGTGGGACCCCTTTGAGGAATGCTGTGGATGCTGAGGTTGCCCTGGTTGAATGAGCTTTCAACTTGATTGGCGGGTCTTTGTTGAGTAGCGAGTAGCAACGAGAGATGCAGTTGACGATCAGTTTAGAAATGCGTTGAGCTGATAATGGTTGGCCCTTGGAGTGCTCTGACTTGGAGAGTAGTAGACGTTCTGATTGACGAAAGGGCTACATTCTCTTGAAGTAAAAGGCCAAAGCTCTGCGTACGTCTAGTGTGTGTAACCAAGCTTCTTGATTAGAGGAATGAGGTTTAGGGCAAAACGTTGGGAGGACTATGAGTTCATTGATATGGAACTCCGAGTTTACTTTCGGCAGGAATTTGGGATGCAGACGAAGTATTATGCCCTGTTTAGTGACCATGATGTATGCTGATAACACCACCAGTTCCCCAACCCAGTGCACAGAAGTGATCGCTAGTAAGAAGGTAATTTTCATCGTGAGGGTTGGGAAGTCACAGGTTGCCAATGGTTCAAATGGGGGGTAAGTAAGCATGTCCAGAACTAGCCTGAGGTCCCACAGGGGTGTAGGGTGTCTCCTTGGAGGGTATAGGTTGTGTAGGCTTTTCAAGAAGTGCTTGGCTATGGGGTGGGCGAATATGGAATGAGCGTCGAGAGGTGGTCTGGAAGCGGAAATCGCCGCTAGATACACTCTTATAGATGATAATGCCAGGCCCGTTCATTGCAGATGGAGGAGGAAGTCGAGGATGTGATGGATGGCAGAGTGTAGTGAATCCAGGTTCCTATCAACACACCAGGATTGGAAGTGCCACCATTTATACAGGTAAGATGTGCGTGTAGAGTCACGTCTGCTATGCATGAGTACGTGCTGTACCTCCTCAGAACAAGTCAGTTCTGCAAGATGTAACCAGCTATGAGCCATGCCATGAGATGGAGGCAATCGAGATGAGAGTGTACGTGTGGGAGCATTCCCTGTGTGAGTAAATCGGGGCGCTGTGGCAGATGGTATGGAGGGCACAAGGAGATTCGAAAGATTGTCGGGAGCCACATCTGCCTGGGCCAGTACGGGGCTATGAGAATGATTGTGGCTTTGTCTGATAAGGCCTTCTCCAGGACTTTTGGGAGAAGAGGAATTGGTGGGAAGACATAAAGCAGGCCGTGGTTCCAGCTAAGTAGAAATGCATCCCCAAGAGAATTTGGTCTGATTCCCACTCTGGAGCAATATCTGGGGCACTTGGTGTTGTTGTGCGTAGCGAACAGGTCTATATTGGGATACCCCCAGCATTGGAAGATATGGTTGGCTATGTCCTGGTTGAGTTCCCACTCACGTTGCGGGAAAAACTGTCTGCTGAGAGTATCGGCGATCGTGTTGTCCTTGCCAGGAAGATATGAGGCTAGGATGGTGACCCCGTGGTGAATGCACCAGTTCCACAATTTTATCCCTTCCCTGCATAGAGCTCTGGATCACGCTCCGCCTTGGCAGTTGATATAATATACTGCCGTAATGTTGTCTGTCAGGACTTGAACGGTACAATCACGAACAATGGTGGTGAAATGCTTGCACGCATTGAATATTGCCCTTAGTTCTAACAAATGTATGTGTTGTAGAGATTCTTGAGGACTCCACTTCCCTTGGGCGTGGGAGTCTCCGCAGTGGGCTCCCCATCCGAGGAGGGAGGCATCTGTTGTGAGCTGGACTGAGGGTTATGGCCGGTGAAAGGAGACCCCCTTGAGCATGTTGTCGGGTGATGTCCACCAGCTGAGGGAGTCCTTTACTGTGATAGGCACTGGAACTGTTCTGTGCACGTCGTGGTTGCGTGGACGATAGATCGAAGCTATCCAGTACTGGAGGGACCTGAGGTGTAGTCTGGCGTGTTGAACCACATAGGTGGTCGCTGCCATGTGTCCCATGAGTTATAGGCAGGTAAGTATGGGTACCTTTGGGCTGATGCGCAGGGTTTGAACGAGTATGGTATGGAATCTGGTTACTGGAAGGTAGGCCCTGGCCATTGAAGAATCTAACTGGGCCCCAGTGAACTCGAGGGACCTCTGAGGTGTGAGTGATGACTTTGGGTAGTTTATCACAATGACGAGGGCTTCGAACAGAGCCTTTGTGACGCCTGTGGCACGTGCAGCATATTCGAAGGAGTGTGCCTTGATGAGGCAGTCGTCTAAATATGGAAATATCATAATGCCGTGTTTGCGTAGGTGTGCTGCTACGACTGTGAGAGCTTTTGAAAAGACCCTGGGTGCCGATGATAGGCCAAATGGGAGGACCCTGTAATGGAAGTGGTCCGTACCTACAAGGAATCTCAGGAAACGTCTGTGAGCCAGGTGTATTGTTACATGAAAATATGCGTCCTGTAAGTCGAGGGACGTAAACCAATCCTCTTCGTCGAGTTGTGGAATAATAGTGGCTAATGTGATAATTTTGAATCTGGTTTTCCGAAGGCAGCGATTGAGACCTCGGAGATCCAGAATGGGCCTCCATCCCCCTGATTTTTTCTCTGTTAGGAAATAACGGGAGTAGAACCCCTTGCCATGAAACTGATGTGGCACTCCCTCCACAGCCCCAATGTCTATTAGGTGCAGGACTTCTTGCATCAATAGGCTGTCATGAGAGGGGTCCCTGAAGAGGGATGGGTAGGGAGGGGTGGTTGGGGGAGGAGAGAGAAAGGGAATCGTATAGCCTGATGTGATTAGCTCTGGAACCCAATAGTCGGTGGTGATGGCGAACCACTTGTGTTGGTAGGGTTGTAGCCTGTGATGAAATAGGTTCAATGGTGGCTCGTGGGTAAGAGGAATGGTCTGCAGTCTCTCGACTATCCCGTCAAACTAGCTGCCTGGTGTTCGTCGGCTTGCCAGTCTGAGGGCATCGTTTTTGTTGGCGTGGTCTTCCCTGTTGTTGAGGGCCGTATGGTCTAGACCTCTGTGTGGGATAGGAGAAAGGTCTCTGTCTGGCATACGGTGTATATCTTTTTCTGCAGTAAGGTGGTGTGTACATCCCAAGGGTTCTGAGTGTTGTTCTTGTATCTTTACCGGAATGTAGTACTTGATCTGTTCTTTCCACAAACAAGCTCTATCTATCAAAAGGCAGATCCTCAACTTTGGTCTGTAACTCCTTGGGGACCGCTGCCTATTGGAGCCAGGAGGATCTGCGCATCACTACAGAAGTAGCTGTAGTGTGTCCTGCTGCATCTGCTATGTCCAGGTCGATCTGCAGCACCACTCTCGAAGATGTATAGCCTTCCTGTACTATGGCATTCAGTAGCTGCCATTTATCCTCCGGGATATGTGGAATAAGGGCTGTCAGTTTTGTGTAGTTGTTGAAGTTATGATTAGACAACAAGACCGCATAGTTTGCCATTCTGAGGGTAAGCGTTGTGGCGTAGACGACCTTCCTCCTGAAGGGATCGAGTCGCTTCCCTTCCTTATCAGAGTCCGGATTTCTGTACTGGGGAGTCTTTGCTCTCTGTTGGGCAGCATCCATTACCATTGAATTGGGCTGAAGATGCATAAAAAGAAACTCCATGCCTTTGGATGGCACAAAGTATTTCTTGTCTGTTCTTTTGTTTGTTGGTTGAGCAGAGGCTGGAGTTTGCCATATCTTGTTCGCAATTTCCTCGTCCAGGGGTAATGCAATCTTAGACTTCTGGGAAGGCTGAAGGTTTTTTCAGGAGCCCGTATTGTTTTTGTTGTACTTGAAGGAGTTGTTTCTCCTGCGAGTCGGCCACTCTTTTAAAAAGATCATGGAATTGGCGCAGGTCATCTGTAGGGGATGAATTGCCGGGAAACATAGCATCGTCTGGGGAAGAGGATGACTGGTCAGTGGGTGATTCATCGTTAGACTGGTTTTGCTGTGTTTGAGTAGTCGGAGAAGTAGGTTGATGTGGTGGTAGTGTGTTTCCTGAAGGTGTGGGAGGTCTCGTGGGCACTTCTGATGATGTAGGTGGTCTACTATGAGACCGTTGGCTTGCACGATGGCTAGGGGACCTGGAATGTAAGCGTTTGGTAAGGTAGTGGTGGCGACTGTAATAATGGCCATACTCATGGTGGTGTCTTGGGGAGTAGTAGGGTGAATAAGTTCTCCTGGTGGAGTGATAGATCGTCTAGATAGATCTAGAACAAGACGATCTAGTTGGTGACCTTGGTGATCTACTCCGTGAGTGTGACTGGTACCGGGATCTCCAGTGTCGATAAGGTGAGTACGAGTACTGGTGTGAGTAGCTGCAGTGATGTTTCACTGATCTGGAATGGATGTCGTCACGGGACCGCACCGGAAGTGGGGATGGAGATTGGGGCTGTGGTGAGAAAGCCGACGCTCCTGGACTCGGGGATGGTGTTAGTACCATAGAGGTGAGAGGATTATATATAGGTGAGAGGATTATTCTAGCAGTGGGTGGGTGAGATTCTGTGGCCTGCATTGTGCAGGGGGTCAGACTAGATGATCAAAATGGTCCCTTCTGACCTTAAAGTCTATGAGTACCCTCCTAGATTTATGTCTCACCTTTTGGTGTACTGGAGGCGAATATTCCTGCTCCTGCAGTGCAGTCTGAGCTGGTGCCGCTGTCGGTGCCGCGTCAGGAGAATCCGGTGCTGAAGGGCTCAGTGCCGGTGTTACAGGTGGAGCCGTGGGGCTTCGTGCCGAACTTCCCCGCGATGAGGGAGAGCTCGGGTCTGCTGCTGGTGCCGAGAGGGTTGGCGCTGCGGGCGGTGCCAATGCAGTCGGCGCAGCTGTAGGTGGAGTCAGTGCCGCTGGCCGTGGTGCTAAATGCAGTGCTGATGGCATAGATTGTCTCCTCGGTGCCGAATCTGCTCTGGGTACTGCAGGCACCATCGGTGCTGAGGCTTTGGATAGTGCTGCGCTCAGTGCCAAGGTACACCAGCTTGCGGGATGCTTTTCCGTGAGGTGAACTGAGGTTGCTCCCAATGTGCCAGGATTATCTCCCACACTCAGTCTCATAGAGGATGAGTGGCGGGGAGGGGACGGCTTACTTCTTGCCATGGGTGGGTAGTTATGCCTCACCCGGTTTGATAGCTCTGGCGTGGAGGCACTAGGTTGTGGAGGCTGCAGGGCCCTGTTGAAGAGGAGCATTTTTAGCCGCATTTCACGGTCTCTTCCGGCCCTTGCCATCAGCTTGGTACAATGTGGGCATTTTTGAGGAATGTGCCCTTCTCCCAAGCATTTTATACAGCTCGAGTGCCCGTCCAATGCGGGCATCGGGTCTCGGCACTCTGTACATTTTTTGAAGCCAGGTGACCCCGGCATGGTTATAAGTATGGAGTAAAGGGTTCTATACAGAGGGAATAACAAAAAAAAGGTATTTTTTAAAACTCTAATAACTATATTAACTAATTAACTAACTGTATGACTAAAATTATTACTAAAACTATGACTACAGCTATCTAATACGAATTTTTTTCCCCTCAGGTTTAAGGAGACGCAGTTCGCTCTGCCTGAGACTGTGGATGGTTAGGAGGAACTGGTGGGAGCCGGACTGCACACGCGCTCAGAATCAGCACGAAGGGCGTGCGACGCCTCCCGCGCATGCACAGTCCAGCTGGACTACGGCTGACAACTCTCTGACCTGCAGCGCCGGGATGAGCCCGACACCGGAAGTGAAGCACCCATGGGGACACTACCCGAAGAAGAACCAACTAGTCATCCAGATCACTGTTAGTAGTAGGAATAGAACCCATATCCTTCTGCTCTAAAAAACATTCAATCCTCTACCATTCAAGTTAAAGCAGAATTTCATTAGATATTACCAGTGGGGGACATATGACCTGCAATTCAGCAGCAGCAGATAATCCCCACAACAGTGGGCTCAGAGACACATTCATATTCATTAGACCATTATTTAAATCAATAGAACAGAAAAAGGTAGCAAAAACATAAACTGTGGCATTTGACATGCTAATTGCCAAATAAATAAATGGTTGATCTGCAAGTATCATAAAAAGACAAAAATCAGCTTAACATCAAAGTTGATTCCTCAGATCATGTTACTTTGAACAAGTGTCTATTATCATGACTCAGACAGAGTCCTTTATTTGTAGTGGTAAATTCCTAAGCACAGAGACTTTAAAAAAAATCCAATTTACTAAAGCATACATAGACATTCAAAAAGATTTTTAAAATTAGAAATGCAAACAAAAAGAATTCACTAGGTGGAATGTTTTTAAATTAGATATTTGCATTGTTGTGGTTGTCATGTTAGACTCAGGCTATCTGAAACAAAAAGAGTGAGGTAATTCCATTTATTGAACCAACATCTGCTGGTGAAAGAGACAAGCTTTTCAGCTTCACAGAGCTCTGTGGTGATCTGAAGGAAGAGATCTTGAAGCTCAAAAGTTTCTCTCTTTCACCAACAAAAGTTGTTCCAACAGAAGATATTACCTCATCCACCATGTCTCCCTTTTCATTAGATCACATTTTCAGCATAAAGGGGTCAGTGCTCCTTTTTCCTAGCTCCTAGTGACAACTGTCGTTGGTCACAGAAATGTGGACTGAAAATTGAAAAAGAGAACAAGTCTCCGAGAGAAGAGCCACAGTCATGTAATGCATTAGCCTGACCTGGTAAATGGAGTTTTCTTCTCCATTTGGGTACTATATTTTAATGCTGTCTTGTTATTAGACTAGCATCTGCACTAAAAACCTTACACTAGAACTGATACATTTATCCATCCAATCTCTCATTGTCTGAGTCAGTTACTTTATATTTCATTCTAAATAATTATAACAAAGTTGCTTGTTTGTTGAGAAAAAAAATCACGTCTCTATATATTCACAGATAATTGCTTATACACAACATCCAGCTATACATTCTAATTACTTTTCACATCTTTGCAGTGAAGAAATCTTGAACTCTTTAGTGTTCTCAGCTGCCTGACAAGAACATCACCACAATACTTTTAACATTCAGTGCCACTGGACTTGTGGCTCTGATGTAATTTAACAAACAGTTCTGCAAATGCATTTTGCAATGAACATTTCCTTCACTAAAACTGTAAAAAGGTGAGTCCAAAAATTATTTTGAAAATATATTCTAAAATATCTTCAATAGTCACATATTTAACTATCACTATTTTATTTTTACAAATCATAGAGCTGTACTTTGGCATGCTCTCACTGAAATTGTTGCTCTGCATGACCCAACTCATTTTGGCTTCTACTTTATTCCATGAGTTCTGTATAAACCACTGTGGGCTGCTGCACGGAGGTTATTCGAAAGCTGCTTTCAGTTACCTTAAATGGACAAAGTTTTGAAAGTCTTTACTCAAAATGCCTATTGATGTCAGGAAGCGTTCCTAAATAAGAACTGCAGGAATATGGACCAACATTTACCTTCTCAGTGTACAGTAGCTAAATAATGATTTCCTGGATCTTCAGTGAGACATGTTAGGGAACTTGACAGAGCAGTATCACATAAAAAATAAAAGCATACAACACAAGAGAAATTTATTTAGACCATTGCTAGAGTTAGAAGCCAAATCATAGGGGTTTTTTTTTACATACAATATATGTTTAATATTAAAAGTAAAGCCCTTTGCAACGTCCTACCATATGGGAATCTGACTTTGAGCCTTGATTTTGGTCTATCAGACCCCAACCTAAGCTCCACATGCTCCTTGCAGGGCAGAAGAAACTTCGCTCACTCCCCCGCCCCCAGACCAATCAGGGCCTGGGGGCGGGGGAGTGCGCGCACAAAGTTTCCTCTGTCCTGCCCCTGCCCTGCAAGGAGTGTGTGGTGCTTCTAAACGCTGCGTTCTCCCCTGCCCCCAAGCTCTAATTGGCCTGGGGGCAGAAGGGCGAGCGTGTGAAGTCACTTAGGGGGAACCTCGGGGGGGGGGGGGAACTTCACATGCTCTCCCACCCCCAGACCAATCGTGGTCTGGGGGTGGGGAAGCGGAGAAGTATCCCAGCCCCGCCCCTTCTACTTGGGGCCCCGCCCCTTCCAGTGCAGCCCAGGGCCACTTCAAAAATTTCTGAAGTGGTCCCCAATAAAAAATTATTGCCCACCCCTGGTGTAGATCATCCCTGACAGTTGTCTGACTAACGTGCTCTTAAATATCTCTAGTGATGGAGATTCTACAACCCCCGCTAGGCAATTTATCACAGTGTTTAACCACCCTGACAGGCAGGAAGTTTTTCCTGATGTCCAACCAAAACATCCCTTGCTGCAATTTAAGCCCATTGCTTATTGACCTATTATCAGAGGCCAAGGAGAACATTTTTTCTTCCTCCTCCTTGTAACATCCTTTTAGATACTTGAAAACTGCTATCATGTCCCCTCTCAGCCTTCTTTTTTCTAAACTAAACAAGCCCAATTCTTTCAGTCTTCTATCACAGGTCATGTTCTCTAGATCTTAAATCATTTTTGTTGCTCTTCTCTAGACTTGCTCACAACACTCCTCTTAATGCATCCCAGAATCATGCCTGCTTTTTTTGCCAGTGTCACACTGTTGACTCATGTTCAGAACTGGACACAATACTCCAACTGAGAGGCCTAACTAGTGCAGAGTAGAGTAGAAGAATGACTTCTCTTGTCTTGCTCACAACAATCCTGTTAATGCATCCCAGAATCATGTCTGCTTTTTTTGCAACAGTGTCACACTGTTGTCTCATGTTTAACTTGTCGTCCACTATGACCCCTAAATCGTCTTCAGCAGTACTCCTTCCTAGACAATCACTTCCCATTCTGTATGTGTGAAACTGGTTGTTCCTTCCTAAGTGAAGTACTTTGCATTTGTCCTTATTAATCTTTATCCTGTTTATCTCAGACCATTTCTCCAGTTTGTCCAGAATATTTTGTAGTCAGAATTGTGAGAAGTTGTATTTGAAGCTGTGGTATGTGCGGCATTGACTTGATGGAGGTCAGAAACTGAGCTGTTGTACAAGGCAGGAGTACATTTCTGCAAGGGGAAGGGAAGGTTCAAAGAGAAATACTAGCTCTGGCAACTTCTTCATGAAGGCTCAAAATTAAAACCCCAATCCTCTTTTAACTTCTCAGTGATTCATGCTCTATTGTATAAGAGGCCAGCCTAAGAAGGGGCATATTTATAAGTGCATATGCAGACACACTCGTGTATGGAAACATGTCTTAGAGAGGTAGCTGTGTTAGCTACCTGCTGGATTTTCTAAGAACCACTCCACACATGAGTAAAAACAATGAGGAGTCCTGTGGCACCTTAAAGAGTAACATTTTATTTGGGCATCAGCTTTCATGGGCAAAATTCATGAAAACAAAGTGAGTTTTTGCCCACAAAAGCCCATGCCCCAATAAATCTGTTAGTCTTTAAGGTGTCACGGGTCTCCTAATTGTTTTTACTCATATATTGAGTGATTCTTAGAAAATCCAGTAGGTGGCTGAACTAGAGATAGTTTGTTTAAAAAACAAAACAAAAACACACCACCTTCTCAAAAAGGCTGCTATCTTACCACTCAGATAAACCACATGGCCCCACTAGCAAATACAACCCCACAAGGTCCAAGCTTTAAAAGGGCCATTTTTCTGCACGCAGAAAAAATGTGCCCCCAATTACATGCAAATGCCTGTTTCAGCATACAAGTGCTTATGCATCCCATGGCATAATCACTTATTCAGTAACTCCACGGATCATCTAAATCACCAATTAGATGTTTGGTTTTGATGTCCCTTAAACAATTTAAGCTAAGTGGCTTCATTTGTACTTAAAAATTATAAAATAAACCTCTAGGGTTCTTAATAATAATCAACACATACAGCAGCTGTCATGTTTTTTGTGATATTGTGCTCAAATTCTCAGTTTGGGAGAGACGAGATGATCGTTCACTAACTGCAAGAGATATGACCACTGCAGCATGTGTTAATATATTAAGTTCTCTTGAGTGTGCTGGGAGCTCTTTAAAGATGACTTCATCCATAAATATGAGAGTCATTGCTGATGTGTCAAAGTTGTAGTCAGCAGTAAGCAAAGTAAAGAAACAGGATATTGTTTGCTTCCGTGTATTTAAATCATTTACTTGTAGGATGTAAGAGAGAAGCTTTAATATTTGCTCGCCTTGAACTCCAACATCTACATTTATATATTGCAAAAAGCAGTATCTTGAGTTTTCAGAATAAGCGACACTACGTATTATTGGAACTCAGCATAGTTTTTAAGGCATGAATGCTACCCCTATGGAGTTTATTAAGATGATATGTAACAGTACTGACAATGTAAGCTAAGAGCCAACAGCATTTCAGATTCTGCTCTGGTTTAGATATTCTGTGCCTAATTCAATGTGGGCATAAGTAGGAGTGACTCCAAAGAAGGTTAGGGAATTATTCGTGCTTACCACTGCTAATCGGGTGAATTTAGGTTTTCCTGTGTGTCCTTTCTGGAACAGTTTTTTTTTTTTTCACATGAGGTTTGACTAAGATTTTACCACAACAATCTTCCTCCATTCCCCAAAAACCAGAATCTCATTGCTTAGAGCAGATGACATCGTTTCTGAATTATCCCAATCCAAACTCTTCACAGGCCAGACAAAATCGCAGGAAAGTTCTTGATTGGTAAAACACATTTTAATAGGAGGTTTTAATCTTCACTATTAATAGGATGCTTTTGTAACACCACAAATATTTCTGAATGCTATTTTTCAAAGTTGCTTAATTCTAAATGAGTTTTCTTTTCCACTAAAAAGAATTAAATTGCATCCAACTGTGCAGTAGTCAGCAGCCGTTCAGAAAATCTGGAATTCATAGGCGCTCTCCTATGGTTTCCCATAGTATATAAAATTGACATTTCTCCCATTGCACTAGAAGACAGGAATGTTATTATTCTAGAAGTTGGAATTTTGGTTTTTAACCAGGATCCAACACAAACGTTTGTGGTTTTTGGGAACCTAACCTGCTCTAAACTCAACATCCTGAAGCTGGAATTAATTGCTCATTAAAACACAAAATGCTCCTTTTCCACTTCAAGTAAGTATAGAACCTTTTGACACGATATGGAAAAATAATGCAGTTCTCAAACTTCCTTTTCTCTGTCTGATTTTTTTTTGGTTTGGACCCTTGCCAGATGCACAACAAACTGCTTGGCCTTTAACACAAATGGGTATGATTTTTTTTAACCTTAATTGGGAACTGACAAAACCCAGATCATTGCATATTTGCTTGAATCGAAACCTGTTGATAGATAGTATATTAAGGCCCGGTGCACAGATCTGAGTAGAGATTCCCTTTCATTTTCTGTCAACATATAAAGCTCATTTGTAAATTAGGATAAAAAGTTATAAGATCTACTGTATACAAGGTATCATATAGGATATTGTCAGGTTGCTGCAGTTACCTACAGGTGAAAAATCACACTCAATTAGTAATGAGTTCTATGCAGTCCTTGGAAGAACATGATCAAAACAAGGCTGTGGGAAGAATTTAATGTCAAAGTGAAGACAGAACTGAAATTTTAAGTAACAGGATTGGTATGAAATCTGTGAAACAATCCAGGTAAATCCTCAAATAGGTTATTTATTCTGAGTTTTTCATACTTGTGAACTGTCTTTCTCATATGTACACACACTTTATTGCCTTATTGAACATTCCTTTTCCCTAATTTTTATTTTCTTGTTTTAGTGAAGCAATGGGAAAGACAGCATCCATAAAATGCTCCTGCTGTAACTCCCTCCAATTCCTAATGGGACTGTCTTAAGTCCCCATCGCCCATCTCTAACAAAGTTCCCTTTGATCAGCAGGTTCAATTTAAGTCAATGAGAATCTCTAATGGGCTTTGATCAGGCTCTTAAACCAATATTTTCATGAAAACGTGCACTATTTAACTTGCACACGCATGCACACACTTACTGAAATGAGAACCAATATTCTCCAGTAATGCACCCAATCTATTACCAGTGGACTTCAGTTTTATCAATGAAAATAAAGCAACATACATTTTTTCCTGTTTACTTTCTAGTCAACATCTCTTTTTACTTAATTGGGCCTAGAGAAGTAAAAAAATGTTTCACTTTAAACCATTTAACCCTTATAAATCTGCCTTATGTTTTCCTCAGAGTTATGAAGTTGGACAGAGAGAGACAGAGAGAGAGAGACCAACCAAAAAACGAAAAACCAAACAAAAAATAAAAAAGAAACAAAGTAGCTGGAAATAATTTTGAAGTCTTATACTAGATAGGACAAACTGTGCCATATAAATGTATCTTTTTATGTAGACATGCTAAACTGAATTATTCAGCTGTTCCTTAGAAAAAGAAAAAAAAAACAGACTGAGGAGGGAGAGCTGAAAAAGAGCGAGGGAACAAAAATATATACAACAACAAATGAGAAGAACAGAGGCGAATTGAATGAAGAGAGACTAGCAACCTTATTTAAAATGAATTTTTGACCTTATTTTTAAAACATTTATGGATCCCAATTGCCTGTCATGAGATTATGTTCCCTTACAATGCTGGCTTTTCAGCTGGCTCTGCACTTTAACTTGATTTATCCCATTTTTTAAAAAGTGGATTGTTAGAAATACCCTTTCTACCAGAAATTGTCCCATTACAGTGTCAGCTAAAGGCCACTTGTCAATGTCAGCTTTATAAGATAGAAATGTGCGGCAAGAGCTCTCAGACTTATTTTTGGAGGATAATCCCCAATGTCCATCTCTGAACCCACTGCTTTGCTGTGGATAGTGTCTTCTTAAATTATTGTATGTTATTTTCTAATTTATCTGAATATTTCATTAGATGGTGTATAGTGATTACAGCAGCTGCTGCACATTAGCAAGACATCTTAAAGGAAAGCTGGCTTGGATATCATGCTGACTGACAAAAGCATAATATTAAGCTTACCTAGTATTAAAAATACATGAGGAGGCCTCTCCTCTTCTCCAGCTGTGAGAAGAAAAGCCCATGAAGCTCATAACAGCAGGATTTCCTCCTGCTCAGCTGCCTCCTGCCTCTTTAAGGGAGAGATCTGACTAAAGTGAGTTTTTATTCATTTACAGTGATGGAATTAGTCATCAGATTGTCTCTTTGCTGGTGAATAGAGGCTGAGTAAAGCAGCTGTTACTCATACCAGCAGTGTAATGGCCCTAAATCAGAGGGCTGCTCTTGAACTACCAACAAGTGTGAGGAGAAATGGAGCATCAGCCACTATTTTTCCTGGACCAGCAACAGTAAACTGGGGATGGAAAGACTGAGGGAAACAGGAGATTTCACTCGAATATCCTCCCAGTTGTTGGCACTTTTTAGACAAGGTCAGGCGCCTTTGAGACTTTACAAGTGACTTCAACTGGCTGAACTATTAAGGTGTTGCAACAAACTTCTGCCATCAAGGTAGAGTATAGAACAGACAATAGATAGCAGGTCTTCCTCTCAACAAAAACAGTTAAAAATTCATGCCTTAGAAAGAAGAACAGAAACAATTTTGATGCCACTAATATTAATCAATCTAAGACTGAGAGCTTTAAAGCTCTCTTGAGTACTTTGATTAAGGACATCTTGACTCACAGGAAAAACGAAACTTTGGAAATCAGTGATCTTTGGGCATTACATTTAATAGAAAAGACTTAAAAGGGATTACCTGTAAGGGACCTTTGTGAATCTTTGGAAATTATATTGGGCCATAAATCTGAACCTCTTCGGAAGGGTAATAAAGCCTTATCAGTTTCAGCTAAGAAATAGAAATCCTCAGTTTGCTCTAGGTGCCTCACTGCCCAGGTATGAAGCAACTGCCAAGTCACTGATTGTTTCTTTAGCCTCTGTCTTCGATAGACAGACATTTAATTTATATTATAAATTTCGTTTGTAAACAGATTTTTTTAAAACAAAGAATGGAAATGTAATAGATTCTCAAATTTGGTTCACAGACTTCAACTCCACAAACTGCTTGGGATATTTCTGAAATTAACTCAGAAAAATTGTAGCTTTATACAATGTCACACATACGTAATATATATTTTGTGATTGTGATAAAGCCAAATTCTGCTTTTGTTTTGTTCTTTTAGGAACATAAGCACAGTGACTGAAGATTTCAATTCCTTATTCTAACTGATAAACTGGCAAGTTTGGGGAATACTGGAAACACTGATGATATTGATACAGATTGGACCTCACTGGCCTGGCACCCTCGGGACCTGAGCAGTCCTGGATGAGGGAATTTGCCAGACCAGGGAAGGACCCCTGCCTCTGCCCCCCTCAGCCTGCCACCCCTCCCTGCCACTGGCTCCTTCGGCCCCACTGTTAGCCAGGTAACACAACTGCCCCGGCCCTGCTGCCATAATTGCTGCTCCAGCCCCACTACTGGCATGGCAGGCCTGGCCCTGCTGCTGTGGCACCAGTTCCACTGCCAGCCAGTATGCGGCGCCAATTGGGCTGCTGACCTACGGCAGACCCAGACAGGCTTCCCCTGCTGGGATGCTGTGGCATGGCCTTATTTCCAGCCAGGATGCCTCGGCACAACCCCACTGCTGGGTTGGCATGCACTGACTGCCCTGGCCTCACTACCACCACCGGTCTGCTGAGCGCCTGGCCCCACTACCACCAGCCTCGTCTTTTGCAGGGCTCTCAGATGCTGGCCCTCCTATCCTGGGCCTCTCTCATTCAGCAACATGTGGGGTCCTGCTGGACCCCGGATGTTGCTGGACAAGTGAGCCCTGGTTTAGGGAGGTGTCACCTATACTTATAACATTAAATTATGCTTGCGTTCTAACAATTTTTAAATTGTTATATGTTTGTTTTTTGAAATAATGTTTGAATTTAGCTTAAATTGCAGCATGTTGTATAGCATGCCAGAGATTTGCATGTCTGAATATTGATTGGCTTCATTTATTTTTAGAGACAGAGCGCACACCTGGAATTCTTGCTCAGGAAGAATTCAGAGAACTGCAGGACTGACTCCATAATGGTCTCCTATGATATTAAGATAAACCATATATTTAAGGCATCAGAGGAGTCAGGAGCACTGCATTCAATTGGTGGCTCTATCCCACACTGGTATGGTACACCTTTGGACACTCATTGCACTTTGTTCCCCACCATTCATAGCTGTAATAAGGGGAAAGTGTTATTTTCCTACTAGATGCATTAATAGACTAAATTCAATCCTATTGGGAAAGTATGGGGAGATCCTCTGAGTGGAGGCTCTATAAAAGGGCAAAGCATTAATTTTTTCACTTAAAAACAATGTGACCAGGGGACACAAGGGAAGCATCTGGCCCAGACTATAAGGACCATGGCACAGGTATGAAACGGAAGGGTGTAACTAACCTTGGCCCCCACACTTGTGCCTCCTTATTTCCACCTAGCATTCAGGCACAATTTGAGTCTGTCACCCCATACAGCAATAGCAGGATGAGCAGATGGACCATACTGCATCCTCCTAAGAGATCTAGTGCAACCTTGTGTGTCTCAACATTTTAGGAGAAATCATGCTGGCTGGGAACCTTCTTGGAAGTTGCCTCTGGGCCAGTGCTTACATCTAATGCCAGATCTACACTATGGGAGAAAGTCGACCTAAGATACTCAACTGCTGCTACATGAAGAGCATAGCTAGAGTCGATGTACCTTAGACTGAGTTTTCGCAGCATCCCACTGCAGGAGGTGGGGGTGCCATCAGCGGTCAATTTAGCAAGTCCTTACTGGATTCACTAAACTGAACCTTGGAGATTGATCACCACAGCATCGATCTCCTGGTAAGTGGAGACAAGCCCTAACAGCAGGTAGACATGACAACATTTGAAATGTCTCATTTTCAAGTAGAGTTTAATTAATATAAATGATTTGTTTGATGGGCTGGAGTTACTTACAAAATCCAAATATTCATGTGAAACTGACATAGAGACAAAGTTTCTGGAAAACAAAACCAAACCAGCCAGTGTCTTCTGCAAGCTTTCCATATGGCAAAAAGATTTGCTGGTTAGCATTTTGCTGCAAACCTACCCAGTATTGATCATAATCAGATGGCCGTGTTCTCATCTCATCATCCTCATAGAAAGGTAAGCCGTCTCGCCTGGCTTGGTGATATTCCTTCCGTAACTTCTGGATGCGGTCTGCATTCCCAACAGCTGGACAGCCACTGGAAAATAAAATAATAAATTACATATGTACCATGCCCATCCCCCATATAAGGCTGGTACAATGTGATAAACATACCAGGCAGCTCTGATCCTTTCACCTGCATTTTGCATTCATTCCTAAGAACAATTGACATATGGCTACTATATTTAAATAAACAATGAAATAATTATAAACCACAGAAATATTTACTTTTTCACTCTAAATATGGAATCTTCCTTGACATTGCATTTGGCTGAGGTAATCAATGGGTGGCATTCAGATCTGGAGCATGACAAGCCTTTTAGTCTAATATTTCATTAGCTCTCAGAGATAGGAACAAACAGTTCTATACCATAAAAAAGGCGTGAAACCCACCCTCAATTACAAAAAAAACCCTAACTAGCTTTTTTTTCTAGCCTTGAGAAATAGAAACCTAAAATCATGACATTATTACATATGAAAGAGTAGCATCTGATAATTCTGAATGTTTGTAAAATGTATTTGACCTTAATACTGCAAAGACTTACGTATGTGCAGAACTTTATGAATGGAGACTAGTTGCAATCGAGTCAATGGAATGACTCTCAATGCATGAGTTCAGCACATGCATAAGTCTCTGCAGGAGTAGGG
Organism: Pelochelys cantorii; assembly: GCA_032595735.1. Taxonomy (NCBI): domain Eukaryota; kingdom Metazoa; phylum Chordata; order Testudines; family Trionychidae; genus Pelochelys; species Pelochelys cantorii. The sequence goes on along the minus strand of CM064332.1, from coordinate 64,897,293 downwards.
ATGAATACATTTTACAAACATTCAAAATGGCCCGATGCTTCTTTTCCATGTATAATAATATTACTATTTTATAGGTTGACTTTTTTCCTGTTTCCCAGGGTTAGAACATTAGAAGCACTGTCTACATACATATTTTTAGAGTACTAGCACAAAGCCTGCTTGTCCAAGTCTATGGAATGTTTCTAAAACAGATATTTTGCAACATACAGTATATGGGACTGTAAGAGGTTGTCTGTAAGCGAGAAAAGGCTTTTCTCCCAAGGCCTCAGAGTGAGGGATCATTTTCCAAGATGGGTTGTACATTGTGTATAATGCGTTGGAGGGGTCTGAGTTGTGGACTGTAGGTAACAGCAAGAGGAGTTCTGTTATTTTCTCTTTTGGGTCTGTTTTGAAGTAGTTCATGTCTGGGTACTTTTTTGGCTCTGTGACCATCTTGGAAAATGATCCCTCACTCTCAGAGGCCTTGGGAGAAAAGCCTATTCTCGCTTATAGACAACCCCCCAACTTGAAACAAATTCTTTCCAGTAACCATGCCACACAGCCACATCATAAGTATCCAGGAGCCCAGCTCTCCAACCAAACACGATGCCAACTCTGCCCACATATCTATACTAGTGAATTCATCACTGGAGCCAACAATATAAGCTACCAAATCAAAAGGTCATTTGACTGGACATCCAGTAATTTGATCGATGTCATCAAATGCCAGCAATGCCGCACTGCTATATTTATTGGACAAACTGGATAGTCTCTGCGGGAAAGAATCAATGGACACAAATCAGATATACGTAAAGGAAACATACAGAAACCTATTGGGGAACACTTTAATCTTCCTAATCACTGTTTAAAAGATCTTCAAATGGCTGTCTTGTCACAAACCAATTCTACTAGCCAGATACACAGAGAAGCATTGGAATTAGAGTTTATCCGCAAATTCAATTCTCATGCTAATGGACTCAATCATGATGAAGGATGGTTGGGACACTAGCTACCTAACAATCAATGAAGGTGCAAACAGCTCTTTGTGTAGATTCCTATGTCAGGAAGGATACTATCAATTGACTTTGATTCTTATCTGCTTCGTTTTAACTACCCAATCTTCATGTACTTACTGATTCCCTCTACCTTCCTGATTTTATATACCCTCTGCTCCCTATCTCCCACACCTTCCTTTTTTTCCCCTCCCTCCCCTCCTTCTCTCCTATTTATTTTGGGTCTGCACATCCTAAACTCAAAACTCCGGTCATCTGAAGAAATGGGCTGTGCCCACGAAAGCTCCTGATACCATCTACATGTTTTGTTAATCTATAAAGTGCTACCAGACCATTTGTTGTTTTTTTCTGTACAGACTAACTCAGCTACCCCCTGAAGTTCCAGGAAAATATAAGTTAAAGATGCTTTTGAAAGAAAACTTACCCATTTAATAAAGGCTGACCTGAGCAGTGTGCCCTATCTTATGCCTAACGTATGAACAATAAGCATAGCCTTTGAAGATGAAACCCCCCGAAATTTTTCTATCAATGCATTTAAAGAAATACTTGCTTTTTAAGGCCCAACTCCCCCTCTTTATATTGGGAGAAAATTTAGAGCCATGCTAGTGTAGCATAAAACAGTTTCACTCACTCTGGAGTAATGGAAGATGAATATGATACCTTCTCCAATGCTCATGCAACAGTTCTGAATTTCAGCTTGGCTCCTGACAATTATGTGAATATATGAACCACATTCAAACTCACCAGATGAATTCAATCAGTGCTGTGCAAATATCGCATACATAATCTATTAGTTTACCCCAAAGAAACTGAAGCATTGAATTCAGGCAGAATGAAGTCATCAGTAATAAAAAAAGAAACTGATAAGGCAATATTAAAAAAATCCACAATTTTCTGACATTTGCAGGGAAGATCATACGTTGCCTGTAAACTATTCCCCCATCTGCCTATAAATACATAATTAAAATATGGGTTTGATCAGATATCAGTTCTCAAGTAGGAGAACAGTAGAAGAATACCAATTCAAATGCTTAGGATGCATGTCTGCTTATGCTGAAAAGCCTGACCTGACAGAAGAAATATATAAACAATCTGCCAGTAAAAGTCAATTTATATTAAACAGACCCACTGGAACGCCTCATTGAAGCTTGTGAGTGCAGGAGACTAAATTACTGCAGGCGCAAAATGTACACTTTGGAACTCACCTCCTGAAAGAGCTAAAAATTACCACAGACTTTGTCACTTACACAATTTACTGCATAACTTATTTCATTGACTTAGCTTCTCACACAATATGTTCTTCACATACGGAGTGAGACAATGCACCTCATCTCACACATTCACACACAAAAAAATTAAGGCAGCTATGGAGTTGTTACCTGTTAAGAAAAGATTTCAAATGAGCTGCCCACTCCATACAAAGCCAGAAGACTTCGTAGCAGATTTCAGAATGATTTTCATTAATTTAATAAGACTGAATCAGAAGTGGTTGAGGTTGACGTGAATGACAGAAATGTAGGCTTGAAAGGAGCCTGCAGAGGTAATCAACTCCAGTCCCTTACCCTGAGGCAGGTCCAAGTAAGCCTAAGTCATTCTTGACAGATGATTGTCCAGCCTGATCTTAAATATTTCCAATGATGGGACTTCCTCAATCTCTTGTGGAAGGTTTAGTGCATAACTGCTCCTATAGTTTGGAAGTTTTTCCTAACCTAAATCTCCCTTGCTACATATTAAAACCATTACCTCTTGTTCCACCTTCAGTAGAACAACTGATCTCCACCTTCCTTTTAACAGCCCTTAACATTTTGAAGACTTGTATCAGGTCCCCTCTCAGTTTTCCTTTTTTAAGACTAAACATGCCCAGTTTTTTTTAACCTTTCATTATAGGTCAGATTTTCTAGATCTTTTAACATTTTGATGGTCTGTTCTGAACTCTCTCCAACTTGCCCACATCTTTTCTAAAGTGTGGTGCCCAAAAGTGAACACTGCACTCCAAATGAGGCCTCACCAGTGTCAAGTAGAGTGAGACAATTACCTCAGTGTTTTATACACACATTCTGGGATGATATTAGCCTTTCATTCAACTGGATCACATTGCTGACTCACATTCAAGTTCTGATCCACTATAATCCCTAGACTGTTTCCAGCAGTACTGCCACCTAGCCAATTATTCCCCACGTTGTAACTGTGCATTTGACGTTCCCCTCCTAATGACAGCGCTTGGGGTTATTTGGGCTTCTGCTACTCTGGAAGAGTCAGTAAGCCCTGAGGAGGAAACTGACAGGGAGCATCTGTAGCACCACCCTTTGTTACTGGCAGATGAGGTCAGGTATGTGGCCAGCATTGGATCAACTGGCTGTCACCCATTTCTCCTTTCTGTCATCACACCTCTATTCAAAGTGCCTCTCTAGTGCAGCATGCACTGGCTCCAGTATCCCACAGGGAATGTGGAGAGGTGCTCACTCAGAATGAACAGACACTGACTAACAGAAGACCTTACCCTGATACATCAGAGCACATCAGCCGGCAGCCTGTTGGAAGACCCTGAATCCAGGGGTAGGGCCAAGGAGGGTGAAGAGAAAGGAAGACACTGCTGAGGTGATTTTTGTACCTTAGGTTTCCCTGGGGTGTGGAGAGAGTTGAAATATACCTTCATCCCCACTTATATAATTTTTTTGGGAAGGGGGTTGCACTAATACTGTGAAAACAACAAGTTCTTTCACACCACATTTGCTTTATTCATGACGTTCATCATTGTTGTCTGTGGGGCTATGTTTAGCTTGATAGGGTTCAGAAGGAGGCATCAGGAGGAAACACATGTGTACCTTATGTCACTTTGTTCTCCTCACAAAAACTGTGAAAACAGCAAGACATTTTGTACCATGTTTGGCTTGTTAACAGTTGTGTGTGTTTCGTGGTCACAGAATAATTTCATGCATAGATTTTTCAAGATTTCACATCTGTTCTGGCTTCATACAGAAGCCATAATACAGCCGGGAGGAATGCATGCAAAGGGTGTGCATATGGCTCCTAAGGGGGAGTCCTGGGATCCCCTGTACTGTAACTGCAACCTAGCCCACAAATCAAAATGAGAAGTTTGCTGTATGCCAGAATGGCTACCCTGTTGTGTTTCTGTAAAGTAACTCTTTCATAAGGATAGGCAGCAGCAGCTGGCCTAAAACGCAACCCTCAACCAGGAGGGGCAGTAGGTTGCTGCTTTTAGTCTGCAGTTACTACCTCTACTGAGTTGCAATAGAGGGCAGTTTGGTCACCTGCTCCTGGCCATGCTTGGTCCCATTCCCATAAAATAGGAGCTGGGAGAGTAGCATGAGATGGGACCTGTCCATACCAGCTGTGAGAGATTGGCTGCTCTGCCCTTCAGCTGCTGCTGTTGCTGAGGAAGAAGTGCTCCTCCCCCAGCCAGACAGCTCTGTGCGTGGAGCCCTGAGACCCTGGCTGGGCGAGGCTGATTAAGCTGCGAGGCCTTAGAGGGAACCTGGCTGTTGATGGTAGTAGGGGGCCTGGGTTCACTTCCAATTCCTCCTCAGATGGCACCAGAGAGCTGTGGTACTTGACTCTTTCCCCAGCATGCCAAAAAGTCACTGTCACAGTGGTGACGAGCAAACAGACCTGCCTGCCCTGTTATCTCAGAGTCGTGCTTTCACATGCTTCCCCCACTAATGCCCTGTCATCCTGCTCCTTTTCACTTCCCATTAAGGAGGGTATTAAGGGTTTTTTTGCTTTGTTTTCCAGAAACAGAGCATAACCTTGCTCTCTCCTCCCTTATGAGGTATGAGTGATGCACAGAAAATTTGAATACAAATGGCCCCTAGAGTGTTTTCTGTTATGGATCAAAAAAAGATAGAAATGTTTGTTTTTACTTTTTTCAACTCAAAACATTTCAAATACATCAAAAAGAAATGTTCTACATTTCAACGTGAAACCAGTTGAAAAAATCAAAATGGCACATTTCAAAATACTGGAAACTAAATTTTATGAGATTGCCATTCCATGAAAAATTGAAACATTTTCCTTATTTGGGATGAACTATTATGTATTATTATTTTTATTTTGAAATTGTGCAATTCCAATTTTTGGCTTGCTTTGTGGCAGCTTCTCAGACAGAGTGTGTCCACTAGACGACTGCCACCAAGTGGATTCTCTAACTGAGACTGAAGATTACAAATGGCATTCACAATTTTGCACAAAGATAGCAACTGAGACAATTTGGGGGCATGTAAAACAATATTACATTTTATTCCATTGACTTGCTTTCTGAAGCGTTCAGTGGAGCTAGAGAAACCAGCATGACAACAGCGTTTCACAACATGACACACAAGTTAATTTTTTTTGTGGCATCGATGCATCATCAACAACATCTAACATGTATTTTTATGGCTCAGATCTGGCACAGAGATTTCAATGTCACTCGTTCAAGTAAAAAATGCCATTTTTATATTGCACGATGTCTTATTACATGTAACTAGCTGGGGAATCTACATGTAAAACTTACAAATTCTGGTCAATATTATGAATTTGGCATCATGAAATTGCTGTATCACAGAATGCCGGTTTGTGTAGCCATCATGGCTGACAGGATGGTACACAACAGACTTAGGACAATGGAGGGAATCTAACTCTAATGACTGTATGTTCACTGGTCAAGAGCAGGATCCTGGACAGCTCCCAGATGACTCCAACCTCAGGCTTATGACTGCCCTGTAGCGGTGAGGAAACTGTGAATGGGGAAATCATTGTAGAGTGTTTTTTACATAGAATTCTATATTATTCATGCAATTAAGTACAGAGCAATAATTTTAGATTCCTGTGCAAAATTATGTGTCGCATTATTCATATAACCCATAGAGGAGGCTGGAGTCCTGAGTGTGTGTTTAAGCTATGGGGGTAGTCTGAGGGTTCATCACAAATTCCAGGAGCTGGGCAATAGGCTGCATGACTAGCCGCAACTCTTATGGGAGGTTGCTAGACAGAGGATCTGCATTTTAAGAGTGTGCCTAGAGCCTGCAAGATAGAGACAGTGCATGTTCAGACTCCAGAGGCCTCATACACCTAGGCTACATCTACACTGCAGGCTTCTTGCGCAAGAACTTTTTGTGGAAGAGATCTTCCGCAAAAAGTTCTTGCACAACAGCGTGTCCACACTGCCATGTGCTTTCACAGAATGGCTATCAGAGCACCTGTGCTTTTTCCAATAGAGGTTTCTTGAGCAAGAAACCCGTTGTCCGTCCACACATGCCTTTTTGCTCAAGAACTCTTGCGTAAAAAGGCTTATTCCTCGTAGAAAGAGGAATAACTCTTGCACAAAAAGCCCTGTCTTCTGACGATCTACTGTACTTTTTCTTGCACAAAAACATGCTTGTAGTGTGGACACTCCGTGAGTTTTTGGGCAAAAACAGCTGTTTTTGCACAAAAACTCTGCAGTGTAGACATAGCCCTAGGGATTCAATGGATGGATCCTTTCACAGCCCATTGAGTGGCCAAGAGGAGACTCTCAGCTAGATTTGTGTCTTTGCACTTGTTGAAACACACTGCAAATTACAAACAAATGCGGCATGTAAGGAGTCAGCTGTATCATTTAAAGACATACTCATACATTTCTAAAAGGCAAAGAACATTTCCTTTCTAGCGGGTTTCCTATATGCATTAATATTGCAAAGGTTTTCTTTTCAGTCACTTACCTCAGGATCTAATTTTACTCGGTTGACTAGCAGCCTATCAACTTGGGGGTTACATTTTTCAACAATTGTGAAAAATGAATACCTTGCTGAAGCTTTCATTCACAAATGAATAAAATACAAACTGAATCTCATGTTGATTCAAAAGAGTGGGCTGAATCTTCCATTCACTACCTTTAATAATACAAAACTAATTATATTATCGCTACTGAAGAGAATATGCTGCCTTGAGCATGCATATAGATTATAAAGAAATACAATAAACCACATATATATTCGCATTGTTCATCTATTTCACTTCTCATTTAAGATGTCAAGACCAAAGCATTTCAAAGGATACAGTATGATGCCAGCATTTATTTCCATTCACCAAAATGTTACATTGTTTATCAAGGTGTTTTAGCAACCTCAATAATAGAAAGAGAAAAATGGTTGAAAAAAATGATAAAAAGAAAATCCGTAGTGAGAACATAATTCTACAATATTTCAACTTTCATCTTTGTCAGCCACTGAAAGAAAGATAGTTTAGGAAGCAATGAGCTTTTGTTATTGACATCTGCACTTGAGTAAATGAATGATATTCCAATAAAGGACTTGTCAGAAAAATTCTCATTGACAATTCCAGAACCTGCAAGATAATAAAGCAATATCTTTAAGTTTCATATAGAGACAACTCAAGTTTTAAGGCATTTACAAGCAAATCTAGGAAATATAAATCTTTAACATTTTAAGCTATGGAAATTCCATGAGCTTGATGGACTCTGTAGAATTTGCCTTTCTGTTCTGAGCATGTTATCTTGTGTATGTATGTAATTACAGACATTGCCAATATAAAAGGGGGCTACAGCAGAATGCTTAATTTGGCAACTCTTGGAATACATGTCGGATTCTGGGAACAGTCTGGAATTCCACCTAACCATTTGAATGGGGATATATTAAGAGGTGTGTGTATACGTAGGCTGACAGACAAGTAGCAAATAAGTACATGCATCATGCTATATCTATAAACATGCCCAAATACATATAAAGCTGCATGCATGCACAGATAATTAGAGGAAAAACAAAATCAGAGATTACAACTTAATTTGTATGTTTCAATCCACATACTAAAATTTCTGATGAACATCCTTGACTTATAATTTGCTCTATAATATCTAAAACAAAAGTCATAAAAGTTGCTCTGCCAAACATATGCTGTCACCTTTCAGTTCTGCAGACTAACATAAAAGCACTACAACCACTTAGATCCAAAAGGTCAAAACCTCCTAAAGCAGCACATGACCATCATTTGTCTGGATGTAAACTGAGCCCTACTGACCTTATAACATCACTGCTGACCATTTGACATGAGGAGCTTAGTGAATAGTAGGTAGATAATATTCTTAGGCTCCTGTGGATTCAATTTTTTTTAAAGTTCTCTTTCTTTCCTATTCTTACCAGGTCAATTAGCTGTACAATTAACCTTTTCCTGCTCAAACCAGTTGACAGTGTGTTCACAGGAGCCTTATGGAATTATTTGAGACTGATAGATAGGGTTTCCCCCCAAAAAACTGTTTATAAATCATCTTTTTGTGATTGGATACGAAGAATCAATTTATTTCCGCCTCTTTCTTGTGACCAGCAGCACCTTTTCCTATTTGTGGTGCCAGATGGCCCAGACACTCAGGCTAGGACCATCTCTTCATCCAGGGCCACATTTTGTCTCAATTTTTATTTCTTTTACAACCTGTAGCTGATGATCACAGTGTCATATGAAAATGGGATGTCAATCTCCTTTTGCCTTAGAAAAACAAAATTATCAAACAAAAGCATTAACCTCATCATAAACAGGTATAAAAGATAGTCTGTAACAGGAAAAACTTAAACAACAGATAGTCTGGTAGCACTGTAAAGATGTCATCTGAAGAAGTGGACTGTGCCCATGAAAGCTCATGATACCATCTACATGTTTTGTTAGTCTTTACAGTGCTACCAGACTATCTGTTGTTTTTTAAGTTTTTCCTGTTACAGACTAACTCGGCTACCCTTCTGAAAGGTATAAAAGAGAGAGTCATAGGTAATTCCAATTAAAGCTGATTATTTGTGATCAAGTGGGAGGGAAAGACAATTTTTCCAAGACATTTCTTGTGTGTAACAAGCATGTATTCCTTGTGATGGAAAGCGATTGTTTTGTTCTGCTAAATTTAATATGCCTGTTAGGGGAAAGCAATCACCAGATTTTAATTAATAAAAAAAGTGGCTTACAGTTCAGTCTAGTAAATGGCAAAGCCTGAATTTCTGGCATATGAACAGTTTACTTCTGTCTTGTTGATCTGAGATTTGAATGCGTCTCAGAAGCGTTAAGAAGAGCAGGCAGATTAGGAACTCGGATGCTGACAACAACTGAACTCTCTATAAACAATACACAGTGAAAATAATGAAAAACAGACTTTCCCAGCATTTTCAGTAGCCTCTAGACAATGCAACCGTTTCTGGTTTCTTTGGTAAAGATTATATCCATTATGCTTTTTATCCATCATGATAAAGTCACATGTTAGGTATAATTGAGGGCCTTCTCTCTCTGAGGTAATTTCTTTTGGATTTACAAGGCACAAGTACTTAAATTGCCATTTCTGGCACTTTGTATTACAACAAGGTTTTGTTCTTTTTTTCTTTTACTGTAGAAAAGCAGCTGGCATACTTGCGATGTATAGGTCACACCAGCACAGTGTGTACATTTTCAACCCTCCCAACCCATTTACAGCCATTTTAACAATTCAACAAAGCAAATGCTGAATGCTAAACCATTGCAAGGAAACAGTTATATTTTTTAATGGTTATCATTCCTGTATACAATTGGCAACTAGTTTTTCTAAATTTTTAGACTGCTGTTTTTCTGCACTAGAGTTTGTTAACCATTTTTTTAAAAGGCAGAACAATTAAACAAAACATCTTTAAGAATTCTGGGAAGAGGCTCCCTTCCAGGCCATTTACTACAAAAGGCAAAAGTGGAAGGATTCTTGGGTGACAGTGCACTGCAGCGTTAATTTCTGAGCGCCCATGTGAAGTATGAGATTGAGGATTTGGGAACTCAATCATAGCGAGCAATCCAATTCATATCCTAAAATACATTTTGCTGAAAACAACAAACCTACAGCTGACGTTACCTTTTATGTCAAAGAAAACACCTCTTCAAGTAATACACAAGAGACTACATTCTGCTCTGTTACATACATGCAAATCCACTCTATTTGTAGACCGGCAGAAACTAACTCAATATATGGTTTCTTTCTACAATACCTGGCCTATATAGAAAATACTGTACATTTAAAATGTCACCAGTGAAGTTTCCTAAACTTAAAAGTTACAATTTACTGAGTTTGTAACCTGTCCAAGAAATAATTTACTCCACTCTTCTTAAAAAGAAAAAATTATTCCCTGCCCAAAATGTCGGGAGAGGGGAGAAGATAGATCATATGGTCAAAATGCATCCTTATTATAAAGTGAGTTTTTTAATGGATGATTACTACTGGGATAGCATTAATCTAGTATTAGGACTTTTACGGGAAAAATACAAATGCAATTTATCTCCTTAACTGTCAGCTGCATTTCTAGAGCTTTAAAGTCTGTAGCTTCCAGGGGCCTTTTGTCTTTCTGCCATGGCAGGAATATCTTGGACAGCTGTAAGAGCTTTGTAAGCTATCTTTCTGAAAATCCATTAGCTAATTCAAGGAACCTAATTAGAGCTGCCATTTTGATGGAGCATACTGAATGCTTAGTACAAACTAGTAACACTATCAATGTTTATTACAAATCACAAGAACCAAAGCTCTCAGAATCACATGATTATTATTAATGGCCAAATACACTGTATTTATTAAAACACATATAGTGTAAAATAGTTATACAAATATACCAAGAGCACACACTATAGAATCATAGGGTTGGAAGAGACTTCAGAAGGTCATGGAGTCTAACTCCCTGCTAAAAGCAGGATCAATCCCAACTAAATCATCCCAGCAAGGGCTTTGTCAAGCCGGGACTTAAAAACCTCTAGGGATGGAGATTCCACCACTGCTCTAGGTAATCCATTACAGTGCTTTACCAACCTCCTAGTGAAATAGTTTTTCCTAATATCCAGCCTAGACCTCCCCCACTGTAACTTGAGACCATTGCTCCTTGTTCTGCCATCCCTCACAACTGAGAACAGCCTCTCTCCATCCTTTTTGGAGCCTCCCTTCAGGTAGTTGAAGGCTGCTGTCAAATTCCCCCTCACTCTTCTCTTCTGTACATTAAATAAATCCAAATCCCTCAGCTTCTCCTTGTAAGTCATGAGTTCTAGCCCCCTAATGATTTTTGTTGCTCTCTGTTAGAATCTCTCTGAAGTGTTCACATCCTGTCTGTAATGGGGGGACACAGAATTGGACACAAAATTTAAAGTGTGGCCTCACCAGTGCCAAATAAAGGGGAATAATCACTTCCCTAGATCTGCTGGCAATGCTGCTACTCTAATGCACCCCAATATGCCGTTAGCTTTGTTGGCTACAAGGGCACACTGTTGACTCATATCCAGCTTATCCTTTTCTGCACAACTGCTGCTTAGCCAGCAGTGCTTGGGATTCTGTACTTGTCCTTGTTGAACCTCATCAGGTTTCTTTTGGCCCAATCCTCCAATTTGTCTAGGTCACTCTCGACCCTATCCCTGCCCTCCAGCATATTTACCTTTCCCCCTAGCTTAGTGTCATCTGCGAACTTGCTGAGGGTGCAATCCATCCCCTCATCCAGGTCATTAATAAAGATATTGAACAAAACTAGCCCCAGAATGGACTGTTGGGGCACTCTGCTTGACATAGACTCAACCAGACATAGACGTTCATCACTACCTGCTCAGCCTGATGATCTAGCCAGCTTTCTATCCAATCTATAATTCTTTAACTTGCTGGCAAGAATATTGTGGGAGACCATATATTAAAAGCTTTGCTAAAGTCAAGGTATATCACATCCACCACCTCCCCCATCTCCACAGAGCCAGTTACTTTGTCACAGAAGGCAATAAGTTAAGTCAAGCATGACTTGCCCTTGGTGAATCCATGTTGACTATTCCTGATCACTTTCCCCTCATGACCAGATGGAATAAATATATTCATAAACATGGTAAAATGAAAGTAAAACTTAAGGATAATTTTATATAAACCGTTGAAAACGAAAGTTGCTTCCTTTGGTGATATCTGTATGTGCATTAAAGAAAGCAAAGCAGGCTAATGGTTATGTATTTTTCATGTTTTTACTGAGCAGCATGCTGACAATTTAGAGAGAATTTTGTGCTTCCCTCAAGAATGCTCCCCAGCTGGAACCATTTTCCAGTTTCTCTTACATCAAGCACTCCAGTCACCATACTGTGCAGACATTCACACACATTCCAAGATTGCACTGGCTAGGGCATCCAAAAATTCAAAGAGAATTTGCACTGTTGAGCTGTAACTGAGTTTTGCTGCTGACAGCAACAAAAATGGTGAAGGGAGCCAACAAATAAAGACATCTGGAGTAATGCTCTCCTACGCTTCACTATATAACAAGCCAAATATAATGAAAGAACTAATCTGGACTATTGAAAAAGTAGTGGATATATTGCCTACTCCTACGAACATCAGCGATTGAATTAGATTAGGCTGTACTAGCATACATGTTGCTTGTTAAATAAAAGTAAGTTATATGGAGACTTCATGGTCTTGTTTTCAATTCAGAATGCTTACAATCTGAAATTCAGAAAGGCTGATATTACTTATTACTCTTTCCAGTTGATGTGTATCTTCACATACATCTAATTTTGTCTAGCTTCTACTTTTATGTACCACCAAACACTGAAATGATACAAAAAGGTTTTTAATTCAGATGCAACATGGATGTTCAGAGATATGCTTATACATATATCACTAAAGTGGGCTTAAAAGAGTTACTCCCCTGGGGAAGCTGCAGTTCAAGGGACTGAAACCTTGCAATGTATTGGAATACATTAGCTTTGCCATGGGTGGTGCAGCAAGACAAATTCATTTAAGCTATCAAAATGATAAGGTCCCATTTTCAAGCTATGGCTAACATCTACGCCTTATCACAGGTGTACACATGACAGACGAAGAACTGTCTCTCCAACTGAAGCATAAACAGATTTCATGTCAGGTCCAAACATTGTCTCTTGAGTGCATGTTGCATATGCACATCTTCTAGAAGCAACAACAAAGAGGCATTGCCGTAACAGCACAAAGCCATCTTTGTATAATGCACTGCCCAAGTACACCACAACCAATGATTTAGTTGTACTCCAGATGGAAAGGGGACTCACTCAGTTTTTACCAGAGTTGTTGACTCGAGTCCCATGACTTGAACTTGAGTCCAACTTAAATCGCCTAGGTAACTCGACTTGAGACTCGACTCGGGTTCATTGTTTGTGACTTCAGACTCGACTTGAGACTTGCTAATTTTGTTAAATCGACTTGGTGAAAAAATTGTCCAAAAATGCCAATATTGATGGCTTGTACAAAAGTGACTTGACATTTTTTAAATTAAGACTCGAGACTTGACTTGAGACTTGAACTGTAGTGACTTGAGATTCAACTTGGACTTGACAATGATGACTTGAAGACAACACTGGTTTTTACATCATTAGCCTCCTTCAGGAATTACGTGTGTTAAATTTAGACAGTGGTCAGTGCTTGAGACACCCCATAAATAGTGTAGAGAAAGGAACAAACCAAACATTTTGGTTTGGAGTTGGAACTTACCCCAAATGGTTAGATCCAGCATTTTGGTTCGGGGCTCTCTCTAATGCATATCTTTCAGTGGGTCTTCCTCTCCTTCTTAACCCTTTCTTTTTCAGTTATACCCGATCACACTGTTTCTCTGACCATCCTTATGAATACAATTTACAAATCTATCTTTCCATGCTTGACTTCTCTCTTTCTCCCCTCACTCCTACATCTCCACCTGTCTTTCTGACATCTGCTGGATGCCTTACAGGCTAGGATGCCAGCCTCATCCACCCGTTTGTTAGCTTTTCATACCAATACTTCCCCTAGATGCGCCTTACACATAAATAAAAGTCTTCTCTAGTGTGTAAAGTGACAGCTTCCCCACCTTCAAAGCAATCCTTGAGACCCATCTCTCCAGAGATGGCCATACAGCAGTCAGTCAGTTAATACTGGCTGGACTGTGAGGCAGATGGGGATACTATACACATCCTTTATTTTTTTTGAAAGTTTTAAAATGCTAGTGGATATAGTGCATAGTTTATGAGCAATAACTTCATTAAAATATTTATACTGGAAAATCAAGCACTTGAAAGAGCTCTCCAAAATCAGACAAAGAGCTCTATGTAGTTTCTCTCTTTCACCAACAAAAGTTGATCCAATAAAAAAAAAATTCTCCCTCTTCCCACTCGCTTGTTTATTGAGTACATGAAAACTGTAAATTTTCTAAGGTTTATAATTTGGCCAAATTGGGGTACATTTTTGGGGGCTAAAAAGCCTCTGGGAGGCCCCAGGAACTAGCAAGGGGGGCGGGGCTGGTGCTCATAGCTGTGATGGGCCCCAACTGACTCAGCTCCCCCTCCTGGCCACACTGGCCCACTTCCTGCCAGGGAGTGCATGCGGGGGAGGGGGGGAAGAGTGGTTCCACCCCTCTCCCAAATGACATGGCCAGGAGCCAGGGGAGCAGAGTGGGTTGGGGTCTCGTCCCTCTGGTTCCTCCACTACTGCTCATGAGAGCTATGAACCCTGCTGCTGCACCAAACCCTGGCTAGCCCTGTGGGCTACATGGGTCGGGAGAAGAGATTTGAGGGAAGAGGTGGGGTGGGGGTGGAGCAGACGTGGGGTGGGGCAGGGCCTTGGGTGGAGAGGGAGTAGTCCCTGCACTGCACCAGGCTGGAGAGGCACAAGAAGTCATGTGCGGAGGCCAGTGATGTGGCCTGTGCCCCGTCACCCCTGTGCTCTAGGAATCATTTTGGGGAATTTCTATGGCCTCTGTTATAGAGGAGATTGGACAACGATTCCTTCTGGCCTTGGAATCTGTGAAAACAGATAAACAATTTTAACTTTTCAGAAAAAATCAGCCTAAGGCAGACGCCCAACATGGGAAATTTTAGTCTGAATGGTTAAAGTTCCACCAAGTTACAAGCAAATGAAAATAGGATCTTATAATGGAAAGTGTCACTACCAGCTCTGCTTATAACAGTGGTATATATTTGACTGTCTGATATTTCCCCCACTCTTCATATGTGAGCTGTCTTCTGAGATTGTAAGTTTCATGTGCCAGGAACAGTGTCATCTTATATTTTTGTACAACATCTAGCACAATTGAGCACTAACCTCTCAGCACTATGTACTATAAATATTTCATAACAACAACAAATCTGAGGGCTGGCTAGGTGAGCAGGTAGCACTCCTCCATGTGTTCCATGAGAAACTGCAGTCAGCTTAATGAGATAGCTAATTGACGAATGCTACTTCCTTCACTTGTCCATTAGGATAAGTACAGCACATAGATATCTCACCCATCAAAGACAAGAAAATGCATTAATTTTGGATTTCTTAGAGCTGCTAATAAATCTGACACTGTCTGGCAGTTTTCTTCATTTCCTACCATTTGACAGATACTGTGATCACAAGTTACAGAGAATGTATTTTCCTCTGTGAAATTATCATTCCAATAAAACTAGCCAGAAGGAAACATTATCAAGGTACAGAAGCAGGGTATTATTTTATTTTATTTTTAACTTTAGGAGGCTACTCTGCAACTGTCTGTTGGTGGGAGCACAATGTAAATTCATAATCTTGCACTGTGCTGTATATATGAATTTATTATACCAATAAACATACTGGGTGCCTGGTTTTGCAGCAAAGTTAGTATTCCTCTCACAAAGAGTCAGCCTGGTTTTAGACAGACCCTTTACAGTAAATCCCTGTGACTTTTTTTCCCTCTCTTTCTCAAACTGACATTTGTGTGAAATCAAGCAAATTCTTCCTCATAATTTTTCATTACTAATGGCTTCTTTTTGGTATGTGCGTTTGAGAGGAGGGAAGGCAAAGGGCAGGAAAATCAGTTTTAAGTGCTCTGCAAATGATCTTCCTGAATCTGGGCCCCATAAATCCTATCAAATGTTATATTTCATCAATAGGCTGGAAAAGCTTTTTCTCTGCAATGATGAAGCCCAGCTTTAGAATTTATGGTTTCATTTTAGAAATGGACTATAAAAAGAGGCTGACTTAGCTGTCTATCAACTGAACCTGACACTAGCAAAGTAAGGTGTGAGCTCTCCAAGTGTTTGTATATATAATTGTGGGTATATCTAATCACGTATGTGCATGCATATATACCCACCTTTTTAACAGAAACTGTTCTTGTAAATGCAGAAAGGTTTGGTGATGATGATGACAGACTGATGTTGTGTGTCATAAGAATATCTGTTCTCTAGTGTCACACTCTTTTTTCATTAACTAATAAGAGTATCATTCTTCCTAAAATACCTCCATTCAAACTGATAACAATGCTTAAGGAAATATCACCTTTGACAAGAAATATCACCTTTGATAACTGTGATTTGCCTTATGAATTTACATTTGGAAGGGTTCTAGCTAGCTACATCCCAGAGTTGCTTGGTCAGATACCCTGGTGATGGGGATGATATCTGAATCCAAGTGGAACAAAAGGGAAAAACAGTCTAGATTAATTCTTAGGTAGAATTAGCATCACAAATTACCATGATCTTTGTTGCTCAGCTCAACCTGAAATGTAAGTGTTGGTAGTGACACAAAGCCTATGGGTCTTGTTTATTATAACATGATGGAAATGTTAGCCTTTTGGGAACACATCTGAAGCTGAATAGTGAATGTTAAAGAAGACTTAACAGAATGCTGAAGTTACATTTATTCCAGGCAAAGAATCAGAAAACAAAGAAATTATCTCTTCTCTTGCTGCTGAGCTAACATAGGTAAAATTTAATACTGAAAACTAATTTTGGATAATGTTAAGGGTTATTAGGTAATTTCTGAAATAAGCACTTAAAACAAGCTGCTGATATTGCTCATTTATTGTCAGTAATGGGATATGCCACAAGTGGCAATGGGCAATCACTTCTCCAGTGTTAGCAGGCAATGTAGCATATTCTGAATGATACCACCCGTCACCACAGGAAGTCTTCTCATAGAATTTAATAAAGAGTTAAGGCTAAAATTGTCCCTTGACTTTACTGTGATGCAATTGACTAAAGTGGGGTTGCCAGGAGTGTACATCAGGGCAGAACTGAGTCCTTATACATTAGACACACTTTGGGTTGGATTAAGGATGCCATGCTACCTTATTGTTGGGAATGACCTTTATTTTATCATCATATATGGACCTCAGTCTGAAGTTTTGTATTTACATTTACATCTGTTTCAGTACTATGTTTCTAGTGAACACAACTTAGTATTTGGGCAGGGACTGTCTTTCCATTCTGTATGTACTGCACAATGGAGTTCTGCTTTATGACCAAGGCTTCTAGGGATTATCATAATACAAACAATAATAATATGAAACACAGTATATTGAAATGCAATAGGTGATACCCTAAAATATAAAAATGGGTGATGCTGCCGCCTCTTTTATTTGAGTGAGATTTCTTGTTACTAGAAGACTCCTTTCATTGATCTTAACCAGAGGATTCGAGTAACATGTCTACTGAATGGTATATTTCTTACTGGAGGGATGGATATTGGCACTGCCCAATAACAAGTACAGATGTGGCTGTGAAAATATAATTATAATTAAAAAAATATTTTCAGATTCCAATAGAATGATCCAATTTAACATTAATATCTATGACCATTAAAAAAATCCCAAGATTAAACAGTGTCTCAGGTAATTATAAGTTAAAGGGGTGTACAGGGGAGGAATAATAATTTTGGAAGTGCAAGAAATATACATCCACTTTTTCTCTCTTTCCCTCATAGTATTTTACATTTATTTTTGTTCCAAGATTAATCATGTAATTCAGGTCTTCCTGACTGCTCATACAATTTCCAGTACCTAAATTAACTTTTTTTAGGCAAAATTCCCGGTCTGTCAATGACAAGAAATGCACCATCCACATTTTCTCAATCATTTCATTCCTCATTGACTTAATTTTTCTCCTGTTTTCTATCTTTACACCTGTTTTTCCTCTATTTCTCTCAAACTTCACCCCCCTCTTTTCATTCTCTTCCTCCATTCCTTCACACTCATTCTCGCCAGCACTATCATCTCTTCTTTCCTCCAGTTCTAGTCCTTAGTTTCATCAAGTAAAACTAGACCTTGTTTATAATAGGAAATGTATAGTTCAGAAGTAATAAGATATACATAACTTTACTCCTCTTGGTCTCAAGTTTGAATCTGATTGATCAATTGTGACCAAAATTCACTACCATCAGATGGTTTTTCAGTGCTGTTTATGTGAAATGCATTGCTTGTCTTATTCCAGTTTCTATGACGAGCATACTTGCCTAACTATAGGCTTCTGAAAATTTCTCTGGCCTTGAGACTGTTTACAAAACCCTACGATTTTCAGTAATACAAAACATAAAATAAATGATTATTATTTGTACTGCAGTAGTGCCTAAAAAGGCCTTCCCTGCCCCCAAAGAGTTTACAATCTAAGCATGACACCAGAGGCATACCACAGGCAGATACAACAGACAGATGGCAGAGCACAAGAACACGGTGAATATGGATGGAGCAGTATGTTTGACAGTGATGTTGACTATATCAGAAGAGAAAGAGAGAGAACGGTCTTGTAACAAAGACAGTTCATGAGCCTGAGACCCCCTGTTGCCTGGATTCTCTTTAAAGTCTACCATTTTCTTGGGAACCTGGAAAAAAAAAGCTCTGTGAGGAAGGGTCAGCCAAGAGTAGGGTGTGGCAGCATGTCGGGGACCCCCCCCCCATCCTGCACCTCCGTAGCAGCAAGAACAGACTCCGCCAGCCAGTAGAATAGAGAGGGTTTATTGCTTCTCCAGGGTACAACACAGCATAAATGTGATGTGGTTACAGGAGTCAGGGCCAGGATGCCTCAGACCCCTTGGGTTAGGGGGTCCATCACCCTCTCAACCCTCAGCTTAGTCTGCTCTGTTCATGTTTTCCAGCCAGAAACTGCCTCGCTCCCAGACCCTGTCCCCCAGCCAGGTGGCCGTCTCCGCCTCGCTTCTTTTCTCTCTCTCCCTGGGAAGAGTTTTGCTAACTGCTCAGGCTGGGACTAGATGTCTGGGCCAATACACATGTGGATGAGTCAGTGGGAATCACACATCACAGCGCAGAGGAACCCCAGGTTGCAGAGCAGACTGCACCCCTACTACGTCACATCAAGTCTCAGGCATTTCAATTTCCCAGTGTAGGTAGTAATGATGGACAGATGCGTATATCACACTTATCAAACTCAACAGAAATATTAAGAACCAAATGAGCATAAAAATGGATTAAGGCTTCCAACCTCAGAGTATCACCCACTAAGGAAATTCCTGCAGAGCTGGTTGGATGCACTTTGGCAGGTTGGATTGAGGGAATTTGCACTGCTGACCATCGGTTCAGTGGACAGAGAACGTCATTGTTTAGTGCTATCTATCCAGTATTCTTCACAAACACTAATTGTAGGGAAGAAATAAAGCTGGGTCATAAAAACTGTACATCCAGACTGAAAAAGAATTGGTATCAGGTTTCCATCTGATGTATTTTGTCATGACCAGTGGTTTAAAACCCCAAAAGAAGTAGATTATCACTGTCTAAAGCACAATCAACTTAACATTTCTCATTTCCCTGGAAACCCATTTTTCTATAATCAAATGGATTTCTGATCTTATTAATATGCAAAATTACCCTCCTTCTCTTTTCATCTGATATACTATTTCCTATGAAGTAGTCATTAAGACTGTTCCATCAATTGGCTCCATTTACAGGAAAGCGCAAGGACAGAGATACCCTCACCAGCTTGCACCTCTCCAATAGAAAGCCAGGGACATACTGAATATATGAGTTTTAAATATACCCTGAAACTTCAGGCACACAGTCTGGAAATCAAGCCTGATCTTGATCCTAGGTTTCCTGTTTGGCTGCAAAATGTGCTTTCTCTAATTTCTTAGGCTGTTTTGCACCATCAGTTTTGTATTTTATTCCAGATTTCTGCTGTATCTTTATTAATATAGGAAACAAAACAAAACAATGCACATGAAGGAGACAGCCACAGAACTCACATCCATGAAGGAAACACAGGAAAATGTCCAGATTTGCATCGCAGTACTATGACCATTTGTAAAATGTTGACCTGATTCTGTTCCTGGTAAAAACAATGGCAAAGGTTCCACAACATCAGGCCCTATGAGAACTGTGTCAAATACAAGTTTACCACTATGAGCAGAACATTACAAAATTATTCAGTACTGACTATGGTAGTCATGGAGACAATAAGGAAGTGCCTATGGTTCACTCATCACACTAACTAAATTCCCAAATGCTAAGGCAGGATCAGTCAATTCTTTGTCCTTTAGGCTGTCTAGACTGAAGGCTTCTTTCAGAAGAAGCTTTTCTGGAAGAGATCTTCTGAAAAAACTTCTTCCAAAGAGAGCATCCACGCTGCAAAAGTGCATTGAAAAAGCAATCTGCTTTTTCGAAAGATAGCATCCACACTGAATGGACGCTATCTCGTATGTAAGCTGTGATTACTATGGGCGGAATGGCCACCAGGGCACCTGTGCTTTTTCCTCTTTCCTCTTCTTGTGAATGAACTTCCTCTTCCCCGTCCACACACGCCTTTTCTCGAAAGAGTTATTTCGGAAAAAGACTTCTTCCTTGCAGAAAAAGGTTTACCAATGTCGGAAAAACCCTTCTGTTCTTTTGATTTTTTTTTCAAAAGAACGTGATTGCAGTGTGGATGTAATTGAAGTTTTTTCTGAAAAAACCTCTGTAGTATAGACATACCCTTAGAGTAAATACAAAAGGTGCTATATCAATGCAGTTCAACTGAGCATTTCAACAACATACATTCATGTGGGTCCAATCTGGACCAGTGGGCAAATTTCCTTGAAGAAAACAGATCATATTGCAGTGCTTGCAAGTGGTATAAAAATAGAATCCTGGCAGAATGGTATTTCAACTTTTCATTTAATTAAAAGGGAAATAACATCCCGAAGAATATATTAGCTTACTCAGGTATTTCATAGCTGTTCCAGAGGATTGTGGTCCTCATCAGAAAGCCGTTTTGAAACTAGCTTCCTAGAGTTCTTATCTGCATCTCTTCATTGCTTCTTGGCAGGAATATATGCTTGGATAGTAGATTTTATAATTCAGATATGCACTCAATGTGCTTTTTTATGAATTCTTAAAAACTACAACAAGATTATGGGTGAAATACTGGTTCTGTGGAAATCAATGACAATGACAAAGTAGCTAAACACTCACTGCATTGCTAGCTTGAGCATCAGCAGCCCTTGAGCGTCAATGATGGGTCAAGCTCAAGTGTGAAGCACCACTTAATGCTAAAGATTTGTGTGCGCGTGTGTGTGTGTGTGTTCATGTTCACAGGAGTCAGGTTAGGGGCAACACTTGAGATATACTTCAAGCAAACACTGCAGTGAAGACAAGCCCTAAGATTCACAATGAACTTTGTGTCTGGAATAGAATAAATCCAATTCAACTCTCTCCTTGTTTTTTATCGTGTAGGTCATTTTCCAAAAGATCAGCAACAAGTTACCTCAGTCTGCTATTGCAGGAAAGCTTACATAAAGAGATGAATTTCACAGGACGCTTAATGTGCAGACTCATCCTGGTCTCCAGTTGTAGAGACTTCCAGAGACAAGGAGGGACTTCTGCGTGGAATGCTTCACATGATTGGGTAACTTTTGCTTGGAGATTGTCAGCTGCATAATATTGTTTAATCATAGCTGCTATGATGGAGCTATGATGGAGCACACAGAAGAACAGAGACAGAACAGACACAGATGGTGTCTGGACCTAGCCCATTAAGAGATTTAAAGATCAGAACAGACTCACTGAAAAAGATCCAGAAATATCTAGGTAGCCAGTGTAAGGTGCAGTGCATCAGTCATATGCACTTGGCCTTAGTTTAAAGCCCATGATACCCCATCACAGTCCCCCAAGTATAGATTAATTCTGTGCACAGACTCCCCTCTTACTCCTGTGACACTGAGCATTTTCACCTAGACTGTGGATTGTCTCAGAGATCAGTTTAGAGGACGCAAAGTCCATGAATGAATGAAGTCAGGAGATAGGTAAATATAATTTTTTCCTATCTCAATGGTGAACTGAGAAACTCCTGTAATTGTTAATTGTGTAAAGATCCTAAAATGACAGACTCTCTCTACAGAAGTACTATTAATTATTTTTACATCTAATGAAAACACCACAATTCACAAAGAAGGATGCATACTAAATCCAACATGGTCTGCCCACTGAGGGGCTTTGTTTGACTTTCTTATTTTTGAGTAGTGCATTGCTCATGTTGACATCTTCCAATGCATACTACACTGAATATACTGTAAATCACTGCCAAGGAAAATATTTTAATTAATAAAGACTTATTAATCTATTCACACTTAATTAGATTTTCTTACTCTCTACTGATTTGGTAAAACCCTTTTAAAAGTATTTGTCCATAAGGAATAAATGAGTGCTACATTGGAGGATACTAGCATCTACAACACTGATGGACAATCGAATACACGCAGGTTTTTGTTTCACAAGGCTGTGCAACCATTTCCCCCCCTCTTACACATAACTGAGCATATCAGTGTGATAGTGATGCTTTTGCAAAGAGGGTTTGACAACAATAGAGAGTCCCCTGCCTGCTAAACAAGAAGTGACAACTCCATTTGAAAGCTGTCCCTGGATGTGTTTTATGCACAGAAATTATCTGTGACAGTTCAGATCAAAATAGAGTTTTCATTTCACATGGGAGGTAAATGGACGATAGAATGGGTTACTTTAAATGCTATAGTCTAGTCCAATTAATGTTGCAGACAATTTCTGATGAATTTCCTCTGTATTACTATTTCTAAACTTTGAAAAAAACCGTAAAACTCATTTTCCCCAATACCATGACTTTAAAAGAATAGGTCAAAAGGTAAAAAATACAGTTAACAAAAAACAGTCCAGCAGGAATATGGCAAAAAAAGCTCAGGTTACACTTATCTGGCTGTGAAACTAATGAGCATAAAATGGAAAAGAAAACATCACTTCATCATTCTTTACATGGAGATCCCAGGGAATAGTGGTGAAATCCGGATCCTTCCATCGGAGTTGACAGGAGTTTTACCATTTACTTCAATGAGATCAGGATTTTATTTTAGGATTCATCCTTCACAACAGACAATATGAGTCCATAGGCCACAATTATTTTCACTTCAGGTTCCATAAAGGAAATCTACACCATCTGGAGTAGATAAAGGTAACAAGGACACAATTTGCAATTTTTTCCAATGTCAGATCTAACGGTTCATTTTTGCCTCTGATATTGGATACAAATTTCTATGTATTCTGGAAAATTATACCTGCTGATTTTCAAAGATACACATTCTTAAGCACCAGTGTGCTATTTTAGCTGAAATAAGAGAACAGAGTTTCAAATCAACAATGACTGCACATGTTACTATAGTGTGGCCATTCCTTTTCCTGTAGTTTATACCGCTGCAATTACATGTTTACTATATAAAGCATTTATTAACTACATTTATGAGGATGACTACCTGCATTCTGATCCTGGGATATCTCATTTCTTTCCTGTACACATGTGTTCATGTATATTACCTTTAAATCAACAGGTTGATTTTCTGACCATTTTAAATAACTATTCTATTAAAGCAAATTTCACAAGTCAAGATTCACCCCTGCATTGGTGAAATTTTGCACTAGTGCATATTGCAGAATAAGGCTCACTATCATCTTCTTACCTGCCAAGCAGAGTTGGTGTGGAAATTAATGTTTTGTATATTGCTTTTAAGATGTAATGTGCTACATAAACACTACGTATTATTATCAGACAAGTGCTGAAACAAGTGACTTAGATCATCCAAAACAAGTGCCAACAAACCTTATGTCATGTATTTTATGTCACACTTTACAGAAAATGTATTCTGAAATTTTTTGAATAGAAACATTTTTTCTTGGTACTCTTTTATGTTTTTCTCCATCTGTACAATTAGACAGCCTTAGTTACCATGGCTAGACCTCAGACTCAGAGAAGGAAAAATGAGAAAATATTTGAAAACATTTTTAATATATACCAGAGTGGGAACAGCTAATTTAGACCCTATCATTTTATATGTATATAGCTGGGATTTTGTTTCCCAATATGCATTATTTTACATTTATCTACACTGAATTTCAGCTGCTACTTTTTTGTCTATTCACCCAGTTTTGTGAGCTCCCTTTGCAACTTTTTGAAATCTGCTTTGAACTTATCTTGACTAATTTTGCAAATTTTGCCATCTCATAGTTGTTACCTTTTCCCAGACCATTTATGAACAGCTTGGTCCCAGAGCAGACCCTTATGGGTCACCACTATTTACCTCTTTCCATTCTGCAAACTGACCACTTATTCCTACTCTTTGTTCCCTATATTTTATTGATTCATGAGCCTCTTACTTTGCTTATGAGCCTTTGGGGAGGGATCTTGTCAAAAGATGTCTGAAAGTCTAAGTATACTATATCTACTGGATCACCCATACCTACGTTTTTTGTTCTCCTCAAAGAATTCTAATACATTGTGCTTCACAAATTTCCCTTTACAAAAACCATATTGACGGTCCCCAATAAATCATGTGCATCTATGTGGGCACACCATGGATTTGCATAGAGCCATTATATCATCTGTACAGAGCCATTATGATATTTTCTGTCCTATTTACTGTCCCTTTCCTAATAGCTGTTAATACTGTTTGTCTTTTTGACTGCTGCTGTGCACTGAGCAGAATTTTTCAGAGAAGTTATTGATGATGACTCCAAGATCTCTTTCTTAGGCAGTAACAACTAAAATTTAGAAAAAAAAACAAAAAACCCACCTAAACACATTTTTAAAAATGGCTTTTTCCCCCAGGGCATATGTCAAGGCTGTTCCTCACTGGAAGTCCGAGTGCAGAAGATGTGGTCCCGCAAAGAGCTCAAAATGAAAAAAAAAACACCTTTGCCTCTACAGGCTCTGCTTACAAAATCTCCCCAAAGTCACAGATTCCTTGGCTCTGAGAAATAAACAGACAAGCTGCCACTAAACCAGCAGTGAACACTTGAACCCACCCCTGGGGTACCCCAAGCTCTTTTGCCCTAAAAGAGCTTGAAAAAAGAAAAACATGCTGTAGTCTCTAGTAGCTGACCTCTTAGTCTGAGGCAGACAGACAAACCTCCCGGACACAAAAATCAAATCATCACCTTAGAGAAGTGATTTTTGTTACAAACCAAAAGATATACTTGATAAAGCATACTTGGTTGTGAGATGTTACAGAGCAACTACGGAAAACAAATTAAAACACAGAGGAAAATCTCTGGAAACAATGCTAGATGATAAATGGGGAGGGGAGACAGATTCACACAGAGCAGTTCAAACCAAACCACAAAATAAAGAAAAATGACCTTGAATGCAACTAGATTCACTTTTTCCCCCTTTACTTACTTCTAATCTTCTCTTTGTTCAGTCCAGTTCCATGCCCCGAATTCCTTGGAGACATGGTAGTCCTTCCTGGGTTTAAATCATTCTGTCTCTCTCAACTCCTGGTTTTTCTCTCCCACACAAAAAGACGCAGGCAAGATACCTTACACAGTTCAAATTCCAGCACTCTATTTTGATTGGTTCTCCTGCCCCCCTGGTGTTGACCCTTGCTAGCTACCTGAGTTAAACCCCTTCGTGACCAGGTGCTGATGAGCACTTCTCCTCTCCATTACAGCAGGGCTACTCAACATGCGGCCCGTGGCCCATTTGTTTGCGGCCCATGGTGCAGTTTGGGTTTATGCGGGGCTCAACACACCGCCTGCAGGTGGGATCCTTTGAACATGGCCTCCACTGGGAACACATTCCACAACAGCGCGGCTAGGGTTGCCAGATAGTTTCAACAAAAAATACCGGACACACTTGACATTACATCACAATCTGCATTACATCTTATTTAGAAAATACTGGACATTTATATTTTCTCAATTTGTTTCCCGAACAGAAAGCTCAAATACTGGACTGTCCGATTCAAAACTGGACACCTGGCAACCCTAAGCGCGGCATCTCCCAGGTGGGGTGAGCACTGAAAGACGCAAGCAGATGGACTGGCTGGAACAGATGGGTACAGGGTGTCGGTGTTTCTAGCCCCCAGGGAGGAGGTGCTGGCTGCTTAGCCTTGTGGGTAGAGCCGGAGAGGTGCAGACTGGCTCACACTGGCCACATTTGGGTCCGGCGCCGCGGCTTAAGGCTTAATCTTTGTATTCTTGCCCATCAGTGTGAAAGAAGCTACTTGCATATATTTGCATATATATGCAGCCACACTTAAGTTGTGGCCCTCCACGTATGCTGTATCATTGTGGCCCTGGGGGCTTCCAAAGTTGAGGAACCCTGCATTACTGCATATAAATCTGCAATCTAACATTCAAATGACCCCAAATTTGGGTCACCAAATTTCAAAGTCAATCTTTAAAGAGGACTTTTGATACAACTTTAACTATAGTGGTGTTGCCATGCACTATGATACATTATGGAAAAAGCAGGAATAAATTAAAATGCTACACTCTCTAAAGGGATAAAGCATCCAGAAGATATGATACCTCAATTCTTTCACTAGCCAAGAACTGAATACGGTTAGTCTTGAATCCATGGGAGGGGACAGATTTTTCACATCTAGGAAAATACACTTTTGTATGAAGTTTTTTTAAAAAAATAGAGGTCAGAAACGGTACAGAGATTTGGCATATTTGAAATAGTGCTAGCAGAGATGAATTAGTGGGTAGAGTGCAGGTTAGATGATCAAAGATACAAAATAAATATTGTCACGTGGGCTCATCTGGTATTTATGGGAATAGTTAGTCTAGATGAACTTGGTTTGGTAAGGATAGACTGAGCTACTGTATATCATTGATAAAGAATTGGCAAGTTCACACTGGCACTCCAGAATGAAAATTAGATTTCTGCCTGTTCAGCTGTGGAATCAGAATATGTTGCTAAGGAGCACAAGACTTTTCAAGCTTTGCAAGCAAGGAGGTCAAAATATCAACACTGATGCAGACAGTGGCATTTACAGAGAAAAGAAGGAAAAGATCAACCCTCCCCCTTTATCCTTCCTTTTCTGAAGCAGATGCATAAACACTGTATAAAACATAAAGTCTCTTGTATTCATTCAAACCAGGTATAGCAATAACTGAAAAAAAGAAACAATACTTTCTTCAGGTGAGGGACTGCAATCTGTTTGCCTGTAATTTGTGTACTTACCAATCAATAACAATTAGGAGCAGGTGCTTTGCTGATTTAATGCTGTTCCCCAAGCTTTCCTACACTAACCCATACCTGTGTCACATTATTATGGAAGTAGCTGCTGATTTGTAAAGCAAGGACTTGCATTGCAACTAGCTTCCTCTATCATTACCTGAGCACTTTGGGTTCCCTGGTTAGCAGCACATTTACTGCATAAAAGTGCTCAATTAAAGCAGCCCTTTCAGACAATTACTGCAACTCAGACACAGAAAAGAGCCCCAAAAATGTAATGTGCTTTCACCTCTTCATCAAAGCTGTACATTTTCTAGCTGGGCAATAACAAAGCTGCACAAGAATAACCAGGTTATTCTGTTTTCAATATTTTCTTTAATTCTCTAGTGATTTACACAGTCACCCTATAATCGTGTCCCCAAATAGCAAACTTCTACACTGTCCTAAGACTCATAATTTGTTTCCCATAGATTTTATGCAGATACCATAATGATTATCTGAGGCCGATTCCCGTTTATGAGGTAATAACCATTTCCTGGGCTGAATACAACTCTTAAGGCCCAAGGCAGACATGTTTATGGTAGATAAACTCTGATGCTGAAGGATATACTTTAGTTAATACCACACTAATAGAAAACACCCACAAGTTACTATTGAACATTTTAATTTAAAATTTTAAGTGAACAAAGAAAATCAACCACAACAATTGACTGTCAAATGATTGAAGGAGTGTTTGAAATGTTAAAACGCTTGTTTGGCCCTTTCTTGCTCCATTAGCTCTTGCTCCCCCCATCCTTCCTACATCTTCCCTACAAGTCAAGAAGAGCTGAGCACACACCACACTGAATTGAGAGGAAAGAGCATGGATTTTTCCAATGCAAACAATGTGAATACAACATCTCACTGCCATTCTGCGGCAAAGAGGTTTGCCAGCTTGTGGAACAAGAAGAGAGGATCAGGACAGAGATGGGAGGAAGGAAATGAGCCAAAGACTGAATGAGCTTCCCCCCCCCCCCGCCACTATTATGCGTTACCATTTCAGAAGTTTCTTAAGTTGGATTGCTTTGCTTTTAAAAAAAAATTAAAAATTGTTTTCATATTAAATTTGAGAGTTTTTCTCCTTCAGCTTGAAGGAGTGACAAAGAGAGGCAGCCACCTGTTTTGTAAATAACTGGACAGTATAAAATGTTTCATGTGAACACTCTCTCTTAGTGTTTAAAAATGGACTCCAGACATCTAGGCTGCATCATGATATACAGATACCTGCTACTGGGTTAGCTGAAGCAATATGACTTTCCTGTGTTCCTGTATCCTCACGGGAGGCTTTGCTTTCGCTGGGATACAACCCAGAGTGTGGTTACAAAAGAGCTATTTTGCTTTCTGTGGCAGTCCCAGTGACAGTCCCCGTACAATTGCCAAAGTTCTACGGGACTACTAACATCAACCACAAACCTGCTGCAGAACGCCATTCACCTGGAAGAGAATCTGTGCTACTGAGTCAAGCCTCTCGCCAGCAATTACTTTTGTTGCCATATGGTGACAGGCTTCCCTTTGTAGATGCAAGCAGTCAAAGAGGTTCAGTTCCAAGGGTAGCTGCTCACTTATCACTTGTAACATCAATAGTGGGTGGGCCAAAGCTGATGAGGAAATAAGAGAATGATACCACACTGCTTCTTAAAGTTTGCTGTGACCCTTTGGACCATGGGCTGTATCAATGACACCATGAACACTGGTCAAAAATAACATTTCTAAGTCCACCATCAATTGCATGCACTGAACAATTGCCAAGAGGTATCTTTCCTCTTACCAGTTTTTCCATAACTCTCCAGTCATCCAAATATTGTTGTTAGCAACATACAGTAATGACTACATTTTACAACTAGCTAGATTCTTTCATTTTTCTAATGATTACAGGATCCAATTTCTTGATGCTGTTTATATTTGCCATCAATACTATTGCAATGTTGCTCAGTCTTTGCTTGGCTTTCCATCAATGACATCTTGACACTGACAGGGTCCTAAACTCTGCTCAGGAATAATAAGGTTTTTCCATTGTTCTCTCCTAATGTCACACACTTGACCCTGCATAAAGATGCCATGTTGTCTCTGTTGACTCACACTGAGTTCTAATCAGGTGGTTCCTATTAAAGTTCTAGCCCAGGATATAAAAGGGTTTGATTGATTCTCTGAGACAGAGGAAACTATGAGCTGGGACTGACTGGTCCTGCAGAGAAAATCCTACCGAGTAGCCAAGCTGGAGAGAAAGCTTAGGCTGAAGTTTATGTTTTGTTATTGAGTTAACAATAAATGTAAGCCCCAAAAGGAGGTAAATTTGCACCACAGTAAATCCAGTATCTGTTTAGTCTGCTCAGAATTCTACCTTACTTACAGACACTTAAAGGCATGTCTCCATTTCAGAATTAACTCAGCTGATTGGCACCCAGGTCTGTACATCCAGGTTAGCAGCTGCATTGCAAAGCTGTCTCTGTATTCTACATTGTGGTTTGCTCACTTCAGTGTGTTGCTAGAACTTCTGGGCGCAGATTCCTTGGTTCTTTGTGCTGCAGTAAAGCGAGCTCCTCTAAGATTCTTTCCCAATGACTGTGGGAGAACGTGTATGCTATTCTGGGTGCACAGGGTGAAATTATGGGAAAACACTGGAGGACTCAGGTTATTTAGCATGCGTCCTCACTAAAAAGCTGTCACCAGAAAAACTAGCTAGCTAGCTCAGATTGAAAGCACCGCCCACTAAACATTGGTCGGAGATTTTTATGTGTGGACACAAGTGTTACCAGTAAGACCCAAGTAAGAACTTGGTCAACTCTGAAAGTGAAGATATACCTGGCAGTCAAGGTCCTATCCAGAACTCCAACCAGGTAAAATATATATTTTTTGCATTAAAGATGTAGTTTAATTGTGTTCACTTTTCTTGGAACCGCACATTTCTCTCATTCAGATCCATTTAATCCATGGCCACTGATGTCACTCTTCTTTACCAAGGCTAGGAACCACTTCTTCACATTTGTTGGTCTTGATCTCTCTGATGTCTTAATCACAGCCAGAATTTTGGTGTGGACCACCAAAACAATTTTCTGTCTACTTCCCCCTCTCCTATATACTTAACCAAAAAAGGCATCGGACAGCAAGAGTAACAATTGTGGGGATGGCCTTGAGAGTAAGGAAGGAGACAAAGCATGTAACTTAGGCATGTAACTGATGGAAGGGAAAGACATGGAAATGTTGAGTAAGACACAGTCTGCTGTTTGTTTCTGTATTCAGGGAAACAGGACTTTGTACAAAATCTTTGTAAATAGGCAAGGCAGCACCAAAGCATAGTGGTAGCACCCAAGAGGTGCACTGCCCCACTGTGTCCCTGCCAAAATTCTGATTACTAATTAGGGTGCTCCCTCATGGCCGCTCCCTGTTCCTCTGGGTGGCCCTCTCTCTACCCCTCGCAGGCACCAGTCGCAACAAAGAATATAAGTAACTTACATCATCCATTTCTTCTCCTAATGGAAACAATCCTGCAAGTCAGGCAAATTGGCTAGCTCATTGGTGTAATGGGGCAACAACTCCCAAGGACTCCAAGAGAAGAAGAGGGGTGAGAAACCAACCAGGTATTACTTGAGAATAGAGTTGTGAATTTTCAGTTCACTGACATCAAAAATTTTGCAGGAGTATATCAGTTTTGATTAAACTTGCATTGGGAAAGGTTTTTTAGGTTCATGGTGAAATTTCCAGACAAAACAACAGAGAGAGAAAGAGAGATAGAGAGAGACCTCCTCTCCCAAATAGCTAGCAGTTCAGGCATTCACATATGTGAGAGAGTCATGCTGAACTCCCTACTCTGCCTGATTCAGAACAACGTCGATCTCCCATATCCTAGCTGAGTGCCCTAACCACCAGAACACTGGCTATTCTGAGCGGATAACATTTCTGTTATTAAATATTCTCTGGTACCAGAACTTTTATCTGAGTCTCCTAGATCCCAGGTGAATACACTGGGCTATAGAATCAGCCTAGCTCTTTTTCTGGTACAATAAATATTCTGTTTTTACATAAAGCAGAACAGCTCCAGCAAGAGAGAGACTGAAAGAGACCCAAGGTAGAATAGTCACTAGCCTGGTGACTAGGCCACTCACTAGAACTGAAGGAGACCCCAGTTAAAGTCCCTGCTCCAGCTCAGCCTTGGTCATGAGCACCCCAAGTGAGTGCCTGAACCACTGAGCTGTTTTGGGGTGGGTCTTGTCCTTATTTTTCACAAAAAACCTCAAAAGGCCTCAGTTTTGTCCTGATGTGGAACAGGAACATTTCTGAAATCTGAAAATTTGGGACAGGGAAACCATTTCCTGCCTAGCTCTAGTTGAGAGTTACAGACCACTAGAATCCAATGAAAAAATAAAACTATGTGAGTTTTAATAATTTTCTCCACTTTTGATTTAGTATTAGGTTTATTATTGTTATTTAGGATTACGAACACCCCAGAGATGTGTTTGTCTGTTCATTGTTCAGCTATTAATTATGAAAAATATAAGGAAAACTATATTTTCATGCTGCACATCTACTAAGGTAGATTTTCCTGTTCAAGAAGAACAGTTTAGTTAAATTACTAGCCTGTTAAATGGAAATACCAGAAGCTATTAGAGGTTTGCACTTTCAATATGCAAGTGACTGGCCTATAAACAAGATTTTAACAGCTTCTCTTTTGAACAGCTCTGACTGTTTAATTAATCTTCAGCCATTAACCATTCATTTAAAATGCCACTTACGAAATCTTAATTTTGCACATTATCAGCTGGTTCACAAATAGCTATCCATGAGCAGTAGTGTAATGATCTCCCTCTCTCTCTCTTCTCTTAGAGCTTACCAACCTTATAGTCAATTTTGGCTTCTTAATTAACCACATACATATTAGCATTTAAAATTAAATGGCAGGGTTTTTTTTTCAAAAAAGGCTTAATGTGCATAGCAAAGTTAATACTCAGATTATTCTGCTGCATATTAAAAGATACAAAACCCAGCTTTTGGTCAAACAACCCCTGCACAAGATAGAAATTGGGACCTTTGCCCACAGCTAGAAAAATCAGAAATGGAAGAAAGATGTGGAGGGCCATATGATAGCATTCAAGCTGTATCAAAAATCTCAAAGTTTTGCTTTTATCTATGCAATAAAGATGATGACAACACCATCCCTCCACTATAAGCGAGGGCAGATCCTCATACACATACATGTCTTTTGCATATGTGTCTAAAGGACTGCAAAAACAGGATGTAGGGTTAACAGTAAATAGGCAGAATTTTCACAGAATGATTCCAGGCAGTATTATCACATAAGAAAAGGTGGATCTGGAGGAAAAAAACCCCCTGATATACACGAGTATTTATCACAGCTGCAATAACTGAGGCTCATTGGCAGCTGCAGCCGGGCAGTTCCTCGGGAGTTGCTGGATTACTATATATATGATTTTACACATCTGTAAATAAGTAAGATGATCCAAATGAAAACCTAGCACCCTGGGCAGATTTGTGACCATTCCCATGAGATACTAGGTCTGTTAACCAGTGGCTGGTTTACAGTAAGAATTTATGCAATAGTGTAAGCTCTTCCAGGCAGTGACCATCTTAGTACCTACCATAGCAGAACAGGGGTTCTGACCATGGCTTTATTCTTTTCTGCTATATAAACAAAATAGCAAATTTTAATCTGTGGCAGATGCAGCTTCAATTCATGGTATGTGAAGAAAAACTCTACTCATTTTCCTCAGACTAGCACTTGAAAATTTCCAAAGCCCTGTTAGGACTTAGACCTTTCAGCTGCAGGTGTTACCTGCAGCCATTACCAGGGGTGGGCTTAAAGCCAGGAGGCTGCCCCTGGTGGCGGGCCGCCCCAAAGAGGCGAGCCTAAACGGACTGCCCTTTGGGGGAGCCCTTTGGGGGCAGACTGAGGGCAAGGGTGTGTATTGTGGTGGTAGTGGTTTTGTGTGATATTATAATTACTGAGTGTGTGTTTGTGCGCGCTGGTGAGAGCACCACACTGTTGATTGTGTGGTGGCCCATTCAGTCCCTGGCGAGAGCAGGGAGGGCAGGGGAGGGTTCTTGGTGAGAGGAAGTTCCCTTTACCTGCCCTAACTGAAGGTTATGTGTTCTTTCACCCCCCCCTCATTATGTGCTTTGGCACAGATGGGGTGCCTAAGGGGGAGGGCTCAGATGGCATCGTGGCAGTTGTGACAAGTAGGAGAAGATATGGAAGTAAGATCCGGACTGGCCAGCCAAGGGGAATGAGGTTTAGACAGTTATGTGCTATTCCTTGTTCTGGTCCTGTTCCCAGCCTCAATAATTCTGGGAACTTTAATACCTGGCCATCAGCCCTGAGGGTGCTGCTGCTGAATGCCAAGTCAGTATCCCAGAAGACAGCTGTCATCCATGATTTAATCCTGGATGAAGGGGCTAACCTGGCTTGTATCACTGAGACCTGGCTGGGAGTGGAGGGACACGCTGACCTTTCCCAATTGTGCCCGGCTGGGTTCTCGGTACAGCATCAGCTGCAGCTCAATGGTCGGGGAGGCGGGGTGGCGATTGTCTATCGAGATACTCTCTCACTGGCTAGGGCCTTGGTCCAACAAAGTGTCAGATTCAAGTGTTTGTACTTGATGTTGGGTGGTCGGGATAGGTTGGGTATGCTCCTTGTGTACCGTCCACCTCGCTATTTGGAAGATGCTCTGCTCAAGCTGGCCAAGGTGGTCTCGGACGTGGCACTGAGGACCCCGAGGCTTCTGGTCTTGGGGGACTTTAATATCCATGCCAAGGCTGTTCTGTCTGGTCTGGCCCGAGATTTTATGGATACCATGACCACCCTAGGACTATCCCAAGAAATAACTGACCCAACTCATGTTGCAGGTCATACGCTCGATCTGGTTTTTTGGACTAAGGGTGATAGAGTTCTCGGGATAAGGGATGTGGCTACATTCCCTTTGTCATGGACTGATCACTACCTTGTCAAATTTAGACTATCTGCTGACCTTCCCGTCCACAGAAGCGGGGGACTGATTAAGATGATCCGCCCTCAGAGGCTGATGGATCCGGAGGGCTTCCTGAGATCCCTGAGGGATTGTTCAGCCGTTATGGCAAATGGTCCTGTAGATGACCTAGTCGATACATGGAACATCGAGGTAGCCTGGACAGTTGACATGATTGCTCCTAAGCGCTTCCTTTGGGCTAGTTGAGCCAAATTTGCTCCCTGGTTTTCTGGGGAGCTGATGGCGGCAAAACGGTCTGTGAGGCAGCTAGAATGCCGCTGGAGGAGAACTAGAGTTGAGTCCAATTGATTGCGGGTTTGAGCTGAATTGTGAGCTTACTCTGTGGTGGGGCTGACAGCGAAGAAAAGCTACTTTTCCACGCGTATCACAGCCGCACAATGCCGTCCAGCAGAACTGTTTCAAGTGGTGTGGGGCCTGTTACAGTCTGGCACTCATGATAAAATGGAGGAGCTCTTGGACCCCCGCTGTGATCTGTTTGCGAAGCACTTTGCAGATAAGATCACTCATATTTGGTCGGATTTGGACTCTGGTTGCTATGTAAGTGGGGCACAGAATGTGTTGAGCACACCACCCAGTCATTTTTCTCTGGATCAATTTCAGCTATTGCAGACTGAGGATGTGGACAAGATACTTGGAGGAGTGCAACCAAACACATGCTCACTTGACCTCTGCCCTTCATGGCTTATTAAATCTAGCCGAGAAGGGATGACTGGCTGTGTCCAGGGGATTATTAATGCATCTTTTAGATCTGGTATGGTTCCCGCCGCCTTGAAAGAGGCAGTGATAAAACCGTTACTCAAGAAGACTTCCCTGGACCCATATGATTTAAATAACTATTGCTAACAGTCCCCTCTTGGGCAAAGTACTTGAGAGGGCGGTGGTGTTGCAACTCCAAGCTTTCTTGGAAGAAACAGATTACTTAGATCCATTTCAGTCTGGCTTTAGGCCTGGTTTTGGAACTGAAACCGCCTTGGTCGCCCTGGTAGACAACTTATGCTGGGAGACAGACAGGGGGAGTGCATCCCTGTTGATTCTCTTAGACCTCTCAGCAGCTTTTGATACCATCAACCATAGTATCCTTCTGGGACGCCGAGTGGAGTTGGGTATTGGAGGCACTGTTTTGCAGTGGTTCTGGTCCTACCTGTCGGGACGCTTTCAGAAGGTGGAGCTAGGGGGCTGCTATTCGACCCCATGGTGATTGTGCTATGGGGTCCCGCAAGGTTCCATCTTGTTCCCTATGCTGTTTAACATCTACATGAAGCTGCTGGGAGAGGTCATAAGGAGTTTTGGAGGATGCTGCCATCAATATGCAGATGACACCTAACTCTATTTCCCTGTGACATCAGAACCAGATGTGGCGGTGACTGATCCAAACCGGTGTCTGGAGGCGGTGATGGTTTGGATGAAGTCAAACAAGCTGAGATTGAATCCAGATAAGACTGAGGTCCTGTGGATCAGGAGGGCATCTGTTCAGGAATGTGGCGTGGCACCTGTTCTAGACAGGGTTGCTCTCCCCCTGAAAGAACAGGTATGCAGCTTGGGAGTCCTCCTGGACCCTTTTTGACATTTGAAAACCAGATTCCTTCAGTGGCCAGGAGTGCTTTTGGGCAGCTTCGTCTGATCCGCCAGCTGCAACCCTTACTGAATAAGCATGACTTGGCCACAGTGATCCATGCTCGTTACATCCAGACTGGATTACTGTAAAGCACTTTATGTGGGGCTGCCTCTAAAGAGCCTTTGGAAACTTCAACTGGTTCAGAATGTGGCTGCTTGAGTCTTAACTAATACTCGTTATATGGAGCACATTATGCCAGTGCTTCGGCAGCTGCACTGGCTTCCTGTATGTTTCCGGACACAATTTAAGGTTTTAGTTATGACCTATAAAGCCTTAAACGGGTTGGGTCCGGGGTCTCTGAAGGACCGTCGTCTCCCATATGAACCTGCCCGGGGATTGAGGTCAGCTGGGGAGGCTTTGCTTCGTGTTCCCCCACTTGTGGAGATAAGATTAACATCTTCGTGGAACTAGGCCTTCTCAGCTTTTGCTCCCAGGCTGTGGAATTCTGTTCCTCGGGATATTCGCATGGCGCCAACGCTAGCATTGTTTCAGCGTCAGGCTAAAGCCACCCTTTTTACTCGTGCTTTATTAATGTTTGAGTCTGTATGTGTATGTTCCTCTTCTCTACATGTTTTTAGCAGGTTTTGTCCCTCTGGGGTCTGGTATTTTAAATTTTTATATATATTTGTATTGTGTTTAAAAAATTTTTGTAAGCCGCCTTGAATATTTTAAATAGAGAGGCGGGGTAAAAATATGTAAATAATAATAAATATAAATATAAAGACAAGTAGCATAAATAAATCCAGAACTATATCTGGCAACGAATTTGGAGTATTTTAAAACATATGACTGGGCTGAACAAACATTCAGCGATTTGTTCTTCTTTTGCACCTTTCCTGAGATGATACATGCATGTCATCTAAGGGATAGCAATGTTGTATATATCACTTTTTGAAATTTAGTGTGACATTACATGATTAAAGTATGACCTACGTATATCATTGTTGCTACCATTATTATACAATTGCAACAAATATTTTACAAAGTATTTCATGTAAGGTGTCAATGGAAAAGTTGTGATTTGCTGACGGTTGTATATCATTTTTCTACCTAAAGTTATGAATATTGATTACAGGAGTGGGGCAGCTGCCCCACTTTGGAATTGGAGGAGGTTAATGCAGGCAAGAGAGGCTGTACAGAACTCCAGGCAATCACGGAAGAGCTTATTGGGAGCCAATCATGGAACGGCTTGCCGGAGCATGCCAGATTTAAGAAGGCTGCTCAACAGAGCAGAAATTAGCCTCTTTCTGAACGGCAAGGGAGAAGGACTGGGTGCCTTAGGGAGCACTAAGAACGGAAGAGTGCTGGGCGGAGTCAGAGGGAGCTCCAGCCTGATAACAGCCAAACTAGGCCCCTGATACTAAGGGCCAAGAGGGTGCAACGGCCCCAGGGAAGGCAGACACTAGCAGAGAGTGGAGGTGGGCAGTAGGTAGCTGCTGCTTGAGGGTCCCTGGGTTGAATTCCTCTTTGCCCCATTTAGCCCCACTGGCTGCTGAAAGAAATGGCTAGCAGATGATTGCAGTTTGCTCTAGAGGAAGGGCTAGATTATGGGTCTGCCACTGTAGCCCATCACTGAAGGACTGCCGATTCCCCCAGGAGGAGGAGAAAGGAGCTGGGGCACAGCCAGAGGGTTGTGTCCTGAAAAAGACACCATAGTCCAGGAACAACATGGATCCAGAATCTATAACTAGTGGAGATAACACACTGACGATGGGTGAGGGACCATCTGAAGAGGGCTCATGGGAGCTGCACTTGAGCTAATTCCCAAGACAATGAGCAGAAGCTGCTGTGGTGGTGAATGCTATTCTTATATTACATATCTGTGTTTCAAATGTGATTGCTCTAGGGTTGTTAGCTCTCCAGACCAGATGGACACATCACCATTGTGGTAATGACATCAGGGCTGAGAGAGTTGGCAACCTTAGTTTGCTCCTGTGATAACATCCACAAGGTAGTCAGTTTACATCTAGTCTAGCTATCACATTGTGAATGTACCATTCAAGTTGATGGTCTATCAGATAACACAGTGAGCCATGGAAGAAGCTTATCCTCTCCTGATGGGGCTTCCTGAATATGGGGAGACTTCAGTCAGAATATGGGTACTGGCTGCTGCAGAGTCAGCGAAGTACGGAAGGGCATGTGACTTGCTTATGTGACTGTGAAATCAATTTTGTGCCCATACTTTTCCATAAACGAAGACTGAGAGCTTTCCCTCCACATGAGAAAGTATAAAAGGCTTTGGAAGCTTCTCCATTTTGCCTCTTTCCTGCTTTGATCTTCGGATTACAGACTTACACTAACAAGAGTATTACAACCAATGGACTGAGGATCTTTTAGCACTCTTTTTCCTTTTCTCTTATAAATAAGCCTTTACATATTAGAGAATAAAGGACTGGCAACAGCGTGATTACTGAATAAAAGACAGGACTATGCAGCACTTTAAAGACTAATAAGATGGTTTATTAGGTGATGAGCTTTTGTGGGCCAGACCCACTTCCTCAGATCAAACTGTGGAAGAAAATTGTCATAACCATATATACCAAAGGGATATAATCAAAAAAAAGTGAACACATCTAAAATTGACAAATCAGATTTTAGAACAGGAGGGGTGGGGTGGGGGAGGTTAGTGTCTATGAGATAATGATATCAGGGGTGATAATTGGGGAAGCTATCTTTGTAATGGGTAAGGTAGTTAGCATCTTTGTTAAGGCCCATTTGTAAAGTGTCAAATTTAAGCATGAATGACAGTTCTGAGGTTTCCCTTTGTAGTCTGGTGTTAAAGTCTCTTTAATATACATGTAGTGAGGCCTGGGATATCTAATGAGACTGTACGTCTGTCTTCTCGTAAGCCAGTCAGAAAAGTTCACTTTTGTTACTGGTCTGGTATCTTTTATGGAAGAATAACCACCATTTTAGGGTGAATCTGCCCTATTTCTCAACTGTTTGTTTTGATTCTGGCATCTTCAGTCTCCGATCCACTAAGGCACAGTGCACACACCAAGGTTGTGCTATGGCAGAAGTTAGCAGTGTTATGATACAGCCTAGATGACTAAGCACTGTGAAGATATTTGTAATTCACGACTCATTTCAGTTTGGGTTGGGCCCACCCTCGCAATCACTGGCGGCACTGGGAAGTGGAGTGACCTTGCCCCGTCCTGCTCCACTCCCCCGGCTTCCAGCCATGTTGGAGGCTCCTTGGGGGAAGAAGCGGAACACCTACCAGTGGGGAAATGAGCATCAACATCATGAGCTATTCTTCAGAGTGACTAGGAGGAGGTGCCAGCCTAGCGATGAGTTGAGGACCCCATTTCAACCAGACAGCATGGCATCCATACCCAGGAGGGAAAAGAAGCTTTATGTGGGATACTTCTTTTAAAAATACATTGCAAAGGTTTACTGGACTATAAAGAGGAGGTGTGAACTTTCTTATGTGTAATACAAGTTGAACCTGAGACCTGACCAACCCCAAACAAAGGAGTTTGCCGGACCAGGAAAGGCAGGCCTGCCAATGCGCGGGGCGGGAGGGGAAGGAGGGCAGGAAGGGAAGGAGGAGAGCGGGCAGTAGCCCTGAGGCCTGGTGATTCAAAGGAGTGTTTGTACACTAATGCGAGAAGCCTGGGCAACAAACAGGAAGAACTGGAGGTCCTGGCCCAGTCCAAGAAATATGATTTAATTGGGATAACAGAGACTTGGTGGGATGACTCGCATGACTGGAGCGCTGTCGTGGAAGGGTATAGACTGTTCAGGAAGAACAGGCAAGGGAGAAAAGGAGGAGGAGTTGCACTATACGTAAGAGAGCACTGATTGCTCTGAACTCCAGTATATAGGGGGAGAAAAACCTGTTGAGAATCTATGGGTTAAGTTTAGAGGTGCAAACCACAGCAGTGATGTTGTGGTTGGTGTCTACTACAGGCCACCGAATCAAGTGGATGAGGTAGATGAGGCTTTCTTCGGACAACTGAGAGAAGCTTCCAGATCGCAGGCCCTGGTTCTCGTAGGGGACTTTAATCACCCTGACATCTGTTGGGAAAGCAATACGGCAGTACACAGGCAATCCAGGAAGTTTTTGGAGAATGTTGGGGATAACTTCTTGGTACAAGTGCTGAAGGATCCAACCAGGGGCCGTGCTCCGCTTGCCCTTCTGCTCACAAACAGGGAGGAACTAATAGGGGTAGTAGAGGTGGGTGACAACCTGGGAAGCAGTGATCATGAGATGGTAGATTTCAGGATCCTGACCAAAGGAAGAAAAGAGAGTAGTAAAATACACACCTTGGACTTCAGAAAAGCAGATTTTGACTCCCTCAGAGACCTGATGGGCAGAATCCCCTGGGATGCTAACATGAAGGGGAAAGGAGTCCAGGACAGCTGGCAGTATTTTAAAGAAGCCTTATTGAAGGCATAGAAAGAAACCATCCCGATGCGTAGCAAGAGAGGCAAACATGGTAGGAGACCGGATTGGCTTACAGGAGAAATCCTTGGTGAACTTAAGCACAAAAAGGAAGCTTACAAAAAGTGGAAACTTGGCCAAACGACCCGGGAGGGGTTTAAATGTATAGCTTGAGAATGCTGGGGGGTTATCAGGAAGGCAAAAGCGCAAATGGAATTGCGACTGGCTAAGGATGTGAAGGATAACAAGAAAGGTTTCTACAGGCATGTTAACAAGAAGAAGGTGATCAGAGAGGGTGTGCGGCCCCTACTGGATGAAGGAGGTAACCTAGTGACAGATGATGTGGGGAAAGCTGAAGTACTCAATGCTTTCTTTGCCTCTGTATTCACGGGCAAGGTCGGCTCCCGGACTAATGCGCTAAGTGATGCAAGATGGGATGAAGATGGACAGCCCTTAGTGGGTAAAGAACAGGTTAGGAACTATTTAGAAAAGCTAAACGTACACAAATCCATGGGTCCGGACTTAATGCATCCGAGGGTACTGAGGGAGTTGGCAAATGTCATTGAGGAGCCTTTGGCCATTATCTTTGAAAAGTCGTGGAGATCGGGAGAGATCCCGGATGATTGGAAAAAGGCAAATGTACTGCCCATCTTCAAAAAAGGCAAGAAGGACGATCCAGGGAACTACAGGCCGGTCAGTCTTACCTCGGTTCCTGAAAAAAGCATGGAAGGGATCCTTAAGGAATCCATTTTGAGGCACCTGGAGGAGAGGAAAGTGATTCGGAATAGTCAGCATGGATTCACAAAGGGCAAGTCGTGCCTGACTAATCTGATTCGCTTCTATGATGAGGTAACTGGCTCTGTGGACATGGGAAAGTCAGTGGATGTGATATACCTTGATTTTAGCAAGGCTTTTGATACGGTCTCCCACAATATTCTTGCCAGCAAGTTAAGGGAATGTGGATTGGATAAATGGACGGTAAGATGGATAGAAAGATGGCTAGAAGGCTGGGCCCAGCGGGTAGTGATCAACGGCTCGATGTCAGGATGGCGGTCAGTTTCTAGCGGAGTGCCCCAAGGTTCGGTTCTAGGACCGGTTTTGTTCAATATCTTTATTAATGACCTGGATGAGGGGATGGATTGCACCCTCAGCAAGTTCGCAGATGACACTAAGCTAGAGGGAGAGGTAGATACGCTGGAGGGCAGGGATAGAGTCCAGAGTGACTTAGACAAATTGGAGGATTGGGCCACAAGAAATCTGATGAGGTTCAACAAGGACAAGTGCAGAGTCCTGCATTTGGGACGGAAGAATCCCAAGCATTGTTACAGGCTGGGGACCAACCAGCTAAGTAGTAGTTCTGCAGAAAAGGACCTGGGGGTTACAGCGGATGAGAAGTGGATGAGAGCAGCCACCGGCTACCCTGCTGCCGACTGGCCACCATTCCCAGGGCTCTCTGCCGCTGGACCATGGATGCTGGACCAGAGAGGTCCTATGTTCCTAGCTTAATAAGCTATAATCTTTCCCTATGGAGACAAACCCTTTGACACTCTTGAAAATTTTACACAACATGGTTGAGTCTGGACAGTGTCCTCTGAAAAGACATGTATATGGCTTTTTGATACAGAATTGCTTTACCTCCTCTACTTTCTCACAGAAAAGTTGTACTATTAAGAGGCATAGTCTGGATACATACAAGAGGTCAGATGCATTCCAAAAAATTGAGGGTGATTAGAAATAGAAAAATGCGGAATGCCAAAGAAACGTGATTTAAAAAAAATGTTTTTCCATTTTTAACTTACGTCAGTTCTTAGGATTCACAGAGTACATGGATCATAACTGTAATGAGATTTTGCTGTCTGATACTCTGAAAAACCTTGCAGCACCTTGCAGAGAATGGAATTATAAATTTAAAATTATAAAATGCATCTCTTGCAATTTGAGATAATTAAAGCGATGACACTCTCAGGCACTTTGGTTTGCCTGAAACAGTAATTAGTTTTAAGATTAAGACTCTAAGTAGAAATTAATGACAGTTCAAATTTAGAAAATCCAACATGGCTGACCAAATGGCCAAGACAGGGATGGTGTAGTCTAAATTTAGGTGGTAGAAAGTTCTAGAATCCAGGATGGCATCAGGGAGAGAAGCTTAGGAAGGGGTAGAATGCAAGATAGCATCAGAGAAGGAGTTTTCCTTCCTAAAAATAGGTATGACCTTATAGGGAGGTGCTGGAAAGCTAGCAGCTGACTGGCTGAGAGGAGCTGACCTTGTGAAAACAAGCCACCAGGCTGAGTTGGTAATGGGTTTGGGATCTTGAGATGAGCAGAAGCTACAAGACACCTGCAGTTTCGGAAGAGTAGGAAGAGTCAGGAGCAGCAGCATTCCAGTACTGCCATGGCAATGGCTTCCTTAACAGGCCAGCCATCTGCAACTGCCCCCAGCAGCAGCGGTGGTAACTGGGATGACCATAGCCCCAACAACAACAGTGATCATTATCTCAGCATCATTACTGACAGAGCAGAAGGGCCAATAGATGAAGTAGAGGGAATTGGACTGTGAAAATTTAAGTCTGATTTTTCTTCCTGTTCATTGTTAAAGCATGTATGGGTTTGTCTGTAAAGAAAGTTGAATGCCTGTGTTCTGAATGAGACCTCCCCTATCCATTCTGTAACTGTGTAGGACGGTAGGCCTCCCGGAGGGGTTCCTCCGCCTCTGGGTCACTGGGCGGCGCGTCCACCCCACTGCGCAGCCTCTTAAAATAGTCCCCGAGTCTCTAGTCCCATAGCCTGGCCTTGCCCAGGACAGGTCAGGGGGTAAATAGTCCAACTCCCAGCCTTACTCCAGGTCGGGGTGAGAGGCAACTAGTCCCGGTGCCCGGCCTTGCTTCAGGTTGGGCTGAGAGGCAGCAAACCCACACGTTCCAGTCTGGGAGTCCAAATACCCAGATGAGCCCTGGCCCTAGGTCAGGGTGGGCCAACAAATAACCCACAGTTATAAACAGCAGTTCCTTAGCCCAGGCCTTGTTCCAGGCAGGGAAGCAAATAATCAGTTAAGCCCTGGCCCTAGATCAGGGTGGGGCAACAAATACAACAACAGTCCATAAGTTCAAGAAGCCCTGGCCTGTCTGAGGCAGGGGCAGTCATTCCTTAATTAGTATGGCCCTAGCCCTGGTTCAGGGCAGGGCAGCAGCAATAGTCCTGCCACTTTAAGAGGCCCAGGCCTGGTTCCAGGCTGAGCCGTAAACAAACACAGTACACCAGTTCAGAGCCCGGGTCCTATGGCAGGGCAGGGCACCCAACAAACAGTACAATGAGCCCTGGCCCTGGGGCAGCAACCACGCACATTAAATGAGCCCTGGCCCTGGAGCAGGGCAGGGCAACAAACAAACAGTACCAGAGGCCCAGGCCTGGTTACAGGCTGGGCTGCACACAAACACAGGTTTGGGGAAGCTCCTTGTTCAGGAGGAGGGCAGGTAGTTCACCTGCAGCGGTGGTGAGGGGGAGACTGCCACCCACTCCACTGCGCCCCGGCCCAGGGTCCTAGATGCAGAAGGACAGCTGCTGCTGGCTCAGCGGGGGCTCCAGCCCGCAACGCACTGGCCTAGGGCTTTTACCAGCCCGTACTATTCCCCGGGCCACTTCCCATCTCCCCCTCAGCGGGTACAGTAATTCCTCATTTAACACAATAGATATGTTTCAGAACATGATCGTGTTAAGTAAAAACGTGTTAGGCGGGGTGAATTTTCCCATTAAAAATAATGGAAAAGGTGGGGGTTGTGTTTCAAGCGGTGGT
Organism: Pelochelys cantorii; assembly: GCA_032595735.1. Classification (NCBI taxonomy): domain Eukaryota; kingdom Metazoa; phylum Chordata; order Testudines; family Trionychidae; genus Pelochelys; species Pelochelys cantorii. The sequence goes on along the minus strand of CM064332.1, from coordinate 64,853,333 downwards.
GTCTGTTGGGACCGGGACATAAGGTTGGGGGAGAAAGGGGACTGGGTTACAGCAGGGAGGGGAGGTGTTTGGCTCTGGGGAAGGGAAGGGGAGGAGAGGGAAGGGGGATTGGGTTGGGAGTATGCCCCTGTGACGGGTCTGCCAGGACCCGCACTGCATCTGGCGAGGGGGGGGTCGCTGGGGAACGGCGTGGCGAGCGGCGAACCCTCTGCCGCTTTGCAGGGAGGCGGGGGAGGAAGCCCCGCACAACTGCTGGCGACGGGCCAGCTGGGGAAACCCAGCCGCTGGCCTGCAAGTGGGAGTGGAGGAGAGGGGGCAAGGCATCCGGCGAGGGGGAGTCAGCGGGGAACAGCGCAGCAAGCGGCAAACCCTCCACCGCTTTGCAGGGAGGCAGGGGAAGCCCCGCGCATCTGCCGGCAACAGGCCGGCTGGGGAAATAGTGTTATTCCAGGGACGGTCGTGTAATTCAAAAAACATTCCCTAAAAAAAAATCATGCTATCGTGAAAACATGTTAAGCGGGCACGTGTTAAATGAGGAATTACTGTACCCGTGTCTCGGGTAGGTTCCACAGGGAGTCAAGGAGGGTCTCCTCCGGCAGGAGTCTCGGCGGCCCAATCCAGGCCTCAGCTGCTTCCAGATCCTCCGGCTCCAGCTGGTAGGCTGGCTGCAGCAGGCAGGGGTGTCTGGGCTAGTCCTCAAGATTCGGTTGGTCAGCGGAGTCCGGCGGGTCCTCTGGGTCAGGCTCGTCCGGAAGCTCTGGCAGGTCCTCGGGGTCCCAGGGTGAAGGCTTGCACCAGGGTTCAGACAAGTCCCTCAGGTCCTCCGGGTTCTCGGGTACGGCCGGCAGCGCCTGCCAGTTCAGCAGGCACTCATGGACCCGGGGTACAGGCGGGCGTCGGAGCTCAGGCAGGTGCTCACAAACCCGAGGGACAGGCGAACAACAGGGCTCAGGCGGGTCATTACAGCCCGTATCTTTATTTTGCTACTATGCCAATTTACTGAATGTAATTCTATTGTTGTTTTCTTGCATTCTGTACATTCTTTCCTGCCTGTAAGTTATCTCTTTTTAATAACCATATCTATTTTCAAAGAATTTCTGTTTGTCTGATTCACCGTGATTGGAAGGCTATATCCGTGTCCTCTGTATATCACAGACAAGCACCCTAGTAGTACCCTGGCAATTTCTTTAGAGTGGAACGGTACCTTGATCACCAGTTTGGATAAGATGTAAATTAAGGTTTGAATAGAAAAGTATTGTTTTTAGGTAACGTAATTGGTGTAATATAATAGAATCCAAATTTTGCAATAAGATATTAATGCTTTTGCTACACTCATGAAAAACCACTTAATTTCTATAGCACCTCTCATCCCAAAGATCTTGGCAAAATACTCATAGGATTACTTCACCTTCCCTGCAATGCAGCCAACACTGAGAAGAAATGCACCAACTGTTTAACTGTGCACAGGAATGCTACATACTTGAAAACAGGAAGAAAAGAAAACTATACAAAACTGAAATTACAGACGGAGTTTTAGGTAGAAGGTATGAAGCTATGCATGTTGGAATTTGGTCATGACACAACTGTTAACTTTTCATTAAGTAGAACAGGAACCTGCCCCCAACCCCCATGTAAGCATTTACATAGCAGGGGTTAACCATGTACTTCATAATAACCTGAGTAATTTTCTCACCACATGTGTAGAGCACTCCTGCCTGCATTTTGAACTGTAGAGGGTTCCTCAGTTAGTTTGGGACAACCCATGAGTGGGACACTATAGTAAAAGAATAAATTGAGATTATTATGTATTTTTAGTGGAGGGTAGGGAGGGAAAGGCAGTTAATTATATATCAGCTATTAGTAGCACTTATCTGGCCACAGAAATTCTCTCATTATAAGTGGCCTCATAATTTTATAAAAGTCATAAAAATGATACTTTTTTTTAAAAAAAAGTCTGATTGCTTGATTCAACTGATGAGTTTTAATTCTTTCTGACAATGACACATAACTGGAATTCCCAGACTGAAATGAGATCATCTATGCTTTGTTTGCGGACACCAAAAAAAGAATTTTTTTAACTCATTTATTTTAGTCACACTAAGTCCCCACAAACTACATCACTAGCTGTGAGTTAGAGGTGGGAGGGAAAAAACAGCTTTTATGAAGAAAAATTAACAGCAAAAAATCATGAGGGACAGACAGAGGGAAACCTAGCAAAAGTGAAGGTTACTCACCTTGTGCAGTCACTGGAGTTCTTCGAGATGAATGTCCCTGTGGGTACTCCCTGCTTGGTCTTGGTGCTCGCCTGGTGCATGGATCGGAGATTTTGAGGTAGTCCAGCATGGGCCATGCATGCACAGTACTGCCACCATGCACCTTTGTGGTCAGAACCGCACACGTGTGCCCTGAGCCCTCCAGTTCCTTCTTTACATCAGAGTTCCCTAACTCCAAAGCAGAGGGGAGCAGAGTGGGTAATGGAGGACCAACAGGGACACTCATCTCGAAAAGCTCCAGTTACTGCACAAGGTGAGCAACATTTGCTTCTTCCCCGAGAGATGTCCCTGTGGGTGCTCCATGCTAGGTGGCTAAAGAGCAGTTTCCCTTAAGGCAGTAGGGGCGTTGGAGTGCATTGGAACACTGAGGACAGTTCTGCTCTGCCCAAAGAAGCGTTCGCTCTGGCACCATAGGCAAGTGCATAATGGTTGGCACATGTATGTTGCAGCGCCCAGGTGGTGGCTTTACAGATTTCTGTTATCAGTAAATTGTGCAGGTATGCTATCGAGGTGGAAACAGATCTTGTGGAACAAGCTGTCAGGTGGTAAGGTGGCTGACATCCCTTGAGTCCATAGCATAAACATGTGCAATCTGGAATCCATTTGGAAAGCCCTTGCTTGGAGATTGGAGTACCCGTGGAATGGTTTTCCATGGATAGAAATAGTCGCGGAGTCTTCCTAAAGGCTTTGGTTCTTTCTAAATAAAAAGCAAGCACCCGCGGACATCCAGAGTATGCATGGAAGTTTCGAATGAATTAGCATGTGGTTTTGGAAAAAAGACAGGGAGCTGCAGAGATTCATTCATGTGAAATGAGGAGGGAATCTTTGGATGAGTCCTTAAAGTGACACTGTCTTTGAAAAATATTGCGAATTACAGATCTGCTGTAAGTGCTGCTATATCTCCCACACAGTGAGCTGAAATGATGGCAATGAGGAAGGAGACCTTCATGGAAAGATGTAACAGTGAGCAAGATGCAAGTGGTTTGAAAGGTGGCCTGGTAAGGGTGCACAGAAACAAATTTAGGTCCCAAGCTATAATGGATGAAGAATTTGAAGTCTTTGTAGTTGGGTGAGCAAAGACTGACAAGCTGGTGATCCAACGGTGAAAGGCAGTGATCACTGCAAGGTGTACTCTGATGGAGCTAAGAGATAAAGCCACTTGCTTGCGGGTAAGCATATAATCCAGTACAAGTGGAAGAGGTATTGTCAATGGGTCTACCCGACTTGACGCACACCATGGTGCAAATCGCTTCCATCTGTGGGAACATGAAGAGCAGATGGAAGGTTTCCTGATGTGGATGAGTACCTGCTGTAATTGATCTGAGTACTCTGAGTGCAAGAGCCATGGAGGAGCCATGCTGTGAGATGCAGTTTGGACAGGTCACAGTAGGTTTGTTTCCCCTGAGCCAGAGTGATCATGTCGTGTTGGAGAGGAAGGCCTGACATCCTGAGCAGGAAGGGCTACCTGGGTTGCCTTGGCCATGCGGGGGCTATTAGGATCACTCTGGCTGGGTCCGTTCTGATCTTTTGTACCACTTTGGACAGTAGAGGAATCAGGGGAAAGGCATAGCACAGAGGGTACGTCTAGACTACAGGCTTTTTTCGACAGAGGCTTTGTCGACAGATACTGTCTACAAAGCCTCTGTCGAAAAAGAGCGTCTAGACTACAACCAGTACTGTCGACAAAGCAAGCCGCTTTTTCGACAGAGAGTCTAGACGCTCTCTTTCGAAAAAGCACAGTTTGCATGCAATAGCACCTTTTTTCAACAGAGTACTATCGAAAAAGGCGTTATTCCTTGTAGAATGAGGTTTACCGCTGTTGACAAAACTGCCGTGTTCTGTTGACTTACTGTTGACAGAACGCGGCGGTAATGCAGACGCAGGTATAGTTTTGTCGACAAAAGCTCACTTTTGTCGACAAAACCCTGTAGTCTAAACATACCCAGAGAGTCCATCCAGTTGATGAGAAAAGCATCCCCTTGATATCTCATGCCTATGTTTGCCCTGGTGCAGAAGCTTGTGCATTTGGAGTTGTGGGGCATTGTGGGGCGTTGCAAACAGATTGATGGCTGGTTATACCCATAAGAGGAAGAGGGAGTGCAGCACAGATTTGTTGAGTATCCATTCGTGATGTTGGGGAAATCATCTGCTCAATGCATCTGCTGTGATGTTGTATGAGTCTGAAATGTGCATCGTGGAAATCCAGACTTCATAAACACAGTATTGTCATTTGTGTGGTACATATTGCCTTGACATAGGTGTGAGCCTTGAGGAGGCCATTGTTGAAGTAGGGGAATATGATTATCCCAAGAGTGTGAAGGTATGCTGTCATGACTGCTAGTACCTTGGAGAATATGCGAGGGCCTGTGGACAGTCCGAAGGGCAGGACTTGATATTGGTAGTGACGCATTCCAGAGTAAATCTCTGGAACTGTCTTCGTGAGGGTTGGATTAGGACATGAAAATAGGCATCATATAGATCAAGGGCTGAAAACCAATCCCCCTGTTGCGTCTTTACATACTTGTTGAGTCTTTGAAGATTGAGGATGGGGCATCAGCCTCTGCTTTTCTTTTGTGTTAAAAATAATGGAATAAAAACCTTTCCCTCTCGTTGGAGCGGAACAGGTTCCTCTGCTCCTATGTGTAGAAGATGTTCTACTTCTTGATGAAGCTGCATCTCATGGGAAAGGTCCCTGAAGAGGGACATAGTAGGTGGGTGTGCAGTAGTGGGGGAAAAGAAAGGGATAATATAATCAGAAAGGATGACATCTAGAACCCATCTGTAGGAGGTTATGGCTGCCCATTGATGGTAAAAAGGGTGAAGTTGATTGGCAAACAATTGCTGGGGTGTGGATACCAAGAGCATGAAGTGTGAGATGTGAGTCCTTATTGGTTTTGCCGGCACACAATTTTTCTCCATCGAAGGATACATCTTCTACTGTAGACTGTATGTCCCTTGGAAATGTGGCAAGTGTGAACCAAGAGGCCCTGCACATCATTGTGGCAGTTGCAACAGATTCTGCTGTGGCGTCAGCTCATCAAAGGCTGCTGTAAAGCTGTGTATGAAATTGTTTGGCCTTCTGAGACTATGGCTTTGAACTGTGGTCCTTTGGTCTCAGGTTATCATCAGCAAAGTCCATAAAGCTTCAAGTAATTCCTGTGCCGTTACGGCCACCACGGTATGTGGTGGCAGCACCGTGCGTGTGTGGCCCGTGCCAGACTGCTTCAAAATCTCTGATCCAGGCACTGGGACAGCACCAAGGCTAAGTGTGGAGCATCCACAAGGACATCTCTCGAGGAAGAACCTGAACTATTCCATGACCAACCTGTTGATAAATGCTCACCCTCATAAAACCAAGATAATTTTCGCTTGGCTAATAAGCATCTGTTATCCACCTCCTCACTGTTCTGATGCAGACAAGGTCATTTTAACACCTGACCTAAGACAGATTTGGCTTGGTAATTTTCTTTCCATATCTCCACCTCCTTCCCCACTGGCAGGATTTCTTTGCCTGCAGTTGTCAGTATACTGGTGCAGTGTTTTTCAGGAACTGTTGGCTTCGACATCATAAGCATTCTATAAATTTATATGTTTACACTGAAGTTTGGCAGATTTCTTGATGGTGAATACAAACTATCTTTTGTTATTGAGACAGGAAAGATAGGCTGCCTTTGCCAATATTAATTCTAACAAGAATCCACACTCCCAATTCCAATTTCTATAATGTGATCAAACAGACTTTACAAGCCCAAGAAACTCATAGACTCATAGAGCTGGAAGAGACCTCAGGAGAGGTCACTGAGTTCAACACCCTGGTAAAAGCAGGATTGATCCCAGTGAAATCATCCCAGTCAGGGTTTTGTCAAACCGGGACTCAAAACCCTTTAGGAATGGAAATCACACCACCTCGCTAGGTAATTCATTCCAGCGCTTCACCACCCTCCTAGTGAAATAGTTTTTTTCCCCTAATATGCAGAGTAGACCTCCCCAACTGCAACTTGAGACCATTGTTCCTCATCCCCATGGAGAACAGTCCCTCTCCATCTTCTTTGGAACCCCCCTTTCAGGTAGATAAAGGCTATTATCAAATTCCCCCTCACTCTTTTATTCTGTAGACTAAATGAGCACAAATCCCTCAGGGTATGTCTACACTAGCTCGTTAATTCGAGCTAGGTAGGCAAATCAGGCAACCGGAGTTGCAAATGAAGCCCGGGATTTAAATATCCCGGGCTTTATTTGCATGTTCCCGTCTGGCCGCCATTTTTAAATCCCCCTTAGTTCGAACGAACTGCCCGCGGCTACACGCGGCAGTTTAAAGTTAATCCGAACTAAGTCCTTAGTTTGGATTAACTGTTACACCTCATTCCACAAATTAACGAGCTAGTGTAGACATACCCTCAGACTCTTCTCATGAGTCATGTGCTCCAGCCCCCTAATCATTTTTGTTGCCCTCCACTGGACCCTTTCCAATGCGTCTACATCTTTTCTGTAATCAGGATCCCAGAACTGGACGCAATACTCTAGTTGTGGTCTCACCAGTGCTGAATAAAGGGGAATAATCACTTCCCTAGATCTGCTGGGAATGGTCCTACTAATGCACCCCAATATTCCTGCTAGCCAGTGGTAATGGACCAACTCAGGCATATCAGGTTTTTTCAGGAATAACTCTGCCTCATGTCTCCCTTCATCATCAATTTTTTTACACTTTTTCCTGTTTAAGTGTTAAGTTTTAGTTTTCCAGTAATTTTGCTTGTGTGGCTTGGAATTAGAGATGAGTTCATGCTAAAATACCAGCTCCAAACACTGCAACCAGACCTGGGTTTGGATCAGTTTGCTGCTCATGCTAAACTCTAAAGTAAACAAAGACTACATTTAGTGGCTAGACACACTATATCTAGCCAAAACCTTAAGTGGAAATAAGATGTTCGTGGGAAAGACTTGTATATTCTTTTTCACCTTAATAGAAAAGCAATACATACCACAGCTTCAGTTTCAACGGGAATTGTAGAAATTGGTCCTGTTAAAATGGAACTCTGAAACAGAACTCTAACCCTAATTAGACTTGGTGCAGCTAGCACTACACCTAATAATGATAGGCTTCAGAGAGGGATCTGTGTTAGTCTGTTTCAGCAGAAACAACAAAGAGTCCAGTGGCACTTTAAAGAGTATAACAAATGTATCGTGGTATTAAAGCATAAGCTTTTGAGAGCTACAACTTGCTTCCTCAGATGCTGAGGAGAAAAAGAAAAAAAAAAAAAAAAAAGCAAAGAGAGATGGGAGTGTGACCATAGTGCTAATTAAATCAGAATGGATGTGGCTCATCTCCAACAATGGTGAGAAGGTGAGAGCACCTAATAATGCATCTAATCTAAGCATGTTTGAATGTGAGAAATTTCAGATTTGGATCTAGATTTCAAATCCTTAGCATTTGACAGAGTTGACATAACTTGCTCCTATGCATGGGGTGTTGATGGTGTAGAAGGCGAGATGCTTGTTAGCTGCCTCCCCTCCTTGACTACCCAACTGAGAGCTTTCTCCAATACTGTATTCAGATGAATGAGAGGATCTGACATATTCCCACTAAACACTCAAATTTCTGTTCATGTCACAAACTACTGATGAGCTATATCTAAATGACCTAAGACATATCCAAAGTACTGTATCTACACAGTCAAAACTCTCCCACATCTGTGCTCACGCAGCCTCTCAAACTCATCTAGCATAGAATGATGCAGCAAGGAGCCACATTATAAGCCACAGTACAAGATTCATTCTCTAACATTTAAACTGCTCCCTCACCCCATAGTCCCAATTCCTGTAATGTCCATTCACCCATCTTCCTCGCACATTCACACATTGGCCAAAAAAATTCCCATGTACATTTTTTATTAGCAATATGACATTAATGAAATCATATATTTATTATACTGCCCTAGCTTTAGAAATTAGCTTTAGAAACTTCACAGTTATGGCTGCATCACTGAGTCACAAGGTTCTCTTTTTAATTCCAAGAAAAACTTCACCATCTTTTTTTAATGCTATCAACCCAGTAGCTTGACAGTAAGGATTAAAAATTGCTCCTTCTTTCTCACTTGGTTATTGGAAAGGCTGTGAAAGGTAATCAGTCTTGTGAAGCTACACTTTATAGTCTGCATAAAATGCCATGATTCCCAGTTCTCTCCCCAACCTAATTGAAAGTGCGTAATATCACACAGCTGGGGAAATGTAAACTGTAAACATATGCAATATATCACACTATCACACAGAAACCTGTTATGAATGGGCACTGGGTGATCATCAGGACCAAAAGGGATCTAAAAACAGAATTTTGCTGAAGAATAAAACTTTTTTCTGTATAAAAGAGAAAAATACACTTTCTCTGCAGCACAGAAATTGTATTGGAGGCAGTTCATTCATTTGGTTTGTGAAATATGGACCTTTCATTAATGATTGTATTTGCTGCTTTATGTAGACTCTTCAGGGGCACTGTTGGGGTAAGACTGCTCTTTGTTAAAAAATGTAAATCAAAAGTAAACCCATTGTATTTTATCAAGTAAATACAGGTGCATGTGGAACTGAAAAATCAGGCAATCTGCAGCCACTGGGTAGCATTACCTGTCAGCAGGATTCTGTGGATGGTGCTGCTTGCTTATCTTTGCATACAGTCCTTCTAAATGCTCCCTTTCTCCTGGTTTTGTAGGGATATCATGTGGGTATCCAAAGGTTTCTGCTGCAGGTGGAGACGATGGCCTGTAGACATTTGCTGCTGGGTATGCCTCCCTGAAGTGATTCACTCTGGCATAATTTGGGTCCATCTCATCATCATCAATATCAGGTGGGGGGCCTATAGGGCTAGTGGAGTAATCAGCAAGCCCTCTTGCCTGCTTTTGCCGTAACTCCTGATGTTTTGCACCAATCCTAATTGTTAAAAAGAAACAAACATGTTTGGATTTCCTCCAGCAATGGCAGCACACTGATGATGCATCAAACAAAATTTTAAAAACATTTCTCAGCTGTTATAAATGTAAACTATATATTTCAGGAGCACAATTAGAAATCTCTAGGCTCTGTTCCTTTGGCGTGCAGCTTTGTAATCATGCATGTTGTCTTTCTGCAGTCTGATAACAGATTATTGCAGAGTAGGGTGCAATTTTTCACAAACATTCCTGATAGGTGTTGTTTGTGTATGAGTGCATACACACAGTTTTAACTATACATAGATCTAATATTTTAGATATATAGCTCTACTAAAGAGTTGTGTTAAAAACAACACAGGCTTAAATAGCTAACTTAATCTTCACAGTTTCCATCTAAATTTGACCATAAAAATATTATTGCTTATTTGGCCTCTTAACCCACACATATTCTTCTAAATAAATTAACTTGCAAAAAGTGGATTAAACATGAAATAAATGTGATGATGGCACAGTTGTCTGCAAAGCAGAAGCCAAAGTAAAATTATATATATATATAACATAAATGGAAGACCTCATGCTTCATTATATAGGGGCTAGGGACAGAGTAAAACAGGGAGAAATTAATAGAAACCTGATAGAGATGAATTGGTACATGTAAGTGAATTAAAGACTATTACTGGCAGTGCTCCACTGTGATAAAGCCTTAAGTGGTATTACAAAACACTTCTGCTAATCAGTGCCATTGTGTAATCTGCAGGGAATAGGAATGGTAAAACATATCCAGGTAAATTTCAAACCCAAACTTCGATGAGTCAACATTTATTCCTGACAATAAAAAAATACAATAAAGTTGCATGAATGTGAAACTTCTGTTAAATCTTCAGCTCCTCTAAGATAGCGTAAAGAAACACAACAAGAAAAATGACAGCAGCGTGCTGACCGTAGTATGGAGAATACCCTGGAATAAATGGAACTTATGGAAGTGTATGATGCAGGAAAAAATGTAAGGCAGAAACAAGTATCACGCCGGAACTGGTTGCTGTTAAAAAATCAACATATATCCACTGTCACTGTATCTGAAATACAGTAGCACTTGATAGTGAATGTATAGAAAGAATAGTAAGTAGGAAACTACTTAATGTGGTTCAACACTGGTGACCACTGTGATAGAAAACACAAAAACTGTTGATCCATTCTTTCCAGATATGTGCAACCAACTGGAATATGTACCCAAGGATTTTTATTATGCTTCGTTAGAAAATATATTTCACAGTGTTCTAAGTAATTCTCCACCAAAAACAGTTGGGTAAGCAATCACATCCTATTTACCTTTTGCAAAACATCAAATCTTTTCTAAACGTACTTAAGCATGTTAATGTGTACAGTGTAACCTTTGAAGACCTGCCTTTCCCTGAAAGACCATGGATTTTACGGGGTAGAGATGAATATGATAACCAGGCTTTCAGTGAGAAAAACTAAGATGCATCTTGTGGTGGAGAAGGGTGTTGCAGCAGACAGTTTTGATGAGTGTCATTGAGGCAGCTGGCAGAAGGCAGAGATGGAACAGAGGAAAGAGTGCTTAAGGCCTCATTCATGTAAAATTTCTCCTTCTCCCAGGTCACCTTCCCTCTTTCAGAATAAAACCTAACATGTACCATGGATGAAAGCAGGCCTGCTAAGAGTGGGGGGCAAAGAGGACAACTGCTCTAGGGCCTGGCATTTCAAAGGGGCCCAGAGTGCCCAGCTGCCACTGCTGCTACTGTGGCAGTGGTGGCAACCAGAGCCCCAGGCCCTTTTGAATTGCCACAGGAGAACCGCTTCACGTGGCTCTGAGGGCTGGAGAGCATGGCCCTGTGCTGTGCTCTGAGTGGTACTATGGACTGACTCTCCTTGGTCCCACCCCTTCTGCACGAGGCTCCACCCCTTATAGGGGCGCAGAGGCACCCTCACCACCACACCTTGCTCCCAGGCCTGCATCGTCTGCTGGCCCCAACTGGGTGAAAGAACAGTAGTTTTCTGTGTCCTTTTTACTGTTTTCTCCAAATCCTCTAGCCCCAGTCCTTTCACTGCATTTTCTGTAATACATCTGCAGATAGCACCACATTTATTTATTTGATTTTTCTGTCTCTTACCATATTCCTTCAGTTTTCCTTTTTAACTCTTTGACCCTATTATGTTCCTAAAATCAGTTGGGCTTTCTGTTCTTATACCTTCTATCTTTAGTTTTTTCTTTTGGCCTTCTCCTATTTCTCTCCTCTACCCAGTCCTGCACCATCTGTAACCTGAAGTCCTCCCTGCTTTTCTACCTCCTTCTTCTCTCCCCAACCACACATTCTTTGTCTTTCCTAAACACTGATGGCCCAGCCAGGTCAGTAGCCTTACATAGATGGTGGAGGCTGACCAGCCTGTAGCATCGCCAGCATCCAGAGGGAATCTTTTTATTCCCTATCTATCTGCTGCAATGTGAAGAGGAGATTTCCGGGGTGGGGGGGAGGGTTCATGGAGAGCATATCATGGTATTGACATAACAAATCTGGTCAGTGAGACACTCATGTTCTCAGCTAGCCTGCTGTCCATTCCATTAGCCCAGCTAACTGCTCCTTCAGATGGCCAGAGTTTGATGGGATTTATATTAAGTAGGGGAGAAGATTATTTTTGTAAAACTGTCAGGGCACTGGAACACATATTGAGGAAAAGGGACATTCCTTTGTGGAGGGACACATGGTTACTCTGGGGTGGAGAAAAAGGCAAGCATGGACATATAGATAAAGTTTATGCTGAAATTAATACCAGTGAAAACAAACACTAATAAGCAGTCATTGGTTTTCCTTTCTATACTGTAGTTTCAAACCTCAAGACAGCCCTGGCATGAATAATTAGTGAGAAGATGAAAATATGCAAAAGGCTTCATCCTCTATGGGTTTCTGAATAAAGATAGAAGAAAGACTACACAGCAGGAGGGACCCAGCCTGACCATGCCACTGCCACCGGAATAAACTCACCAAATTTTCTGTTAAATATTTTTGGAAGAAGTTATAACCTGATCAATTCTTGGAACAAAACCATCTTTCCAGGGTGAGTGCAGTAAGGATCCTAATGTTAGGGAGTGCTCACTGCACTGTGACGAGAGAGATGGATTTCCATTTGCCATAAAGCTATAGACATCAAAACAACAGGAAGAGGGGTCTAGGACACTGGTTGCTGTCATTTACTCCTACAGTGCCTTCCCGAGAAATCATCTTGCAAAAGATTAATATATGACATGCCCTACACGGGGTTATGTTTAGAAATGTAAAGATGAAAGCACTCTGTTTATCCCCTCCCCCGCACATAGCTTGTAGCTACTGGACCCAGAGTGTTTATCAATTCTGCAGTCCAAGTCTCAGAAAGTTCTGCCTTTTCCCCATTAAATGTTTTTATAGCAACTTAAGACTGTTTCAGCTATTGGGCCAAATCCTGAGATATGCTGAGTATCTGCAAATATATCCAGGAAACTGAAGACAGTAGACCAGATCCTCAGCCGGTGTAAAATGGCATAACTCCATTGACTTTAATGAAGGCATTTGCCTATTGACACCAGCTGAGGAGCTAGTACAATACTTGATACTGCACATCAGGGAATTTCTACAGGTGTGTGTGGGATACCATCCATCAAGGTCTTCTACAGATGACTTGGTGCAACTAATTGAAATTACAATGGTGAACTAAACCGACACATCCCATACCCCTTAGAGATTGCAGACGTGACCGTAACAGAGTAGCACAACACAGTGGCATCATGTGTCACTTGCTTTCATATTCGACAGTGAAAGTAATTTGCTCTGCCATCAATACTTGTACCTTCTGCACAACAAAAGCTGGAATTAGGTTACCACAATTTTCTTTTGTTACTGTGAATGAGCCTAGCTTCTTCAAATTTTCCTTATGAATGCAGCCTACAATCATTTTCACTGCTATAAGTTGTACCTGCTCAAGAACAATTCCTTCCTTTCTATAAAATGCTGACCAGTCAATGCCAGGTTATGTGAATTTCTTGATGATCAATGTCTCACCTTTTCAACAGAGCTATTATAATTCTATTAACATTTCTTGTTTCTTTCTCACTCTTTCATGGAAATCTATAAAATCTGCTCAATGATCTCTCTTTTACTCTTTGTTTTTCATTTCAATCTAAGCGCTGCCCAGATGTGAGAACTGAACGATACTGTCTATATAATTTCAGTTTTGTATCTATTTTACTAAATCTTCCTTTATTCTTCTTGTCCTATTCACGTCTATCCCATTTTCTGAAGTTTTAAATACCCTGCGTGCATAACAGCACCACGTTCTGACCCAATTCTTAGGAACATTTGTTTTCTACAAAACACACCAACAAGAGCCTATTTCACCCTATTTCCTCCTTCTCCCCGCTCTTACTTCTCTTCTGTTGCTTTTCCTTATAATTTATAGTAGTTCCATCTCTTGCCCTCATCACAAAAATGAGAGTACTACTATTACAGGGGAGCCAAACATGCATCACAGGATGGGTCTGATTAAACAAGTGGAAGCGAGAGATTACGTGTCACTCACCACTGTGACACCAGCAGTGAAACTAAAGAGGAGAGGCACAGGTCACAATCTGAACAGTTTAGCCTAATACTAAGTTTATATAAACTTCCTGATGAGGGAATAGGAAATAAACCATACAGAATGGAGGGAAGCCAGTGACATTTCCTTTGTGTATCACATATCAGTTCTGCTCACTCTACCCTGCCACCTGAAACCAAGCATCCAGTTAAATCATTGCATGACAAACACATCAGCTTCCGTTAGCTGTGCATCTGTGAAAACACAGCCCTCTCACCTTGGTAGCTAGAGCACAGACACCTTAGAAACGCTACAGTATGTGCTACCCTCAACTTCCTGTTATCCCTCTCTCTTACTTGTCATCCAAAACCAAACACATAGTTCCGGCCTAAAGATTATCTCTATCTTCTAAGCCCAGAATCTATCACGCATAGCTTTTCACGACCACGAACAAGCCACTATGATATGGGGCTGCAAAAGCCAAATGTTCACATTGCAGCTCAATAAGAGTACGGATACATTTTTCAAAATAACTTAAGTGACATTTTCAAAAGTGGTTTCGACACTGAAGGAGTCTAAATCTTATGGAAAGTCAATGGGCCTTAGGCTAGGTCAGTTCTGAAAAATGGAACTTAAGTGTTTTTGAAACTTTTACTCCTATTTTCTGCTATGGCTGCTTGGCACAGGAACAATAATTTATGGTATACAAATTAATTTCTTCCTCAGATGTCTTTCCAATGTGATCCATTAACACATATTCCATAGCTGGCACCTTTTTTTGTGTACCACCAGCATGAACTCTGTAAGGAACATCTTTTCTTAGGGGGAAGAAACAACATCACAGCCTTCACATTTTTCTCTGTTGTGTATCTCAGGTGAGATGAACCACTGTTTTGCACAATGTGCACTATGCAAACCAAATGTTTCCAGTTGCCATTTGTAACAAAAACATGAACAAAACCTGCTAGCTACTGCAAAAAGGTCGCAGTTGTGACTATGTAGACACAGCTCAAAGGCTCCTCCTGACAGCGCTGAAATTGCTTGAGGGATCCCGAAAGGCAGATAATGTACTATTTTCTTCTAGCTAGCATGAACAAACTTTCTGCTGAAAATGTACAAGTCATACAACAATCTGTTTTATTATGTCAAGTGTAGATTGTGGGCATAATGCTGTGTAGAGTACATGGAATGCCACGATGCACACTAACAAGTAGACAATACAGTCAAAGAGAAAAATAAACCTGAACAATGGATTCCACAAAGAGCGGTGGTGGGGTTTTCAATAGAGTACAACAATACTTTTTGATACAAAGGATTAAAATGGATAGGTTTCGCAGAAAATGTGTGTTTTAAGGAGTGATTTGAACAAGCATCAGTGAGGGAAATTCCCAAAGACAGACTAGAAGAAGATATAATAACTAGCAAAGGTGAAGTGTAAAATAGGAACAGATAGGTAAGAGGCACAGGTCATTTACGATAATTAGCATGTGATTTTCAATTAATATAGTCAAAAGGGAGTGGCTGTGAAAGTGGCGAGATGTAGCTGGGATTTCACAAAAAGGTTCAAATCTGTGAATCTTTTAATCAGGTTAATTAGTGTAATAAATATTCTTTCATTCATTTTCTCTTTGCTTGTGTGTAGCAGAATCAAAGCCACTGCATTTTTTCACTCACGTGATGCTGTGTGAGATCTCCAAACTGCAATGATTACTCAATTTACATCTGATTTACAGTCTTAATATCTCAACTGTGATTTTACATAACATTTCAGCTTTTGTCTCTCATTTCCCTAATGCATACATATATTGAGAAAAGCGTTGTCTAGAAGAAAGTACCCCATTGCCCCACGAGGTCATTTGGATTTCAGTTGTGTTTAATGTTTTCTTTTTTTTAAAGCTGGTAAAATGGGAAACATCATATTTTAATTCATCTACATAAAAA
Organism: Pelochelys cantorii; assembly: GCA_032595735.1. NCBI lineage: Eukaryota > Metazoa > Chordata > Testudines > Trionychidae > Pelochelys > Pelochelys cantorii. The sequence goes on along the minus strand of CM064332.1, from coordinate 64,837,636 downwards.
TGGACAAAAAACTTTTGCCTATAAACCCTCATACGCAACACTCACGAAACTGAATTGAGTTTTTCATGTGATTGTCTAGGGCAATATCTGGCCAAATGCTTTAAACATTTTATTTTATTCATTATGAACATGCATGAACTTTTCATACAAGTATTAACAAACCCTATTCATAATGTGAATGTGTTACAATCAAAAGTCTGATTTTGTTTTGTCAGTCTTTTATTCTGTGGTCAGGCACAATATTTTGAAGTGGAAGGTTAAGTATGTCTCCTAATGTGGTGCTTTAGTATTCAATCCCCAAAACAATGGGTAATTGAGTAAGCATCAAGGCAACTGGATTGGACCAGTGTAAGTGAGCCTGTAGTATTGTGATAACTAGATATCAAGCATGAAAAGGAAATAAACCACAGTCTTTCCAAAAGACCCTCTGGATTATAGTGCAATTGTCTCAATGAAGGACAAACCAGTGAGACTATACTACAGGAATGGACTTTGGGGCTCTTTAGAGGGCCAGTCTATGATTGTATTGGGAAGTGCTGAATGGACAGTGGCATCTGGGAAAGAAGCCTGGTGACTGGACAAAAGGATCCTCCGCCAAATAATCCATACTGTGTGTCAGTCTCACTCCCCCTGCCAATACAGCGCTCGGCTCTCAGCCAGACCATTCTAGATTCAAGACCCAGATCAGCACTGCACTGGTGTTGTCTTTTGTGGCCTAGCAGTATGTAGCTCATTGGGTCTGTCAGAGCAAATTCTGTTTTAGCAACATAAATTGGAACCAGAAAGCTCAAAAACTGCCACTTGGTTTAAATGCGATGTGAACGGTGGGAGAGGATTGCTGACATCAGTCAGTCACAGCCAAATATCAGCCCCTCACTGCACAATGGCAAGCTTTTATTACACGGTCTGGTGTCTATAGCAGCAGCAGATCTAAAATGAGAATCATTTAGAATCAGTGGGACGGGATTCATCTGTCCTCCTGTCCAGTGCAAGTGCCGCCAGCGTAATAAACAGAAATCTGATAACTTCATACTGTCAGCACAAAATGAAGCGATGACCTTGACCTGTGCAACATCATCCAGTAATTTTTTCATAACTCCTACATACCGTGCTACACTGCTATGAGCTAATAAGAATCTACAAGTAATTAACTGGAATTTTTTGAAAACTGAAGCCTTAATCAAATATGTATTCTTATCAGGGTTCCAAGGCAGCAATAAATTGGGACATTTAAAAAAACTGGGATCTAATCCAATGTGTGATCTGATCAGGGTTCAATGGTTATAATAAATTGGGACTGTTAAAACTGGGATCCCATCCAACACTTTATTTTGTCTAAAGCACAGGACCTAGCTGTGCTGCAAAGTCAGGAATATTCAATGAACAGTAATGCCATGTTGGATTAACCCTTAATAAATAGTGATACAAAAACACAGAAGTCCCAAACAAGTAAAGTCTCCTTATATTTGAGCTGTGCTAAAAGTCAATTACCAAAGATTTTATCAACAAATCAATATGATCATCTTCAGGCTTTTATTGTTAGTAAAATAATAATACTCAAAAGACTTAGCAGCAGGCTATAGCAGAAGCACAAACGCCACATGGGTTTGTTAGCTATCTGCATGGGTAGGTTTTAAAATGTACTGCACAGTTAAAACTCTCACATATTTGTTTTTTGAACATCACAAACATCCACCTCTCATTCCAAACAATAGCTGGCAGATTGCAGCTCATGTGGCTATTCTGGTTTTCATTTTGATTTCCAGTAACAAACAAATCACATAATTAAATAAAATGAAATATATTCTGATAGAAGAGGAATAGATTTTCACTTGCTAGTTTTCTCTCAAAGTGTTTTCTCTCTGAATGTTTTTATTTCTGTAAGATGCATTTAGTTTGTACAGGGATCACACAGCTGCAAAATTAAATTTCAGTTTGCCAAATATCAAGAACACATGTATTGATTTAAACTATGAGAAGGGCAACAAATGCTGCAGCAAATAAGACAAGGGAGAAGGTTTCATTAGCCTCTGGAAGGAAAATTCAGAATCTTCAATGTAGAAATTGAATCCAATTAACTTTCTCTAAATTTGAGATTTGTTCTTAACAACCTTTGGTTCAGGCCAGCTGCTGAAAATAAGGACCATTCTTTTTGCTTTGCTTCCTTTCTGCATAAAAACTTTATGCTACTTTTTGAAATCTCCAAATGAATCCCAATGAGAAACACAAAACTAAGTTTATTTTGTTAATTAAACCTACCTCTCATAAGGAAGCAGTGCAGAGCATTAGTCTGTACACAGTCTGTCTTAATACTTACTAAGTCATATGCCATTTATTAAAATCACCCTGGGTGTCAATAAGGAGCTTCGTTTAGTGAAATTTTATTCTTAGATTTGTAAGATGTTAGAGTGTTGGAAAGAAGACTTTGGTCTCAGCAGGAACACTCCAATAAAACAAGCCAAAATTCACAGCAAAAAATAGCTCTCTTTCAACTATTATTTACTTTATTCTCAGTTGAAAAGAGAAAAAATTACTATATGTAAAGCTCAAGTACCTAATATATTTTTCTCACTTGTTTAACAATAGTTTTGAAATGTTACAAAAATAAAAGGTATCCCCACCGAAGGGAAAAAGCCTTGGTTAAAAAAAAAAAAATGACCACCTCTTCTGGTACTTAATAATTTACTAAAATAAAATCATCTTGTTTTTAAAATGTAAAAAAAGTGACAATTTCATAGTAACTGACCACGGACATATCACGAATATAAATTTGACCCAGGTTGGTGAGCATTTCAAAAAAATTCAGCCTCCGACATAGTATTTGCTTTTATTCCTTTTATGGGCAAAGTATAGCCCTATGGAGTAGATAGCTAATTATGGCAAAAGCCTTTGAAGCACAAACAAAATGATATTTAAAATAGGGCCTCACTCCAATGAACCACTAACTTGCATTAGGAAGGACAAGCTACCAGCACAGGGAATCAAAGAGCTGGGTAAGGAAAACCTCCTAACATACAATATTAGCATGAAGTTCTGACATTCTTATGTGAAGGTTTAGTGGTATATGCCACTACAAGCAACGAAAGACTAAAGAAGAGTGGAAAAAAGGGAATAAACTGACATCCTAAATCCCCAGTAACCAATTTAAACCCATAGTAGCATCAATCATAGAATGTAATACAGGTTTCAGAAAGAGAGGGTAGGGTTTTTTTTGTTTTGTTTTCATTTTTTATTTGTTTTTTGTTTAGGTGGTAGGCTCATTTCCCAGCTCTGAAAGAAACTTCCTTTTGTAACTATGGATAAATCACTAAATTGGCATCTGTAAAATAAGAAATATGATACTTTCTTTCCTTTCCCCCATCCTTTGTCTTTTATACCTAACCTTAAGCTCTTGGGGCAGGGTCTGAGTCTTTAGTATATGTTTTTCCAGCATCTCACACAAATGAACACTTAATCTTGGCTGGGATTGCTAGGAACTACTTCTAATATAAACAATAAATAATTAGAGCTGATTGAGAATTTTTCAGTGGAACATGCCAATTTATCAAAACAAACTTTTTGCAGAAACTTATTCACTTTGTTGGGATTGTTTTTCTGGTCCAGGAAGCAATTTCTGGCCAAAACCACACAGAAACCCATGCCAAAATAACCAGCAGCCTGGTGGTGAGGGCTGGGATATGGAAGATCCAGGTTTAAGAGCCCACTCATCCTGAATTGGTGCAGGGACTTGAATCTCGTCCCCCGCCTTTTCCCCCCACTGCTGGTAAGTGGCCCAATGAACATTTAATTATTTTGTTCTCACATTTTTTTCATGAGCAATTTTGAAAGCTCTTATAGTTTTGTTCTGATGTAGAACGAAAATAAAATTCAAAACCTGAAATTCTTTTTGCTAAATGGAATTCTTGCTTTCTGGCCAGCAGCATAATTAACAATGATGGTGTTTTATCTTCACCTTTTAGTGTAGGATGTGTTGATGGTACAAAACTGGAAAGGAAAGAAAAGAGGAAAGGAAAAGAAAAAGGAAAAGGAAAGATGTGGAATGTCAACACAAGTTACATGATTACAACATTTTACTTCACACAGTGTACAGTCTAATGCCTATTGGACTTTATAAAATAGTAGTTTATTGGGTAGAGGGCAATCTCACTGTTCTAAGTTGCGAATGCACTTTCTATTGGAAAACACCACCCACAGAAATCTTGTGCCTTTGGAGGGATGCCAAATGTCCAGTGTATGCAAAACCAATCTCCCAAAATCACGCCACCTTCACAGCTGTTATGATGCTGAAATTCCCTTGATCATTAATCCTATCACACCCTTCCCTAAAATCAATGACTCTGACCTCTTCCACTAACACCTGATATGCACAGCTCGGGGTCTGAAAAAAATATGTCAGATCAATGTATACACACGTGTGGAGGAGGAGTACTTGTTAGTGTAGTAAGCCTTTGAAAAACCTGGGCAGTCAGCATTTCACTGAAATACAACCTCAAGCAGCTAAACTAAGTTTGTTATTCTAGGGATGGAATTGAGACTTCAGAATAAAAATTACTCATGTAACTATTCATGGAAAGGTAAAATTAGCTAGGTAATTAATATCACTTATGAAAGTCAAAATTAGAAAAGTAATTAATACTTTGCTCAAGGTTAGCTAGGAGATTGTTTTGTTTACAGTTCTGTAGTCTATCAGTCTACAGTTAAGTACTTGTTAGTTTTGTCATAAATACACTTTATTCTACACAAGAGTGCATTTGAGAATATGATGCTTACATTCCACTAAATCTTTAGTGAAGTTTGGTTTGTTAAAGATGAGACAACGCATGCAGAATTGCAGTTAGTGAAGTCATAGTAGCAGCAAGATCTATAGTGTAAGCTCTCCACATGGTATTCTTTGCCAATATGTGCATTAAAATCTTAGGCTTGAATTACATTACACATTATAGGATTACTGAATCTTGGGATGCAGTTATAAAACCCATCTTTACTGTCTTCGTGACCATCATCATTAGGTGGATAGTCAACAATCTAAAGTACTCAATTTCGTTTAAACTGGGTTACTTATCTTGAGGCTGATGTTAATCAATCCCTCATATTATTCTTGCACACAAACATGTTTGAGAGAAAACCAGCTGGAGTGTACACTTTTCCTTTATTACTGATAAAATCTTTGTCACCCTGTGATCAGCAATGTAAGATAGGGTTCAAGAGTCAACTAGTAGATAATCTTGAACTACAAAACATACAGAACTATGTTCTTGTTTTAGTTAGAGAACTGGCATGACTTGCTTGTATATACAAAATACATTATCTGCTTTTGGGATAATACAAGGATTTTTGCATGGTGTAAGCAGGATTACCTGAAGGAAAGAGGCTAATATTTCTATTTGTTTGCTTTCTGGGAGAAGAATAAAATAAGCAAGTTAAAAATAACAGCTAAGTTCATCAATTTCTCAACACACCTGCTGTTCTCCATTTCACTTCAATCACTTCCAGGTCAGAAAGTTAAATCATTATTAGGGAAGAGAAAAAAGAATGAAGACGACACTAGGCTGCCTGTTTGTAATACCTCCTTACCAACCTACTGTCAGTCACTGATTAGGATTTTTTAAAAAAGTAGTGAACACCATAGAAATGTTAAGAACAATTGTCTCATGTCCACTTGGAACATTAGCCCTTTGGACAGGACTCATTCCTTTCACTCTGCCAACATTTTAGTAAATGACACTGGCCCTTTAACAGATGGGAGACATACTTATTAGCTTGCCAGCATCCTAATAAAAGACACTGGCTTCTTTAAAATGAAGGACACATACCTCTCAAATTGCCAGCACCCAAACTGGGAATCAGCAGTTTAAAATAAAGATGGCACTCTACTGCCTGGCAAAATCAGGGATACGCTACATAATTTTTAAAGCACACGGTATAAATCCTACCCTGCTATTATTTAGTTTAGATAAACTACCTATTAAAACATTGGGTAAGTATATCCAGTATCAGTACTGCAGTAACCAGATAGCCTACCATCTCCTGAATGGAATAAATATTATTAGTAACCATTGGGATATTTTCCCCCATCAAATCCCACTAATTACCAAGTCACAATGTGCAATAGCCCTACAACCAGGTAACTGTTCATAAAGGGAGGGTAGAGGTCTTATGTAACACAAAGGCAGAGCAACACAAAGGCAGAGCTGTTCATTTAGGGTATGTCTACACTACAGCATTGTTTAGAAATATCTAATTTCGAAATAGTTATTTCGAAACATCTTATTTCGAAATAACGCGTCTACACACAAAATGCATTTCGAAATAGCAAGTGAAACATTCCTCGTGGAATGAGGTTTACCAATTTTGAAATAATCCCTCTGCTATTTCAAATTAATTTCAAAATAGCAGTTGACTTGTGTAGAAGCTAAGAAAGTTATTTCGAAATAATGGCTGTTATTTCGAAATAACTTTGCTGTGTAGACATACCCTTAGCTCTTATGTGTGTGACATCCCTGCAAAGAGAGAGTAGACAGCTGCCCTGGGACACAGAGAGCAGCAATGCCCATTTTCTCCCCATCTTCCAATGAGCAGTATAATCAAATGAGTGAAGGAGGACCCTGTTGCTGCCTTCCTCCCCAGGTAACACATATTACCACTGTGTGGAACCTCTCACAAGAAAAGCATGTGCCACTATTGCTTGAACTGAATGACTGTGTCTCCTTGATGGCAACTGTATCTCATTAGCCTGTTAAGAGTCATCATCTCCTAGATTGGAACAAAGGCCCACCCTATGGTAACATGGGTTACACCCAGAAGGCTAGTCTTAATTGGGGAGGAGGAGAGAAGAGTATTCTCACCTTCAGAATTACCTGTTTTTCCAGGCTTCTGAAGAGTGGGAACTCAGGAGGATGGAGGCTGGGAGAAGTAAAAGCTCTTAGTTCTTTTGGGTTGGATAGGCAGTGGGATTGATGAGATTACAGACAGGACAAGCACATTTTATGAAAAGGAAAAACCCCAACAGAAGTAAAATAAACCCAATGGTTCTTCAGGCTCTCAGGGCCTGTCCTAACCTTTTTGGGCACTATTTTATTCTCATTGCCTTCGGGCCTATTCAGCATGTGTGCACTTTATTATATTACAACATGAATCTAGACATTAATTTCTTCCAGAACCGTGAGTGAATAAAACATACAAAAAGGAGGAAACATCATAAAGATGACTATACTAAGGCTACAAGTGAAGCATAAAACCTATTAATTGGAACCGTCAGAAGAGGCCTGGAGCATTAGAAACCACTATGGGGGTTGTAGGACGAAAGGGAGCCTAGAGGCTCATAAGAAGCTGCTCCTACTGCCTTTGGGGGCGGGAGGGGGGGCGGGCGGGAAGCAGAGAACTCCGGAGGTAGCAGTTCAGGTAGCATTGGGAGGGAGGGGAGGAAAGTGAGGCCAGACCCCAGGAGCAGCTCCTCTTATTGGCCCTGGGAAACATAGGCCCTGTAGAGGAGCTGCTGCACCAGGGTGTGCAGAGAATGCAGTAAGCACTCTATGTCTACACTACAAAAAGTGCGGAGCGTCCACACCTCAAGCGTGTTTTTGCGCAAGAAAACCTACAGTCAATTGACAGAACAGAGGGCTTTTTGCAGTGTAGGTATACCTCCTTCTACAAGGCATAACTCCTTTTTGCACGACAGCTCTTGCGCAAAAAGGCATGTGTGGACGCTCCGCAGGGATTTCTTGCGCAAAAAGAGCCTATCTGAAAAAGCATAGGTACTCAGAGCTTTCTTGCACAAGAGCGTCCATGCAGTGTGGACGCTCTCTTGCACAAAAGTGCATCCCTACTTCGAAGACTTCTTGCGCAAAAACCCTGCAGTGTAGATGTAGCCTCAGAGAAGCAAAGGAAGCAGAACAGATTCTGTTATGCATTAGCCCAGGACAGCAGCAGCCTCGTAATGGGAAAGCCTGAAGACTGGCCTAACAATGTTGCACTGCAGAGACCTTCTGGTCTGAGATGGCTTATCACTGGCCCAGGACTGGAACAACTGCCCTGGCTTTTTCTCCTAACATAGGAGGTCCTTGCCTTCTGTTCTTCTACTCAACATAGATGTTTACATGATTTACTCACCTTTCACGCTCATCTTTCATCTTTTCTAGTTCTTCTTCTCTTAGTGTGCCATGTTTGGGATTTCCCTTTTGGTCAGCTTTCCCACCTTTCTCCTCTTTCTTCTTTCCAAATCTGATTAAGACATTAGGGAAGGGTCAGGGAAAGAGGAGAGAATTAATAGAAGAAAAATGCAATATTTACTGAGCACACAACAAAGCTGGAGATTTAAGTTACTATAACATAGTGAGCTATTGCCTTGAGTAAGGTATTTAGCAAAATAATAAAATAAATTACCAATTACTCTGATCATGGACAATTTACATAATATTTGATTATGAATGTATTTGAACCTTGACTATTGTGTGTTACAGAAATTACCAGCCCTCAACAACGTACATAAAAATGGTTGCTAAGCTTCACTATTATTAGCATGCATTTCAAAGTAGCTGAAGGGTCTTCTTACCCTGCAAACAGGCTCTCTCATAACAATCTTCAGAGCAATCTTATGTGCCAACATACAGAGTTGACGACATGTTCTACTCCTATTGGTAAAAAATTCTCACTCGTTTGCATATGGCTTTAATTTAAAGACACAGGGTTGTTTAAAATCACAGGAAGGTGTATTCAGCATCAAAATAAATCTTGCATTCTTACAAGACGAGAGAGAGTGAGCTAGTTCTCAAAAGTCTTCTTTTAAATGCTTCCACTTTCCGTCTAATAATATATTATTATTTAATATTTAGATTATGAGATTGCCCCAAGACATCAATCACTCCTGGGGTTCTACTGAACTATGCCCTGTATAAAGATATGCAAAACTATATTGCTTTCTTCAGAGAGCTTGCAAGAGGCTATAAATTGGCAGAGCTACATTTAATTTCTCATTGAGTAAGATCTTTAATACACATGGCATTATGGGCCACCAAGTACTAGTAAACCACCCACGCCCCAAATCTGAAATTCTGAATTTCATAGGTCATATATGAACAGTCGTTTTTATCACGTTCCAATCTTTCAAGTGCAAATTAAGGCTAATGACTTACAAAATTATTTCTCCATTGAGAATGCTGTATTTTAACTTCATTAATATGCCTTTTCAAATGGTCAGTAACATTTCCTCAGTGATCTTTCTTTTATCCCTCTCATTTTTCATTTTCCGCCATACTGCCTCCAGTATGATAGCTGAACTGCACCACACACATTTCAGTTGTAAATCGCATCCCTCACTAGACCAAAGCTGAAATCCTGTGAATGTTCTGTCACACCACATCTATGCTTGGAGCTAGAGGTGTGATGTCCAGCTCAAGCAGACATGCTCATGCTAGCTCTCGCTAGTGGGCAAAAAATAGTAGCGTAGCCACAGGGAGCAGCAACACAGATTCTGTTTTCCCATAATCTGTGGGGGGAATGCAGCAGCTAGGAACAGACAGGTAGGTGCAGGAGTTTGTGTGTGTGAGACAGTGATTGAGAGAGCATGTGTGTGTTAGAAAGAGAGATGGACATGTAAGAGGTGAAAGGATATAGGCATAAAAGAAGAGCTAGAGGGGATCTTGCAGATGTTATTTCATACAAGAATATAAGGAAAAAGCCAACCAACTTCCCCACTAAAGCACACCCACCTTAGTTCAACACCCCCGAACTTGCAGGATGACTGGGAAAAGATTCTGTTTTCCAGCACCTGCATAATCACTGATGATCTCTTATGGCAGAATCCTCAAGAGAGGATGCATTAGCACTTCAGTCCTGGCCCTGGTCTGACTCTGGCACTTTGTATTCTTCCTGCTTACAGTTCCCCTATAGTATCAATTACGGGTTTGTGGAGTCTAGTATTTGTCTAGAGTATTTACAGATTTGGAAAATATTATTCTTGGGCATCGTGTGTAGCTGCAGGGAGGGAAAGCGAGCATGTAGCATACAAAATTTAAAAAAATTTTTTGAACACTTCTGACTTTCAAGTCTGGGTATTATTTGTTGCTTACAGAAGAAATTTCTTTTTAAATAAAATGATAATTTAGTTTGTAATAACAGCCAGTTTCATTTCTCTTTGCACAAACACAGCAGTCTGCTAGTATAGCTACTGCGGCCACAAATTGGTAAGGTCAAATATAATTATAAACTAGCAATGGTGGGTTGATCTTGATGAAAACCAGTATTTCTGCTATTTTTGACTTCACCTTGGAGCTGTGTGGGCTTACAATAATTACCTTCCATACTAAATACAAAATATGTTGCTTAAGGCTGGGCAAATCTTCTGATTTTGGCCTCTTCTGTTCATTACTGAACCCAATCTATACTTTATTACTATTATTAGTAATTATTATTACAGTATATGTTTTGCAGTACAGAAAAAAATCAAGTATGGATATTAAGAGTGTGTGTGTTTGTATTTTATATCAGTATCTATCTATCCATCCAATGTTTTTTTAAACCAGTGTTGGATTTTTATAATCACAAACTATCCAGCATCTTCACTGATTGTATGTGTACATCATGTCCTGAAATGTATAGTATTTGCAAAGGTCTGTTCTCGGATGTGTTCTAAATTACCAGAAATAGGCTGATTAAAATTAACTTCTAGTTATTGTAATTTTGCGCACTCCAGGCTTAATATTTCTCTAACTTTTAGGGGAGAAAATTCTTTCCTTGCTAACCTCGCACTGGGCCTGATTCTTTTCCCATTGCAATCTATGGCAAAACTGCCACTGAGTTTAATGGTATGGGAACAAGCCTCACAACTGCATTGTGTATTAATCAAGTAAAGAGGAAAGTTCTGTGAAAAGTGAATGGCTTTTGGCCTCAAAGTTTACAAAATCTACAAATAACAAATAACTGGATTACAGTAAATCCTACATTTTATATTAAAATGATTGATATAAGTATAAAATCATTAGTGAATACAAATATTGCATACCAGTTTTTAAAAGCTCTTTCCACTACACTGTATTGCACAAAATTCTCTTAATATCTGACAGAATTGCTAATTATTCAGAAACTTACATAGCAAATGGAGGAATATAATCAGAAAGTCCAAGGAACGGATAGATTTTGCGCACCCCCTTAGACTGGTTTGTGTGGAATGAAGCTACTTAAATTAATAATAGAGGAGAAAAAACAAGCAGAAAAATTATAAATTTATGTGACCGACACAATATAGTGATTAGCTGGTGTAATACCTTTGAAGAAAGTTGTAGCTGTAAAACCATTAGTATGCTTTCCACCTTACAAGGGCAATATTCCAAATGCTCTGAGCACACTACTCCTGCATGCAGATGCAGAGAGAGGGATTTTCTTTACGTGATCTGCCCTCAGAAAGATGGAAATGAGTGAGTCATCCTAATGTGAAAGCTCATGTACTATTCTTGAAAACATGTTGTACTACTCAGACGGATTTCCCTTTGCTAGTATTAGCTTTACCCATTGAAAGAAATCACCGATGTCCTGAGAATAACTAAGGTATTTTCCACTGAGTGAATCAACCCTTTGAATACCAGATGTGACATTTCTTACTGGAATGTTTATTATTATATTATGGGTTCTGGTATATAAAGAGGGAATGTTTATTTTTATAGTGAATGTCAAGAGAAATTATGGGGGAAAAATGCTACCGGACTGTTCATACTGTCAACATCTTCCTCTCTTTTTAAATTTGAATATTTCAGGGAAACCTTCTATTCTATGGTCCTGCTCTGGGACTAGCAGGGAAAATGTCTTAAATGTAAGACCTAAAACTGTGGTCATGGCAACATTTCATTTCTGTATTGAAAAGTGAGTTTCCAGATCTCAAACATGTTGATATTTGCTTCAAGGATTAAAAAGCAGGAGATCTATAAAGTCTCAATACTTCTAAGCAGGAGAAACATCTGCTGTGTAGGGTCCCAAGCAGCTTGCTAGATAAATTCTGCAATTGGGAATTCTTTAGTTAATTAGGTTCCTCCTATCGGTAGGTGTCACTGCAGTTAATAAAGAACAGAACTGCAAACAGCTGTGGTAAAAGAAAAATAATTCAACAGGGTCCAAGACATGAAAAAAAACCCCAACCCATACACACAAACCAACACTACCACAAAATCTTGATGTTTCCAGAAATCATTTGAAAAAAATTCAGCATGATTTGTAAAGCATATATAATAGAAACATCTATTTCACAGCAAATGAAGAACATAAAGCCCATACTGACATTATTAAAGCATCTCCACAACACTAGAAATATAAAAATAACCTTCAAAACTAAATCTGAATGCAAGTAACAGTGAATAGGTGAGCAAGAATGATAAAGATACTAATAAAGTCTGATTTTCAGGTCCACACAGCAACTATAAAAAGCTTATTAACTGCCACTACTGCTGTGTGTTTTAAGTGACTTTATCACTCTTGAAGTAATACTCTCTATAACCAGTGTGGTGCTTTGATTACTTTCATACATTCATTTTTACAGGGTATTAGACATCGTTGTAAAGATCTTTAGTGAGTCAGATTAACTACTTGTAATTAATACTCCAGACTCATTTTATGTTTATGTTTATTTTAACAGCAACATTAATTAAATATTTGTTTTACATTTTTAGTGTTTTTCTAAATACCTAAAAGGGTTATTAAATGTTACTTATTGGGCAGAAGCTAAGGAAGCCGTATAGTAGTATTGGGAGTAAAGATTTTGCTGATGTCACCATACTACAGCGAATATGTAGCAGGTCTCTGAGAAGAAGCAGGCAATAGGAGAATAAGTGCATAACTATAAAGTACAAGCCAGTCATCATTTAAAATAAAGCACTACAGAAAATAATCGTCTCTCTTCAGCAAAGGTGCATGCCTTTCTTTTCCTCCATGCCTGGCACCACTCTTTCCACAAACTAAGAAGGAGCAAGAGGATCTGTAAGCAGATTTAATTTCTTTTGCTAGCAGGAAGTGGTTAAATAGATATTTTGGGATTTTCAAGTTCATTCAACCTGCTTTGGATCATGTCAGAAGCGGCACTGATCATAGAATTATTTCCAGATGGAAGTAGTTCTAAGCAGTAAACTTAATCGAATGCTCCTAAGACAATCACAGAATACTATGTGGAAACAGAAAGTGATCTGGCCACAGGCTAATGACTTTAATCATATGCAGTCCAGGTCAATGTATTTGATTTTCTGTAACTATAAATCTGATGTGAATTTTTTAAATGATGGCCTAAATTCAACTGTATTTTGGTAAATCAAAGCATGCTCATGCTAACTATGTTCAAATCCACTCTGGAGGGAGTTCAATTGCAGCAATGAAATAGTGGGGTTTAACTGATTACAGGCAATAGGAAAAGGAAAGATTAAACAGAAAAAGTTGATATTCAGAAGATTTTTTCCCCTTTATTAAGGGTAAGCAGTCTCATTAAAGAAGCCTTTATTAGCAACCCTGATATTGGTTGCTGCTGTTTTTTATGACAATTTTGAAAGAAACAAGGACATATTTTTTATAATATTCAACTGTTGGGAACTAGAAGAAAATGACTGATCCAGATTCAGTCCAATGGGAGTAAAACTTATCTTTTTAAAAACTCTGATTAAAAACAAAAAACAAAATTCCCCCACCCTCTACTTCTTTGATGCCCATATTAGCATCTTTTTTCCAGCATGCTGCATTAATTAGTAGAGTGACAAAGGAATTAGTCCTCATAGGATCAAAGCTGAAACCATATTTACTAACCATATTTACTGGAATTTAAAATTAAGAACATAGAACATTAACCCTCTACGTTCTATGTAACTATCTATACCACATATTATCTACCTTCTCAATTTCCTGACAAAATAAACCAATCGTGCAGTATTTCTCCTAGGGAAGTTCTAGGAAGAAAAAGACTCTAGCCTCAAAAGTTGCGAAACCAGAGAACTTTTCCATCAGAACACACAAATCTTGAAGTGTTTATTTTTACATACTGCTAATCAAGTAAATTCAGAGGCATCATTAGAATGAAGCAAACAGAGTTCAAGGAGGATATTTCACAGCATTTGTATAAATACTTGGATAGCAAAATTGTTACTACCTTTAAGGGTCTTTCAAGAAATTCTTAGTACCAAATCTTCTGAGATGTCTGTCTGCTATAGTACTTGACAAATACACATCTATATTAAATACAGAGGATCGAATGAGAAAGCTAAATGTCAAAAGCATGACCTACATTACACAGCGAAGCTCAATAGTGCAACATTCACATGAAAAGCTATCGAAAATGGTCATCTAGGGCTAAATGTATCCTGGTTTTGGTGTTTTGGATTTTGGTGCCACAAGACTACTCGTTTTTAAAGTTACAGACTAACATGGCTACCGTCCTGAGACTTACCTCTGTGGGTGGTTATTAAGGATAACAACAGTTTAAGATATTTATTTTTGAAGCAAGTGATAATATATTCACATTGTATGGGGAGGCAGGAATTGTGCCTTTACTAAGTGGAGTTTTCCCGTGACATTAACTAGCTGTAGGAAATCTATGACATCAAATGGTGATCATGCTTCTGTTTCCATGGTCAGAACAAACTAGTGCTCAGATCTTCTAATTAACATTTTTTCCCTTTCTTGCAAGGGGCACCCAGTCCAAGCAGTGTATACCCCACATCAGGCATATCACCAAGGAAAAGCCTACAGTGCTGTAAAGCTATGATTTACAACTTGACCAGAGGAATCAGAAATTGATTTATAGTCTGTCCAATCCATCAAGCTTTATTTGCTTGTCCACTAGACTGTGTAACTACCATTCTCCCATATATTCCTATATTTTCTTCCTTTTCCATACCAGTGGCTGATTTTTTTCCCCTTTGCTCAATACCACAGGCAAGTAATTACATCTGAAATGAAAGTGAATGCTGTGCTAGATATTATCCTATATGGAGTTTGCAAATGAAATCCCTGTGGTAGTCCAGGAATAACATTTTCAAAGGTACATAAATCCCATTGTTAAAAATAGTCCCACTGACTTTTATTAAGTCTTGGGCTCTTAAATGCCTAAACATTATTTTTGAAAAGGGATTTGGGCTTTCAAGTCACTTAAGTTACTTTGGAAAATGTTCCCCCCTTGTTTTTAAATTGTTTCAGTATGAAATGTGACTGTTAGCTTCTAAAATGCATCATATAATGAATATGAAATCGGTGATCAGAAAAACATAACAGTGGTGATACATAGTACATTTTAATAAGACTGTAGGTATGTGAGGGAAGGTAGGCAAAAATCAGACTAGAGACAGCTGACAACTAGGTTGCACATCAGGCATCACTAAAGCCCCCTTCATTTTCTCATCAGAAGGCCAATCGCAAGAGACTTCATTGCCAGATCACTACAAAGCTAGACATATTTCACAGGAAGTCCTTCCTAACCTTTTAGCACTCCAGGAAGTACTTACCTCGCTTACGCCTAATATTAGGTTAGCAGTTAAGTGACAAAGTGAGATAATATACTGTTGTGTTTATCCCCTCCCCCCACACCTTTTGGACACCTATGGAACATCAGGATTAAGTGACAAATAGGAATGAAGTTAGAGATTTTCATTCTAGTTCTCACTAAACATTTACTTATCCATCAAAAGTAACAGTCTATTGCATTTAAACCCCACTGGCAGGGTGCTGTACTCAGAACACTCAGGGTACATCTAGACTGCAAGCTTCTTTCGAAAGAGAGCATCCACACCTCAAAACCAGACTAAAAAAGCAATCTGCTTTTTCGAAAGAGAGCGTCCAGACTACATGGACGCTCTCTTCAAAGAAAGCCCTGATTGCTATTCACAGAATGGCCACCAGGGCATCTGTGATTTTTTTCGATTGCCTCTTCTTTTGAAAAACGTCTCTGTTCTGTGTCCACACACGCCTTTTTGCAAAAGAGCTCTTTCAAAAAAGGTGTTCTTCCTTGTAATTTGAGGTTTACCAATATTGAAAAAAACCCTGCGTTCTTTTGATTTAATTTTGAAAGAACGCGATTGCAGTGTGGATGCAGGTGAAGTTTTTTCAAAAAAAAGGGCAGTTTTTTAGAAAAAACAATCTAGTCTAGACATACCCTCAGAGATGGAATCACAAACTTCTTGTGGGTCAGGACTGAAACATGCTAGCAGAGTAAGGGGTATATGGCTTGCAAAGCATCTGCTCTATGTACTTGGCCTCATTCAGTGAAGTCATTCCATTATTTTTATATGGACAAACATCAATCCCCCATAGCAACTGTGTTTATTTCTACTAAAATATTTGTATCTAATTTTGTGGTCAAGTAACAGAACTTCAGTTAATTTAATTGTTGTCAGTGCTTTGGCCCAAGAAGTGGTACTGCACATGGGCGTCTGGTGTCAAAGCCATGGGATCACGGTTGCCTACTTTCTAATGGCACAAAACCAAACACCCTAGCCCCACCCTTTCCCTGAGGCCTGGCCCCTACTCACTACATTCCCCCTCCCTCGGTGGCTGCTCTCCCCAATCCTCATTTTCACTCGGTTGGGGCAAGGGGCTGGGGTGAGGGCTTTAAATGGGGGGTTGACTCTAAATGAGAGCTCCAGATGTGGGAGGGAGTTCTAGGCTTGGGCAGGTAGTTAGTGTGAAGGAGCGGGGGACGAGGGCTCCAGCTGAGGGTGTGGACTTTGGAGTTGGGCTAGGGATGAGGGATTTGGGATCACAGAATCATAGGGCTGGAGGAGACCTCAGGAGGTCATTGAGTCCAGGCCCCTGCCCAAAGCAGGACCAATCCCAACTAAATTATCCCAGCCAGGGCTTTGTCAAGCCAAGACTTAAAAACCTCTAGGGATGGAGATTCCACCACCTCCCTAGGTAACCCGTTCCAGTGCTTCACCACCCTAATATCCAACCTAGACCTCCCCACACTGTAACTTGAGACCATTGCTCCTTGTTCTGCCATCCGTCACTACTGAGAACAGCCTTTCTCCATCCTCTTTGGAACCTCCCTTCAGGAAGTTGAAGGCTGCTATCAAATCCCCCCTCACTCTTCTCTTCTGCAGACTAAATAAGCCCAAATCCCTCAGACTCTCCTCATAAGTCATGCGCTCCAGCCCCCTAATCATTTTGGTTGCCCTCTGCTGGACTCTCTCCAATGCGTCCACATCCTTTCTATAATGGGGGCCCCAGAACTGGACACAATACTCCAGATGTGGCCTCACCAGAGCCAAATAAAGGGGAATAATCACTTCTCTAGATATGCTGGTAATGCTCCTCCTAATGCACCCCAATATGCCATTAGCCCTCTTGGCTACAAGGGCACACTGTTGACTCATATCCAGCTTCTCATCCACTGGAATCCCCAGGTCCTTTTCTGCCAAACTGCTACTTAGCCAGTCAGTCCCCAGCCTGTAACAATGCTTGGGATTCTTCCATCCCAAGTGCAGGACTCTATACTTGTCCTTGTTGAACCTCATCAGATTTCTTTTGGCCCAATCCTCTAATCTGTCTAGGTCACTCTGGACCCTATCCCTGCCCTCCAACGATACAGGAGGGAGCTCCAGGCTAGGGGTGGGACCAATGTATTTGGAATACAGGAGGGGCTGTGGGTTAAAGGAGGAGGTTGGAGTCACACAGGGGTGCAGGCTGCAGGATGTGGGTGAGGCCTTGGGAGTGAGCCCAGGGATGAGGGTTTTCCATAAGGATGTTAAAATGCAGGGCTGGGTGTATGAGATGTGGCATATTTAGCCCTCTAGGACTGATGGGAGCCACACCACCCACATGGTGCTCTGGTGCTGGGGGGTACCACCCACCTGGGGCTCTGGGGAGATCTGGTGGTCTCTGGGCTTCAGTGGGGGAAGAAGGGGTGGCCCACGCTAGACTAGCAGCTAGCCTTCCTGAGCCCAGAGTTCACCCTATGCTCATGGTGCTGCACTAAGCTGTCCTTTTTAACAATGAAGCATCATCATAAGAAATCAGAGTTGAAACAAGACTCTTTGAAGTACAGATGGTTAAGTTAGCTCTGAACAAAACAGAATAATAGCATTATAGAGATGTAGGGATGGAAAGGTCCTCGAGACCAGGGGGCAGGGCCAAGTAAACCCCACCATCCCTGACATGTATTTGTTCAACCTCTTCTTAAAAAGCTCTAGTAATGGGGATTCCACTACCTCCACTGAAAGATGATTGCAGTGTGTAATGATCCTTCCAGGTAGAACATTTTCCCTAAAATTCAACCTAAAGCTCCCTTGCTGCAGATTAAGCTCATAACTTCTTGTCTCACCTTCAGGGAACAGGAAAAATAATTGATCGCAGTCCTATTTATAAGAGCCCTACAAGTATTTGAAAACTGTTATCGGGTTCCACACAGAAAGCAGCCTTTGGGTGAGTTCAAACCATCCAAACACACTATGTTGCAGAGGTAACTGGCCAAACAGTAATTGCCCAATTCACAAACTAAACCCAAACCTTAAAAAAGTGTGGGATTGAATCCAATTTAAAACAGATTTTATGAGGGGGGGGGGTGGCATGCCTACCACTCTACTTGTACAGCACTCAGGATTCTCAATCCTGACAGGGGTGTTTGAGCATTGCCACAATCCAAACAACACCTACTTCTACAAGTAATAATAATCATTGTTATGAAGAAGAAGAATAAATCAGCTAAAGAGAATTGAGAGCTGCTTTGTTGACGAAACCCTTGGTCTTGTTTTGGAAGATTTAAGCTTGGTCTGCGCTACCCAGTTAGACTGACCTAATTATGGAAGTGACTTCACTTAAATGTGGCTCCTGCTGACATTAATGACTTTCCATGGGGTCTTAGTAACACCACTTCCCTGTGTGGAGCAGAGACATGGTCAATGTAATCAGGTCATCTCAGCGTTAATGTACACACTGCATTGCTTATTCTGACTGTTATTGGCCTTTAGGAGCTGTCCCATGATGCCCCGCACTGACAACAGAATCGATACAAGTGTTCCTGGGGAGGACGCACACTGCTGACACAAGGAACCATGTGCACACACACACACAAGTGATTTATTAACCACAGTGGCTTTATGCCAATGTAAATGAGGTCAACATAATCTTGTAGTGCAGACATGACCTTCAAGTAAGCAGCTGGACTCAATCCTAGCAGAATATGACATCTGCTGAGACTTTATTATGGACTCTGCATAGTATCGGTAAAGGTAGAGGGAAGCCTGTTACAGGCATAGGAGAAGTTGGACAGAGTTGGGGAAAGGTAGAGGTAAGTCTGGAGGAGAAAAGGAAAAATGCAAGTCATTAGGCTAGACTAGGGGGAAATTAACTACAGAACTTATTTTACTTAAATCAAAGGGAGAAGAAAGGAAAGAGCCAGGAGGTCAGCAGTTAATTCCCTTATTCTTTTATTTTCCTCCCTCCATTTTCACACTCAGCAGGAAAGGGAAACAGGTTAACTGGAGTGCTCCCCAAATCAACAAATACTACCCCTTTCAAAATCCATTGTAACACTTATTAACATTAAACTTCCCCATTGCCATATTCATATTTTTACTACCTCCTTACTGGCTCTTTAAATTGCACATTATTTAAATTAACATCAGTGCCATTCCAATACCAGCAATATACGTGCCATTTCAATACATTTCACAGTTATCCAAAGCACCCATTAAAAACCTTGCTCAAACCTGTGGTAACCAAAAGTTAGCAGCAACATAACTTTGGTTCATGCCCTTACTAACTTCAGTTTCCCTAATCTTACTGCCTCAAATTTATCTCTAACTTCTATTCACATTAGAACTCCATTTTCTATACTTCTCTACACTTAAGCTAGCTTAGGACAAACCCCAATTTCTACTTTACATGGGCTACACTGGGACACTAGGGATGTAAAAAGTCATTTAAAAAGGCAAACACGTAACTGCAAACAATCTTAGCGGTTACACGTGCTGAGGGCTCAGCAGTATAAAGCTTAGCGAAGCCTCCCTGGTTTTCGCTGCGGGCTCTGCAGCCGGCTCCCCAGGGAACTACAGTGTGTAACCTGCTGTGGAAGGAAGGGACGGGTTGGACGTGCCACAAACAGGGGCTGCTCTGGCCCCTGCCTGTGGTGAGTCCCACGGAACCGGAGCAACCCCCACCCAGGGCTGGCAGGAAGCTGCTCCAGCCCCTACCAGTTAACCAGAAGTGATAAGCCTCACCCTGTTACAGGTGAGGCTAACCAGTTAACCTTTTACCTCCCTCTGGGACATTGTTTGTTAGTGTGCTCTACTTCTCCCCTGACAACAGTTCAGGTGAGAGAAGTTTAAAGGGCGTGGAAAGGAAAAGAATCAGTTCTCATATGAATGCTGAAATAAGACAGCAATTAGGAACCCAAACATTATAAAATTATTTTTTATCAGACATCTACCATGTGTCTCTCATTTTTTGTTCTGTTTTCCTTCATTCCACTTCTCTTTCTTTCTGCTGTTCGTAATGCTGCTTCTACTCAACGTATGGGCAGACCAGAATTTCTAAGTAGAAAGTTGGGATACAGGTCACAACAGCGTACTGTGAAGAGTTTTGGAGGGAAATAGGGAAGGGATTTGCAGCAAGGGGAGACTTTTACTCCCTTAGGCTATGTCTAAACTGCAGGCTTCTTGCACAAGAAGCTTTTTGCGTAAGAGATCTTCTGCAAAAACTTCTTGTGCAAGAGTGCATCCACACACAAAAGCGCATTGGAAAAGCGATGCGCTTTTGTGCAAGAGAGCATCCAGACTGCACGAACGCTCTCTTGCAAGAAAGCTCTGATTGCCATTAACAGAATGGCCACCAGGGCACCTGTGCTTCTTTCGATAGGCTGTTTTTGCACAAAAAACCCATTTCCCATCCACATATACCTTTTTTGCACAAGAGTTCTTGTGCAAAAAGGCTTATTCCTAGTAGAAAGAGGAATAACTATTGCGCAAAACCCCTCTCTTCTTCTGATTTACTGTAAATTTTCTTGCACAAAATCCTGCTTGCAGTGTGGACACTCCACGAATTTTTGCACAAAAACTCTACAGTCTAGACGTAGCCTTAGTGTTGACAAGTCTCACGTATTTCTTACAGCCCCAGCTGCTAGAATCAAGAGATTGCACAACAATCGCCACTTTTATCTGAAATGAAAGTTAGTTTCCAGCCTTCATGGTTGTAGAGAACATCCTGGTGATGTGAAGTGGGTGTATCTCAAAGGTTCAGAAACTAGAAGACAAAATTCAAAGACCCCCAACATTTATTTTTAAAAAAGCCCTCACAGTTTTAAAGCTAATCTCAGCATTTTTGAGGGTCATGATTTATCAATTCTTAAGGTTGGCAGTATTGTCCTCCTCTTCCAAGCCACCTCCTTCCTTCCCCTTTTCTGCCACCTTGCAGATTTGACTGGGGGGGTGAGCTGGCTTGGAGGTGCTGCAGAATGGAACTGCTTCCTGGAAGCCCCCTGGCGCTGCAGAGTAGTAACAAAAACAGGACAAAATAGAGATTTTGTTTAAAACTGGCATGGACATTAAGGAGATTCCCCCCTGTTCTGAGGAAACACGCTCACCCTAACAGCCACAGCACTTCAAACCTTTCAAAACGTTTCGGAATCAATCAATCCTCACGATGTTCATTAGGCAGATTTTATTATACCGATTTCACAAAGGAAAGAATGGTGATGGAGAAGTTAGACGACTTGGCCAAGGTGTGTCAGAGATTTAATGGTAGAGCCAGAAAAAGAATTGAAGTGATATTGACTTCCCACTCCGTGTTCCATTCAGTAGATACGTCTGTTGTTATTTTGCATAGCTGCCTTCCTCCTTTCTATTATTTGAAGTGCCTCTTTTCCCTACTATTTTTTCCATTTTCTGAAGCTCTTCTATCTTTCATATCCCCTTTCCCACCTCTCTTTCCATTTTCCACTCTCTCCAGTCCCCATTCACAGTTTATTCTACAGAGTGTGTGAAGGAGGATATAGAAATACAAGTTTTTGACACTGGAAAATTTCTATGGGAGACACGACAAGAAGGCATCAGTCCTCAAAAGAAAAGAAGAAGAAGAGGAGAAAGCTCCTGAGCCTCTTTCTAATGACTAGTCTAGAAGAGTGTTAACGATAGATAGGAAAAATAAGTGAGTAAGTTAGGATACAGTGAACTTTTATAGTTTAGGTGTTACTAATTGCAACATCACAGTCTCTTGTATTGCATATGTGACATTTTTAGGTATAATGCAAAATGAAGCCAAAACCCACCACCAACAAAATTTGCTGTATTATAATTTGAAAGATGTGTTTCAATATAATAAATAATAGATGTTTTTGCTCTTTTTAACTGTCAAAATCAGGCTGCATGATAAAAAAAATACCTTCCCGCTGTGGCCATAACCAGAGAGCTCTTGCACACTTCTAATTAGACATAGCAGAATGTGGTTAACATTGTTCCTTAGAGATTTATTGTTAGTTTGTAGACTCTCTTCAGTAGAATTTTGCTAATGTTAAGGTCCACTGGAGGCCAATCACAAGAAGCCACTGGGAGGAGAAATCTGTCTGCCTGTCAAAACAGTGGTTGTCAATTATAACTATAAATACAATTCCTTTAAATATCTTGGTGGAAGTAGAGGTTTCAAGTGATGCATGGATCTGAGTGATTTTCTATTGAGCTAGAGGGGCTGTAGGAGAAACATCTGCCCACATGACACAAATGCACTATGATTTTTTTCAACCTAGAGTCCAGGAGAATCAATGTCTAGTCTTCTCAAACTCCCTTTGAGATATTTTCCCCAGAAAGCTTTACACACAGCTTCCTGTTCTCAAGAGTTTAAATGAGGTAACTTGACAAATCTGGCTCTAGCTCATTTCTGTAGCAAAACATTTAGACAGTTACAATGTTACTAAATAGGAGAAGAAATAATGGAATGGTTGAAAAAATATAATACATAAAATACTGCTAGCTGAAGGCTGCAATTACACTGTTCACTAGAAGAACCTAAATTAGGACAGAACTCTGGAGCAGAGTTAGCTATTTGCCCTTTGCTACAAGCACGTAATTCTCATTATATTACTAAGAGTTGTACAAACATACTGAGGGGAACATGCTCCCATATACTGTATATTGCAGGAGATTAACTGCACCTCATTCTGGGGACTAAGGGAGGTACAGTCTGTCATTTTCAGGCAGCATCTCTGCTAGTTAATTAAATAAGAACCTCTGCTGTCAATCTCAAGAGGGAGCTCTTGCCATGGTTGACACAAAGCCAATTGTCAAATGTCAAGAATGGCAAGGGCTCCCTATTGAGAGGGTGACATTAAGGGAAAAGCACAGCCAAAAAATTTCAACTTCTCTTTGCTCCCTTTGCTACCGAATTTATGTGGTCTTTGAAAATATTATTAGAAATAAAATTAGTTAGTCCCAGCTATGTTTACGTTTTGGAAAGAATGGTGTAAATTGCCTTCAACTGAGGGCCTTGGTATATGATAGCTTTGGGTACTAGTTATTCTTTCCTGAGGATAATCCAAAACGGTGTGTATAAAAACAAGTCAGCAAGATTTGTAACCCCTTGATCACTTTGCTGCTAATTTCATGACAGTAGAGTGACCACTCAATAAAGGTAAATGCAGAGGATTATACCATAATCACAAAACATTTCTGGCATCTCAATGATAAAGCTCAAGACACAGGAAGATTAGTCCAGCTGCAATACTTTCCAAAGAAAATAGGCTGTAACATGCTAAACACTTTTCTCGGTGTCTGCTTTATGTACAAAAATAAATCTCAGAACAATGTGAGGCTGCGGTCACAGCTGAAAACTTTATGACTACTATTATATAGACTACGCGAGTACTGCTATATATTAGACACAATATTTTCAACATTCTATTTCAGGTACTGCTTCCCAAATACGTAAGGTTTCAATAAAAGCTTCAAAATCAGTTGCATTTCTTTAATAGCTTTTTGCTAACAGTCAGATAAATTCATATTGATAGTTAAGGACATGGAAGAATTTGAAGAACAAATAATTTAGTACTTTTTTGTCCTAAACTGTCCAAAAATCAATCACAATTTTCCTGAATTTGTTCATCATCACTGATTGTTCATCAAATAATTTTTGTGAACAAATTTTAGCTTATGGATTATCCATTAACTGCATATCAAGGTTATTTCACAGTGATCACCTAGGATATTTGCTATTTGTTGTCTTTGATTGGTCACATGGTATTGTTTATACTCCCTGATTGGATAAACATTTCCACTAAATAAACATTTGCATTTTATAATCCTTAGTAACTATTTCTCTAAACACTTCATTTTTTGACTGAATATATTTTGGCTATAGGCCCAAAATCACCTGCATGAGAAAAGTTTCAACCATGCAAATGTTTGTGAACAGGCTTTTACACTATTTGACCAGCTGTAATGCATCCGTTCATACTTGATTCGTTATAGCTCACTGAAACTATCCAGGCTGAAGAATAAATTAGAGCCCTAATCCTGAAAAGACTTAAACACTTGCTTTCAATTTCACTGGATGTTTCCATGATCTTGTACTATGAAAAGGGTAAAATCAGTGCCTGATTTTATCTTCTCTGTATCATTCATGCATTATTTGATAGCTCTCCATAATGTCCGTAGGAGAAAGAAAGAGCGCGAAGCATGGGCCTGATGCTTGAACCAAAGTAAGCAAGAGTTATGCTATGAGTAATAGACAGGCTGTGTCAAAAGCAAATGTTTGCCTCCAAGTCCGTGTCTCTTGGCACTAGAACTGCTAGCACTGCTAAAAGCACATGAAGTATGTAAATAAATTCCATCAGGACAGTACAGGGACACCCAGCTATGTACACAGTAAAATAGTTTAAAACAACAAGAGTGAAAGCATAACAACGGGTAGCGACTGCTTTGGAGGAAAGTACAAGGGGAGGTACCAAACGTGCCATTGATGTGTAAGATGATACGTATGGTGTGTACCAAAGATGGTTCATTTCTGTTTATAAATATTGGGGTACCTTGACTTTGGCCAGCCTAGGGAGCAATATGAAATCCCTATAATCGATTGAGCCGTGCCTATTGTCTTGGGTACAAATACGTAGGGACTTGGAAGCCATCTGGTTACCGACAACTATTAATGTACTTTGTCGGACAATAAACCTGACTCAGATACCTTCGTATCTTATCTGAGTCTGTGGTCTCTGGGGGCTCTCGTGACGTCTATTATGCCAGCTACCTGTGCAGATATACTGAGGGAGCATACGAAAATGCACACACCTGAAAATTCATCATCGCTGACAGCTCAGAAGACCTGCCAGGATGCCACACCAGTGAATCCTGAATTTACTGTATCGTTATCCTGAACTACTACATTGGTGACTCAGACCACTGATCTGGTAAGTAAGCGAGTTGTCCACTGTAAGAATCATGATCTAACATGACAGAAAACCACGTGTTAAGGAACCCCTCCTTCTGCTCCCTGAAAATCCCTACAGAGTTTGATGAAGCATGGGCCCACAGGATTGCCAGTAAAGGGGGTCCATTTGAATTTAAAAAAGAAAGTGAGAAAACATGGACTGGCATCTGTAAAGTAAGAGTAAAAACTAAAACTCTAAAGAATAGTAATAAAAGAGCTAGAACTTTGCAATTGATGTCTATGGCAGTAAAATGCCTTAAACAGCATTCCACTATAATAGCTTCCCAAATAAATGAAAAAAAAAAAAAAAGAGAGAAATAGAGGAAGCAACACAGGCTGTTGAGCACTGGAAAGCTCAGGCTTTGCTGGCAGGGCAACAGGCAGTCCAGGCATATGATTTGCTCAAACAAGTAAAGCAGGAAAATAAGAAATTGGAAAAAGCTGTTGAAAACCTTCGAAAGAAAGAAGCATTGTCTCCTATTGTTAAACAACAGACTGCAGGCCCTTTACAGAACCTGAAGAATTGGGACAGAATGTAAAAAGGTGGCCCTGGCAAATTTAAAAGATGAAAAAATACAGTACAAGATTTGGACAACTTTTCCCAAATTTCATGGTGCTCTATATGGCTGCATGTTTCGTCTATCAGCGCGAGGGAAGGAGAAAGACCTGGGTGTCTAGATCAATGACAGGATGACTATGAGTCATCAATGTGATATGACATGAAAAAGGCTAATGCAACCCTAAAATGCATCAGGTGAGATATTGCCAGTAGAGATAATGAATTGTGATTATCAATGTACACGTGAAACCTCATCTGGACAACTGTGTGCAATTTTGGTCTTTCATGTTGAAGAATGACAAATTAAAACTGGAACAGGGGTAGAAAAGGCCTTGAAGGGTGATAAGAAGAATGGAGAACCTACTTTATGAGAGGAGATTTTAAAAGTTTGACTTGAAAAAATGGATATAAAGTGGCATCAACAAGTGTAAATTTGAAATTAGATGAAAGACTCTAATGATCAGAGAGGAGTGGAGCTGCAGAATACCCTTCCAAGGAAAACAGTGGGGACAAAAAAAAAAAATCTAACATTTCAAAACAGGACTTAATAAGTTTATGGAGGGTATGATGAGGTTGCCTACAGTGGGACATGATCCGTCTGCAACTTTTATTGGCTAATATCTCCAATCACCAGAGATGGGACACCAGATGGGAAGACTAAGTTACTGCAGAGAATTCTTTCCCACGCGCCCGACAGGTGGGTCTCATCACATGTTCAGAGTCTAACTGGTCTCCATATTTGGAGTCGGGAAGGAATTTCTGCTCATATCAGATTGGTAAAGATTGTGGGGGATTGCATTCCTCTGTAGTACAGAACATGGGAAGAGTAAATGATGGATTCTCTGTAATAACTCAGCCAGAGATTATGAGTCTATTACAGGAGTAGGTGGGAAAGATTCTGTGGTCTGCAATTTGTCAAAGGTCAGAATTAGACAATTATGATGGTCCCTTCTGGCTGTAAAGTTGTTGAGTCTATCTTTCCAAAAATTCACATTGGATCCAACTGATTTGGCAAATAAAGTGTTCATTATCAGCTTTGGTTAAAGTTTTCAAGGAACGGGTTGAAGACTGGAAATATCCTTATGACGACGGACAAGTTACTCAATTTTAATATGATCTTTATTGCACAGAAATAAGCTAGGTTATCTGTTGTAAGAATATCTGGCAGCACGAAAGAGATGTTTATTGAATTTACCCATGGTAATTGAACTCAGAAGATTTTATACAGGTACACAACTTTTCAGACACTGTAGTTCAGAACCTTGATCAAAATGACAAAGATTTTTGTTTAATGTTCCTGGGTACTATTATTCCTCTCCTCCAAAGACTACTGGGATGTGTTTCTAAAGATAAATTCCTATCCAGAAGCATCTGGGAAAGAGAGACAGTGGTACACTTCAACAGCTGTTACACTGTTGCAAAAGTGGAGCAAAAAGTGACAGGAAAATGTGTGATTGGATACAGAAGAATAGCAATGATTTAATTCCTAAACCCCGGCCCCAAGCATGAAAAAGAAAAGAAAACAAGGGCACTTTTTCTAATGCCATTCTACAAATCAACTGTACATCCTCACCTGGAATTCAAGCCTGGCCATCCTATCTCAAAGGATATAACAAATATATAGGGGGTCAATAGAATGAAGGAAATTATTGGTCATGGGAAAACTGGATGAAGTTTGAAAAGGCTGAATACTTAAGTTTAGAGTAGAAAAAAGGAAGGGACATTGCAGTAGTTAAAAAAAGTGGGGGAATGCAGGAGAAAGAAAGAGCCTGAAGCTTTGGTCTGGTGCTTGAACGTACAACCAGTAGCGCTCGTACAGTATTCCAGTCCTCTTTCAAGTACGTCAGGCACAAATGCTTCTATTTTTTGTACTCAGGTTATTTATGAAAATGTTAAATAACATTGGTGCCTAGGCTAATCCCTGAGGAGCTCCACTAATAACCTTACCCCTGCCGGAGAGTTCACCTTTCAACATGATATGTTATAGCCTCTGCTTTAACCAGTTCCTTAGCCATCTTTCAATTCTTGTATTAATCTCCAATTTACTAGTAATTTCGCATGTGGAACTGAAGCAAATGCTTAACTGAAATTCAGATAGATTAGATGCATTTCTTTGTCTAGAAAGTCGACTATTTTCTCAAAGAAAGATCAGATTGGTATGGTAAGATCTAACTTTCGTAAAACCAGTTTCTATTTTATCTCAGTTATTGTTTAACTCTACCTCCTTAACTACTCTCTTTTTCAAAATATGTGCTAAAACCTTGCATACAACTGAGGACAATCTAACAGGCCTGTACTTTCCCAGATCACTTCTTTCGCCTTTGTTAAATATATGTACTGAATTTACAATTGTCTAGTCGGAGAAAATCCTTGGTATGGAGCATGCAATTTCATGTTCCTATTCCGTTAATATTCTTGGGTGGAAATTATTTGGGACCCCTAAATTTGGTCCCATTAAGCTACTTGAATTGGGCTTCCACCTTGGATCTGGTAATTTCTACATCCAGTTCCCAGTATCCACTCTGCTGCTGTCCCCATGGAGCTCATTATTCTTTATAAAAATTCGTTTAGCTGTTGGGCCCTATCTAAATTATCTTTAATCTCCATCCTCAGTGCTTAAGTGGTCCCACTTCTTTCTTTACATTCTTATTATTTATATGGTTAAAGAACCTTCCACTACTGGTTTAATTTCCTTTGAAAGATCCAGCTCCATTTGACTTCTGGCAGATAGAACTTCACTTTAAGGATTGTAGCTTCATATGAAATTCATGACAATGAAAAATCACCCTTTGTGTAATATGATCAGTATTATTTAGAAACAGATTGACACCCAGAAGCCTCTGCAGTGAAGCTAGCTCAATGCTCAGCTCTTCCTTAGAAATACCAAGGAGGCAGAGTGGAAAGTCTGAGAATTTAAATGCCTGGACATTTTAAGAAAGGAAGTAACCTAAGGATTTAACTGCATTGAAATGCAAAACATGCTTTTTGTCACCTGAACACAAAGATTCAGATATAATTTCTCGACTTAAACAATATGGACCAAAGAAAATAGTACACGGGGGAGGAACACATCTTTTATTTACATCACTTCAATTTAAACAAAACCTAGGAGGAGAAAATACTTAAAACTATTCTCAGAAAAGCTGACAGGGATCACCACCACCCTGATCATCAGAATATTGACTCCCACAGTGAAGTCAGATTTATTTATATTCTGATCATTACATTTTGTTTTATTTACGAGGTAGTTTATCAACACAGTTAAATAGAAAGAAATGAGTAATGAAGTCTGAAGAGTAAACTTGCTGGGAATTCCCTTCCCCATCTTCTATCTAGTTCTAGTAGTTGCATAGTTTTATGTGTGTGAGAGTTAGTGAGTAGGTATTTATGCCTTTTCCTGTCTATCTGGCTCCAGCCATGGCATGTTCAGAGGCATTTCATTTCCCTGCGGCAGAGACAAATGACACCAAAGTCTCTCACTCTAGTGCATCTTTTTTCCCTATTACAGCTAGAATTTGGCATTTTACAGAACAGCTGCTCACAACTAATTCAAATATTATGCTTGTCCTGCACTTATCAAGTGATCATACCAACAATACCCATTCCGTCTCTCCTGTCATCAAACTTAGATACCACACAGCCGCATTATCTTCCCAGTATCTGACCAAGATAGGGATCTGGTGGAAGCAAACTGGCTGCAATTTAATCTTGACAAGTCAGAAGTGATGACTGTCTGCCAGGGAAAGTGTTGAGATGAATGGGGAAAGGCGGTGTTTGCTTATCTGCAGTGGCGGGTTGTCTGCATTTTGTCAAGATGGTTCACAGCCTTATAGCATTGATGTATCTATTACCAGGCTCAGAACCCCAAGGCACAGTGGTGGTCCACAGTGCCATTGTACATATGTGACTAGCCAAGAGACGCAGATCTGTCCTCTCTAACACAGGCCTCATAACTCATTCACATCTTCATCAGCTCCAGGCTAGTCTACTTTAAGATCCTTGAAGAAGATAAGTCTACAGTGCACTAAAAGACCCATGGCATGGCTGCAGCTGACCTGGGTCATCTAACTCCGGCTTGCAGATCTAGAAAATTCCAGTAAAGAGATTCAGGCTGCAGCCAAGGCTCCAGTGCAAGTATAAATGTCTACAATGAGATTTTATAGCCTTGTAACCTGAGCCAGCTGACCCAGGCTTCGAAGCTCTGTGCCACAGATTTTATCTCAGTGTAGCTGTACCCTATAGCACAGGCACAAGTAGCAAGGACTCAGGCAGGGTTTGCTACAAGCACATAGTAAATCTGCTCCAGGCTCTGACTCACTGTTCACTTTTGGGTGCCATTCACGTGGTGGTAACCTTATAGAAGGGGTGGGACATAGATGGAGCATCAAAGGAGAGGTGGGAGACGGGGAGGTGCAAGGGTGTTTAGTTTTGTGTGAACAGAACGTTGGCAGCTCTAGGTTTGGCTGGTCCAGAGTTAGGTGATCGTCACAGTACAATATAAGATTTTCTTCTTTTTTTTTAAAGGGAGATGAGGGAAAAGGAAGAGAATGTGCCTTATCACTGCAGCAGCAATGCTTATGCTGATAATGGGCAGTTTTATAGGGTTCCGCTTTTTTGTAAAAGCAAGTACATATACCATGGTAAATACTTTTAAGCATTACTAAATAAATAAGTGCAAGCAGTTGTCTTCTTTTTTCTGTAAAACAAAAAGAAACTTTTAAAAACTTTTGAGCATAGGCATGGAACATGCTCTACTCACCCCGCCTGATGCTAAATTTGGCTTTAATAGTGTGATAGTCAAAGGCACAAAAGGATGTTTGGTCTCCCTGTACTGGTGGAAGTTGGGGGTCTAATTCCTCTTTGGCCCTAAAATTCACCCTCTTTAAACTTTACAAGCTGATGAGTGAATTTGTCCCTCTGTGGCAAAGGGTGACAACATTCACAGATCTTGCAGTGTCCCACAAAACCTGAACTTTTGATTTGTTAGCATTGTGTATTAATCAATTCATCTGCACTGAAGTGAAATTCATTAACAAAGCCGAAGAGAACAACAAAGGTGGAACCTGGATCCTCAAGGCACTTGCAAAATCCTTGCAATATCCTGTTCTAAACCTGGCAAACTTGAACACATGCTTGGAGTATTTGAGTAGGTGAACTTTACAGCAAGCCTTTTACTCATTTACAAAATTTTCCATAAGACTTCAAGAGACTGTGAACAATTTAACAGGCTGTCAGCTGTGTCACATAATGTACTGAACAAAACTTTGTTGAGCTCTACCCACAAAAATAAATATCTACTGGAACAATGGAAAACAGTCAGAATAAAAGCAGGCTATTTTGCTTTGTCTAATTGCATGGTAGAACTTTTATTTCATATTGTGAGCAATTTGTGTTGAAACTATGAAAATATTTATTCTGCAGCTACTGATTTTACGCTACCAGCTCTGTCAAATACTGCAGACTTTACAGCTGAACTTTTCTATAAAATATTGCACACAGAATCATAGAACCATAGAGCTAGAAGAGACCTCAGAAGGTCATCAAGTCCAGCCCCCTGCTCTAGGCAGGACCAATCCCAACTAAATCAACCCAGCCAGGGCTTGGTCAAGCGGAGACTTAAACACCTCTAGGGATGGAGACTCCACTACTTCCCTAGGTAACCCATTCCAGTGCTTCACTACCCTCCTAGTGAAAGAGTTTTTCCTAATATCCAACCTGGACCTCTCCCACCACAACTTAAGACCATTGCTCCTTGTTCTGCCATCTGTCACTACTGAGAACAGCCTCTCTCCATCCTCTTTGGAACCTCCCTTCAGGAAGTTGAAGGCTGCTATCAAATCCCCCCTCACTCTTTGCTTCTGCAGACTAAACAGACACAACTCCGTCAGCCTCTCCTCATAAGTCATATGCTCCAGCCCCCTAATCATTTTGGTTGCCCTCCGCTGGACCCTCTCCAATGCCTCCACATCCTTTTTGTAGTGGGGGGCCCAGAACTGGACACAATACTTCAGATGTGGCCTCACCAGAGCCAAATAAAGGGGAATAATGACATCTCTGGATCTGCTGGCAATGCTCCTCTTAATGCACCCTAATATGCCATTAGCCTTCTTGGCTACAAGGGCACATTGTTGACTCATATCCAGCTTCTCATCCACTGTAACCCCCAGGTCCTTTTCTGCAGAACTACTACTTAACTGGTTGGTCCCCAGCTTGTAACTATGCTTGGGATTCTTCCATCCTAAGTGTAGGACTCTGCACTTGTCCTTGTTGAACTTCATCAGATTTCTTGTGGCCCAATCCTCCAATTTGTCTAAGTCACTCTGGACTCTATCCCTGCCCTCCAGCCTATCTACCTCTCCCTCTAGCTTAGTGTCATCTGCAAACTTGCTGAGGGTGCAATCCATCCTCTCATCCAGGTCATTAATAAAGAGATTGAACAAAACCAGTCCTAGAACCCAACCTTGGGGCACTCCGCTAGAAACCGACCGCCATCCTGACATCAAGCTGTTGTTTGTAGTTTAGCTGATTCCTGCACATAGCAAGAGAGCCACCAGCAGAATTATCTGGATGAAAGAGCACGACCTGTTGATTTCTACTGTCTCTTTCTTTGGTTTCCATGTTATCATGGTCAGTGCAGGAGCCTGAGTCAGCAATGATACTATGCTTGGACAGTGGAGCTAGGCAAGCAGACCCAAGACACCCTTACTTGCTTCCTTACTAATACAACCATCCAGTGCCCTTCCTGCCCCTCCATGTTAGCTCATTTGGAGGACTAGACTTATCAGGTATTGGCCTAGGACTAGCAGCAATCAGACAAGAGTGCCCTTTGCCTGTTATCGGGAAGTCCTTGCACGCTTTGTTGCCTTGCTTTCACAGAGCTTCCCCACAACTACTACTCACAGGAGGATCCCAGTGCTCATATTCCCTCTCGTCACAATCCTCAACGTCTACTATTTCATATCCTGGGAGTGGGCCAAGAGCACTAGTTGGCTAAATAACAGCAAATTCATTAAATTTGCCTTAAACAGAAACTAACCCCCCAAATGATCTAGGCAGGGGTGCTGGAACAGTTTTTATACAGGGAGTGCTGAGAGCCACTGAGCCTAACTGTAAACTCTGTGTACAATAGAAACCACTTCAAGCCAGGGTTTTCTGCAGCATCCCTAGTATCAGCAGCTAGCTAAACAGGATCTAGGTAAACAGCAGAATAATAAATATGTAAAGCTACTACTACAGAGCTCATATTAATATAGAGCTAATGGAAGAGTGAGAGAAATACAGAAAGCCCCCTTGCTGGTATGATGGATACACCAGCAGGAAAGAAAGGGTTTTTTAATTTAAATTAAATACATTAAAACCTACTTAAAATTAAATTTGAATTGGACAAATGGGGCTAAATAGTAAACTAATTATAATATATTCAAATAAATTAAATACAAAAATATTATTAAGCAGTACACATTTGTTGCCAATTTTCAAAGAAAGTCAGACTATACTAAGCACCTGAAAGCAAAATGTGCTGAAATGCCACACTGCCTTTTGATAGGAGTAGCCTCTTCTGCAGGTGCAGAGAGAATATTTTCTTCATTTCAGTTTATTCAATTAGTTCATTTCAACAACAAATTCATTCAACGTGAACAATTGGGAGTTGGAAAAGCAGGAATGCTTATTTCCCGCTTCCAATCAATGAATAAAAAGTAGGTTGAGAGGATGAGCTCTACTAGATCTAAAATTCTAATGGATATAATGACCCAAAAATTAGCTCAATTCACTAACTACAGATACTTCCTTTTAAAATAAAGCAGTTAGTTTTAAATTCAAAATGTGTTTTGATAAATGTGTTTCTTATATAGGCATCACATGTAAAGTACTTTTACTTAATACAAAAATGCTCTTTCAGTGCATTTTAATTTATTTTGAATTTCCATTCAAATAGAGCTTGACATAAATCATCAGTAAAAAGTTAATCATCCAATAAATAAGAAACGCATCCCCATTTTCTAAGATAGCAAAAAATTGAAACATTAAAAAACTGAATAAATATAAATTAAGCTAAATAATAAATGTGTATAGATATAGCACGTCTTCCTGGTTGGCAAAATGAAGCACCAAATTAGCAAGTAGCAAAGAACAATTAGAAAACACAGTTCAAATTAGTGATTTAAATCAATCTACCTTCCCTGTGAATTTCTGCAAGAGCAAGCAAGCATGTGTGAATGCCTGGTGAAATTTTACCACTAGTATTAGCAGCAGGGGTCAGCAATGGAGCCTGTGTAGGCACCCTGGGGTCAGTGATGACCTGAAAGTACCTGTTGTGAATATATTCACTTACAAAAAACCCCAAACCTTTCCAAATTAAAAAAAAAAGTGTAAAAATGTGGTTTTGGGAAAATGCATAGAAAGTTGAGGCCTATATTCTACAAAGAAGCAAACTTAATGGTTACCTCTCATATCATCAGCTTTACATGTCAGGTACTTAGCCCCCAATAAATTCAAGCACCCAGTGGAAGAGGCCAGATTTATACATTAAAAAGTTATTCCCTTTTAAATTTTTAACGGTCTGATTATGATTATTCAGTTAGCATCAACAGAAATTAAAACCTCCATTGACAGTTGCAGAAAACAACAGGCAAGAGAAGAAGCAGGCACTTGGAGATGAACAATGTCACTCTCCATGGGTACAACATACCTACTGCCTTTGAAAAGACACAGAACTCTTCTCCTCACCAGCTTCCAGCACCATTCCATTAGCGGTGATGAAGACAAGACAGCCACCTGGTACCACATCCCCCAGGTGGAGAAGGAGGTGGTACAATGCATGTACATATGTATGTATATGTTGTCTTAGCTATGCACATAATTATGCCCATGCACAACTAGCCACATTTTGCAACCTTTAATAACGTCCCTATCTCTTAGGGATGTAAAATCTCATTTAACCAGTTAACTGGTTAAATATCATGTTTAATGGGTTGTCCTCTTAAATGCAGGTGTGGTACACTCCTCTGGCCACCGCGCGGTGTGGGGGGAGGCGGGTGTTGCTCCATTGGGGCTTGAGTGCCCCCCTGCCCAC
The DNA here is from genome assembly GCA_032595735.1 of Pelochelys cantorii. Classification (NCBI taxonomy): domain Eukaryota; kingdom Metazoa; phylum Chordata; order Testudines; family Trionychidae; genus Pelochelys; species Pelochelys cantorii. The sequence continues at coordinate 64,802,642 of CM064332.1, read as the reverse complement.
CGGATGGGGCCTGCTGCAGGTGGGGGCTGCTCCAGCCAGGCTGAAGCTCCTTTGCCCGTGGCACACTAGGCCTGCTGTGGGCCTCTCTGGGCTGGAACAGCTCCCTGGCCACATCAGGTGGGGGGCTGCTCCACCCCCACCAGTTAACCGTAACCGGTAAGCATTGCCTGGTAAGGGTGATGCTTATCAGTTAAACGGTTAGCCATTCATATCTCCTTAGTACCTCTAGACTGATTACAGACTTGATCCAGTTCTCAGCTAAATGAATGAAGTTGCCCATTGACTTCAAAAAGTGTTAGATTGAGCACTCTAAATCCACAGTGCCTCCGGATCTGTAATTTCCACTCCAACTCCTCTGATGAAGTGGGTTTTATCCAGGAAAGATCATGGTCTATATATTTTTGTTAGTCTCTAAGCCCTGGTCCACAGTAGGGAGTTATTTCGGAAACCCCATCCCCATTCCAAATTAACACGCGGCGCGTCCACACTACCAAGCCTGTTATTTTGAAATATCAGGCTGGTTATTTTGAAATATGTGCTCCTGCTTTCCTTGGGGAATAACCCTTATTTCTAAATTGTTATTTCGAAATAGTGTTAGTGTGGATGATCTGGTGCTACTAATTCAAAATAACTGGCCTCCAGAGGCCTCTCACAGCTGCACTTGTGGCCACTTTGGCCACACCTGCCAGCTCAACTGCTCCCCTTCTCCTGCAGAGCTTAAAGCAGCAGGCTGCTGGAAAAGGGATTGTGGCACATGGCCCCCACGGCTGGCATCACTCCCACAGCAACTGTGGTTGCCACTGGCTAGGGATGCAGGAAGGCACCCGTCTAGACTGATACAAAGATCCTGGACCTCACTGAGGTCTGGGGCAAGGAGACCAACCTCCAGGATCTCTGCACCAGAAAGTGCAATGCCGATGTCTACAGCCAGAGGGCTGCCAGCCTGTCTGACAAGGGACACACTTAGACCCTTGACCTGGTCTGGCTGAAAATAAAAGAGCTCCAGCAGACCTACAACAAGGCCAGGGAGCAGAGCCCCCCCCAAGGACCACCGGGGTCCCAGAACACGGGGCGGTGGGACCTCCCAAACTGACCAAGGCAGATGCCACTCCCAGCCCCATTCCTGAGTCTCCCCTTCCCCCTTCCCAGTTCTTTCCCCTGGCCATTCCTTGTTTTATACCTCCCAAACAAACAGACTTGTTTTTTCCAAACAAAAAAGGCTTTTTTATTTGCCCTGCAGGAGAGAGGGGCGAAGGTAGGAAGGGAGGGCAGAGGGAGGGAGGGGTGGATGAGGAAAGGCATACAGGGGGAATTCAGAGGCCCCTTGTGGAGATGCATGGGGGAGAGTCCCACAGCTGGTCTTGGCTGAAACTCTCCCTCAAGGCCTCATCGGATGAGCACAACCCATTCCTGTGCCTGTCAAATGGCACTGGAGTCTGGCTGCTCATAAGCCGTGGCCAGCTGTTCAGCCTCTGACCCTCACCCTGACAGGAAAGTCTCCCTCTTGCTCTCACAGAGGATGTGGAGCACACAGCAGGCCTCCACCATGAAGGTTCTGGATCATCCTTCTAACTATCAAATAATTTACACCAAAACTAGGGGAAAGGTACTGAGAAGAATCAACTTATTTTATTTAAGTTAAACTTTTAGGTCACTAACAAATGCTCAGATAAGTCTGAGTACTATGGATCAAACTAAAATTGTGAAGATAATTACCTTTAAAGAGAGACTTCTAGAGTCATGCATTCACCATATGAAACCTATTTACAGAACTTCCTGTAATTCAGGACACAAGAAACCACAAAAGGTCTGCAATGAATTTCTAGCCATAGAAGATAATCCATAATGCTGTGTAATGCAAAGAAAAGCTCTGCCGGGACTTTATATTTACACACAAAGTTTCAATATTCAGTCGCTGGTTTGTGTTTGCTATTGTACTCTGCTGTCATAAGAGAATCTATGATTTGTAGCCACTACAAAGTAGAGGTAGTGGGAAAAATGTTGATGAAACCTAGTTTTGCTGAATTTGCTGATTTGGCAGCATGAAAATCTTTCCTGGAGTTGGCCTGATTTTGCCAGCATACCTCTGAAACACAAACAGACAAAACACTGCCTGGTTTCTGGTCAGATCACCATCTCAACAGCCTGCCTGGTCTTTGGCAGTGCAACCGGAGACGCCTGGCCTTTCTTGGGCAACTCACCAAGTGGACTGCCTCCACTGAAGCTGCGTGGCTCTATTTCCTTTTGCAGACAATTTCAAAATTGTGGGAGTTTGTTCCTAGTCAGGACAAAACCAAATCCTGAAATATCAAAGTCGTCTGCAAAATAGACCCCCCCCCCCAGCCTGCTCTACTGTATAGAACAATGAATTCAATTACAAATACCATCTTTTTATAACACTAACACACAAAATCCAAGAAACTTAGGCAGGGGTGGGCAATAATTTTTGATGGGGAGTCCTTAAGCAAGTGGCTGTACTTTTCTCTGGATAGGGTGCGGGGTCTGTGAAGGAGTTTGGGTGAAGGAGGGGGTTGTGACCTGGGGAAGGGCATTGGAGTGCAGGATCCAGGAGCTGGTAGGGGTGTAGGGGAGGATTCTGGCCTAGGGAAGAGGCACAGGAGGGAGTGCAGGATCTGGGAGGGAGCTGAGGGCACGAGGGGGTGGGGTAGCAGAGGCAAAGTTCTGCCAGGAGGCACTTACCTAAGCAACTTCCAGTCAAGAATTGATCTAGTTGGGATTGGTCCTGGTTGTCTAGCTGGTGAGTCTTGCCCACATGCTCAGGGTTCAGCTGATCGCCATATTTGGGGTCGGGAGGGAATTTTCCTCCAGGGTAGATTGGCAGAGGCCCTGGAGGTTTTTCGCCTTCCTCTGTAGCATGGGGCACGGATCACTTGCTGGAGGATTCTCTGCATTTTGGGGTCCTTAAACCATTTGAGGACTTCAATATCTGAGATATAGGTGAGAAGATTATTCTAGGAGAGGGTGGGTGAGATTCTATGGCTTGCATTGTGCAGGGGGTCAGACTAGATGATCATAATGGTCCCTTCTGACCTTAAAGTCTATGAGTCTATGAGCACTCTCAAGCAGGCTTCCCTGCCAGAAACAGGCCAATGGGAGCAGAGAAATTGTGCTGCATTGTCCCTGCTCCCACATAATCTCTCCTCTGGGAGAGGAGAGATTTTGCTGGGGTGGGGACAGTATGTGAAGCCTCCTTCCTTCCCAGCGCAGAGAGCAGCTAGTCGCTTTGAGTGGCGCTGTTCCATTCTGCAGGGGTGGGTGGGCCGGTTCCATCCCGTGGGCCATATCTTGCCCACTGATGATTCTTAGGTATAACTTGATAATGATAAACCGTGTGGCATATAGCAGCTTTAAGACTTTTCACTGTAAATCTTTTTTCAGTTGTATCAGTGTTGTAGGAGATGTGCTGTATAAAGAGTCTGTTTTCCCTCATTAAACTGGGATTGCGTCTCTTCAACAACTGCACACACACCTGGACAGACACAAAGCATTTGGAAATCGTTCCTATATAGCTATACAGAGTGGAAGCCATCATGAAATTCCCTAAATGAAAAACAAGTTTAGGTCACAACTAGGCTATTTTTTAAAGGGGTGAAAAATCGGATTTAGAATGAAAAATACCTTGCAAGTCTAAGTAGAAGGTTGCAACCAACAACTCTGTGGTATACACTAGTAAAATAGCCAAGGAACACATCTGAGAATAGAATCGTTATCTTCAGTTTCTAAGGTGAATGCCAGAACCTTTGACTAAAGGAATAATAACTAACTTGGGTTAGCAGAAACCTTGATTGAAACCATTATGTTTCACTCACTCACTGTGGCTGATCATGCCTACAAGGACTTCCTTCATTATATACGAGTGTAGGTGATAAAAGGAATACAAATCTCTAGGATAGTCAGGTCAGACTACATGCACAGAAGTGACACATTTTCCTCTATGAAGGCAGAAATTTCCAGACATGATAGATGTGTCAAGTTCTCTTTTCAGGAGAAAAGCTGTTAGAGCTCTAGCTAACCTTTGTAGCAATTCTAAATTCACAAGTGTGGGATCTTGTCTACGAAAAGCTAATCTCTTGCTTCTTGCCTTGAAGTTACAAGGTCCTTTAAATACCATGACAAAATTTGTAACAGGATAGTAAGGATAGAATTAAACCAGAAGGACCTAAGAAAAACAACATCCGAACAAAATATGACACTTTATTTTGTTTTTTAAAATCCAAACAAGTTTATAACACAGAACTATGTCACTTTGGTGTAATCAAGAGCTTTAATAATGGGAAAAATCTTTATGAGATACAACAGCCGAGAGGAGAAGATTGCTTCTGAATGGCTACTCCAAAAAGTCTAATCAAAGACATTTGTCAGCCTTATCAAATGCAGATACATAGATTTAGGGGCTGAATGACATCTCTTCTAAAGAGAAAGATTGGCAATAAAATTAGAGTAGATTCAAATACCTCAAAAGCCAATTCATCATACAAAAAAAGCCTCTTATACGAAATTCTAAATATACATGGGTAGCTCTTCAAAGTTCAAACACAGAATAATGTTCAACAACTGTCTGTGTCTGATGTACTTGGAACTGAAATCCAAGTTTTTAATAAGTCAAACCAGACCACTGCTCTCTATTACAACAGCAATGCGTACAAAGTATTAAGATAACAAAAAACACTGAGACCCTGAAAAAGATCCATCTGTTCTCCACCTGCACGGAACCAACCAGCTTTCAGAGCTGACTGTATTTTGATAATAATAGTTTTGACAAATACTCAGTATGATTTAAAGAAATCAGAAGGCAGCATGTTTAACTCTTTTGAAAGAAAGGCAGTCAGTCCTTTTAACCTTTCCTTTCAAAACGAAAAAAAAATCCGTATTTTTCTTGACTAAACGATATCATAAGCAGCATTTAATTTTGAATTATTTGCAAAATGGTGCACACAGCAATTTGGTGCACTAAATTTACCGCAAATTCTCACTGTGTAATTGAATCACATTTCTCTGTTAGTTTCCCGACAAAATGTTAAAAAGCAAAAGATCCTAAATTAAAATAAAAATATTCATTTACCACATTGTAATGCATTTCCTTCATTTGAAGGTATTTTGCAGCTGTTTCATATCTATAATTTAAGGGATAGTGTTTCAAAGTGAAGATTTTATTTAGAACAATTTTTCAAAAAGTTCAAGAAACATTTTTCTGAATGTTAAAATAAAACAAGAACAGCTTTTGTGATTAGATCCAAGCAGCCTTGCAGAGGCTTAGATATTGTGGCACTATGGTAAAGCATAAGGAATAGGAAGTGAATTTGACTCATCTGTTCTCAATGTCTCAGATGAGTGAAATGGAAAAATATGAAACATATAATAAAAGCAGGCAGGATTTTTAAAGTTTTTCAGTGTTAATCTAAGATTTATTTAATTAAGATTTATTTTTAAAACATCAAAGCTACTTTTAAGAAATATGACTAGGGTTGCCAGGTGTCAGGTATTCTACTGGACAGTCCGGTTTTTGGACCCTCTGTCCGGTAAAAAAATCCAGAAAATACCAGACATGTGCAATGTCCGGTATTTCCTGGATTTCTGGCTGGGCACTGGATGGAAGCCTGGCGGGGGTGGGAGGAGTGGCTGGAAGGCGGGGCGCAATCAGCGCTGGGAGCCCTGGCTGTGTCTGACGCCTTGGGGAGGAGGAGAAGCCCTGTCCCTGCTCCTGAGCGCGTGGTGGAGCCGCAGCCGGACTCACTCGTGCTTCTCTGGACCGTGCGTGGGACTGACAGCGCCCTGGGATCTGCACGTGCCCGGGTCAGTCCCGCCCCGCCCCCCCCTTTCCCCGACCTGCTCCGCTGCCCCCAACACCCTCCTGGCTGGTTCTCCTCCTCTCGATCTCTCCTGGCCAGCTGCACTACCCCTTCCCCCTCCCCCATCTCCCCCGGCCAGCCGCGCTGCCCCGACCCCCCGCCCGCCAGCCCCTGGCTACCCCCATCTCCCCCAGCCAGCTACGCTGCCCCCGCTCCCCCCATCTCCTCGGGCCAGCCACACTGCCCCTGCCCCCCCCCATCTCCCACGGCCAGCCGTGCTGCCCCCGCACCCCCTCCCAGCCAGCCCCGTCCCCCATCAAGTGTGTCCGGTATTTTTTCTAAACCTACCTGGTAACCCTAATGACAACAACAAATTATTTAACATTCTTCATTTAATTTATGAAATTTGATTACTGTAACAGCACCATCACCATTGAGCTAACATAATCTATGACTCAGCATATAGTGAGACATTTGTGAGTTCTTAAATTGCTTGTGCATTTAAGTCACTGCCTGAACTTTTCAAAACTGACTTGGTCTCTGGCCCTGCCTAACTTATTTATCAAATGGTGATAACAATGCTTATGTTGTTTAATATTATTATTATTATTATTATTACAACAAGACCAAGACGGACAAAGTAAATTTTACATCTGATTGATAAAAATGCTGTATACCATAGACTTGAGAATTATTTGTTTTCTTGTCCGCAGTCAAATATCCATTAAGAAATTTATCTGCCTGATCCATAATACCTAAATTCCCTAAATGAACTCTCGGAGAAGCAAAAGAAACAATGTTAAAAGTAGAGCTTAAGAGATGTCCAATTTCTATCTTATTTCCTGCAGATCATTTCTCTGCTGCAAAGTGTAGGCTTCGTTATTAAAGATGGACAGAATACAAGTCTATTCAATAGAGGCCAGTTGTTCTGGAAATAACTACCATTTGGTAAATGGCATACCTTTTAGGACCCTTGATGCAATGGGTAATGAGCCAGTGCATTCATAAGTGTACAGTGTCGATGTTAAGATATTATGTCTCACATTATATATCTTTACATATAAATAGATATCCATAGTTACATAATATTTCAGCTTATGTTCCTCTTGATAGCAATCTTTTACTCTTTCCATGTATTCAACAACTCATTTTTAAAAATAACATCAACTAACATTTTAATTTCATTTTCTGCAGGTTTTCTTTCATTTTACCTTGTCTACCTATATAAATCAAATCCTTTTGCCCATCAGTACAACTGACTATACTATATTCAGAAGCATCAGAGATCCCAAACCTAAATGCAGTTTCACAGCAAGTCATCAGAATGTATCTAGCTCATGCAGTGGAAGGCAATTTAAATTTCCAGTCTATTCTCCATGCCACCATGGAGAATAACAACAATCCATAACATATACCATTCATAGCACAGCTGAGGGGGTAATGAATTACATAGACAGTTCAACTACTTACAATTAAAAGAATACCCCAGGTTTTTAAAGGTAAATGATCAAGTGTTGGCATAATATGAGCAGGACAATATTTGTGATAGCCTGCGACATTATGTGGCCTAATTTGTAGCTGAGTTCTCAGATTATGACATAGAATTGTGATTTAATTGAAATTTACTATCTACTCCAAATGCCACAAACATCTAATTTTTACATGACTCTCCAGACTTTCTTGCTCTTTTCTTTCTGAAAGCGTTAGACATTTATATCAGTATCCTAAATGACAAAGATAGTTAATACTTCAGAACCTATGATTTTAAGCTTCATTTCCCCGAAAAGCTATCTTCTGTTAAACTTGCATAAAAACTCCCCTTAATCAAAAGGACTCAGTTATGTCATAGGCTTCTAAGAATGAACGAAGACTGAACTTGTTCCTTATGTGTTGTACGTAAATGCACATTTCCAAAAAAGACTATTCAACCACCAGGCTCGAAACACATCATCATCTAATATAAACAGACTTGTTAATATGGGCCATCTGTAACCTTTCCATCATTTCCATCTAAGTATCTGCCTAAGGTCAGTTAAAGAGTACTTAAAAGTTGGATTCATATCCTTTTCCCTCCCCCACATATATTTCTGCTGTTTAGAGAGAGGGATGGCAAGAAGGCCTGTAGGTACAAATTAGACTGTCAAAAAATCAATACTCATAACAATTCTTCTGTAAATGATTTTTCAAAGTCTGTTTCACTTTATGTCTAACTGAAGAATAACATGCATGCTACCCAACTTTCATTTTAGAAACAAGCTGAGGCGGATAGCTGTATCTGGACACAAATCCAGGAGTGATTAACACAAAGCAAAGTGTCATATCAGGGATTCTGGGAGGTACAGTATAAAGAGACTACTTTCCTTGATTAACAGAAAAGCATGCCAGAAAGTTAAAATTAAGAAAAAAATAGTGTTACTCAAGTAATGAAGACCAATTACATTTTAATGACTATTCTGTCCTTAATTTACCTAGGATTTGTCTTCAGTTACCTTTATTTCACTTATTCATATGTATTACAAATAACACTAAAAATATTATGTACTCATTCATATGTTTTCTTGAAGATTTTTTTATATTGACTAGCTATGGTTATGTTAAGTGGACTTTGCCACTCCCTCCCCAATGTACTATCTTGCAGTCCCCCAAGCAAAGGCAGTGAAGTTGACTAAATGGTTAGCTAAATGTTTGGATAATTTTTGAAGGCTAACATGGCTAATACAACTAACTGTAACCTTAGTGTAGCTGGCTAATACAATTAATGGTAACCTTTTCCTTAATAAAGGAAGGGATCAGCCATGCAAGCCCAATCTTGGGACTTATTTGTGTCCATATCTGCATGGGAAGGAGACAGCAGAAAGAAATCAGGTGCAAGGAGCTTTAATCCTTTTACATATGCATGCAGGAATGAAGCCTCATGGTGTTTGCTGCCCTAGATAAGGGAATGGTAGAGCTCTGTCTTTTCCCTCAGCACAGCTGGCCCTATTCAGGGCACTTGCTCACTGGACTTTTGCCATGTGACAGAAGATGAGATACATCACCCCCAACTCATTTTTTTTCTTTTTCGTGAGGAAAAAAAAAATCAAGATTACTCTCTTCCTGAGTCAATCTTTTAATAAAGTGAGTGGAAGCAAAGAAGAAAAATAGATGCATCTGAGTTTCAAGCTGAGTAGTTTCCTTATTCTGAGAACTGTTATTAGCATCCTTCACTTTTAGCCTACATACTTTCTCCTCTCTCCCCGCCCCCACACCTCGCACAGGCACACTTCGTTATTTTAACTCTTAGAGTCAACATTACATCAACTATTTTCCTAACGTACAAAAACTCCCCTGGTTTCCCAGCTAGAAAATTTTACTCTGAAAAGTAACAAGTGTAGAGCTGGTTGGGAATTTTCAGATGAAAAAAATGGTAAAAGTCAATTTGTCAGAATGGAAACTGTTGTAGGAAAAGTTTGGTTTCTAAGTGGGTCCCAATTTGATTATTTTCCCTCCAATTTTTTTGAAATGTCCTGTTTGGACATTTTCAAAACAAAAAGTTTCATGTTCAATTCAAAATGCCCTTTTATTTTGAAATTTTAGTTAATTTACACTAAAAAGGTTAAACACATTTAAAAGGTCAAAATGGAAACAAAATATTCTGAATGATCAAAACAAAATATTTCAATGTACCCAATCTGAATTTCCCCCCACCCTCCAAAGTACTTGTTTGTGAAAATTTTTTAGATTGACTGTTTGTGAAAACAAAAGATGGGAACATTTTTGAAATCTCAGAATCTGAGATGGGGTGGGAAAACTGTTTCTTGCCCAGCTCTACAAAAAATAAATGTTACCTTTTTACATAACAGACTGCTTCCCCCAAATTCAGTTATATTAGTTTATTTTAGAACTAAAACAAGCTTTTACTGCTTTTAGTTCCTATTAATGCAGCAGACCCAATATAGTGAATAGATGGAGAACAGAATTTTATTCCCATTTGTGAATTATCCAAAGAATTGATAACTCCATTCCAATTAACAGGCTAAATTCTGCTCCAAATTATATCCGTGAAATTCCACACAATAGACTGGGATTGCACAGTTCTAATCAAGGCTATGTCGAGAGTACAGGCTTCTTTCAGAAGAACCTTTTTTCGGAAGAGATCTTCTGAAAAAACTTCTTCCGAAAGAGAGTGTGCATGCACAAAAGCGCATCAAAAAAGCGATGCTCTTTTTCAAAAGAGAGCGTCTAGAATGACTGCATGCTCTGCCGCATAAAAGGCCACCTGGAACCACTTCAGGCAGGGCTTTAGGTCACCAGTTTTTTCCAGGTGCTGGTGCTGGAGCTGGAGCCTTGCAGACACATGCGCTTAAAGAGACCCCCCCTGGACAGCTGCTTCTCTGCTTCTACTGAGTGCTTGCCTGCCTCTTCGAGGGACAGCAAAGCTCTCGCAGTGCTTGCTGTGGTTGCCCAGCTTTTTTGGACACCACAGCTTTTTTCTTGGTGCCATGGAGGCGGAGCTGCCCCTGGGCATGTGATGGCCTCACACGGCCATGCTGCAGTTTTCGCAGCACTTTGTGCCAGCTGCCTTCCTGGTCCTGACCGAGCTCGACCCCGAGCTCATTCTGGGGATCCCCTCCCTGGGTGCGGGAGCTACACTCTGGCAAGCGCAACCCACTGTGGAGTGGTGTTTCTGGAGGCTCAACACCACTTCTGACTGGCGGGACCGGCTGGTCATGGAGCGGTGGGACCACCAGCAGTGGCTCCAAAACTTCTGCATGCGGAAGGCCACCTTCTTGGAGCAATGTGCCTGGCTTGCCCCTGCCCTCCAGAGATGCAACACCCACCTGCGGCCCGGCTTATCCCTGGAGAAACAGGTCGCAATCACCATCTGAAGCTCACCACCCCCGACAGCTACCGGTCAATGGGCAACCAGTTTGGCATGGGGAAGTCCACTGTCGGGACCCTCCTCATGGAGGTAAGGCACTCTGGGGGCTACTGTCCCTACAGAGAAGGTGAGTCATGGAAAAGGGGGCTTAGGAGGTGGGGTGGTGGAGTGGGGGTGGGGGGAAGCTCCATCCCCAGGGGGTTGTGCCTTCCCACCCTCACACACTCCTGCTGGTGGGGGGGCAGCCTCATAGGGGGTGGTTCCTGGGGTGAGAGGAGAGGCAGGGCAGGAAGCTCCCCAGGGTTCAGGCACTCCCCCTCTCATTCTCTGTTTTCTGTGTTTGTTTGTCTCCTTCTGTAGGTGGTGAGGACCATCAACTCCATCCTACTGCGGAGGGTCATCCATCTGGGAGACCTGGATCTGATCGTGTCCGGATTTGCCGCCCTGGGGTTCCCAAACTGCGCTGGAGCCATAGATGGGATCCACATCCTGATCTGAGCACCAGAACATTGAGCGGCCCAGTATATTAATAGGAAGGGCTACTTTTCTATGGTGCTGCAGGCGCTGGTCAACCACCGTGGACAGTTCACGGACATTTTTGTTGGGTGGCTGGGCAGAGCACACAATGCCTACGTGTTTCGGAACTCTAGCCTGTACGGAAAGTTGAAGGCGGGCACAGTCTTCCCCCACCATGACTTTGCGGTTAGGAACATGCAGATGCCATTGTGCATCGTGGGGGACACAGCCTACTCCCTGATGCTGTGGCTAATGAAGGCATATACTGGACACCTGGACCTCAGTAGGGATCAATTTAATGTCCGCCTGAACCGGGCTCGGATCCTGGTGGAGTGTGCCTTCGGCCACCTCAAGGTGCATGCGGTTCAGGTGCCTGCTGACCCACCTTGACATGGGGGAGCACAACATCCCTGAGGTGGTTGCAGCATGTTGTGTCTTCCACAACACTGTGGAGAGGAAGGAGGAGGCCTTTCTCCTGGGGTGGGGGGTAGACGCTGGCCGCGGGGGGTGAGCCTTCCAGCAGCCGAGGACAGCTGCCATCCTTCAGGCCCATCAGGCCGGGATGCGCATCCGGGAGGCCCTGAAGGAGAGGTTCTCTCAAGTACCTCAGTAACTCTCCACAGGGCTTTCCCCTAGGGACCTCTGACTTGCAGCCCCTCCCTTTGTCCCTTCCCTGACCTCTCAATTAAGACATCTGTTTGAATGTCTGTAAGACATTCAAAAAAGGTGGGCGGGGGGGAGGGGGAGGCTCATCACCTGGAGGGGGAGGGAGGTAGCTAGATGTGCCACCTCAGGTGTGGGTGGGGACCTTGTCAGAGTTGGGGTTGGGTGGGTCCAGGGACCACAGGGGGTGGGCAGGAGGGAGGGCTGGAGCAGGGTCAGGGATAGCAGGGGAGCCGGGAGCATGGGCAATCACCTGGGGAGGGGACATGGGCATCACCTGGGGGGCAGGTGGAGGGGGAATGGGCATAGGAGGGGGGCAGGAGGGTGGAAGCCAGGAGCAGCAACAGCAACCAGGTGTGCCATCATGCGCGACACTAGAGTCACTATCCAGGGAATAGAGTCCTCTATCTCAAGCATATAGAGAGTCCTCTCTCTCAAGCTAAGCTCCTTCCAGGAAGTTTGAAAAAAGCTTCACTCTGAAGTCAAGATAGAACTCTGAGTAAATTCCACCGTACCCTTGTAACCCAAAAGAAAACGTATTAGTCATACAGAAGTTTTGTATTGGTTCAGTTGAATCACATAGGCATAATGCACAGCAACTTTGGGGGCTGGATACAATGACTCTGAAGTGAACTGAGATACCCATTGACTTTGATGGACTTTGAATCTGGCCCTAGATGATTTTGACATTATTAAAGGCACTGTCTTCCTAGTTTTATGGTTTCACACCAATTCATATTAGCTTGACAAGTTTGCAAATTTCCTCTCATAAGGTCAGAATGCTTCAGTATGTCTTCTACTAGATTAGGGGTATTATTTACTCAGCTTCAGTTGACTGCTGTTTTCTGTGGAGCAGGAATTATTTCTTTACACCAATGCAATTGGAAGTACTACAAAATCTCTACCTTTTGTCAAATGTATCACAAATCTCTCATTTAGATTGTTATATTATTGCGTTGGTCTCATTAAAAATGCAATAATGTTAACATATATCACTTAACGAGACTAAATACATTTTAACATAGTGAACTCTCACAGTCATCTTTTCTGGTTGTCAGGGAGGCTGAATGGCATTTGAAGGAACACACCTCTCCACAACAAGAGAATAAAGGAAAGCATATTTCTTTGACTAGTTTACTTCATCAACCTAGTTTTTAATCAAATGCTGAACATCAGAATGTCAGTTCTATTAAGCAGCTTCAACAGCAAATGTATTCAGGTTTCTAGACAAGGAAAAACAAAACAAAACCCAACAAAACATGGTTGTGAAGCTGAAAGAATACAAAGTAGTACAGCTTGCCTTCTGCCTTGTTATTTTCTTACTAGAAAATAAGAGTTCTTACAACTCTACCATCCACCTGTCACTGGAACATAATGTTTACAACTCCATTTTCACTTTATTACCTATAAATCTGATAATCCGAGGTTAGTGCAAGGCCAGGTATCCACTATCTTCAAATACAGAACAAAAAAATGGCACAAGTCTACAATACATTACTTTAAACCTAACACTGAAGTTAAATAGTGAAGAGCTATAGTGTACAGTCTCAGAACAACAGACTCAGAACTTTGTAAAGTCGATACCATACATTGTGACAGGGTCAGAATAGAAGGCTATAAAAAGTAGTGGAGGGGAGATCTATAAGCCTCAGAATGAGGAGATCTTTGTTCCCACAGTAATAGGGAGGGGCTGATTTAGAACCAGCAGAAGCAATGAGGGGTAGTGCTTAGCCCCTGGTGCCCTAGGCTAATTAGGACTAGAAATGTTAAATATCAGTTAATTCAATAGTCGATTGACCTCATGAATTCTTGTCAGTTACTCGACTATTCTACAGTCCCTCGGCGCAAGGTCAAGCAGCCAGTGTGCTCCGGCCCCACTTCCAAGGAGCCCCCTGCCACTGTGCTGCTGCCTTTGTATCAGAGGCAGCAGTACAGGGTGCCAGGCGGGGGCTGGTCCACAAGGGGAGCCAGTATAAAACCAGGCCCTGTCCGGGGGGGAGAGGCTTACAGTTGGGGCATTTGTGTAGCTGAGAGGACAGAGGAGGGTGCTGCCGGGAGTAGGAGGAAAGGAGATAACAACTGAACACCAGGAGGATGAACCGGAGAGAAGAAAGTGTGGGGGAAAGTGTGGGGGAAGTAGCCCAGGGGTCTTGAAACTGTCTTATAGCAGATGTCGGGGATTCACATAAGCAGCTACTATTACAGGGCCCTGGGCTGGAACCCAGAGTAGACGGTGGGCCTGGGTCCGCCCGCCCCCAACACCCACCTCTCCATTGTGGAGTTTATTCTCCCTTTTACTATGCGCTGGCCAATGATGGAAAGCTCAACAAACAGCAAACTAAAGCCCTAGGCATGGTGCCTAAAACTGAGGGCTGCTGTGAGCCTCTGAGGCAAGCAAATCGGTCAGGAAGTGCAGGACCCACCAAGTTTTCATAGGAGCTTTGTCGTAACACAGCCAGACTATTATTCAACTTGTGAGACTAGTGGCAATAGGCAGCAATATATAACTCATCGCAAATTATACAGCATAGTCCTCATTTACATAGAGTTCTACATAGCAAATGCTGCCACAGATCTCCTGTGTGACCTTCCTTTTATGGTTCTGTGCCTCAGTTTCCTTATTATGAATGCCTACTTATCTTCCTTACACTATCATGGCTAAATGAACATTTGTAAACTGGTTGGGGTGATTAGACTCAATGTGCTACAGAAATGGAGGGAATTCCTATTATTTATATGTTGAAATAGACTCACAAATGTTCATATTTGGATAGTGCCCAGTATTCCAATCCCATTGTGCTGGGTGATGTACAATCAAATACAGAACCAATACCTACCCAATTTACATTCTAAAAAGACACAACAGAGATGAATAGGGAGGATGGGTATATAATGTATTACTAATATAATCATATAACAATCATATTTATTATTAATGTAGTATATCTGAGCACCTCAGTCTTTAGTGTATTTATTCTCACAACAACCTTGTGAGGTAGGAAGATTATCTACACTGTGAAAGTGGAGGACTGAGGCATCAAAATCAATTGGGTTAGATTACTAAATACCTTTAAAAATCTGGTCTTAAGTAACTTTCCCAAGGTGACACAGCCTGTGGCAGACCAGGGAACTGAATCTAAGATTCTCAAGTCCCAGGCTAATAATGTACCCATGGGACTATTCTTGACATTTCTAAAATCCTGTCCTGAGAAAGCAGAGCAGGGATGAGGGGAAGAGTGGCTCACAAGGGTCTGGTATTGTTAAAGCATTGTAATGCCACTTAATCTAAAATTGCAACTACTCCAAAAGTCAGCTTTGCTCCCTTTTGCACATCAGCAAAACAAAAGGTCAGCTTAGTGAAGTACTGGCAAGGCCTGACTGTCTTCTATTAAGAATGAAACATTTTTTTAAGCAACAGTTAAATAAATGGCTGCATGTCTGTAATCACTGCAACTTAAAATGTCAATTGGATTTGATATGTCATGTGCATTTAATCAATGTCTCCATATTATAAACTATTACTTTAGTTTGACTCCTTTGTCTGGCATAACTCATAATTCAGTGAGATAAGTACATTTCACTTTCTGTAGAGCTGGCTCTTAATGGCAAATACCTGTAAAACTGGAACCTGCCAGCACTTGGTAGTTAAGGAATCTGTTAGCCTTTCCATTATATGTCCCTATTTCCATACATTTGGTGTTATTTTTCTTTATTTATCAACAATTATTGAGGGATAAGAAAAAGCCAAAGAAAAAAATATTTGATTTTGTTGTTTAATGGTAGAATTTGTGTCTTGTACCTATACTGTATATATTTCTTGTTGACAAAGGCTTTGACTGTACTTATGAGAAGATTGATATTCTAGAGATTGATCTTCTGGGGTTTGATTTAGCGGGTCTAGTAAGGACCCGATAAATCAAAGTCTGATGACATCTGGATCAACCCCAGTATTCCATGGGATTGCGAGGAGTAAGGGAAGTCTCTTTACTCTCCTGTCGACCTCCCACAGTGGAGACCTAGGGAAATTTGATTTAATGTATGTCACATCTTAAAACCAATTTATTGTGTAGCATAGACCTGGCCTCATTAAAATGAGTAATGGAAAAGTGTATTGAATGAAGAATAAATATGATGTTAGAACATACTCAATGAGAGAAGTAGCAGAGAGGTAGCCGTGTTAGTCTGATCTTGGTAAAACAAAAAAAGCAGTCATGTAGCACTTTAAAGACGAACAAGATGGTTTATTAGGTGATGAGCTTTCGTGGGGCAGACCCACTTCTTCAGATCATATTCTGAAAGTGAATTGGCATGACCATTATATAACAGAGGGATACAATGAAAGAAGCAATTCACTTTCAGAATATACCGAGGTAGAATCTGCTTGGTAGACTGCCATGCTTTAAAACTTTTGTCTCCAAAATGTGGGGCATGCCCAACTAGGGATGCAGAGACGAACACTGGTGGGGAGGGGGGCATGCAGTGAAAAATGGGGCAGCTCCCAAGGGGAGGAGGGAGTCCATCTCTGCCCTTATTCAGTTTCCACCCCTAGCTCCACCTCCTCTTTCATCCACAGTTCAGTCTCCAGCTCCACCTTCTGCCCAAGCTCCTCTGCTGACCAACTGTGCAGTAATGGGGGGAGGGTAGGGCATGGACAGAATCCATCACAGGGTGGGGGAGGAAAAATTTGGGCACTACTGCATTAACAGATGATGTGGACCCTGCTACTGCACATCAAGTTCAATAGTGAGTGCGGTAGCAGGAACAACATGGTGAAGTCTGTAGTTTCAGACCCTGGCTTGCAATGCACGAACTAAAGCATACAAGCTCAGAGAAGCCTGTGAGAAGCTTGTCATCCCCAGAAAAGTTCTGTCTGTTAAGTTAGAGCCCATATTTCAAGCAGCACTGGAGTTTCCATTTGTTTTACCAAGCACTGCATACACAGACATGAAAATTAAGCATGTGTGTGTATATTTAAGTAGATAGCTAAGAGAAATGAGTATGCAAATTGTCTTTTAAAGATACAGCTCTCAATTCTACAAATTTAATTACATCTTAAATAATGGTATTTTAACTTGATGTAGAGATGCAGCTATTTTATAAAGTATACTTTGCTTCTCAAAATACAAGTTTATGATTTCTATTCTTTAAAAGTAATCAAGCTGGACTTTGTGCTCTGATCTGTTAAGCAAATATCTCATTATCCAAGTGAAGTAATGAGAATAAGAGGTCTATTGTAGAAGTCTCATTAACATTAATGAGATTTATGCATGCATATTAAGAGGAGAATAGACCCCTAATTAAACGAATAAGTCTTTAGTAGGCAGTCTGCACAATCATTTTTAGTACAGAAAAATCCGCATCTCTGCTTTGGACAAGCTACAAACATAACTAAGGAGTTATCAGTACTATGGAGGAGGAGAACATGTCATACAGCATTCGGTTTCTTTTGACAAACATACCACTAATAGAGCTTAAAATTCACTAGAGGCATCTACTGCCTCCTCCTTCTGTACACACTAAAATAAACAGTTTTATTTTACTGACATATGTGTACAGTGGATTTGCTTAATGATGAAAGGAAATGAAGGTATCGTAATAGATAAACAGCTTCCCAGAATAGAAGGTCATGTACATTGGCCACCTCAACTGGCTTTCTCTACCAAACCTGTCTCTGGACACAACTGGTCTCAGATTTCTTTGTTAGCTGAGACACAAATGACTCTGAAATCACCTTAATCTGATTGTATTTCAATCTAGTTGTCTCTTCTTTGTTTACCCATATATTTATTTCTATCGCTCTCTTTATACATATTAAATCTCTCTCCAGGCAACATATTGCAATTATTCACCCTGTTTGTCTACATTAGATTGCTAGCTTTCTCACAAATGCTTAACTTCGCAGAGCAACACAGAAAAATAATATAAAATATCACACCGTTACACTTAATGGAAGTCAATATCTGTATATTATGCTATCTACTTTGCAATACCATTACAGGATCAACACTGCTGGTCATAAAAAGTATCATTCCGAGCACAAGGCCTGTAATAGTAATGGGGGGGGGGGGCGCGGAATAGAAGGAAGGAGGGTCATTTCTCTCTTCCAACTAAAATGAAAAATAAAAGCAGTAGGGCATGTTGCTCAAAGGAAAATAGGCAAATTAAAGAGTACAAAAATAAAATATTCATGGCTTGTATTGTGAAAAGGAAAGTAAATAATTTAAGATGAATTGTTATGTGTAGAAAAGTAGCATTTCCAAAGAGGAAAGAAGTGACTGTAACCAATTCTCTTTTCTGTACCTTGTTCACTGCTCTCAGAGAGACATACACACAGAACTGCTTCTGTGAACTGCAATTGCCATTGACATGCAAATCTAGTATTTTTTTTTTACTGATACCAATTTTATAAAGCTAATTGTATAAATGGAACTGTGTTACATTAAGACAAGAGGTTTTATTTTCAGTGGGCTTCTGAACCCAGACTGAATAAAGGATAAGAGGCTTCTTCCCTATGTGCACCAGTTTGGCTGTCTTTTTGCCTCTGAATCATTAAGTACACAGTCAGTCTGGTGCTGGAGCAAAACATCATGACTATAGTCTGTTGGTCTCTGCCTACTGGGAACTAGCTATTAAAATTTCACTGGCATGGCTGCAGTCCATTAGCTAACTTACCTTCTTACCCATAAAGCTGAATGGCTACTCAGAAATGTTACAATCACTATCTGGAAAAAGTAATAACAGGACCACAGACGTGATACATTTAGTATACACTAGACTTGCAGCAGTTGCGGTGGGATCAGGGACAAAGTAGGGCAGATGTCACATTCCCTTGATGATTTAAACATTCAGCCTTTGACTTAAATTAAAAACGGAGTTAAAACCCAACTTTGTGGGGCAAATATGTAATGACAGGCAGGACAATTAAAAAACTATAGACCACAAATTAAGAACCTGGAGTCTAGCACCTATCAAACCCAGGATATTTTCTTCAGATTAACCTCTTGGTTAGGTCTGTCCAGAGCTCCAAGTGCTAAATGCTAATGCTTTGAACATTAGTGTTCAACATCAGGAAATTCCAGTGCCCTCTAACAAGGGGTTAATTAACCCGCCAAAAGAGCAATTTAGAAAGGGCTTAAATGAAATTCTCTAACAATGAATGACACAATGGCCTTATTTAAAGCATAAAGTATGTCATTACAGCACAGGGTTTTTCATGCAAATGAAGAATTCTTCAAGATGAAGAGAGTTGACTTGAGGAAGAACATGCCTCCCAAACCTTGTCATGGCCTGAAACAATGATTAGTGCAGGAAGAAAGGGCTGAACTGTGAAATTAATGGGACACTGTCTAATCTCGCTGTTGTTATGGGTCTCTATGGAATACATAAAAGTTTAGAGTGTAACTGAACAGGAATAGTTTGGTATGTTCAAAAAAACTAACTGTTTAGTGTTAGAAACTGGCTTTTCCTAACATTATAGCATAAATTCAACCACGTCTACATTAATGACAATATTGAATATAATTGTTTATCTGTTACAGAACATCACAGGACTTCCATTATGGGTCACTTCCATTTTGGGTCACTTTATAAGTCATTTTGCAGCAATGTAACAGAGTAAGCTAAAATTCAAAATGATGCTATATGAGCTAATGCTAAAATGCAAATATTTCACTCAAGTAGATTTCTGTTCTTCTTTGGATAGAATCATAGAATCATAGAACCATAAAGCTGAAAGAGACCTCAGGAGGTCATCAAGTCCAGCCCCCTGCTCTAGGCAGGACCAATCCCAACTAGATCAACCCAGTCAGGGCTTTGTCAAGCCGAAACTTAAACACCTCCAGGGATGGAGACTCCACTATTTCCCTAGATAACCCATTCCAGTGTTTCACCACTCTCCTAGTGAAATAGTTTTTCCTAATATACAACCTGGACCTCTCCCACAACAACTTGAGACCATTGCTCCTTGTTCTGCCATCCGTAACTACTGAGAACAGCCTTTCTCCATCCTCTTTGGAACCTCCCTTCAGGAAGTTGAAGGCTGCTATCAAATCCCCCCTCACTCTTTGCTTCTGCAGACTAAACAGACCCAACTCCCTCAGCCTCTCCTCATAGGTCATATGCTCCAGCCCCCTTAATCATTTTGGTTGCCCTCCGCTGGACCCTCTCCAATGCCTCCACATCCTTTTTGTAGTGGGGGGCCCACAACTGGACACAATACTTCAGACGTGGCCTCACCAGAGCTGAATAAAGGGGAATAATGACATCTCTGGATCTGCTGGCAATGCTCCTCTTAATGCGACCTAATATGCCATTAGCCTTCTTGGCTACAAGGGCACACTGTTGACTCATATCCAGCTTCTCATCCACTGTAACCGCCAGGTCCTTTTCTGCAGAACTACTACTTAGCTGGTTGGTCCCCAGCCTGTAACAATGCTTGGGATTCTTCCGTCCCAAGTGCAGGACTCTGCACTTGTCCTTGTTGAACCTCATCAGATTTCTTGTGGTCCAATCTTCCAATTTGTCTAAGTCACTCTGGACTCTATCCCTGCCCTCCAGCGTATCTACCTCTCCCCCTAGTTTAGTGTCATCTGCAAACTTGCTGAGGGTGCAATCCATCCCCTCATCCAGGTCATTAATAAAGATATTGAACAAAACCGGTCCTAGAACCCAACCTTGGGGCACTCCGCTAGAAACCGACCACCATCCTGACATCGAGCTGTTCGTTGATCACTACCCGCTGGGCCTCGCCTTCTAGCCAGCTTTCTATCCATCTTACCGTCCATTTATCCAATCCACATTCCCTTAACTTGCTGGCAAGAATATTGTGGGAGACCGTATCAAAAGCCTTGCTAAAGTCAAGGTATATCACATCCACTGACTTTCCCATGTCCACAGAGCCAGTTACCTCATCAAAGAAGCTAATCAGATTGGTCAGGCATGACTTGCCCTTTGTGAATCTATGCTGACTATTCCTAATCACTTTCCTCTCCTCCAGGTGCCTCAAAATGGATTCCTTAAGGATCCCTTCCATGATTTTTCCAGGAACCGAGGTAAGACTGACCGGCCTATAGTTCCCTGGATCGTCCTTCTTGCCTTTTTTGAAGATGGGCACTACATTTGCCTTTTTCCAATCATCCGGGATCTCTCCCGATCTCCACGACTTTTTAAAGATAATGGCCAAAGGCTCCTCAATGACATTTGCCAACTCCCTCAGTACCCTCGGATGCATTAAGTCCGGACCCATGGATTTGTGTACGTTTAGCTTTTCTAAATAGTTCCTAACCTGTTCTTTACCTACTAAGGGCTGTCCATCTTCATCCCATCTTGCATCACTTAGTGCATTAGTCCAGGAGCCAACCTTGCCCGTGAATACAGAGGCAAAGAAAGCATTGAGTACTTCAGCTTTCCCCACATCATCTGTCACTAGGTTACCTCCTTCATCCAGTAGGGGCCGCACACCCTCTCTGATCACCTTCTTCTTGTTAACATGCCTGTAGAAACCTTTCTTGTTATCCTACACATCCTTAGCCAGTCGCAATTCCATTTGCTCTTTTGCCTTCCTGATAACCCCCCAGCATTCTCAAGCTATACATTTAAACCCCTCCCGGGTCGTTTGGCCAAGTTTCCACTTTTTGTAAGCTTCCTTTTTGTGCTTAAGTTCACCAAGGATTTCCCCTGTAAGCCAATCCGGTCTCCTACCATGTTTGCCTCTCTTGCTACGCATCGGGATGGTTTCTTTCTGTGCCTTCAATAAGGCTTCTTTAAAATACTGCCAGCTGTCCTGGACTCCTTTCCCCTTCATGTTAGCATCCCAGGGGATTCTGCCCATCAGGTCTCCGAGGGAGTCAAAATCTGTTTTTCTGAAGTCCAAGGTGTGTATTTTACTACTCTCTTTTCTTCCTTTGGTCAGGATCCTGAAATCTACCATCTCATGATCACTGCTTCCCAGGTTGTCACCCACCTCTACTTCCCCTATTAGTTCCTCCCTGTTTGTGAACAGAAGGTCAAGCTGCATATAGAGCATATAGGGGCCAATATTTAGGAAGGTCATAAATATATCACTACCATCATACCTAGCCCTTACAACCAAGAATAGAAGACCAAACATCATGAAATAAAGTTTCCTGCAAACAAATGCTGGCAGACATTATTGTGGTATTTTAAAAAAATGACAAATTGAGACCCGAAGGGATAATCACAGCAAATGCGGAAGCAGAAAGTTCCTGTTAAACTATGTAAAACATAACGCTGAGTTTTTAAACAGTGATTAGAACAATAGAAACATGCTTGCTTGATGGTGTGGCGGCGCGTCGGGATCCCCCGACTCCTGCACCCCCGTAATAGCACGGACAGACTCCACCAGCCAGTAGAATAGAGGGAGTTTATTGCTTCTCCAGGATACAGCACAGCACAGATGTCATCTGGTTACAGGAACCGGGCCTAGGATGCCTCAGCCCCCCTTGAGATGGGGGATGCTGGGCCCCTAAATTCCAGCCCCTCTGGGCCCTAGGCTGTCTCCTCCATGATCCCAGACAGAAAACTAACTCACTCACTTCCAGCCCTGCCCTCAGCCAGCTCTGGCCTCGCCCCCTTCCTTTCCATTGTTCCGCTCCATGGGAGATACCTGTCTGACCAGTTTCGAAGCCCCCTTGCATAATGACTCATCCCCTGCCCTGCTGGGCCGTGCTGCAGACAGCAGCCAGTGGAGATCACTGACAACCCGCTGCCCAGCATAGCAACCAGCAAGGTACCCCCACTACGTCACAGATGGTCTCCCTGAATCATATAAGAACGTAAGAATGGCCGTACTGGGTCAGACCAAAGGTCCATCTTGCCCAGTATCCTGTCTGCCGACAGTGGCCAGCACCAGGTGCCCCAGAGAGGGTGGACCGAAGACAATGATCAAGCGATTTGTCTCCTGCCATCCCTCTCCAGCCTCTGAGAAACAGAGGCCAAGGACACTATTTTATCCCCTGGCTAATAGCCTTTTATGGACCTAACCTCCATGAAATTATCTAGCTTCTTTTTAAACTCTATTATAGTCCTAGCCTTCACAGCCTCCTCTGGCAAGGAGTTCCACAGGCTGACTACACGCTGTGTGAAGAAGAACTTTCTTTTATTAGTTTTAAACTTGCTACCCATTAATTTCATTTGGTGTCCTCTAGTTCTTCTATTTAGGGAACTAATAAATAACTTCTCTTTATTTGCCCTCTCCACACCACTCATGATTTTATATACCTCTATCATATCCCCCCTCAGTCTCCTCTTTTCTAAACTGAAAAGTCCCAGTCTCTTTAGCCTCTCCTCATATGGGACCCGTTCCAAACCCCTAATCATTTTAGTTGCCCTTTTCTGAACCCTTTCCAAGGCCAAAATATCTTTTTTGAGGTGAGGAGACCACATCTGTACACAGTATTCAAGATGTGGGCGTACATAGTTTTATACAGGGGCAGTAAGATATTCTGGGTCTTATTTTCTATCCCTTTTTTAATAATTCCTAGCATCCTATTTGCTTTTTTGACTGCCGCTGCACACTGTGTGGAAGTTTTCAGAGAACTGTCCACGATAACTCCAAGATCTCTTTCCTGATTTGTCGTAGCCAAATTAGCCCCCATCATACTGTACGCATAGTTAGGGTTATTTTTCCCAGTGTGCATTACTTTACACTTATCCACATTAAATTTCATTTGCCATTTTGTTGCCCAATCACTCAGTTTGGTGAGATCTTCTTGGAGTCCCTCACAGTCTGCTTCCGTCTTGACTATTCTAAACAGTTTGGTATCATCTGCAAACTTTACCCCCTCACTGCTTACCCCTTTCTCCAGATCATTTATGAATAAGTTGAACAGGATTGGTCCTAGGACCGACCCTTGGGGGACACCACTAGTTACCCCTCTCCATTCTGAAAATTTACCATTTATTCCTACCCTTTGTTTCCTGTCTTTTAACCAGTTCTCAATCCAAGAAAGGACCTTCCCTCTTATCCCATGGCCATGTAATTTACACAAGAGCCTTTGGTGAGGGACCTTGTCAAAGGCTTTCTGAAAATCTAAGTATACTATATCTACTGGATCCCCCTTGTCCACATGTTTGTTAACCCCTTCAAAGAACTCTAATAGATTAGTAAGACAGGATTTCCCTTTACAGAAACCATGTTGACTTTTGTCCAACAAATTATGTTCTTCTACGTGCTTCACAATTTTATTCTTTACTATTGTTTCGACTAATTTGCCCAGTACTGAAGTTAGACTTACCGGTCTGTAATTGCCCGGATCACCTCTAGAGCCCTTTTTAAATATTGGTGTCATGCTGACTACCTTCCAGTCATTAGGTACGGAAGCCGATTTAAGGGATAGGTTACAAACCACAGATAATAGTTCAGCAATTTCCCATTTGAG
The DNA here is from genome assembly GCA_032595735.1 of Pelochelys cantorii. Lineage (NCBI taxonomy): Eukaryota > Metazoa > Chordata > Testudines > Trionychidae > Pelochelys > Pelochelys cantorii. The sequence goes on along the minus strand of CM064332.1, from coordinate 64,778,394 downwards.
TTCTTTTAGAACCCTTGGATGAATGCCATCCGGTCCCGGAGATTTGTTAACATTAAGTTTTTCTATTTGTTCCAAAACCTCCTCTAATGACACTTCAATCCGGGACAGTTCCTCAGATTCATCACCCACAAAGGACGGTGCAGATTTGGGAATCTCCCCAACGTCCTCAGCCGTGAAGACTGAAGCAAAGAAATCATTTAGTTTCTCCGCAATGGCCTTATCGTCCTTGATTGAGCCTTTTATAGTTCGATCGTCTAGGGGACCCACAGGTTTTTTAGCAGGCTTCCTGCTTCTAATGTACTTAAAAAACATTTTGTTATTTCTTTTTGAGTTTTTGGCTAGCTGTTCCTCAAAATCTTTTTCTGCTTTTCTTATTACATTTTTACACTTGATTTGACAGTGTTTATGTTCCTTTCTATTTATCTCACTAGGATTGGACTTCCACTTCTTAAAAGATGCCTTTTTGTCCCTCACTGCTTCTTTTACATGGTGGTTAAGCCATGGTGACACTTTTTTAGGTCTCTTGCTATGTTTTTTAATTTGGGGTATACATTTAAGTTGGGCCTCTATTATGGTGTCTTTAAAAAGTTTCCCTGCAGCTTGCAGGGATTTGGCTTTAGTCACTGTGCCTTTTAATTTCTGTTTTACTAGACTCCTCATTTTTATGTAATTCCCCTTTTTGAAATTAAATGCCAGGGTGCTGGACTGCTGAGGTGTTCTATCCACCACAGGAATGTTGAATGTTATTATATTATGGTCACTATTCCCAAGCGGTCCTGTAACGGTTATTTCCTGGACCTGATCCTGCGCTCCACTCAAGACTAAATCGAGAATTGCCTCTCCCCTTGTGGGTTCCTGCACCAGCTGCTCCAAGAAGCAGTCATTTAGGCCATTGAGAAATTTTATCTCTGCTTCTCTTCCTGAGGTGACATGTACCCAGTCAATATGGGGATAATTAAAATCCCCCATTATTATAGAGTTCTTTATTTTGGTAGCCTCTCTAATCTCCCTCAGCATTTCAATGTCAGTATCACTGTCCTGGTCAGGTGGTCGGTAATATATCCCTACTGCTAATTTCTTATTATTGGAGCATGTAATTACTATCCATAGCGATTCTATTGAACATGTCGATTCACTTATTTTTATTTCATTTGATTCTACATTATCTTTCACATACAGTGCCACTCCACCACCCACCCGGCCTGCTCTATCCTTTCGATATATTTTATATCCCGGTATGATTGTGTCCCACAGATTTTCCTCATTCCACCAGGTTTCAGTGATGCCTATTATGTCAATCTCCTCATTTAATACTAGGTACTCTAGTTCACCCATCTTATTAGTCAGACTCCTAGCATTTGTGTAGAAGCACTTTAAAAATTTGCCACTGCTTATTTGTCTGCCCTTCCCTGGTGCATTGGATTCCTTTGTATGCGGTTCTTTGTCTGCTCTGGCCCATGGTTTGCCCTCTCCCCTCCTCTCTTTCTGACTACAGCTTAGAGAATCTCTATCAATGGATTCTCCTCTAAGAGAAGTCTCCCTCCGATTTACGTGCATCTCCGCACCAATTGGCTTCCCTCCATCTCTTAGTTTAAAATCATAACTACCTGAATAAAACTTCAATCCTTGAGAAATCTAAGAGGAAATCAATTATTTTTAATTAAAAAAATCCACAACCCACAAGTAAATAGCAGATGAGCAACAGATGAGGAACTAAATGAAATCTGTTAGCAACTGGTAACAGCTTTGGTATTTTCTGTTGTTAAAGGGAGGAGGGAATATTCACCAGTGATTCCAATATGTTCAAATATCTCAGCTGTGAGAAAATCTCAGTTAATTTTTTCATACTAAAGACAAAGATTAGGAGTGGTTTTAATACCTTAAATGCTATTGACAAGAGAAACAAGAAAGCTCCCGTGGACATAGTACAAATATGAAAAATATGCAATCACTATTTACATTGTGTATCTATTATGTATTTGATAGAGTTTGTCTTTCTGTCTGTCTGTTCAAGAACTCCTCCTAAACAGTAAGAGCTAGGGTCACTAAATTTGGTATACAGCTTCCTCTTATCATAACCTAAAGCAGGATAAGCGTTTAGTTGTGTCAGAAAAGTGGGACATGCCTGAAATGGGATTGTTTCTGGGAAAACCATACAGAAAAAAGACAATCACCAAGAAGGTGAAAGGCCCCTGCCCTGTCCAGGACTGCCCCACCCCCGAGCCTCGTACCCTTTAGAGAGGGCACGGTGGGGGGGGGAGGGGCTAAGCTCCCCTTTCTATTCTTGGGGAACATTGCTGGCTGTTCCCCTTCCTCAGGGAGTGAGGGGAAAGTGCTCAATTTGCTGCATTCCTCACTCTGGCTGAGAAGCACAGGGACAGACAAATCTGGACCTGTCCCAGCTGGGGAACATGCACCTCTCCCCTGGCTGTGCCCGCTGGAGCTGCAGCATCCATGAAGAAGGCGCTTCTCAACTTGACCAAAGGTATTGTGGTGACAGAGGACTGGGGTAGTCCTCTCTTCCTGGAACAATCTGCATACTGAACCCTTCATCCCCAATCCCACCACAGAGCAATGATTTAAATGAAGAAAAACAAAAATTAATCGAGTTGAGGACCAGAGCAACGCTGAGTAAATCTTCTAGTATATATACACACACACACTTACTATGGTGTATAAAAATATCCTCCACAAAATATCTAATGTAATTTTACTAGCAGGTGGCAGATTAGTATGTGTCTTGATCAGCTCTTCATTAACAAAGATCTCTTAATGACCAGATCCCAGTGATGCTTCTCCACTGATATTTTCCTATATCGGGGGCAGAATCTCCTTCCTTAATATCTATTCCTTTCTTGGCAATAGCAACTCTGATTTGCTGGTTCTTTTACTACCTCTTCTAGCTACTCCTTTAGCATCTCCTCTGTTGGCTCTTCCTCCTTCCTCTGTCAATCTAACCCAGGATTATATCCTTTGCCCTCATTCTGCTCTCACTCTATACTTTTTCTGGGCAACCTCATAATTAGAAAGACCATATCTACAACACAGTGTCTCAGGTTTCTTCCCTATTCAACCTTTCTCTACCCCTATTTGCACTCTTATTTTGGTAACTCCTATGACAAGTCCTGCTTCCAGCTGAAATTCAACTTGTCAAAAACTCAACTCAACTTAATAAAGACATCCCACCTTTTTCCATAAATATTAATCTTTGTCAGCTATCCTCTACCTAGCAGAGACTCAACCTTTGTGTCATCTTCAGCTTTTCTCTCCCCCTGACAGATGTCCTGTCACTAAATCATACAAATTTCACTTCAGTAATGTCTTAAACATCTGCCTCTTTTTACCCTTTGCTGCTGCTAAAATCCTTGATCTCAAACCTTTATTACTTCAGCCTCTTCTTTCTGACTCTTCTGACACTCCCCTCACTCTAATGAATCAAAAACTTTGCTGTGAATATCAGCTCTGATATCTGATACTAACACTATATTCATTCTCATTCTAAAATTCCTTCACTTGTGCCCCTAAAGCCTTGTTCATTCTTTTAAGGTCATTGGCTCCTCCCCCCCCCCCCCGCAACAACTGCTGTCTACATTTGCCCCTCTCCCATTTAGATATTATTTGAGAGTCAGTAACTAGAGTCCTGCGCAGATATAAAAAGGTGGATCTGCTTCCACAGGATCAATGTGTGATCCTACCTGTGATCTACTAGCCTGTTTTTGCTTCTATCTGCGCCCACAGCAGCAAGCCGTCAAGATGGGAGGGAGAGGAGATGAGTTGGCATGGGGCAAGATCTTGAAGGTAAGAGGCAGCGCGTGGGCAGGGAGTAGGGGTTAGAGACAGCGCAGGGGTAGGGACTTGAGGAAAAGGGACAGCGTGGAGGAGGGGCTGAGGGAGAAGGGGTTTCACATTGCGTGATGCTCTTCAGCAAACAATGCCCGGCAGTAGCAACACGTATTGCATCACAGTGGGGCAGCAAGGTGAAGTGTCAGGGCCCCACTCATTCCATTTGCTGGATGTGCACCCTGGCCCCTGCTGCCCAGGAGCATAGCCAGTGCTACTGGGCCAAGCCATGGTGGGGATGCTGGTGCTGGTCGAGGGGCCCAAGCCCAAGTGGCATGGCAAGCGGGTACTGGACAGCCTCGATTCCAACCTATCCATCCCAATTTCAGCATTGGCTCAAGGCCACCAACCCCGGGTGAGTTTCACCCCCCTAGGCTGCCCAAGCCAGACACTGACAGCAAGTAGAGCCCTGTGTGGTCCACTATCCACAAAAATGGTCTGTGGATTTGCAGGGTTCTGTCAATAAGAACATACGTGTTCTGAGTCACTTAAGTGCTTTTGTTTGCTAAATAAGATTATCAGTGATTTCACTAGATATTTTCATGAGCTTCTTCAGGAAAATTTTTGTGCGCGCCTGTGCTCGTATATGTTTTAAACACAAAAACCATACCTCAGCATGGCACCAAAACCCTTCTTCTTAGTCTTCTTCTCTGGATGTTCATTTTCTTCTTTCCTTTTCTTCTCTTTGACTTTCCCTTTGCTCTTTCCCTTTTTCTTCTCCTTCTCTTTATATTTTTTGTCTTTCTTTGTCTTGGTTTCTACATCTTCTAGTTCAGGATTCCCTTGTGGGGTTGATTCAAAGTTCTGAGTTTCTTGAGCAGAGAGAGAGCTCTTATCAGAGAGACCATCTACAGGGACGGAAAGAAAAATCAGTAAAAATGGTTTCCTGAGAAGGAAAATGCAAATATGAAATCTGGAATCAGGAGATTAAAGTGCTGCAATAGTTCACAATGCACGTTCATTTAACTGTATAATTTAAAATACAGACTAAACACATATCTAGTTAATTCAAGCAGGGCTTCTATTGTAAATTAAACACAGAATTATTATAGTTACTTATTTTCTAGTAGTTATTTCTGGTATGAAAACCTTGACATGTGGTAAAACATTATTCTTTTCGAAACCTGGCCTGTTAACCGCCATCAATTCAAAAAAGCCCACAAGCTGGGGCATAAACAGCAAGAGCTTATTTCTTCAAGAGGTTCTAAGAACCTGCATATCCTAACTATTATAAAAAACTAATGCAGTCACTCCCTGTTCTCAGCTATTTCTGATGTCTGTAAAAGAAACAGCAATACAATTACTTTTATACTGCTTTGAGGAGACCTAGTGTAGGTTTACTTTAGAGTTCAAGAACTGAACATAGCATTACAGTTCGTGCTGTAAAACAGGGACCTCTCAATCTGGGGATTATGACCCCCATAGGTGTCATGAATAAGTGGGGTAAAGGTGTGACTGCTCTGTCCTTCCTGTACTGCTAAACAGGGCTCCTGCTAGATCTTAGCTACATGGGAGGGAGCTCTGGTGCGGTCTCAGAATGGAAAAGGGAGCTGGCAAAGGAAAAACTTGAAGCTGAGTGTCGTAAAACAAACAAAACAGCAGCAAAAGTTAAAAAGACAGACATTACTTAACACAAATCAAAAACAAAATGGTTACATAAACCTTTGTGGAGTCTGGGCACGATTCACTCCAACTACTGAAATCAATCAGACTTTCTGATGAAGAAGTGCAGTGGAAGTTCACTCAGGCCCTGGGACAGCATATATAGTAATATAGCCCTAGTTCAGCACAACAATTAAGCACATCCTTAAATCCCATTATGGATTTTAGTGTTCGTGCTTTACTGGATGAAGCCTTAGTCTGTACTAAGAGATGGAAGCTTTCCAAACAGGTAGATGCCCCGGCATACCCTCTTCTGCATCTTCAGGTCCGTCATAAGATTTGTCAATGGCAGCTCTGAAGCTCTCGTTACAGCCGCGACCACGGACCATGTGAGGCCTGGGTCTGTGGAAAGGAAGCTCATTTTTCCTGACTTCAGCCACAGCCGTCTGCAAGCTCTCCAATGAGCTGGATTTTTTTAAGCCCAGAGTAGGACCAAAATCTTTGCCTGGAGACTCTGGAGAAGGAAAAAGCTAATGTTTACATAGAAATAAAAGTAATTTAATTATACATGTTGAATTGTATACATCCAATACTCAGTGACTTTAAAACCCGATATAATCAATGTAATTAATTTTAAAAACAACATCAAGTTGAAACTCAATGGAGATTTCAGCTAAGATTTGGGGAAACTTTAAAAGACAATTTACTGCTGTTATGCTGGAGCTCCCCTCTGATCAAACTGAAGATGAAGGTTGCAATCACCCCACTCAGGACACTGCTAAATGGTCCCTGTTAGAGATGATGTATCCGTAGAGCTCCCAAAAATACTTAGGAAAACACATTTTTGGTGTTTGGAATGGCTCAGATTGCATGAACGGTAGATATTTGCAAACAAGTTTCCAGTGAGAGTACGTCTCCAGATCTCCTACAAGTCACATAATCCTTCACTTCAAGTCACATGTGCTGAACACTGCTAAACTATCAATACACTCAGCATGTTTTCCAGGAACAAAGCATAAACTTTTCCAGCAAAGCAAACAAAATATACATTTATTTGTCCGGCGATGCTGCCTCTTTCCTTTTGAAGAGAAAAAAATTAGATTTCTAGTCCTTCATTTCTTCTGCTGATGAACAAACACATCCATCTCATGCCCGACAGAATTTTTTGGGGAAGCTACTGCGAATACCATAGCTGTGCCTCACTGCAATTTATCAAGATTTTTCACCTACAAAAAAGGATTCAAGAGATGGGAAAGCTAAGTGAGAGCTCTTGGGTACCCTAATCAGGGGGAAGGAAAGGTAGAAAATGAATAGTTGTGATGCAATCTGAAACAGAATTTTGTTTTTTCACTCAATTTGTATATGACAAACTAGGAAGTGGAACCAATAAAGGCATAAAATAAAAGCAGATTATGTATTCTAAAGTGTCAGTGTAAGTCATATTAAAAGATACAGTATATTAAACAGCGTTGATAGGTGTTACTACCACAAGTAGCTGGATGACATCAGAACAAGAGACTTTCACATACAATTTACTGACTGCCGCTACTGAAGAGCTTCTACAATCACAAGAAAACCAGGAATATTGATTCCATGCTGTTACTTCAGCAATTGAGGAAAAAGTCTCAGTCATTTTAAGCGTCCTTTTTTGTGAGAAATAAGGGCTGAGAAATTTTAAAAAACATGAAATTAGTGAAATCTTAAAAGAAACTGGAAAAGCTAAGCATTGGCACCAAATGTCGAAGCATCATAAAGGTCTACACAAAGCAATTTACACTGCCATTCCCTAGGGACTTTGACATGAGGTTAAAAAAATGAAGAGACAGAAACCCATTTTAAGGGAAACCTTGTTGCTAGGTCACGAAGTGCAACCTTCTTTTGTTCATTAATTGCCATTCTGGAGACTACCATTATTGCCAAATTAGTGAGTGCTAAAATGGATTTAGAGCATTGACTTGCATACAACATAAAGGTGCTTAAAATCACTCAAAATGTGTGCATCAGTAAAAGGCACTGTGGTGCCTGTCTGAGGTGGAGAGTGAGGAACAAGAGACAAGGGAAGCATAATCACTGTAAAAGAAAGGGCAAAGTGAAAACCTCGCTGATCAGCACAGAAAGGGCTTTTCTGTCAGAAAACTGCTCTGATTGCTAGGTTTGGACAGGAAGCCACTACATAGCTCTCGATAACTGAGAGTATGATACACTGGAGCAGCTAAACTAAATACAATCCTGGACCTGGGCAGGGCCATGAACCAGACTTAGGGTTAGGACTTCTGTCTGACAAACGCAGGCAACATTATTACAGAGGCGATGCCTTTGACTTTCATGGGGAGTGGCTGCTGCCTGCATCAGCGACAAATAATTAATAGAACATCATTAACAGCAGGTTTGGAGAATGTCATGCACAGAGTTCTCACCTCCACAAAAAAGATGTAATACATAAAGAAACTAGTTTTAAATACCCTTAAGTAGTTGTCTTATATAGAAATAAGCCAGCAAGTTCAGGCTGGAAAACTATCCTTAACTCATCAATGACGTCCATATTGATCTCTAAATAAGTAGGAAATATTACACAGAATTTGTGCTTATGTGAGGCACTACAAGAAAGGATAAAGAGAATGTAGAATTTAAAACACTATCACATGAACTATAACCATTTGGGGTGAAATTATCCACATTATATGTCTGTCTCATCCTGAATTTTTTAAAAATGTTTCAGCTAAAATGGTTCAGCTCTTTTTGGGTGTGTCTATACTGCACCTGGAGCTTGAAATAAGCTACGCAACTTGAGCTACACAAATTGCATAGCTTATTTTGAGTTAATTTTGAAGTAGTTTATTTCAAAATTTTGCGCTGTCTACACAGTGCCAAATTTCAAAATAAATCACTATTCCAAAACGTCCCTTACTCCTCGTGGAATGAGATTTACAGTGAACCCGTTGTATTTCAAAATAACTGGCGCGCTCAAAAGACGTGGTTTAGCTATTTCGGGATACCACTGGTATCCCGAAATAGCACTGCTATGTAGACGTAGCCTTTGTGAACAAGCTTAGGGATATAACTTTGCTGTCAGAATTCTGTCTTTTACCGTGTAAAATGTAAATGAAAATGTAATCAAATCTGGCCAAGTTTCGAGACTGAAAAATCTTGGCTAGCACATGCTCAGTACAGACTTGTTAAAGTTTGGGAGCTAAATTCTCCAAAGATTCCAGTTGTACTGGGTCCAGCCAGGGCCGCTAACAGAGGTGAGGAGCAGTAGCCAAAGTCCCAGGTTCTTTATATTGCCACGGGAACCCCAGGAGCAGAGCACCGCCCACACTGCCCAGGGCCCAGCAAAGTCTGTTGCCAGCCCTGGTTCTAGCCTCTCGCAACTACTATATACGGAGCAGATGGCACAAATGCCATCTCCACAGAGTGACTAGGCACTCTCCATTCAGGTCTTCGGAAATGAACCAGGATTTTGTCTGCAGTTGGTCCTCTTGTCATACAAAGCTGCCAGTTCTGGAACGGAGAGAAGAACGACGATGTGCCCTATGCCGTGATGATCAGTATCACTTGTGCCTCATATTTCACTGGTGAGCAGTCCAGTTTCAAAGTAAACTTTTTATTATAAGCAGAACTCTGTACACAAATGTGGCAAGAAAAGACCTACTATTCTGTGTAATTACAGCCTGCGACTGCCTTGTGCTGGTCTCCTTTGTTTCTGCCCCCAGCCATTCAGTATGCCTAAGAAATCAAAGAGTGTACAGGAAGAATGACATCTGAACACTTGCAGGAGGATTTGCTTCAAAACAGCGCTTCCTTCTTAGAAAAATCTTCTGATTGAACTAAAAGACAATCAAACTATTACAAATACAATAACTGACTCAACTCTTCAGGTTTCTTAAACAGACCCCTAACATGTTTCAGTCAATCTCGAGGGGGTTTCAGCAGCCTTCCCAATCTGCTGCATTGCAAATCCTCTTTTGTCAAACACTTATTTGTAACAGACTGGCCAGTTTCATGGTCAATAACAGGGTTGGTTTATGAATTGCTCTAATCTTAAGTGAAGGGAGAGCAAACATATGTTGGCACCAAGTTGTCAGGTGTCTTTGAGCAGACACTTACGATTCCTTAGTAAGATTTTGCCTTAAGCAGCAATCAGAATATGAGTGAGGTGACTCTTCCATCAATGTAGCTATGACGGATCAGTGCAATTGCCTCCTCCCACTGACAGTGCCTGTCAACACTAGTGCTTAAGTTGGCATAAGGTATGTTGCTTAGAGGGTGGCTAATTCTCCTCCCTGAGTGACATCACTTATGTCAACTTGTTCTGTAGCTTAGCATAGTTTTGGTCGTCCTTTCTTTTTGTCGGATACTTGAGTATGTATACATCGATTGTAAATGAGTTTGGTACTTCTGACCTGTTACATACTTGTTTGCCATTACTTTGATGTCACTATTCTTCTGCTGTCAGAAAACAATTTCTCTAGCTCTCCCTTCTGATTTGGTCATTTCCAGATAGCCTTCATATATTCGATCCAATATTTTCATTCTCATCACTTGGAGAAACACAAACTCTGTTCCCTGCAAGAGCACTCCTAAGATCACTGAAACCCCATGTTTACAGTAGGAGCACACAGATACGGAGGGTTGCTTCTTAACTGCTTTGCTCACTGCTTGTAGCACTCCTTGCAGTCTTTCATCTTGAGCAGTTTTTGTCTACGATTCATCCCATATACCTGGAGATGCAGCACAACACTCATTATGTTCACACGCATGTTTACTGTCTGCTGCAGGCTATGTTTTGTCAGATGGATCTTGTTCTCTTGGGAATGTGTCTGTCTTTACTGTGTGGCATCAGTTGGAAATCCTCAGTCATGTCATACTTTATCAAAAGCAGACACTGCATCCGTGGTGGTGCTTCTCCAAGTCCTTTATTATGAAGCGAGTGGTTTGAGAGAGTTTCTGCTTAAAGCTCTGACTGTAGTGAAACTCATGAAAGTCATGTTGGGGTTTACTTGATTCTTTGATTCATAAGGCAAGACCCCCTCAGAAGTCAGTCTCGCTTCCAAATGTGATATTTTTTGGCCCCATCTCAGAGCTTAGGGGGGGCTCACAAAAACTACTAACCCTGGGACCTGAGAAGAGTTAATTGGAAAACCCTGAACCTTGGTCTTCCCTGCCCTCTCTCCCTCCTGACTTGGGGCTGTTGTGCCAGGGGACTGAGGTGTCTCAGTTGGGGGCCACATTTGCGAGGGTTGGGGTTTATTTGTTGGGGGGGGGTTGCGCCTCACTTTTGTGTGGTCCCCAACTGATTTTTTTGTGGATCAATGGCCCCCAAACCAAAAAAAAAAAAAAAAAAAAAGGTTCCCCGCCCCTGCCATAAATAAAGACGATGTTTAAACCTTTTGTTTCGGACATAAATTCATGTTTTACTTTATTTGAAACAGTTTGGTAAACTAACATGATGCAGTTAAAGAGCTTAATCTGTTTACTTATTTTGATTTTAATTCATAATATTTCCTTACTTGCTGGTAATATACATCCCCTTATGTTATAGCTCCAGAAGCCTAATACAAATAATTTAGTATTTAAGGTATTTAGAGATAAGCAAAGGCATTATGTCATCATCCGCGGTTGGCTGGTGGTCCACGGAAAGGTTTGCATTGAGTGGGGTGGGCCGCAGGCCAAAAAGTTTGAGAACCACTGCTCTAGTAAATGGCTCATTGTACGGTGAAATACTTCTGAGCCAAACATATTCAAAAAGCAGACTTAGAAAGCAATATCTGCCAAATTCTGTGTTGAGAGTGGAGATCTTGGAGCCCTCAGTGTTCAAGATGAGCTGCCAGAATCCCATCGATACATCTAATTTGCTGAAGAATTTGGCTACTGCCATTTCAGACAACAGTTTGCATCTTTGTAGGCCACTGGAAGTGTTTGCTTTTTATGTTTTTGTTCAGCTCCATAGGGCCTTTTTTCTCTGCAATTACTAAAGAGCCCAACCTTTTGGCTCTTCTCTTCTTCAAATGACACTATTTGATGTTGTTTTGCAATTCCTCTTCTAGCCTCTCTTTTAAGGGTTGTGAGCTTTTCTGGTAGCATGCATCACAGGTGCTGCATCTTCTCTTGAAATGTTACTGGGAGACATTCATTTCCTGTGAATACACCTTTAGGTGATCATAGCACTACTTGAATATCCAGTTTTATGTTATCGTTCTGACTCTCTATAGCAGCGGTCCCCAATCGCTTTTATACTGTGGACTGGCAAACCCATTCACAAACTTTTGGTGGCCCATTAACATTTTATTTGCATATTCATTATGCAAACAACAAATATGAAAAATAAAATGTTACCAGTCCACCAAAAGTTTGTAAATGGGTTTGTCAGTCTGTGGTATAAAAACCAAGTCCCAAGAGCACCCCAGTGCCCCAGTGCCAGCCCTAAACCCTAGAGCCCCCCAACCCTCCAATACTCCCCAGTGCCAGCCACTGATCCCAGAGTCCCCTGCACCCAACCCCTCCCAGTGCCAGCCTCCGGCCCTCACAGCCCTCCAGTGCCAGCCTCCCACCCCTTAGAGCCTCCCACCACTAGACCCACCCCCCAGTGCCAACTTCCTGTTTCCAGGGCCCCACTACACCCAATGATCCCAGGGCCCCCCCAGTCCCCAATATTAGCCCCATCCCCAGTACCTGCCAGTGCCAGCCCTGCCCCCGGAACCCCCTCACTACTAGCCCCTCCCCCAGAACCTCCCAATGCCAGCTCTCTACCCTGGACACCCCAGTGCCCCCCCAGTGTCAGCCCCCTGCTTCTCAGAGCCCCCCAGTATTAGCCCCACCCCCAGAATCCCCCAGTATTAGCTTTGCCCACAGAGCCCCCCCCAGTGCCAGCCCCCCACCTCTTAGAGCCCCCACCCCCAGAGCTCACAGCAGTAACCCTGCACCCGGAGCTTCCAGTGCCTGCCATGCCCCTCTCATCTAGTCCTTCGCTGCCTCCCAGCCACCTGCTGAGCACTGCTGCCCGTGTCGCTGCTGCTCTAAGGCTGCCATGCCAGGCTTTGCGCAGCCTTCCTGCCACACAGTGAACTGCTCTTCCACTTCCGGGAGGAGACCCTGCCCCTGCCCGCAGCTGGTTGGCTGAGAGGAAGGGCAGGACATGCCTCTCACAACAGCTGTGGTAAGAGGGGAGGCACTAGGTGGTGTATCCCTGCTGCAGCCCGGCCCTGTCTGCGGACCAGTGGTTGGGAACTGCTGCTTTATAGTATACATCCACTTAACAAGATCAAGCATCTCTCCTGTGTGTAGGCAAAGTGGGATTGCTTGTATTAACATTCATTTTTGCTTTACGTTCTCCTTTTGTATTTAAGCATCAGTGTGCATTCTCCCAACACTGGAATTGTTTATAGATAGTTTTTAAACTTGCACATGCCTGTGCTTCTAACATCTGAATTTCATTTTCTGTTATCATGTTTACTTGTGCCCCAGGGTCTATCATGTAGCTCACGTAAGTGACATGTATGCACATTTTATTTAGCCACACTTGAGTTTTCAGCCTCCTCCAATATCGTGCTTAAGAAGAGCTTCACTTAAGGAATCCATTTCTGCACTCAACATGCACTTACCTACTTTCTCTGCACATATTAGTATAATGGTTGGGTTTATTATAGTTTCTACATATTTGCCTGAATGCTGGGCATTTTCTATACACATGCTAGTTACCACATTGTTGGCATTGCTTCCTGGTTTTCATTTTTCTGCCTTTGGCCCATTTTTGTGTGTGTGACTTCTCCCCTGCTGGTTAAGTTCTGATGTGCCTTTCCCTTGGCTTTGTTGTTGTTAAGATGGGCAACACAATGGCAGATGAAATTCAGTGTTGATAAATGCAGAGTAATGAACAGGGCAAAATATACATACAAATATACATATAAAAATATACATACAAAATGACGGGGTGTAAAGTAGCTGAACAGATCAATAAAGAAATCTTCGAGTCATTGTGAACAGTTGTCTGAAAATATCTGCTCCATGTCTAGTGATAATAAAAATACCTTAACAGAATATTGGGACTCATTAGGAAAGTGATATACAAGACAGAAAATATCATATTGCCTCTATATAAATCCATTGTACCCCCACATATTGAATACTGTGTGCAAATTTGATCATCCATTCTTAAAGAAAGATATATTGGATTTGGAAAAGTTAGAGAAAGGCAGTAGAAATTATTTGGAGTATTAAACACATTCCAAATGAGGAGAGATTAAAAAGGTTGGAACTTTTCAGTTTGGAAAAGAGATGAATAAAGGGGAAGATATGACAGAGGTCCAAAAAATCATGAATGATGTGGAAAAATTGAATAATGGAAGTGTTACTTACTACTTCAAACAACACAAGAACCAAGAGTCACTCAAATTAATAGGCAGCAGATTTAAAACAAACAAAAGGAAGTATTTCTACACCATGAATCTCTGGAACTCCTTGCCAGAGGATGTTACGAAGGCCAAGATAACAGGATTAAAAAAAGAACTAAGTAAGTTCATGGAGAACAGGTCTCTCAATTGCTGTTAGCAAGTGTGGGCAAAGATCCAACACCATGTTCTGCATGTCCCTCGTGTCTGTTTGCCTGAAGCTGAGAATGAGTGATGGGATGAATCACTCATGTGCCTGTTGTACTCAATCCTTCTGAAGCACCTGGCATTGGCTACTGTCAGATGACAGGATACGGGGCTAGATGGACCTTTGGACTGACCCAGTATGGCCATTCTTATGTTCTTACATAGAACCCAAATGTATCTGCCCCTACTGTAACCCACTAGACCCCATTCATCTTACCACAAGCTATCAAAACATATTATTAGAGTTCAGTGGGTCTAATTTTTGTCTTACATTTATATAGGAATTAGATACAGGGATCCTGTCAGCTAACTGCTAAATTATCTATCAGAAAACTAGAGTTTTCAAGTGCCTAATTAGCTCCTGGAATCACAGTTAAAGTTCATCCCCACCCCCCATCAAAATCTGAAATGGCACCCCTGCTCAGGGTGTCCCCTCATCTCCTTGGGTTTTCATACCGCACCTTATAAAGCTCTTGCCCACCACCCTACCCAACACTTCTTCCTCATACCACCACTCCGCTCTGCATTTGTGTCAGACAGTTTGTGTGCACATATTAAGATGTCATCTCTCATAACATGATTATATATTATCCAGTCTTTAGTCTTCAACAATTGCATGGGAAACAAAGTTATTGGCAAAGTATGATACTTTTTGTATAAGCATTCTTTATTTTGCCAGCTTGCCCTACCATGAAAGTCCCCCTCGGGAATTAATTTTAGCAATAACTAGGAACTTCTTGTTTTTCCCCCCAACAAGAACACTTTCATGTAATATTTAGGTTTATTGTTCCAAAAGAAAACTGGAGCACTATGTATTTATCTAGTAAATTCACTCAAATGCTTCATTAAATCATTGAAACCCTTGCTAATGTGCCTAAAATTAAAGCAAAAGTTCAATAGCTTGTGATCACTTTATGGCTTAGCATTATTAAATATTGTGTCACCTACATAAGGTATAGTGAAATAGTTAAATATTAACTACATTTCCCTCTCACTAGACATGAAAGTGAAATTTTATCTGTGAGCTCCCCATATTCTGTCATCTTAAAGGTACCTGCATTTATTCAAAAGCTTATCAAGGCCCTTCTCTAACAGATTAATAGTTGAGCATTTAGTCACCCTTTTCCTCAGGGTATAATAATTTAGCTTGAGACTTCACTGGAAACATTGGAACTTCCCACTATAGCACTAAAATCTGCCAATGGAAGAATATCTGAAACCAGATGGACAATGATTAAATTTTTCATTATTGATGACAGTGCTATCAATTATTAAATTATCCCCTTATTAAAATGGGAATATTTAGTGAAGGTGTTTATTTTAACAGGAGAGTTACGTCTAACTCTCAGGCAGTTTTAAAGTTAACACCTTTCCAATTTCAGCTTTTATTTCCTTCACCTTTCTTCCTGAGGCTGCGACAATCATACTAGTCAATCTACTTGTTAAGAGATATAGGAACTGGCACAAATAGGCAGACCAATGACCTTTCCTTTCACAGACAGTGGCCATTATCAGATGCTTTAAGATGCATCAAAACCCCATAATGAACAATTAAGGAACAGACTACGCTTTGTGGAAGGTTCTTTTCTTCCCCACTCTCCACCAGCAATTTATGATTGGCTTATGCTCAGAAACATAAGAATTTATATCCCGTGTACAAAATCCATCCTATGCAAGAACAGTAGATATTGTTAGTGTTCACATATATACCTTCTCTTCTGATTCCTATTAAGCATTTGAGCACAAATAGTGAAGCAACAAGTTTCACAGGTTAATTATTCATTATTTACAAGTATTTCCTATAATTAATTTCAAATGTTTGTGTTTTCATTTTCTTGGGTGTCCCCTTGTTCTAGTTTTATGAGAAAGGATAAATAGGAGCACTTGATTTATTTTTGTTCAGTTGTTCATTTTTTATATAGCTTTACTTCTAAGATATGTATTCCTAATTTTTAAAATCTATTAGGAATATATTTCCTTTTTTTTCCTGACAATTTTGGCTTCTCTCTGGACCCTTTCTGTTGATATCACAACCTTTCTGTGGTAGAGTGATCTGAATTTAACCACAGTGGCCAGAAAGTAAATCACCCATAGTCCAATTGTCATATTCTATTAGATTTCTCTTACTAGTTAATCAGATCTCTTATATCTCTTCATAAATCTGTTCTGCTTTAATACATACACAAAGGCGAAATAAGGTCTGCTATGAGAGTTACTTGAAAATGGTAACATATGTAAAATATCCTCTGAGTTATGAATGACTGTTTGGTGTGACAATGTCCATACTATTCACACACAGTATTCATAATCAGATTTTTCACATTTTTTTTTGATACTGGTTGTTCTTATGAATACTTGAACTCACATGTAAACAAGGATACTTGTCTCAGGGGGTAGTAATGTTTGTCTGTAACTTTAAAAGTGGGCAATCCTCTGGCATCTTAGAGACTAACAAAAATATATAGCATGCAGACTGTATCATGAGCTTTCATAGGCACAACCCACTTCAGATGACAAGGTGTCCTGTCATCTGAAGAAGTGGGTTGTGCCCACAAAAGCTCATGATACTATCTACATGTTTTATTAGTCTTTAAGGTGCTACTAGACTATTTGTTGTTTTTAAAGTTTTTCCTCTTACAGACTAACTCAGCTACCCCTCTGAAGCTTTTGAAAAATATAGAGCATCATGAGCTTTTGTGGGTAAAACCCACTTCAGAGGAGTTGGAGTGGAAATAACAGAATCCAAAATATATATATACCCACACAACAGCAAAAGTAGTACCTGCCAATGGTAGGACTTGAGTAAATGAAACTAATTAAGTGGGCTGGATGTGTCCCATTCATAGTTTTTGATGTGAAAATGCGAATGTTAAAGGCAGGGGAAATTGGCTTTCTAGTGCTTTAACCAGTTAATGTCTTTATTCAAGCCTAGGCTCACAGTGTCACATTTGTAGATGATTTCCAGTTCAGCAGACTTTCTTTGCAATTGGGTAGTAAAATTCCTTTGTAGAAGAATGGCTGCTTTTAAATCCATGACTGAGTGACCAGGTAGGTTAAAATGTTCCCCTACAGGTTTATGTGTGTTACCATTTCTAAAGTCTGATTTGTGTCCATTTATCCTTTGTAACAGAGACTATCCAGTTTGGCCAATATACATGTTAGAGGGGCACTGCTGGTACATTAGATCGGGGTGGCCAACCCAGGGCTCGTGAGTCACATGCAGCTCTTCCCCCCCAAAAGTGCGGCTTGCAAGCCGCCCCTGCGCACCCCCCCCCCCCAACGGCCCCTGGCTCCCCTGTGCTCACTGGTGCTGCCCCCAAGATGAACGCCGTGCTGATGTTACCTCTAGGGACAACAAGGGTAGTGCAGGCTTCCCGTGGGGTGGGGTGGAGTTCTGCAGCTGCACGCCAGGTCCCAGAAGTACGCGGGCTGCTCTCCCCCACCACCCCAACAGCCGGCGCAGTACCTAAAATGGCCCGTTGCATGCTGCAGACTTTGTTCCCCTGCTGCCTTCCCACATGCGGGGGAGGGGGTGGAGGTCTGGGACCACGCCGGGTCTGGCTACTCCGGTGGAGTGCGCTGCTGTGGGGAGCGGAGGGGCAAGATGTGCGCTGCCCGAGTGTTTAGGGCTGGCACGGTCCAGGACTCCCCCTCCCCCCATGCAGAAAGGCAGCAGGGGAGAATGAAGTCCCCAGCGTGCCGGCTCCAGCTGCTCAGTCAGCACGTGCTGCTGTGGAGAGTGGAGGGGCAAGGTGCGCGCTGCCTGAACATTTGTTGCTGGTGTGGTCTGGGATTCCCCCTTTCCCCCCGTGCAGGAAGGCATCAGGCACGTGACAGACCAGCGTTTCAGGTACCGCGCTGCTGTTTGGGGGACATGGGAGCAGCCCGTGCACTTCCTGGGCCTTGGTGCGCAGCTGCAGGATCCCCAGGTACCAGTCCCTGTCCCCTCCTCCCCACCCAGACCCCCATGAGTACCCTGCCCCAGCACCCACTGGCACCCATTGGCACCTTGTCCCTTGCCTCAGAACCCATTGGCCCCCTGCCCCAGCACCCTGACCCCTACCCTGGCACCCTGTCCTCTGCCCCAGGCCCCTGCCCCGGCACCCACTGGTACCCTGTCCCTTGCCCCAGCACCCACCTGCACCCTGTCCTCTGTCCCAGGCCCCTGCCCTAGCAGCCTGTCTTCTGCCCCAGGCCCCTACCCTGGCACCCACTGGCACCCTGTCCTCTGCCCCAGGCCCCTGCCCCAAAACCCACAAGCACCCTGTCCCCTGCCCCCACCAGCACAGTTGGGGCCACATTACTGAGGCTTGGGTGGTTTTGGCGGGGTTGTTTTTTTGCATCTCACTTGTGTGGCCCCAACTGACTCTTCTGTGGGTGAGTGACCCCCTGACTCAAAACAGGTTCCTCGCCCCTCTCATAAATAAAGACAACACTGAAACGTTTTGTGTTTGACATAATATTTTATTTAAAAATGAAGCCTGGCCAATTGTGGCCAAGGCCCCATCTGGCCATAGCATCATAACACTCCTGCACCCCTCCAGACTCCAAACCTGAGCCTATCATACACTGGATCCCCCTGTCCTGAGCCTCTTACATCCCCAAACTCCTGTAACCCCACATCCCTAATCTTCTGCCACAACACTCCTGCATCATCCACACACTGCAAATCTGTGTCCTGAGCCCATCATACTCCCAGCCTCCCTGCTCTGAGCCCCTCATGCACCCCAGCCCAAACTCCTGCACCCTCACAGCCACAAGCCTGTAGCTTGCTCAGCACCCTGACCCTCCCCCTGACCCCAATGTTCTCCAGCCTGGAGCCCCCTCCCTGAGCCAGCATCCTCTTCTCTACTTCCTCCTGTACCCAAATTCCCTCCAGAGCTTGCACCTCTCACCCCTTCCCAGTGCTTTTTTTGTGATGGTATGCCTCGGGACGGCGTACCGGCACCTATTTTCCCCCGGCATGGGGCGCTTCCCCCTGCCCCAAACAACTCCTACCCCCCTCCCCCCGTACGTGGCTCTTCGCACTCTATCCACCGCTATTTTGGCTCTTCGTCTCTAACGGGTTGGCCACCCCTGAATTAGACGATGTGCAGTTGTATGAGCCCCTGATGTTGTGGCTTATGTAGTTAGGTCTTGTGAAGGTGTCAGTCCTGTGTTGGTGTCGCTTGTATATGTATGTGGCCAGAGTTGGCAATGGGGTTTGCTGTAGGGGTAGGTTCCTGGCTGAGTGTATCTGAACTGTGATATGTGGCTGCTGGAAAGGATTTGTTTCAGGTTGGGGGGTTATCTGTAGGAGAGAATTGGCCTGTCTCCCAAAGACTATGAGAGCGAGGGATTGTTTTCCAGGATAGGTTGCAGATTATCAATAATGCACTGGAGGGGTTTAAGCTGGGAGCTGTAGGTGATGACCAGTGTTCCCTCTAAGCTGCACAGCAGCACAGCTTCACAGGTGATTAATCAGCCCCATCCAGTCAGAGACTCAGGGCTCCATGCATGGAGCTGACTGACTGGGCGGGGCTGATTAATCACCTGTTGAGATGTGCTGCTCTGTAGTTTAGAGGGACTACTGGTAATGATCAGTGGTGTTCTGTTATTTTCCTTGTTGGGCCTATTTTGAAGTAGTTGACTTCTGATTACTTGTCTGGCTCTATCAATCTAATACTTGTGTTCAAACAAGGGGGTTCAATGACCACTTGAACATCAGAAACCAATGAACCTAGACTTTTAGTATACCTGGACTTAAAATATATCTAGACTTCCGTAAAGAATTTGATACAATCTCACATAATTTCCTTATATATAAACTAAGGAAATACAAACTAGATGGGGCTACAATAACATGGGTGCATAACTGGTTGGATAACTGTTCTCAGAGAATAGTGACCAATGATTCGCAGTCATGCTGGGGGGCATAATAAGTGGGGTTCTGCAGAGACCAGTTCTGGGGCCAGTTCATCAATGGCATAGACAGTGCACTTATCGAGTTTGTGGATGATCCCAAGGTGGGAGTGGTTGCAAGTGCTTCGGATGAAAAGATTATAATTCAAAATAATCTGGACAAAGTGGAGAAATGGCCTAAGGTAAATAGGATGAACTTCAATGACAACAAATGCAAAGTATTCCACTTAGGAATGATCAATCATTAGACAGAAAGCTAAATATGAGTTAATTGTGTGATACCATTGCAAACACAGCAAACATTTTTCTGGAATGTATTAACAGGAGTGCTGTAAAAAAAAGACATGACACTTGACATTCTTTCACTCTATTCTGTGCTGATTCAGCCTCAACTAGAGTAGTGCGTCCAGGAAAGATGTGGAGGAATTAAAGAAGGTCCGTAAAAGAGCAACAAAAATGGTTAAAATGCTAGAAAACATGACCTATCAGGGAAGATCGAAAGAACTGGGTTTGTTTAGCCTGGAAGAGAGAAGACTGAGAGGGGACAGGATAACAGCTTTCAAGAACGTAAAAGGTTGCTATAAAGAGAAGGGAGAAAAATATTCTCCTTAACCTCTAATGATAGGACAAGAAGCAGTGGTCTTAAATTACAGAAAGGAAGGATTAGGCTGGACATTAGGAAAATCTTCTTAACTGTCCAGGTGGTTAAGCACTGGAATAAATTGCTGCAGAAGGTTGTAGATTCTCCATCCTTGGAGATTTTAAAGATCAGATTATACAAACATCTGTCAGGGATGATCTAAAGATGATGCTTGGTCCTGCTGTGAGTGCAAGGGACCGGGCTTGATGACCTGTCGAGGCACTTTCCAGTTCTAATGGTCTATGAAACAGCAAATAATGAATTGTGTAGGTGAATCAAAACTACTAGTCCGGATGATTCAGTGAATACTCATGAATAAAGAATACATTAGTAAAAGCAGAAATTGTTCATAAATAAAAACAGGACCAATTCTAAATGAATAATTCTGCCAGCATTTATGTGCAATATCCCAAGATCTAAATTTAGCTTATGCTATGTAAGTCTTTCCTTCTCCTTTCCACGATGGCTTGAATAAATACTTCCTAGGCTAACTTCCAAAGTATCAGAGGACATTCCTTTCTTATTTCAGTAATTTCTTGGCTTGAAGGCCAATGTTTGTTTTGGACCATAGGTTAGGTGGGCAATTACTGACCTGGTCAAAGATGCAATCTATAAGTGATTATCCTGAATACGGAAACTGTAGCTCGATTGTTTCCCTGAACCATTTTTTGACACTAGTATGATTACTATGTTCTTCTTTGATATACAAGCAGATGACAAGTTTACTTTCTATTTCTACCTTTCCATCTTTGTATGGGTCATACATTTCCATTCACACCCCCATCTCTCTCTTTCCACAACATGCAAACAAGCCTACACCTAAATCTATTACGTAGCCTAATTAGAACAGATCAAGTCGAGGCATGCTGCTCCTTTGTCCAGTCTCCTAAAAGACTAGTGAACAGGTAAACAATGCAACCATTGTGGGGAGAAATATATATATATATATATATATATATCTATCACGGTGGGAGCATGGGTTGGAGGAAGAGGGGAACAGGAAGAGGAGTCAACTTCTATTGGTCATGTTAATAAAAGAGCTCCTAAAACAGCCTGAAACTCAGCAGGATTATATAGGTTTATTATGAAATTCATATTTTATATGGTGATTCCTCATAACAACAAAACTGATAAGAACATGCTTAAGGGAGAGCATTTAGTGCTATAATGTAGTGATGACAAATTTTGAGGGAAAAGTGAATGGAATAATTAAGTACAGTGTTGAATTAGATTATGAATGGTTAGGGATTCAATTTACTGAAACCCTAAATATGTACTGCTAGTTTCTGCTACAAGGTGCATGCTAAGGTTTTTTTTTTTTTTTTTTAATAGCAGAACGGGCAAAAAAAAATTTACTAAAAGAGAGGGCATATACTAGCACTTACAGCTCTGGGAACTGGGACAATGTGAACGTATTAATAAAACCACTCCCAGGAGCCAGACCACTATAATACAGGGTCATTTGGCAAAGAATAATCTGACCCAAACTTGATTTGCTAGGTAAGATCTTGATTTTGCTTTGGCATACAACCTTAATCTCACATGCAAAGGAACTGATGAAATAGACTGAATTTTATATGACTATGCCGAGACTTATGCGTGTGCTGATGTTAAACTACAAATGTGTTTGGTCAGCCGATTAATTTACACTAATAAATAAGTAGGCATAATCTATTGCTATTTTTAACTTGCCACAACAGAGCTGAGGCTGGCAATCAGAAAGAAAAACAGAATTACAGAACCACTGTAGTTGACCAAATCAGTTATTGTATACATTGCTGTAATTTGAATATTTCTCTGCATGATTTTTGGGAAGCCCTACAGTACCACTTTATGAGATTTAATACTAATACCTTAAAATTAGGACTGAGAATAAGGCAGGGTCACAATTGTACAGAATTTTAAGGTGTTAGTATTAAATCTCATAAAATGGTACTGTAGGGCTTCCCAAAAATCATGCAGAGAAGTATTCAAATTACAGCGATGTATACAAGAAGACTAACTGATTCGGTCAACTAAGGTCAGGTAGAGGACTTCAGAAGGGGAGATAGGCAGCCAGTGAAAGTATATTATCTAATTCTTCTTTATGCCTTTGAAAATCCTCCTCTATATATATTGATGCATTTTTCAAAAAGTGTGTTTCCCACCTATTAAGATTTTGGTCAGAAGAGAAAGTAGCTGTCATTACCACCAACCTGGTATGCCAGGCACCTCAGAAATCAGATAGTCATGGTTCCTGCCTATAAGGGGTCTCATAATCATACAGTGACTCAAGTTAAGTCATCTTCACTTTTTTGCAAATCGTCTTAGTTTAACGTGATTTCATATATTTCATAAAAGTGTCACAATGTATATAGTTGAAAAGGACACTCAAATTTTTTACACTAAAATCTTCCTCAAACATCAACTGCTTGAATGTTCAGAATGATTTGGAAAGGAGGGATTTCAAAGTCATTGCACTTTTTAGTTTGTGCTTTTCAAGAAAGTAGCTATCAGAGAGTATTTCTGTAGAAAGACCTTAATGATGCTATGACCCTTTCAACACTGGTTCATTTAGCAAGCATGGCAGACATTATGAAAGACTTGATAAAAGCAAGGAAAATGTGCTAAATTTCCTGCACTCACAAATAAGAAATAACATCCATCTTCTAGTTGGTGTATACTTCAAGCCAAGTATCTTAAATTAGAAGCAGAAATACCAAGTGCTGAATAATGTTACACCTGACAGATACATTTAAGAAAGAAAAATCAACACATCAGGAAATTTAACAAGTTCTCTGATTGAAAAAGTTTGCTACAGACTTAAGATTTACTGACATTTCAATCTACTTTACTGTATATGATGATTGTAAATTAGTTCACACTTGCATGATCTGCAATTTCAACTATGAATAATAGTGGTTTACAGCTTGAAGGCTTGGAAAGGATGCTGTTCGCTAGCTGAGGAAGGAGATGCATGGACTAATGCAGTCACTAAGTTATTAGTCAGAACTGCAGGACTATGCTGTTGGGAATGAAGACTGGTGTAGCCATTTTTGACAGTCTACCACTAACAAATATTGCAGTTCTGAGGCAACGTGTTAATATTTCAAGAAAAACTGCCTGTCACTAAACATGAGTTTTTCTATACATCTCTGCAAAATGGTAATGAGCTTCACACAGTCATAGAAATAAGAGTATGAATTAAGAAGAAATTTAGTTTCAAGCAAAGACGTGTTTAGCTTTGTGATGAACGTTTTAGACAAAACATAGCTAAGCGAATCTCTTCACAAAATGTGATGCCACTTATTAGAATAATTAGCTTTCTTTATGTGATTGCACAGGTTAACCTCTGACATACCCTTTTATTTGATACCATTGCACTCCATGCAACAAAATGTTTTTATAGGAATTTGAATCCCTATCTCAAGATAGCTTGTGGGTTTTTTTCCCATTTGGTGCCAACTGAGAGTCCTGTGTGTGGTGTGACTCTAAGAATAAATTAAACTACTTTACCTTCTTCAGAACCGGAGAGATTTCCTAAGCATAATTTATGTTTACAAAATGCATTCTAGAATTTAACTATTACAACCTACTAGTGGAGTATAGATATGGGAAAGGCAGAACAGACTCAAAAATCATCATGTTTCAGAAAATATGACACTGAGGTACTTTGCAAACTGATCAGTCCAAAATTGGAAAGTAGTAAGAATTCCAGTTCCTTGTGATTACAGTACTTTGATTCCTTCTCCCCACCCTCCCCGATAAAGTCACAGATCTGTTTCATGCTACAGATGACCGGGAACGTGATGCTTTCAGTAAATTAATATATATTACAAAGGCACAGACATTTTAAAACAACCGGTTTGATCCCAATCCAAAGCTGCACAATAAATGAGACGCCCAGTGCTAATATCCATGCAACTTCACATCTCTGAGTATGAGAGAACATGGGTGGGGCTATGTAGAATACCAAATTCTACTTACGAGCACAGAAGAAGGAAAGATACTATGGGAGAAAATAAAGCACATCAATTAGACAACACATTTCTTTGAGAATTCTTTTTACTGGGAGTGGCTATAGAAAATTACATTTACTTTGCTAATTTCAGTTTCCCTTTCTTTAGTTAGTTGCAAATATTTTCTTTTGAGCCTTCTCACTCAGCTTCTCCTCTTGCTTGCTTCTAGAGTGAAGTAATAATCTTGTTTTTATTATATCAGTCTGTTGCTAAGGAAGTGACCGATATTGCAAATCCACAATAATGACTTGCCTCAGAAACAAATTCAGAGCCTGATTGTGCAACGCGTTATGCACAGGAGGACTCCTACATCTGCACAGAGCTCTGGTACTTTCAACATGGCTGTGCGTGGACACAGGGAACCACCTGTGTGCAATACAATAAGGACTGAGGAAGAAAAAATTTGTTTAAACAATCATAGCTCTGATAACCAGCAAAATAGGCAGCTTTTCATTTAAAAAAGGTGCAATGCACATTGGTTTGTTTTAAGACAGGCATATTCTCCCAGTGCAACGGTTTTGGTTTGTTAAATTTAGGCTAGCTATACATTGGAGAATACTGCTCCTTTTGCAATAGCCTCAGTGTAAAAAGCATGCCCTAATTTTTTTCCGTATTAGATGTGGATTAATGCCAAAGAAAGTGGAACATCTTTTTAGAATGTTAATCATGGTAGAGAATAGTCAGTCTACAAATGGGGATATTTCAGTTTAGAACAGTACAGCGATCTGGTGAGTGATACAAAGACTGACTGGAAATTTGGAGCCTGATACTATTTCATTAGAATCAACGGTAAAAATCACATTGACTTCAAGTCAATGGAAATTATACTTACAGCTTTGATTTGGTAAAGCACTCCAGTAAATGCTTACCTTTAGATACATGTAAGACAGTCTATATTTAGCCAGGTAATTAGGCATATACTTTAAGTTAAGCCTATGCTTAAGTTCCACAGACTTCAGTGGGATTTAAGCATGTATTTAAACATGGGTTCCCAAACTGGGGGGGCGTGAAGAAATTCCAGGGGAGCGCACAAGGCGACCCAGCCCTCCCACATCAAGTTTTGCTGCCCTGCTCAGTTCCTTTTTTTTTTTTTCCCCCTCAACAAGTTTTTTGGGGGTGGGGGGGTGAGGGTTTTTCAAAAATCAGAAAGGGGGGGCGTGATGCTGAAAAGTTTGAGAACCACTGATTTAAACTGTATGCTGAATGAGGGCCAGAGTAATCACTTAATCATTTTAGGCTCTAATCTTTAAATCAGATTTTTTTAAAAATTCATACTTTATAAAATATCTATATTGGAATTAAAAACAGAAATTACTAGCTTTTCGGTGTTTTCTAATTGCAGCTGCTTTACAGTTATTGGCATGTGAATGCAAAAAAAAAAAAAAAACCCCAACCCTTTTAAATCAGTCATCTTATGTACAACTGATTAAATTAATAAGTGCCAAGCCAATTTTCACAGCAAGTATCAGTCTGGACACATTTCTACAAATGTATTGCCCCTCCATAAGGGGCTATGTGGTAAAAATTGCTTCAAGAATTATTTTGGGGATTAATCAAGAATATTCTAGCAACATGGAATTATTATTATTATTATAATAATAATAAAAAAGACAGGGTTGGAGAGTGAAGAAAAACATTTCAATTTTACTGATTTAACCTGCAATTAAAAATCAATTGTATAAATTAATCTCTTTGTTGTTTCTTCTGCAGAAATTATAAGACTAAATCTCTAACAAAATAAAAGAGAAAAATCCTTTGCTTACAGAAAATTTCTTTTGTACACCTGACTACTCTCTGATCAGCAAGCCCTACACACTTGAGATGTTTATGAGTTCATATTAGTGCAGCTATCCCCTTCTTCTGTAACTGCCCAACAGCCACTCTAATTTAAGAAGCTCTAAATATTGTTGCCATGGGTGACACATGAACATGGAGCAAGAGAAAGCTTGGCTAATAAAAAGGCTTTCACAGCATTTCAGCCTTTGCTCGTAAGTTAAAATGTATGGTTTTTAAAATACTGGTTCTGGGTTAGGTTAAATGGCTGCTAGTAATGAAAGGAATCAATATGCCACAGCATCTGAAGCAGCTAGAAAACTGAATAAATACTTAATCCAAATCCATTTGGACCTGAATTAAAAGAACATAAAATACTGTATTTATTCTGTTTATCTTCCGCCAGTCAATAGTTTACATTGCTGGGTTCCCTCAATTCTGCACAGGGCAAGAAACAAACATCTGTTGGCCAAGTGGCAATTAAACCCTATCTCAAGGCTCAGAATAATTATCTGGGTATTGGCCTTATCAGAAAAACACTTTTAGATTAGCAGACTATAAACACAAATGCATCTCAAGCTTTGTCTATACTGGCAAGTTTTGTTGAGGAAAAATGCCTTTTATCAACAAAACCATGCGAGTGTTCACATTGCAACGTGACTTTTTTTGTGAAAAATGGACATTTTTGCAGACAAAAATTTTCCAGCTTCATGAGGGACTTCCCTGCCCCGTGTCACAGTGTAGACACCGCAAGGTGTTTTGTTGCTGATTCTGGTCTCCAGGAACTGGCCCACAATTCCCAGTCATCCACTCCGTTCAGCAGTTTGAACTCCATTGCCCTGTCGTCAGCTACCTGCCCACACCTATGGATGAAAACGATAAGTTGACTAAGCTTATCGGGTAGTTGAGTTGACTAGTCACTTCCCCCCCCTCCTTGCTGCCTCTGTATCAGAGGCAACTGGGGGGAAGTAGGAGCTGGTGCTGGGGGGAGGGGGAAGTTTCAGGGGAGGCACAGGCACAGCAGGAAATGGTGCAAGTGGGGACTCAAGCAGTCCTGCTTGTCTGGGGTTTCCCACTGTGCCACCCATGGGCATCAGGTGGAAGGCCAGCTGGGGAAAGCAAGCCTTAGCCCCGCCCCCTACTGCCCGAGGCTTCTGGGCCATGTGGAGAGCCGCGGCTGCCATGTTGCAGCCCTGGCCGGCTCTCCTTGGTAGCCAGGGAAATGCAGGCTGCCCACGCCACAGCTCATTGCTCCCAGGCTGCTGGGCTGGGCTGGGCTGCCTTCCCCAGTGGCCGGACCGAGCCAGGCTGCTGCGCTGCAGCCCCAGCCTTCCCCAGTGGTGGCCCCAGCCTCAGGCGATCGGTAGTGTAGGCAATTTTGGGAAGTCTCTGCCTTCCCTTGCCTACATTACCGACTGCCCAGGGTGCCGCTTCTGCCTTTGAAATGTAGCAATAGCTGCGGAGGGCTCTTACTACATTTAAAAGGCAGAGGCGCAGCCAGGATAGTGAGCACCCTGCCCCACCACTTATAGACTAATCGAGTAGTCATGGAAATTTAACTCTATTACCTTATTAACTGAAATTTAACATTCCTACCCGCACCCTTGCAAGCCCCACAAAATTTAAACCCCATTTCCTGTTGGCTGGCTTTTCTGTGTGAGTTCCTTGGAGAGGACGACGACTGTCTGGTTTCATCCACACGGTTGTCAAGGTATTTGATGCAATGCATGAGCAGGCCCACCGATGGGAAGAGGAGGCAGCAAAGGGGGCAGTTGCTCTGGGGCCCGGCAATATAAAAGGGCCCAGAGCTCCTGGCCACTGCTGCCACTACTATGGCAGTGGCAGTGCCCAGAGCCCTAGACCCTTTAAATTACTGCTGGAGCACTGCATGGTGCACTTCAGGCAACTATAAGGGCTGCTTAGGGCAGGTGCAGTGCTCTTTAGGTTGTGCTTACCCTGGGCAGGGAGATGTCTGCCAGGATATTATCTGCATGTGGAGAAATGTGGCTTAATTAGAACTATGTTCTTGCAAAGGGCGTTTTTTTTTGCACCGTCTAGAATTTCTTTTGTTCATATGCTCAGCTGCCAGCAATGCTCACCCCCTCACTCGAGATGCTTTCTGAGATACATTCCTTGCAAGGGTCAGTGGGAAAGTGAGAGGAAATGTCAGAAAAAGGGGTTTGTAACTGAAATGTTACAATGTATGACCTGATTTTCACTGATTCTTTTTTGTGCATTGTGCTGAACAGCAGAGACCTTGATGGCTCATGGATCGTGTCAGAGAGCTGGCCAGGTTTTGATCAGTAAAGTGCTAAATCAATTAGCGCATAAGTGCAGACATTAGGAACAATGTTTGGAAAGAGTGTGCCCAGAGCCCTGGACCCAGGTTTACGATGGCATTTCCACATATCCTCACTATAATCTTGTGGTCTAGAAAAAAAGTCCCCATCTTGTAGCTTTCTGTACAGGCCAGTGTTCCTGAAGATGCGTGCGTGATGAACCTTTCCAGACCACCCCACATTGATGTCTGCAAAATGCCCACATCACAAGCATCTGCCGCACCATCGAGTACCACCCCTTCCTGTTGATATACTCAGTGAAAAGGTGGGTTGGTACTAAAATCGGAGTAGGTGTGCCATCTATTCTCCCCCCCTCCATTTGGGAAATCCTATGGCTGCAGAGCCAGCCACTGCATTATGCATATTTCCCAGAGTCATGGTCCTCCATAGCAGAATGCGATGTACTGCCCTGCACACTTAGAATCACAGAATCACAGAGCTGGAAGAGACCTCAGGAGGTCATTGAGTCCAGCCCCCTGCCCAAAGCAGGACCAATCCCAGCCAGGGTTTTGTCAAGCCAAGACTTAAAAACCTCTAGGGATGGAGATTCTACCACCTCTCTAGGTAACCCATTCCAGTACTTCAGCACCCTCCTAGTGAAATAGTTTTTCCTAATATCCAACCTAGACCTCCCCCACTGTAACTTGAAACCATTGCTCCTTTTGACCTATTCTTCTTTTGACCTATGATTCTATGAAAACAGAATTCAAGAATGGAACTGATTTAGTCTTCCTCAAACCTAAACCTAAATTTGGCTCACTCTGTGGCTAGATTTTAAAGAGTAATCATTAAAACCCAATTTCTGTACTTATCCATGCGGAAATATGGTGTTTAAATTTCAGCCTGGAAAATTATACATTTTTCCAGAAGATGCCGTTAAATTATCTACATAAAACATGTAGAGAACATTTGAGACCCATATGCACAGGCTATTTCACAAAATATTATTTATTTGAAATTATAGTTTGCAATCTTAAAATATTTTGTTTCTTGGAAAAGGGTTCCAGAAAGCCAGTGTATCGAAAGCAAAAATACACCTTTTGAACTGGCACATACAGAAGTTTAACAGACTTATTATTAATCAAGAAAAAAGGTTGTATAGTAAATCTTTCTCCAAAAGATCTGGGGAAGGATTATGTAGGTTTTCAACAAAAGTACCCTCATCAAAGGAAGGTCCTTTTTATCCCCTATTATTTTCTAAAAAGATTATCAGAATTTTTAAAAAGTTTGATAATATTATTTTTGTTATAGCTTTCTTAACAGATGAAGCTACAGATGACATTACATTAGGATTTTCTTTATCATTGCTAGATTATTTTTATATGCTTCAAACTTGAAATTATCTTGACACTTAAAATTTTCCATGTGTGATCCCAGTCCAGAGATGAAGTGTTGAGGTATGGTTTGTTTTGTTTTGTTTGTGGGGAATTTTTGGAAAATGAGGAAAAATAAATAAAACCCCTTTCAGGTATGTTTGAGTCAAGAAGAAGTGAAAAAGGTCTTTTTTTTCCAGAAGTATAATACTTTTCCCCCTTTTCACTAATAACTTCAGAAAGACCAAAGAAAATCTTCCAAACTTTGCATGCAAAATAGCCCAAGATAGTTCCTTCTTAGGATTTGGGGACAAGGGAAGTTTAATTTCCATGTCTGCTTTATTTCCTCTAACTTTACTTGGATTTATGTAATTTTTGCAATAATCTACAAAGCATTTCCCACAGGCAAGTGAATATGCAGACATATTTCAGATTCATTGTTAGCAATACTTAGATGAGCAATTAACAAGCAATTATCTGTCCATCCGCCCACCTGCAACTATAAAGGGATACTTGCAAATGCTCCTCAACGACAACTTTGATAAGATATAAGTAGTAAACTCTGAAAGGCAAAAGGGAAGTGGGGGAAAAATAAGTAGATGAAGATATAATCTAATGTGATCCTTAAAATACTAAAAATTATAGTTTTTTCCACAAAAGTGAATTGTTCTAACAACATGAAACTGGAAAAAAATTGTTCTTTTAAAGTAGCTATAAAAGGTTTTACAAAGTATTATACAATATGCAAAGACAGACTAAAATGACATTTGGCAGCCTTGTTGGGATTAGCTGGTACCATCTTTTTGACTGAGGCTTATAAAACAAAAGTACCTCCTTAGCTACCTACATTGATCAAGATTCAAGCCTAATTATATGATGTATTACTTTGTGTTTTATAACTGCATGGGTACCTGGTTCTATCCTTTTTGCAACAGTGTTCTTGCTCCCCCATTGGATGCATTCCTTCAATGAAAAAGTTCTTTTTAAAAAATAAAAAAAATTGGCAAGAGACAATGAAAGGACCAAATAAAGCTAACTTCCTCAATTTACGGAGATGGAGTTGTGTCTTACTTTGACCTTCCCATATAGTGTAGACCAAGCCAAAGTGTTTTCTAGCCTCAGGGCCAGAGTCTGAAGGTGACATTAATATTGGTGGCATGAAAAATAACACTGAGGCCAAGTCACAGTTACAACTAATAGGGGGATATGATAAATTCTCCTTCAGTTGAAATTTTTATATTAAGCTTGGATGCCTTTCTGAAAGGTATACTCTAGTTCAGCCACAAGTTGTTGGGATAGAGACAGATGGGGAAATCACTGGATGCAAGTTTAAGGTCAGTGCAATGCAAAAGGCAAATCTTAATGATCATAATGGTCCCTTCTGGTCTTAAACAAATAATTTTCAGTTAACAGAAATATTAGCTGTTCCATTAAAGTGAGCTGATACATATGAAAGATTAATAACAGAGAACACTGAAACCTTTACTTAGTTCAGGTACTTAAAGATGGATGATGGCTATTCTACAAGTACTATCCTAATAGACCTTGACCCAGACCATCAGGGACCATATTTAGGGCTGGAAACCAAGGGCCAGATCCTTAGTTATTGTAAATCATCAAAAATCCATATTGTTCAAATGATACCAATTTACACGAGTGAGGATCTGGTCTTTGGTTACTCTGCTTACACTTGGAACACATGCACCAAATTCTGGTGTTTCTTTTTGTCAAGAGACACCTGCCCACAAGGAGTCAGAGTATAACCCATTTCACATAAATTACAGCATAAAGATCAGAGGTTAACAACTGCAACCTGCACTGGATACATATCAGTGATTTACAAAAGAACCCCAGAGTTACAAACACTTCAGGAACAGAGGTTGTTGGTAACTCGCAAATGTTCACAATTCTGAACAAAATGTCATGGTTTAAAGCCAGCCCGTACGGGCACAAGCTCCCCTCCCTCTTGCTGCCTCTGATACAGAGGTGGCAAAAGTGTGTGGGGAGGAGGCGGGAGCCAGTGCCCAGGCAGAGTTGGCTTTAAGCCGGCTCCCCACAAGTGCTGCTGCCTCTCACCACGAGGGAACAGCACAGAGGTTGAAGGGGGCAGGCAGGAGCCGATATGCGTGGGGAGCTGGCTTTTAAGCCAGCTCTAGAATCATAGAGCTGGAAGAGACCTCAGAAGGTCATCAAGTCCAGCTCCCTGCCCAATGCAGGACCAATCCCAACTAAATCAACCCAGCCAGGGCTTTGTCAAGCTGAGACTTAAAAACCTCTTGGGATGGAGACTCCCTAGGTAACCCATTCCAGTGCTTCACCACCCTCCTAGTGAAAAAGTTTTTCCTAATATCCAACCTAGACTTCCTCCACTGTAACTTGAGACCATCAGCTCCTTGTTCTGCCATCTGTCACTACTGTGAACAGCCTTTCTCCATCCTCTTTGGAACCTCCCTTCAGGAAGTTGAAGGCTGCTATCAAATCCCCCCTCACTCTTCTCTTCTGCAGACTAAACAAACCCAAATCCCTCAGTCTCTCCTCATAGGTCATGGGCTCCAGCCCCCTCATCATTTTGGTCGCCCTCCGCTGGACCCTCTCCAATGCATCCACATCCTTTCTATAGTGGGGGGGCCCAGAACTGGCCACAATACTCCAGATGTGGCCTCACCAGAGCCAAATAAAGGGGAATAATGACTTCTCTGGATCTGCTGGCAATGCTCCTCCTAATGCACCCTAATATGACATTAGCCCTCTTGGCTACAAGGGCAC
This sequence comes from Pelochelys cantorii, assembly GCA_032595735.1. Lineage (NCBI taxonomy): Eukaryota > Metazoa > Chordata > Testudines > Trionychidae > Pelochelys > Pelochelys cantorii. The sequence continues at coordinate 64,745,628 of CM064332.1, read as the reverse complement.
ATTGTTGACTCATATCCAGCTTTTCATCCACTGTAATCCCCAGGTCCTTTTCTGCAGAACTGCTACTTAGCCATTCGGTTCCCAGCCTGTAACAATACCTGGGATTCTTCTGTTCCAAGTGCAGGACTGTACACTTGTCCTTGTTGAACCTTATCAGATTTCTTTTGGCCCAATCCTCTAATCTGTCTAGGTCACTCTGGACCCTATCCCTGCCCTCCAGCGTATCTACCTCTCCCCCTAGCTTAGTGTCATCTGTGAACTTGGTGAGGGTGCAATCCATGCCCTCATCCAGGTCATTAACAAAGATGTTGAACAAAACGGGTCCTAGAAACGATCTTTGAGGCACTCCGCTAGAAACCGACCCTCAACCTGACACTGAGCCGTTGATCACAACCCATTGGGCTCGACAGTCTAGCCAGCTTTCTATCCATCTTACAGTCCATGTATCCAATCCATATTCTCTTAACTTACTGGCAAGAATATTGTGGGAGACAGTATCGAAAGCTTTGCTAAAGTCAAGGCTCTCCGTACATATTCCCTCTACAGACCCGCCTGCCCACCCCCCCGTTGCCTCCTACTGAGGCAGTGGGGAAGGGGGGACAGGCAGGAGCCATCTGCCACCCAACCTCGCGCTGCTGCCTCTGTCCGCAGGGAGCTCAGACCCCCCCACTGACAGGGGCTGCTACCACCCTGCATTGCTGCCTCTGCAAGGGAAGTTGGTTTTTAAACCGGCTCCCCTCACAGACAGGGTCCCACCTGCCACCCTGTGCTGCTGCTGCTGATCGAGAGGTAGAAGTGTAGGTGGCAGGGGGTTCTCCAGTAGAGGGGAAAGGAGCACACTGGCTGCCGGCCCCACCCCAGGGACTATCGAATAGTCATGTAACCACTAAAATTGAATGTGGTTACACGATTATTCAATTCCATGTTATCTAACATCCTTCGAGCGAATTGCCCTGTAGAAGCTTGCGACAGGTACCGGTCAGCTGGGAATCAATTCGGAGTGGGGGAATCTACAGTGCGGGCTGTTATACAAGTAGCCAAAGCAATTAATATCACTCTGCTACAGAGGGCAGTGACTCTGTGAAACAAGTTCCCCCCCCCCCCTTGCATTTAACCAGTTAAAATGAATTTTACATCCCTACCTTGAAATGAAAGGGTGTTACCATCACTGCTTTACGCACGGGGAGTTGAGAAGAGATAAATTAAGGTTAAAAGCTTCCACTAATTCTGGGTGCCCAATTTGCCATCAAGGACTTGGATTTTCCAGAGTATTTATCATGATATAGCATGTCACATGTTCAAAACACAGTTTCCACTGATTTCAATTGCAGACCTGAATGCTCAGCAATTCTGTAAAGCAGGTCATGGGGTATTCAGTTGGGTACACAGAAAATGAGACACCTTGTATCCACCCTGACTGTTAAGCTGCTCAACGTATTCCTTTCTCCTGAAATAAAGCCTTCCCTTTACAAACTCTCAACAGGCGTTTGTTAAAAAATTGTCTCCTTTGCCTTTGTTTATTTATCTTCGTCGTCAAACACTTATTTACAACCTTAGAGTACCAACTTTCACTTCTTGTTGTAATATGCTGCCTCTCAGATGTATCAATTGTATTTCTAAAGGCTAGAAGCGTCAGAAGTAGACATTAGATATCATTACTTGTGTTACTAGCTCTTTAATAGAGTCTTAAGACTAATTAATGACAATATCGCTAACATACCAGAGATTATAGCTTCTGCTTCCACTAACATTAACACCTCCCTCATAACCATTAAGAACAATGCACATTAGCATTTTGAACAATTGAAAAGATATTAAACAGCTCTGCTAAGCTTCTTTTCCAGTGTCAGAACATCTTATTGTACCCTTTGTTACTGTGACTACTGCCACAATTTAAATTACACTTTAAGTTGACCAAATGCGGAGGAAAATAGCTTCTCTAGAGTGTTCCATGATCAGTTTAGTCAAACCTTTTTGTAACCCATACAATTATATCAAGTCTTTTATTGTATGCTATTGTTTCTTTTGTACGGATATGAAGACTGAATACCTGAACCTGAATTCCATTATTTGGCACACATCCTATTTTTCTGGAACTATTTTTGCTTTCTTCACCTGCAATATTTTTCTCTCTATAAACCAATAAAATATATTATTTGCACTAGCAATAAGAGGAATTTTTTGTTAATCTATACAAGTCATTCTATTCTAATTCTTTGGAAAGGTAATGAATAGCAACCTCTACTAGGATTGGGTACCTATCATGATCAAATTAATTATTACTTCAATATTTATAAAATTTCCAAAATTTTATGCATACCCTGCAGGATTAACCTGTGCTACTCAACAGCTTTCTCATTATGCTTAACAAGTATTCCAATAATTTACAACTGACACTCATATACAGTAAGTTTACCTCTGATCAGGAAACTAAACTCAGATGTTTGGAACACAAAGATTATTAACACAGATATACTATGCACACTGAATCATATCCCTGTCAAAAAAGGGTGTGTGCACACATGGCCGACGTGGTAAGAGGTAGGACATGCCTCTCTAAAATCTAAAATAAAATAAATTAACAGTTGAGAAAATAGTGGCCTTTCTTCGAAATTACATGCTCCCTCATCTAGCACACACATATCCAGAGTGAAAGAAAACTGAAGCAAGGGAAAATTAGAAGCCCAAGAAAATTACAGAGATACCAAATCAAAGTAGCCAAACGATGCACTTGCAGAAATCTGGAGATTTAATATTTAAATATACATGAATATGTGTTCGATGGACCAGGTCACTGCTTTGCAGATTTCTTCTGATGATGAACAGGACTTCTCTGCGCAGTAAGTCCCAAAGGATTTGGTTAACTAACCTCTAAGTCCCTCTGAAGCTGCCATCCCATTAGCTCTTCAGGCATATTTACTTTAGCTATAAGATCTGGGTTGAACTTATATCCCGATACAAATGGGAAGCACCAATCTACACACAAGCTTACTTTCTTTAAATTGAAGAGTTTCATGTCAGCCTAGGACACCTGTGAGTGAGTGAGCAGATACATGGTTGTACTCCCCACACTGGGAAAAACAAAATCTCTTGTCAAGGCTAGTCTACACTAAAGGGGAAAGTTGAATTAAGATAAGCTGCATTTATTACGTAGCCTGAGACGACGTGCCTTATTTTGTGTTTCCCTGCTGTCCCCACAGCAGGAGGCTGACCGGAGCAAACTCTCCTGTCAGTTTCCTTTACTCCTCACAGGAGCAGGAGTACTGGCCACCGATGGGAACACCTCTGAATTTGGCTTAGCAAGTCTTTACTAGAACTGCTAAATCAAACTCCGGAAGATTGATTGCAGCAGCATCTATCTTCCCCTTAGTGAAGACACAGCCTAAGTCATCTTTAACATGCTGGCTGTGTGAGCTCTCCATAATCTGTGCTGTAGCTGAAGAGGGAAGAGCAAATGAAAAATTAAAAAATATGAAGCAGTAGTGCAGAAAATAAAGCCACAGAAATCACTCATTGGTATCTTTCCTGCAGCTTGCAAGAAGAGCAAATTGGAGCCACTACTGTCAGCTGCAGCTTAGCAGACTTTTGAATAGGAGTTGGCAGTAGGGGACCCATAATTCACTCACTTTGAGAACTCTAGTTTCCTGCTTCTCTAGAGCAAGGAGACACAACCCAGATACGAGGGAACAGTAGCTATTCCACTCAACAGTAACACTTAACATATCTGCTCCAGTTGTAGAGCCCGATATTTCCCTCTTAAAGTAGCGGTTCAGTAAACATAGCACTGACTGGATAATTCCCCTCTTGAAATAGAAATGTCAGTAAATAACACAACTTTCCAGTGCCAGAGATTCTACAGAGCAGATTAATTTCTCAATAAAAGGGCAAAACAGCAATCAAAGTTATTAGTAAAAATAACCAATCCATTAATTTGTTTCTTAGTCTCGTTGCCTCCTATTATGATTTTATTGCTTTCTAGCTTTGTGGAATATTTTCTTGCTTCAGTGTCTTTATGGAATTTCTAACTGCCATCAAGCAACAAAAGGGGCTGCTGTTTCTAACATCCTTTCACACTTCTCATTCAACGCACTATTATTATTTGTACTGTAGTAGCACTGTGGGCTAGGTGCTGTGAAAATACAGAACAAAAAAAGATAATCCTTCCACAAACCGTTAATAGCCTGAGAGTGTTCCCTTGCCCTTCTGCCACCCAGGCTAATTTCAAGGCACAGTGTTCCTTTTGAGTGGGTAGGCTATAGACTCCTTGTTTTTGCAATGTAATGCTTTCCTTGCAGGTGATTGTTTAGCACTTCATGAGCTGCAAAAATCTTGTATGCAATACATTCCTCCTCTTGATGTGCATGTCACCCCAACATGCCCCCGTTTCTCTCTCTACAGCACACTCAGAAGTTTTGCACTTTAAGGTAAAAATAAGTAACTGTTTTGATGTAAAATTAATTCTCTCAGATTTATGTTGAGATTGAACCTGACTTGTTGTTGAGATAAGTATAGTATTTCAGATGAATGGTTTGTGTGTCAGCCTGTAATTGAGTCAGTGTCAACTCCTCATAGTATCTTTCAAATGAAGACACTAGTGGTTCATCTCTTGTGAAAAATAATACAATCATCTTGGCTCCTGAAGTCAAGCACAGAAATTTCTGCTGTTGCGAGGTAAACGGTTTTTGAGAATCAATTATTCTGAGTCTGTGTTAATAGCTCTGCCCTTCCATATTTACTACAATAGGTAAATTTTCCTAATATTATACATTCTAATCAAAATCCTATAATCTACTTCAGCACTGACAGCCTAGTCATCAGTAGAACACATTTTGGCACGGCATTAATACATTCGTATATCTAACTGTATAACTCTTCAATGTCAGCATTCTTGCCTGCTGCAGTAGGTTTGAATGATGTTCAAATTCAGTGGAGCACACTGAAGGAATTGGAAGGATAGTATTTCAGCAGTTTAATCGAAAACAGCAAGTTTGATTAATAAAACATTGATGTTGCCATATAATGTATGACTGCTGCATTTCAATCACTAGATTTTCTTAATCTGGTTGAGAAATTAAGCTAGTTATCTTGAAAACTTCAGGCTATTGAGTTATATAGAGACACTTAGAAATTCTATTTGAAATTAAAAATAATCCCCTAGCAAAGATAACACTCACTTGGGCAACAGATTCAAAATTATTGAAGCACATCCCAACATTAGTAATTCTAGTACTGTTATTAATTTCATTGTTTGTTTATTTTATTTACTCAAGAATCTACTCATGGTTTCCATTTTCTAAAACCCCCACAAAATAGGACATTCCTTTTTACTAATGTCAATTAGTGTAAATGTAGTTACTTCATGTATGTAAGGCTTTGTCTACACTACAAGATTTGCCGCAAGAGCCTATACAAATGAAGCATGGATTAGCATTTTCCCATGCTTCATTTGCATACTCTCTTTTGGTCCGTTTTTGCGCTAGGGGTTTTTGTGCAAAAACAGGCAGTGTGGCCGTGGCCGTTTTGCACAAAACCCCCTTTTTCCACAAGATCCACAGGCATAAGGATCTTGCGGAAAAAGGGGGTTTTGTGCAAAACGGCCACGGCCACACTGCCTGTTTTTGCACAAAAACCCCTAGCGCAAAAACGGACCGAAAGAGAGTATGAAAATGAAGCGCGGGAAAATGCTAATCCGCGCTTCATTTACATAGGCTCTTGTGGCAAAGCTTGTAGCGTAGACAAAGCCTGTGAGTATCATTAAAGTGGAAAGAAAAATCCTGCTTCTACTGCTTTTACCATAAAGAATTTCTTTATGAACGTTCAAATTCCCATCTTTTCACCTAACTGCAGAAAATTTGCTCGAACAAAAGACAGTATAAGAGAAAGAAAAAACGGTTACCTACCTTTTGTCACTGTTGTTCTTTGAGATGGGTTGCTCGTGTCTATTTCAAAAGATGCGTGCATGCTGTGTGCACGATTGCTGGAAGGTGTGATGAATGGAAATTCCAGCCATTCTGTTAATTCAAGTCTTTGCACAGTAGTTAACTCTTGAAACCTAACCTTAATTGTCTTGAAAGGGGTCGTAGAGAGTCCCCAGGAATGCTAAGGAAGCAGGAAGTAAGCTGGCAGGAAGCCAAGAGAACCAATGAAAACATAGTGTGGGTTTTTTAGTTGAAAGTGGTGAGCTTCCTGTTGCTCTTGTGAGACCAGTACCGAGCTGGGAGACATGAATTAAGCCATGGACCCAGGAACGGAAAATCCAGCAACATCCATGCCTACGGAATGTCTAAATCTTGGAACTATGGATATGTGAATAGAACAGGAAAAGTTTAGTCAGACACAAGCACGTCATTTTCTTTATATTAGACTTCTCTGTGCTGAGACATGTAACTACCCCTTTATACTGTAACTTCCCAAATCTGAGTGAGAAGGTCAGGATAGAGCAGGAGAGCTATTGATGTGTCCACTGAGAGGCTGAGCAGCATCATGAACCAATAATGACGGGGCCATGTAGGCACAATGAGGATGGTGTCCACCTTGTCCTGCTGAATTTTGGGGAGGACTTTTTGTACTAGCAGGAAGAGAGGGAACACATACAGCAAGTGATCCCACTACAAAATGGGAAATGCACCTGCTGCGGAGGCATGTGGGATTTTCCTACATCTGGAAGATGGAGATATCTGTCCTGAGGGACCACCCAGGGGTGCTGAAGGAGCAGCTGAGATGATTGGTCAACATGTTCTGGACCCTAGCAAGTGTGAGGCTTGCAGGTGAATGTGTTGCTGGATGCAAAAGTTCCACAGGTCCAGGGCTTCGAGACAGAGGTGAGAGGAGCGAGTACCACTCTGCATATATAGTACATCACAGCTGTATTGTCTGTAAGCACGGCGACACACTGGAACGGCAGATGGAGAAGGAAGGCCTGGCAGGTGAGGCGAGCCACACTGATGAGCAGGGACCATAACCTAAGACCATAACCTCGGAGTAATGACTTCGCCCAGATGTGCTCCTCAACCCATCTCCAATATGTCTGTGACCAGAGACAGGGAAGGCTGGGGCTGGTGACAGGAACTCTCACACACATCTCCTGGGGCTGCAGCCACCAGTCTAGGGAGTGGAGAACCAAGGTAGGATCCCTCTTGGATCTGTGCACTGTGGCAAATCAGGTCAGAAGAGGCCAAAGGTGAAATCTGGCATACTGTACTACAAATGTGCAGACTGCCAGGTGTCCAAGAAGCCACATACAGTTTCTAGCTCCGATGATAGGGAACCTTTGCAGATTGTGAACGAGGTCCATGAGTGTCTAAAAGCAAGACTCAGGCAGGAAGGCTCTTGCCTTTTTTTGGAAGGCCCCAAAAAACTCTATTTGATGAGCTGGGACCACCTTTGACTTGGGGATGTTCAGAATGAGCCCCAGTTCAGCAAAGGTCATTCTCACCAGTTCCATATGATGGCAGAAGTGTTCCCTGGACCAGTCCCTTGTCAAGGTATGGAAAGACATGTACCTGACATCTGCGTAGAAAGGCTGACGTCACTGCCATACGCTTTGTGAACTGTGCTGCCAGGTTTCTGTCTTGCCAGAAAACAGACCTGCACAGTGAAATGGGAGGTCCTATACAGTGGTCAGGATCTCCTGAGGGGGGAGCCCAGACACTTGGAGCCATGTGTTTCTCTGCATAGCACTGGCCGTGGCCATAGATCTAATGGCTGAGTTGGCAGAGTCTACTGCCACATAAAGAGAGGTACAGGCCACTATTCTGTCCTCTTCGAGGACTGCCGCAAACTCCTGGGGTGAGTCTGCAAAGAGCACTTGCTGGAAATCGGTCGACATATTCCAGGAACTGTACGTATAGTAACTCAACAGTGCTTGTTGATTCTAGAGGTGAAGTTGGAGTCCCCCAGTCGAATACAACTTATGTCCAAAGAGGTCCAACTTCTTTGCATCCTTGTTCTTTGGAGCAGGCCCTGGCTGCCTCTGCAGCTCCTTGTGATTGACCACAAGTGACTTTGGCGGGGTGTATGTAAAGATAGTTCATATGCCTTCTGGGGAACAAAGTAATATCGTTCAACATCCGTTGTTGGGAGGGAAGCTGGGATTTGCCACAGCACCTTAGTGACTGACTGTATAGTTCTGATGCCACCCTGGACAGATCATCAGGGGCCAAGATGCCAACCAGGGGGTCTGCCTCCTTTACCACCTCCTCTGTGGGCACAAAGAGGCTGTGGGTCACCTGCCTCTAAAGGTCCTGATGTTCCTTAGCATCAGGGGCAGGAAGGGAGGAGAATTTCCCCATGACCACCTCATCTGGGGAAGAGGAGGAGGACACCCTAGAAACAGGGTCCTCCTGAGTCTTTGGCTCCCTGACGTACCCAGAGACACTGGGTGGGTGAGATGCTGGTGGCTCAGGGTCTGGTGTGGGTGGGTGCTCAGGTGGTGCCTGCACTAGAATATGCTTGGGATTCTTAGGAGAATCCACAGCTATGAGGCTGGTGAGATGAGGCCACTGACACTGCCCATGACACTGGGCCCTCACCTTGATGGTAGGCCCTTGATAGAAGGATCGGTGCTGAGAGAAAAGGCTGTGCCATTGACACAGCGCCACTGGCCAGAGAGGTGCTGGGGTAGGTGCTGAATAGTGCCACACAATAGGTGCCGAGGCCTGAGCAAGCTGGTGACTGCGCCAGGGCCTGCGCTGGAGCTGGTGCCATGTGCTCCATCATTTGGATGAGCTCCCTTGAGACTGGAAATTGTCCAGCATGCAGGGGAGCTTAAGCTCCTCCTCCAGGACTCCCCACACTGGAGAGTCTAATAAGCGCAGACTCGATGGCCCTGCCCTTGGCGCTGGAATTGATGGTACTGGGAGTGCTGCACTGTTTTTAAAGTGTCCCAATGAAGGAGGACTACACCAAAGTGTGGTGACTGCCAGTCTTTCTGACCAGAGAGCAGCCCCTGCTCAACCAGCCTTCTGGTGCAGCACTGGAGACGGGGAGTGATGCCATATGGAAGAACTAGCTTTGCGGGCTGGGGCCCAGTGTTGGTTTTCACTAGGTCCCCATTTTCACAGTACTGATGAATCCTGCACTGAGGCTGACATGCTCTGCACTGAAGAGGCTGGGTCCGGGTCTGGCACCGTCACTGAAGGTCCAACTGCTGACTCCATATGTAGGAGTTTCAAGTGTTGATCTCTCTCTCACTTAGTCCTGGGCTTGAAACTCCTACAAATACTGCACTTATCTGTTAAATGTCCTTCACCTAAGCACTTGAGGCAAGGCATATGTGGGTCCCTTCTGGGCATAGGCTTGCCACAGGTGTCTCAGTGCTTAACTCTCTGCTGCATGCCCCACAGGGAACTTGAACAGAGAACAAAAAATGAGCAATAGGTGGGGCCCTCCTAACAAGAACTCTCAACTAACTATTACTAAACAATTAATAGCTAACAATATACAGGAAAAAAAATGGGAAAAAAATCCAGCTAGCATTGCCTTGCACAGCAAGAGAGCAAGCACTCCAATGACTATGACTGGCACTAAGAAAGAGCCGACGAGGTGGAGAGTTGGCAGAGCCCTATAATACAGAGCTATGGAGGTGCCAACTCCAGAGGTCTCTCTACAGCCAACCCACTAGTGGAAACATCTTCCAACAATTGTGCCCGTGCACACCTCCTGGAATGCACATGAGCAATCACTCGAAAAAGAAGGTACAGTTTTTATTTCAAATCAGATAGAATAATAGAACTGGAAGAAACCTTGAGAGATCACCACTCCAGTGCCCTGAATTCATGTCAGGACCAAACACCATCTAGATCATCGCTGACAAGCGTTTGTATAATCTGCCCTTAAAAATATTCAATGATGGTGATTTTACAACCTCCCTAGGCAATTTTAGGGTACGTCTAGACTACAGGCTTTTGTCGACAGAAGCTTTGTCGACAGATACTGTCGACAAAGAGCATCTAGACTAGAGCCAGTTCTGTCAACAAAGCAAGCCGCTTTGTCGACATAACAGTGTAGACGCAAAGGACAGTGTAGATGCAATAACGCCTTCTGTCGACAGAACTCTGTCGACAAAAGGCGTTATTTATCGTAGAATGAGGTTTACAGCCATCGACAAAACTGCTGAGTTCTGTTGACGCTATGTCGACAGAACTCAGTGGCAGTGTATACGCAGGTATAGTTTTGTCGACAAAAGTCCACTTTTGTCAACAAAACCCTGTAGTTTAGACACACCCTTGGTGTTTAACCACCTTGGCAGGAAGTTTTTCCTATTGTCCAACCTAAACCTCTCTTGCTGCAATTTGAGCCCATTGCTTCTTGTCCTATCAGAGGCTGAAGAGAATAATTTTTCTCCCTCCTTCTTGTAACAACCTTTTAGGTATTTGAAAGCTGCTTTGTCTCCTCTGTTGCCTGATCTTTAGATTACTTGTGAATTTCCAGTTACAACTTTTATAATGTGTTATGCTGACCTTATGTTTGATGCATATTCAATAGGGAAGGTTTTCCTTACTCTCTATTTATATTCTCCCCTTGCTAATGGTAGAGTGTCTTTTTCCTATAGATTGGTATATCATTGATCTCAACTTATCATATACGTCAATTTGTTACCATGGCCCCTTTTGTGGTTAGGTATCACATTTGTTATTTCTGGACTATCTAGTTATTTATTCTGGTCTTCACAAGTTATTTCAAATTTTTCCAAGTTGTGATCTACCTGTTAAGTCTGAGGATATTGTTGCAAGCTCCTATGCTACTGAAGGTTGCTTTATCTAGGTGAAAGGTCCCAAACTTTTTTGTTTGTTTGTTTTTCTCTGAACCTTCTCCAAATCTTTCCTGAAGTGTGGTGCCTAGAAATTAACACAATAGTCCAGCTGACTTGTCAGAGCAGAACAGAGTGGAAGAATTACTTCTTGTGACTTGCTTACAACAGTCTGCTAATAAATCCAAGAATTATGGTTTTTTTTCCAAGAATCACACTGTTGACTCATATTTAGCTTGTGGTCCACTATAATCTCTAGAAACCTTTCTACTGTACTCCTTCCTAGGCAGTCATTTCCCATTTTGTATGTATGGAACCGATTGTTCCTCCTTAAGTGGAGTACTTTGCATTTGTCCTTTTTGAATTTCATCATATTTACCTCAGACCCTCTCTCCAATTTGGATTATAATCCTACCCTCTGAAGCATCTGCAACCCTTCGATATTGTCCACAAACTTTATAAATGTACTATCTACACAATTATCTAAATCTTTGGTGAAGATATTGAACAAAACATGAAATCTTATAGGACAATATTACATACACATTTACTACAATTGTAACATCCAAAGAATTATATTGAAACAAATGAGACTATTTTTCAGGGTAACTACTCAACATGAATATGGGGAACAGAGTTAGCTCCATAATCATACAATTTTACCGGTGAGGTTAGATACTAGGAGTTTCTTATTCTCCTATTGATAATAAGGTAGTAAACATGAGAAAGGCTGTCAGAATCTGGCTTTATCCTGAAATTTCAGAGAGAAGAAAGTTTCCATCTTTTGGGGATAGGGGATCTGAACACAAGCTAGGAAGAAAATTGTTTTATGATTCTCACTTAAGAGTTCAATTATTATTTTGTTTTGGCATTGAGTTTTTAAATTGGCATAGAGAAACAGAACTAGCAGAATTGTGTTCGGGGGATAAGACAATATGCTGTGTTTATTGTGAATGCAGAATTCATTTACTGTCCCTAGATACTAAAATTATCTGCCACACACATTTCTATGAATGGGATATAACTATTAGTGTTAGTTGCTGCGCGCGTGCGTGCACATGCGCACCCACCCACCCCCTCTGTTACTCATGCTAGTCCACTGGCCAGGGGGTCTAGACGCAAGGACGGGAGTCAGATCAGCGTGCATCAATGCTCCCAGAAGATGACTGTGAAACCGAAAGACCCAATCCTAAAATTTTGCATTCATCTTTTTATGTTTTAGTTCATAGATCCTGTCATGTCCCACTGCCCCAGAGCACTGTACGACTAAGATGCAACTTTAATCTTTTTCTTAATGGGACTTTTGTCTCCCTTTCTCAAGTGGGGTCTTTTGCAGGACTCGCCCACATTGTTTGACAGAAGGAGTGGGCAATAATTTTTAATGAGGGGCCACTCCAAGATTTTGATAGGTGGTGAAGGACTGCACTTCTGTGGAGGGGGTGCAGCATCTGGGACAGCAGGTGGAGTGTACAAGGGAACTTGGGATAGAGGACTGGAGTGCAGGAGGGAGTTTGGGTGAAGGAGGGGTTATAATCTGGGGCAGAAGTTTGGGGTGCAGGGTCCAGGAGGGGGTAAGGGTACAGGAGAGGATTCTGGCCTAGGGGTGGGGTATAGAAGGGGGTGCAGGGTCTGCAAGGGAGTTGTGACCTGGAGGAGGTGGGAAGAGGGGATATAGAGGGTTTGGGTGGTGACCTGGGGCTGGTAGTTGGGGGCAGAGAGCAGGTGGGGTGCCAGAGGCAGGCTGTGGCTGGGAGGTGCTTATGTAGACAGCTCCCAGGCAGCAGCTCTGCAGGCTCCATGCCTATGTGCTGGGTGAGATGCTCCATGTGTCTCTGCTCCAGCACAGGGAGGGAGGAAGCTTCATTTGCTGCCCCTGCCTTCAGCAAAATTTGTCAGCTCCTATTTGCAGAAACTGGCCAATGGGAGTGGAAGGATTTTGTAAAGGAGCAGGGACAGTGCGTGAAGCTTTCTCCTTCCTGGCCAGCTCGCAGAGCAATTAGCAGCCTGCTTTTTAAAGTAGCTGCCCCTTCTCTGTAGTAAGTGTGCCAGCAAGGCAACCACAGGCCAGATCCAGTAGCTTGGTGGGCTGGATCTGGCCCGCCAACCACCTCTTGCCCACCCCTGTTCTTCGACCATTAAGGTGGTGCTGACAGCTGGTCACTGAGATGGGCTGGCATCTGGGACTAATACCATTACATGCACTCCCCCATTCACACTTTTAAATGAGATTACAGACACACACCCCAAGTTTAAACAGAGTTAAGGCAGTACACAGTTTAAAATGTGATTTTAATTACAATATGGAGTCATTTTAGTTACTATGCATTTACAGTTTAAAATGGAGTTTCAGTTACAACATGGGGTTACATAATGTCATATTGGTAGATATAATTCATTAAAAGGTTATTTTCCTTCTTTAGCTCTACAGGCCTACCTAAGTTTCGTCTGTTCCAGAGGTACCTTTGGAGAAACAGAGGCTTAAAAAAAAGCAGTAGATAAATGCCCAGGTCAGGATTTTACGTGCTTTAATTTGCTGTGTGCCCAAATTTAACCTCCTTGAATTGACTATATTTTCAGAGTGCTCAACAGACCTGTGTATATGACAGAAGTTCCATTTCAGAGAGGATTTAGAGATACTGAAATTGCTTCATTCCAAATTGGAATACAATTGAACAACACTACTGGCTGAGAATTCCCCAAGTTGTTGTGTTCAGGTTGATAAGTTCCATTTAGGTTTTGACTGTCTTGTATTATATCACACATATCAATGTTTACAAAGTCTAAAAAAATAAAGTCATTTCAAAATAAAAATCAGAACAGGATTGCTTTAAAGTTGTTGGAACTTTTTTCTCCACTTTTATTTCAAAACAAGATTTTGTGAAAATTAACCCAATTTTGATTGAGCCAAATATAGTTGTGTCATTTTTTTCAACCTTCGTATGATTCAAGAACTGACTAGATTGTAACCAAGAGGACAAACCCCAGATGGACATTTTTGAAGGACTGGAAACCTACTAGGGTCTCCATGTGGAAGACGGGTTGTCTAGGTAAGCTTAGCAAGCATACAGACTGTTTTGTCTTTACCATACTTTTATCCTAAAATCAATGTATGGAATTTTATGAAAGGGGCACTGGTAACCTTGTCGTAATGCCTGAGAGAAAGCAGAACCACATGTAGTGAACTAAGGTCCCTGCTGGGAAAGTCAAAGGGAATTGTAGGGAGACTGAAAAACTAAATCCCTGGTCTGGAGGAAGAGGAAAACAGATCCCCACTCAGAGAGAGGTGACAAATGGAGGTCTGAAACCTAAAGGGAAATCCCTGGGGAGACCAGAGAGAGGCACAAGCGAGCAGAGGTCCAGCTAACTGTGATACTGCCCTTTGAAAATCATGTACTTTACCGTGTCAAGTTGTACATAAAAGTCACTTCTGAAAACTGCGGCCCCCAATTTGGTAATGATCTCCCACATTTATTTCAGTTTCATGGTGTATTGCTTTATGCTGTTCAAAAGCTGACACATTTAACACCATTGCTAGCTACTGTTCATTTCCGTAGTAGTTTTTTGTTAATAAATTGATATTGTTTATAGACTGCACTGGGATCTTTCTACATTCCCAGTTTACTAACCCTGTAATACTGTATCTACCATATGAAAAATAAAATGCAAAATTTGCATTATCTTACTCATTTTCTAAAAGGGCTCATGAAATGTTAATGAGTAGCAAAAAAACACTAATCTGTATATTATCTACTCATGTCTGTGCTTTTTTTTTTTAAAAGATACGACAGATTTAAGAGCAATGATTAATTGATATTTAATAACTTGTGTGTTTATTGCCCAAAGGGTAGACAGAAAGAGAAGAAATAATATAATAAATAGCCTTTAATAAATATTGATCTATTCAATATTTAATATAATTTGGATATATTATCTAATCAAGGATATTTTGACTAACTGCTGTTATTTTTATTCTGTTGTAAGTTTCAAAAACAATCAAGAGATATTTTATATAATAGTTGAAAACACTTAGCTCTACATGTAATGTTTACTATTTTTTGTACCTGGAACATTAAGAGAAAGTGTTTTGTTTTAAAAATGTATTAATTTCAGTGGGCTTCAGTCAAATGATTTTGCCATTTTGTTTTCAGAATTAAACATCTAAGTATATTATAAAGCAATGAAAATAGAGACATCTGAATAACCATATTTTATTTCATTTCTTTTTTATGATCTCTCAGTTTATTATAACTAAAAATAAACCTTTTGTGAACATAGGAAATTATGCCAACTACAGACAGGCAACAAATACTGTTTTTCTTTTTTATCCTCCTGCACCAGGAGGTGCATTCAGCATCCACCAGTTATTTAAGTCTTGTACTGGTCTGTTCAGGTTTATGAGTGTCACACTGATAGACTTGACTTCTTTCTCTACTGCTCTGGGTTTTTTTTTTTTTTTTAATTTTTTTAAGGTCATAACCTTTTTTTCTTTCCAGGTGGTGTCCGAATACTTGACATAGAAGTTGTGTTCTTGGCACTCTTAAAGCATGTCCTAAACATGTCCATCATTGTAATCATAACCATATTTGATGCTTTATATTGGCTTAGTTTACTTCGAATGTCTAAAATAGCAAGAAACTCTTTCCAATAGACTTTGAAGATCTGCAGGCATTTATTTTGGAATGAGTTAATCTTATCAATTTCTATTGTAGGTTTCCTTTACTCTGCTTTATCAAGGAGAACAGGCATGATGACTGTGTTAAAGATTCATGTTTTTAGTCAATGCCAAACATGCCACCTTTTCCAAATCTTTTCAAGGTTTTCAAAGTTGTTTGCTTCTTTTGATATTTATTGTTTGGCATCTAGAATATAGTTACATGTAATTCCACTACTGTAATTACATCAAAACCTCCTACAAATCAGTGCTAGACATTCAGTTCCTCTTTTGGCCCCTACGCACTACTTCCAAAGAGAAAAGAGGCTTTCACCAAGGTACAAACTGGTCACATTTCTCTCCCAGTTTACCCACATCCTGAAAATAGAACACAGCTTTGCTGAACCGGAGGGGAACTTCCCCTCAAAGAAAACTTCATTGTGCCAACACAATGTTGGCTTTGAGTCTACAAAACAGTGAGCAACCTCCACCTCTGAAGTTAGCAGGGAGGAGGAAATACAGTATTTTATAGGATTAGGCTCTATGTCTCCACGCTAACTTCTCCTTTCAAGGTGCTTTGTCCCAAATGCGCCCTCCAAAAATGAACCTAATACATCTCCTTCATATTCTCTGTTCATTTTTCACACTTAAAACAACACACATTAGGCCTTTAGGAGGAATGAAAAAGCAGGAATTCATGCACAGGAAGTCAATTCAGCATTAACAGTCTCAACAAGAATTCTGCGCAAGCATCAGACCATAGTCAAGAACCCCTGGGCCCAGTTGACTCTTGTAATGGACCTTAGGGTTGGTGGCCAGCCTGCAGAAGAGCAACAATGAGACAGCTCTATCGTGCAATAGGGAGAGGACTAGTACTAGAAAAACCACAGGATAAGTGTAACTGTCCCTGCTAGCAGTCCTCTCCCTTGTGAAAAACAATTGCATTCCTGGCACATCCTATTGCCCTGGCACAACCAAGTCTGTAACTTGCTTTAAGTTATGATAAGAGGAAATTGCATATGAAATTTGGTGGTCCTAACTCTTACCGTTTAGGAAGAGTCTTGAACAAACAGATGGATGGACAGACAGACTTGCTCACAGACAAACTTTTTCAAATATATAGTAAATAAACATAAAAGATTGAGCCCAGCCAAGTATTAGAGTGAACAATATTTAGAGGACTTAGGTGACAGGTCAGACAAGCTAAAATATAAGGAAACTGTAGGCTGAAACCTGCAAGATCTAACTTGGTTATTTCAGATCTTAGATACCAAAAATGGTTGACCTGCAAATGATTTAATGCCCTAAAATTCTGTGAAAAGATGCAGAAATGGGTAATACTACAGAAGCAGATTGGGAAAGTTAAATTTAATTGTAAAAGCTACTGTCTGTCTCTCTATTAAAAAATTATTTTTCCTGTGGGAGGACAGAGTGATGTCATCACTTCACTGCATCCTGCAGCCTTCCTTTGCCCTCAGCCACCTTGCCTCTTCCCTCCTTCCCTGGTGCTGTGGGTTGGGAGCCATGCGCCCTTCCCCCTTGCGAGGAGGAGGGGCCAGGAGCCACGTGCCCTCCCCCCCTCCCAGGGAGGGGGACTGGGAGCCATGCGCCCTCCCCCCTCCCTGGGGGGGGCCGGAGCTGTGAGGCCTCCCCCCCTCACGGGGGGCAGGAGCCATGCACTGTCCCTGCACGCCCAGCCCCCTCACTCACCACCCTGCCAAGACACTGCACCCCCAACCCCCTCACTCACTCCTTCCACCGAGAACCCGCAACCCCAGCCTCACTGCCCTCTGCCCCCTGGCCAGACACTTACCCCCAGCCTGCTCCTTCACCCTCCCTTGCTCTTGCACCCTCCCCCCATGCCAGATAATGACGGCATGTATAAGCAAAGAGAATAGATATAGACAGAATCACTGTATAAAAAGGGGTACCTAGAACAGGCCAATTGAGCTTCCTATGGGAGACTCCAGCAGAAACTTCTCTTACATTGACAACCAATCCATGTGAGGGCCAACAGACTATTGCCACCCTGGAGGATGTAGCACATAGGGGATGGGTGGGTGCGTGGGTGAGTGGGTGAGTGCGCGCGCGTGTGTCTCTCTCTACTTGATTTTACTGGCAATTTAAATAAAACTACTACAAGATAGATGGTTTTGTGATTGTATGTGATATTTGCTTACAATTTCTTGTGTTCCCAGGGGCTCTAGAGCTAGAACTAACAGACACAACTCTGTTGAACTTATTAAGACTATAGCCGCCAGAGCAGAACCCAGGGAAGTATGATTAACTATAAACAGAATACAAGGTCACATTCCTAATAAGGTGCCCTACAGGAAGGCTTCATACTCTGAGGCATAAGACCAGATAGGAGACATCCAGGTCAGGAAAGACTAGAGAGAGGTCGATTCCATAACTGTAAGGGAAAGGGAATAAAAAGGAGATAGATGCTTGCAGGGAGCAGGGACTAGCTATTGGGAAGGGCTGGGAAGTCCTGGAGAGGAGAGCTAAGACCCTTGCAGGGCTGTGAGACTGCTTTGGGATGCACAGGTATGTTTTGGACCTTTGGTTAATAATGAAAAACCCTGAAAAAGGAATTGGAGCTGTGCTGGCAGAGTGTGATTTCTCCTTCCCTGGCTGGTGTTTTCTAACTTGTTTCAAGCCTATTTCCTGATCTCTAACAGAATCAAATATCATCCAAACAACCTGCAACCAGCTTTCTCCTTAATGGCTTGCTGCATGCACATACAGACTCTTCACTATTACAGTGAAACCAGAATTGATTGTTAACTCTATTGGCTTCATCTTTAGTACTTTCCATTAACTAGCAACTGAATTGCTGGTGATAACCAAGTTTAATCAATTATTCAGTCAGTGCCACCCTTCATAATTAATGGTAAAGATCAGGCACATGCAAAGCAGAATCAGGAATACAATTTAGACTGACTGACCTTAGCATGCTTTTTGTGTACAATAAGTATTTTAGTGACCTTTTTGAAGCAAATTGTATGAAAAGTGTTAGGTATTATTATTATTGCAAGAGCTACTAACAATGACAGATGCTGTTTCAGGAGATGTATTAGCAACAACACAACTCTTTCAACTTTTTTTCCTCCACAATATTGCTGTGTATAGTTTTTACTATGCAAAGACATATATCAATAAGTGCTGGCAACCTATTCCTTACGATAAAACTTTATTTAAAATGTTATGAAAAGTAAATACAACATAAGACAATGTTTGAGAAATGAGCTGGAGTTGGAATATCAATTACCTGCTGCTTCCCTTAAAAAACTACATCTTAGCAAAGAAAGATGAGAGGATTTAAATAATAATAAAAAATTCTTAACTATGCTGAGGATTATAGATTTTTCCCTCCCTCCACAGACCCAAACCCTAGAAAGCAGCATTTGGTAAGCAGGCGAGTTAGAGCAGGAAAAAACCCACAGGTAAATGTATGCGTTATTTCATTGCATATTTTCCAGCGGGTCAGCAATTATCTATTCTTGTTTCCCCCCAAGTTTATGCCCCCTTTTTCTAACTATGCAACAGTGTCATTCACTAATCCTCCTTCACTGCCTCCTCCACTGATCTCTGTAAGTTAGAGGGACAGATGTATCATCTGGGAAGTTTTCCAAATTCATTAACTCCTTGGCGCCAGTGATTTCAATGTGCCCACTGCCAGCACCGGCTGTTATGCCTATAAAAACCTAACTCCTAGAGGGGAAGATTAAGAAATGAGGCACTCGACAGTGGCTGCAGGTTTCTTCATTCATGATGAACAACTAAAAGAGCCAGAGTAACTGCCAATGCTTTTCAGTCCCTAATACACTCAAGGGTTTTCCCAAACATCTTCAGACCATTGTCCTGAACACACACGAACACATAAATGTACACATACTAGCTGGGGGACTAAACATAGCCGTAAGGGGCAGATAGGAAAGACTAGGTGAAGAGAGTACAGACTAGAAGATCTGAATTTGTACATTTGTAATTAGGTAGCCTATGGTTTACAATGACCTGAGCAGTTTCTTCTCACTAATGGCTGATACAGGCTCTCAAGCTACTCCCTTTGCTTTATGCAGTCCACCTGCTATAATCAGTCCCCATATCTCATCACTATTACTACTTAAAGAGCCCTTAGAAAGCCTTATAAATTCATGGAAACTGCCTGAGCCTTTTGCAGAATTCAACCATTTTCTTTAGGTCAGAGGATTTTCATGTAGAAACTGAAGGTTTTACCAGCCAAATTTTACCGTTTGAGCATTTCGCTTTATACTTATATGCAAAAATCAGTCAACAGTTCAACGAGCCTTGATTTAGAGATTAATGTAACATCTAAATCCAAGATTCTACCTGGTAAATTCACCTTATTGACTGCTCCCAACATGAAGCTTAGCTTTGGAAGGTGCACATCCACAGTACCAACTGAAGCAAATGGTAGCTGGAAGAAGAGATCAGTATTTCTAAATGTCAGACCATTTTTTCTGGATACAGCTAATGTAGGCTCAGTTCTATTTCCCATTTTACCATCACTGCTCACTTAGAACCTGGGGAAAACATTAGGTACTATTTCTTAACCTTACTCACTCACAGCATCACAGCTAGAAGCAGAGACTGAGTGGCCTGGAGTATCGTAAGAGCTGGTTTAAATACTTATGTTTTCTGTTCTCACTTGCATCCCATTACATCCCCAATCCAGTGAGACTGGACTGGAGGTAAATCATTTTAGAATGTAGCTGTGTTGTGGATGTGTGTATTTCTGTATACGTACACGCAATGTCAGCAATATCATCTATATTTATATGATTTAATATAGTTCCAACCGATTGCCTCAGATGCACACACAAAAACAGATCAGCTTATGACCTATATTGAAGTTTGCAAGTCTGTCATGGAGGTCACAGAAATCACGGATTCCGTGACTTTGACACCTCCCCGTTACTTCTGCAGCAGCCAGTCCCTGGGTCAATCACACTAGCCACTGCTGGGGCAGTTTGAGTGTGGGAGGGAGCTCAGGACCAGGGCACGGGGTTGGGATATGGGGTCACGCTTACCTCAAGGGCAGCCAATGGGAGCTGCATAAGAAGAGCTTGTGGTGTGGGCAGTGTGCAGAGGAGCCTCCCAGCCTTCCTTCCCCTAGTAGCTGCAGGGAGCTGTGGGAAGTCTGCCAGTCTTGCAACCCTCCCATCCCCAGCACCAGTGGGGATGCACCACCACCCGCCTGCACCCCAAAACACCAGTGGGGTCCCTAGCCACACATCCCCAGCATCCATGGTGCCCCTTGAGCACCTGTGGCCCCTCCAGCCCAAATTTTAGTTAGGGATATATAGTACAAGTCATGGACTGATCCAGGGCTATGAGTTTTTGTTTACTGCCCATGACCTGTCCTTGACTTTTACTAAAAATAGCCATGACTAAAACACAGCCTTAAAAATATTAAACAAATTGAGCTTCTAAATGCTAATTCACAGCATGAGACACATTTTCTCTGGCAAGTTACAGGGCATAAACTATTAATTTCTGCAGAAGTTAAAAATTTTATTTACAAATAAATGTTTCTAGTTCTGATAGCTGCTATTCAGAACCTCATGGGCCTGATAAGAACTGATAAGAATCAAGCAGCTACTTGATAAAGCTAGGGGTAGCAGCAGATAGTGGGCCTGGAGATAGATATAGGGAAGGAAGACCACGAAATTGAGGTTCTCTCTCTCTCCCCCCTCCCTGTCTCTATCAGTCAATAGGTTCTGGTGGGGTATGTATGGGTGTGGCATAATAGTGCAGACTTCCCCAAAGCCTGCATAACACTTAGGAAACTTTGAAGACAGATCAGAAAGCCCCTTGTGTCTTTCACTTTGTAGAGGTAGATGGACTACTACATCCCCAAGACAGTTTTGATGAACAGCTCTCTCTGAAAAGTCTCAGAGGGGCAGCCGTGTCAGTCTGTATCTGCCAAAACAACAAGTAGTCCAGGGTCACCTTAGAGACTAACAGATTTATGGGGACATAAGCTTTCATGGGTAAAACCCACTTCATCAGATATATTGGAGTGGAGTTCCACAGTTCCCTTTGAGAAATCTCTGACCTCTCCACATCAAAGCAGACTGAGCGGGAGGTCAGACTGGGTTCTCATTTATGCCAGTGCAAAATCCAAATCAGAATGGCAAAATTTTACAACCACATGGCACAACTTGTTGTTATAAACAGCAACAACGAGGTGCAAGAGAAATAAGGGAAAAATCAGAGACGTAGTGTTTAAGAATTCTCCTGCTCTCAAGCCTGAAAATGATAGATGAGCACCTGGAGCAGAAAGCTCTGACTCAAAGCAGAACTCTGCAGAGGGGACATGAAATGTGGCAGGTTAGGAACAAGTGCAGGTAGGCGTAAGAAAAAGGGCCATGATTTTCATCTGGAACGTGCAACCAGTGAACAACCTACAATCACTCATGCTGACATTGCACCATTCCCATGTTGGATATTTCAGCCTGCAACAGATTGAGACCTCTGCATGTGTGCTTCTTCTTAGTCCCCTGTAATGTGACAGCCAATACATTCAGTCTCAAAAGAGAGGTGCTCATTTTAAATACAGGCAGGCCTTATATGAAGCAGAAGTAATAATTACAGCTATTAAAATCTGAATGATGTTTTTAATATCCTTTTGATATTTTCCCCCATCCCAATTAGACTGGTTTCACTGAATTACATACAGAACAGCAATTAGTAATGCCTAGCAATAGGAAGAAATTCTGGCAACATAAAACTATGGTAGCAAAGTTTATGTAACAGAAAGATAAAAGAAAAACCATGCATAGGACTGGGGCTACATCTGAACAACTTATGAATTGTGATTAATATTGGGAAATTTTATTATGAGATGCTGCAGTATTATGAGTCCTTACACACGTGTGAATCCACCATCACTCACATGGCCTGTAGAAGGTACGCATCAGACAGATACCATAGTAAGTGCTTAGGGCATAAAGACCCTATTCAGGAGCAAACATCTGGAAAAGTGGGTGAACCGCCTCCTTAGAAAACCACTTTAGCTGCTCCTTGGAAGGGAACAGTGCAAATAGGAGCAGTGGAAACTTACCAGGAGTGAACAAAGGAGACCAGTTGAGCAGAAGGGGTTTAAATGAAGGTCCATAAAAGGCTATTAGCCAGGGGATAAAATGGTGTCCTTGGCCTCTGTTTGTCAGAGGCTGGAGAGGGATGGCAGCAGACAAATCGCTTGATCATTGTCTTCGGTCCACCCTCTCTGGGGCACCTGGTGCTGGCCACTGTCGGCAGACAGGATACTGGGCTAGATGGACCTTTGGTCTGACCCAGTACGGCCATTCTTATGTTCCTATGTAAAAAACACAGGAATATAGGGAACTAAACAGGAAGAGGAAGCCTAAGGCAGGAGACAGCAAGGCCTGCACTGCTGCTTTTTCTACTCCTTGAGCACGTGTCAGCTATAAAGTTGGATTAGCAGTACTGTAGAGGAGTCCCTGAGCAGTGTAACCTTGTTGTACTGGATTCAACACTCATTACCAGTCCCCCAGAATAGGGATATATCTGGAGAAACGGGGCACTGTCCCAGTAATCTCTGGGTATCAGAACAGCCCCCTTGCAAATATATGCAAATTGGAAAAGACCTGAAGGCTCTCTACATAAGAGACTAATCTGTAGAGGGAAGAACGTTTTGTACTGTTGGCAGGAAAAGTTATAGGTGTGAAAGTGTTAAAACAATTCTCTCTCATGATGGAAGTGATTGCCTGTTCCCTTCCATGGTGGAAGATCACCCAGCCAAGCAACCCAGGAGTGTCATTACGAAGGCAGGTTGATGGATCTCCTTGTAGCCTATCTTCAGTCTCTGGCTATGAGGATAATCAGTGAGGACCTCTAGCCATGCACTCAGAGAAGAAGTTGCTATTTACTCAAAGCAAATGATACAACAGATTTTGTTACCTGAAAGTTCTTATCTAAAACCAGTTTGAGGCATAAGAACTAATAAGTTCCTAGCCTGTCCCCCACTGAGCCAGCGAAAAAATTAAGTGTTCGTGTAAAAGTACAGGCAATTTGGTAGAGGGAAATGATTGCTCCATCAGTCCTGATTTTTGTATAAGTTTATAATAACTGGCATCTGGAATACCTAGTTTGAGTTTCCCTTGCTAAATGAAGAAACATTAGAATATGATAAAGGTACTGTTTTTGTTTCCTAGCTTCTTTCAATTCTTTCCTGGTCTCTAGCAGAAACAAACACCACCAACTTACAATCTGCTTACTCATTAACAGTTTATTGCATCCATGTAGGAAGACAAGTTTTTTTGTATAACAAACGTTTCAGACTTCATAGTCAGTACCCTTAGTATTAGGACAAGTAAAGGATCATCTCATCCATATTCTTTCTTAAGAACTAATGAAAGTTAGCATTTGTTCTCTCAAGCCTCCAATCTACGATAAAATGTAACATTACCCCCTATCTATAGATTCTCACAGTACAGCAGTACAGTATTGCTTTGTTCCTGTTGCTTAAGCCTGGAGTATGCACAGTTTTTGCATTAGTATAACTGTGTGGGTTAGGTGTTTGATTCCTTTATATCAGTGTAGTTGCACAGTAAAGCCTGCCTGGGGAAGATGTTCAGGTGGAGCTGGAGAGGGATATGGATTTCCTGAAGGAACAAAGGGAGGACCAAACCCTGAGATGAGCTTAGGAGTGGGCCAGGGTCCACAACCCAGAAAAAACGAATGAGTTGAGGTGACCACAAGAGCCATGCTTTGAGATCTGGAAAGACAGTCTATACTGGGTGGTAGCAGACCCTCAAGCATAAGAGATCACCAGATGTTGGTCTTCCAGAGGCTATGCCAAAGCCTCCTACATTTAGCGCACACGACTCCCTGAGCAAGACACTTAGGTAGGGAAAAGATGCTCCAATGAATGGCATATTGGTTCTTTTGGCCAGGCATACACCAACAAGTAAGGGACTATTGTGCTTTTTACCCTGAATGCCAACAAGCCCTCCCTCCTTGTTCCTCTACCAGTTGTAGGTGTACCGTTCAAGTGGATTGGGATGGACCTGATAAGACTTCTAGAGAAGAGTAAGACAGGGAACCGGTTCATCCCGGTGATTGCTTTGTACAACAGCAAGACCCTTTCTGAGAAGATGCTGCAGTTTCCCCATTCACCCATTCAACCTGATCTTCTGACCCTGACTATTGAAAGTAAAACACAGATCACAAACTTGCTACCAAGCAGCTTTACCCTTTTGCTCACTGGTGCTCTTATGGTGCCTCTCTGTCTTACATCTATACAGACAGGTGTTTTGGAAAATGAGACATTAAAATAGAAACAGGAAAGCTTTTTTAGCCCATTTTACTAATTAATATGTCAAAGCTCATAAAGAAGAACTCATCAGCTTTTCTCCAGTAGTGCATCATCTTAAAGAGCTGTGTCAGCAAGGACCTCAGCAGACAGTCAATACATATTAAAAGAGTTCCAGAGTAAATCAAAATACGAAAGCAAACTGAGGATAAAAGGAAAATAAAGTAGTACATGATTTTTTCTACATCAACAGGATCTTGTAAATAATACCTTCCTCCTCCTCCTCCTCCCATTATTGTTCTTCTAGTGAAGGAAAATGAAAAAATATTTAAGGAAGAGCTTGTACAAAACTGAACTAATACCTCTGGATTTTGACCTCTTGGCTATTTTGGGTCTCTCACATTTTTAAAGGGGAACTGTTTGTGTGTGTCTTTCTTTCAAGTTTGTTATCACTGAGATCCAGAGAATTAAAAAGTTTATTTTGATAAGTGCAAAGGAAGATTGAGATGGCCCTTCCTGAAGGAATTTTGAGGACGCCGTAATGCACACATACTGCGGATACAGGCTCTTCCTAGGGAGGACTAAGAGGGACATAATACCATGCTAATTCTTCTATTTCCATTGCGAAGAGCAGAAGTTTCTGTGAAAATTTCTGCAATTCTAAGAACATGGATTTTGCAGTGGACTCATTTTTAGACAGGCCATGTGCACAATGCCACAATAACCAGAATGTACAGTCATACTCTTCTTGTTTATATATATATGGAGATATACTTATCTCAGGGTGTGTCTAGACTACACCTCTCTGTCAACAGAGAGATGTAGATTAGGCACATTGAAGTTGCTCATGAAGCAGGGATTTAAATATCCCGTGCTTCATTAGCATAAACATGGCCGCCGCTTTTTTCGAAACGGAGTTTTTTGGAAAAACGGCAGTCTAGACGCGGATCTGTCGAAAATAAACCCTTTTTCGACAGATCCTGTAAACCTCATTTTTTGAGGAATACAGGATCTGTTGAAAAAGGGATTATTTTCGACAGATCCGCGTCTAGACTGCCGTTTTTTCGAAAAAACTCTGTCGAAAAAAGCGGCGGACATGTTTATGCTAATGAAGCGCGGGATATTTAAATCCCTGCTTCATTAGCAATTTCGATGTGCTAGATTTGCATCCCTCTGTCGAGAGAGGGATGCAGTCTAGACGTAGCCACGTAGAACTGGAAGGGACCTTGAGAAGTCATCGAGTCCAGTCTGCTGCCCTCACAGCAGGACCCGGTACCATCCCTGGTGGATTTGCCCCAGATCCCTAAATGGCCCCCTCAAGGATTGAAGTCACAAGCCTGGGTTTAGCAGGGTAACACTCAAACCACTGAGCTATCCCTCCCCCCCATGTTTGTGGTATATATGAGTGAATATAAGCCCCTGCAGGGATATCAGCCAGTAGGAGCACCTCAGTCCTAGGGAAATCCAGGGATGTTTCTAAAAACACATACTTTCATTAGGGAACCAAAAAAAAAAAAAAAAAAAAAAGACTACTCTTTGTGGGTGAAATATATCAGGAAATAGAAATATGGGACCACTACAGTAGATACTACACATGCTTCTAATGCCTTGTCTTGGGACATTGCTCAGAAAACTTTTGCCTAGGCAGAGGTAGACCAAAGGAAACCAAAATGTGCCCAGGAACTAGTAATATTACTTCTGCCCAGTAACTAGTAAATATGCTCCATGTTGTACGTAACTAGACCAAAGGGTGAGACTCAATGATGGAAACATTTTCCGTCCACTAGATACTAGAAGGATTTTTCCTTCATAGTTATTGAACCACACATCTCATAGAACTAGTCATGCTGAAGGAGAGAAGGGATAATTGCACTGATTGCAAGTATGTGATAATTAATTCACTAGAGAAATATGTTTAATTTCCTGAAGTCTAGGATGAGGTGGAATTTCTCCTTTTTGTAATGAGAAAACAACAGGCTATTTTACTCCCAGTAGCTGAAAATGGTTACAGTTTCTTAACAGTTTCTCATAAAAGGGAAACCTAAGAAAGGTATGTGATGGAAACCCTGGTTTCAGGTTCAATAGTCTTTAGTGACAGAATATGTCAGGCAAACAGGAACAGTATGAAAATAACTCCGTATTCTTGGGAAAATTTCAAATATGATTATTTGCATGGAACAGTGCAGGGAGGGATGTAAGAAGCTGAAAAGAGGAATCTGCTTTTCATATTTTTTTTCTTTTGTTTGGTCTTTTTTTTTTTTTTTTTTTTTTAGAGCTTTGGTTTAGGCAATACTAAATGCTGATGTTCATGGGAAAAGTGCTTTTCAATCCTCTGCTGACAGAGTTGTTTCCATGTTGAGGTCAGGTAAACCCAAATGATAGCAAGTAACTATTTCCCATTTGAAAACTTATACCTGTTGTGAGCAAGACACGAGAAGTCATTCTTCCACTCTACTCTGCACTGAGTAGGCCTCAATCGGAGTATTGTGTCCAGTTCGGCGCACCACATTTCAAGAAAGATGTGGAGAAATTGGAGAAGATACAGAGAACAACAACAAGAATGATTAAAGGTCTTGAGAACATGACCTATAAAGGAAGACAAAGAACTGGGCTTGTTTAGTTTAGAAAAGAGAAGACTGAGAGGGGACATGATAGCAGTTTTCAGGTTCAGGTATCTAAAAGGGTGTCACAAGGAGGAGGGAGAAAAATTGTTCACCTTGGCCTTTGAGGATAGAACAAGAAGCAATGGGCTTAAACTGCAGCAAGGGAAGTTTAGGTTGGACATTAGAAAAATCTTCCTAACTGTCAGGGTGGTTAAACGCAGGAATAAATTGCCTAGGGAGGCTGTGGAATCTCCATCACTGGAAATATTTAAGAGCAGGTTAGACATCCATCAGGGTGGTCTAAATGGTACTGAGTCCTGCCGTGAGGGCAGGGGACTGGACTCGATGACCTCTCAAGGTCCCTTCCAGTTCTAGTTTTCTATGATTCTATGACCTTCAAGTCAGTGGCACTGTTACGGATACTTGCATGGCTTCACAATATGCCAACATTTTTATGGATGATCTAGAACAACTTTTCCTCAGCTCCTGATCCCTGGTACTTCTCCTCTACTTACATTACATTGATGACGTCTTCTTCATATGGACCCACGAGAAGGAGACCCTTGAAGAACTCCACAGGGATTTCAACAGTTTCTACCCCACTATCAACCTTAGCACGGACCAGTCCACACAAGAGATCCACTTCCTGGACACTACGGTACAAATAAATGTTGGTCACATAAGCACCACCCCATACTGGAAATCTACTGACTGCTGTTATTACCTACATGCCTCTAGTTTCCATCCAGGAAACAAAACACAATTTGGGGTACGTCTAGACTATATCCCTCTTTCAGCAGAGGGATGTAAATGAGGCACTTTGAAAGTGCAAATGAAGCAGGGATTTAAATATCCCGCACTTCATTTGCATAATCGTGTCATGGCGCTCTTTCGAACAAGCGCCATTTCGAAAGTAAAAACGTGGTCTAGATGCAGTTCTGTTGAAAATGGCAGGCTTTTTTGAAAGATCCCGTACTCCTCAAAAAATGAGTACAGGATCTTTCAAAAAAGCCTGTCCTTTTCAACAGAACTGCGTCTAGACCGCGGTTTTACTTTTGAAATGGCGCTTTTTCGAAAGAGCGCCATGACGCAATTGTGCAAATGACGCATGGAATATTTAAATCCCCGCTTCATTTGCAATTTCGACATGTCTAATTTACATCCCTCTGTCGAAAGAGGGATGTAGTCTAGACAAAGCCTTGTTGTCTACAGCCAAGTCCTAAGATACAATCAGATCTGCTCCAATCCCACAGACAAACACCTACAAAATCTTTATCAAGCATTCTTAAAACTTAAATACCCACCTGGGGAAATAAGGAAACAGACTGACAGAGCCCGACAAGTACTCAGAAGTCACCTACTTCAAGATAGGCCCAACAAGGAAGTAACAGAACACTACTGGTCCTCACCTACAGCCCCCAGCTAAACCCCTCCAGCATATCATTGACAATCTATAACCCAACCTGGAAAGCGAACTCTCACTCTCACAGGCCTTGAGAGACAAGCCAATCCTCGCCTACAAAGCCCTCCAACCTTAAGCAAATACCAGCAGCCCTACACCACATCATAGATAGGCTCACCCAGGAACCTACTTTTACAACAAACCCTGTTGTCAACTCTGTCCACACATCTATACAAGCAACACCGTAACAAGACCTAACCACATAAGCCACAAAATGTGATATATGATGTGATATATGCCAGCAATGCTCCTCTGTTCAGTTTGGCCAATATCCATGGCAGTCTCTATGATAAATGGACACAAATCAGACATTGGGAATGGTAACACATATAAACTAGTACAGGGAAAATTTAACGTCCCTGGAGATTCAATCATGGATTTAAAAGTAGCCATTCTTCTACAAAGGAATTTTATTACACAATTACAGAGGGAGACTGCTGAACTGGAATTCATTTTCTAGTTTGACACTATCAACTTCGGCTTGAATAAAGATATTAACTGGTTAATAAGCTACAAAGGCAATTTCCCCCACCTTTGATATTTGCATTTACATATCAAAAGGTATGAATGGAACACATCCAGCCTGACTCAATTAGCATCATTAACACTGGTCCTACATTTGACAAGTAACTTCTTTGAATGTTATATGTGCTCTGGATCTGTAATATCCACTCCAATTCATCTGATGAAGTGGGTTTTACCCACAAAGCTCTTGATATCTTTGTTAGTCTCTAAGGTGCCATGGGACTGCTCATTGTTTTAAAGGATAGCAGTTGTTTTAGTCAGCCAATAATTGGCCAAAATGGCTCTAATCCCCTTCCCTCAAAACAAAAACCAATAAAAGACTGGGGATTGCTGCATCTTTCATTAGGTCATCTATAGAGAATTTGGAGAAGATTGTGTAAAGAAAATTGGAAGTGTTGCTTAGGAACTTGATAATTCTAGAGTATTAGCACCTTTTAACAACTGACTGCCAACAAATTATGACCTCAACAGACTCTGTTCCAGTGTTTATTGATAGGAAGACCCTCTATTTACCCTTGGTAAACTAAATGATATTGGAATATTAAGAACCTTCTCCTGACTGGGGGAATGGGGCCCTCCCAAAAACCTTTCCATCTGCTGACTCATATTTAGAAGGTTTTTCATACCCAAAGGAGAGGCAGGGGTAACAAAATGTTCCTTCCCATCTGCAGGAATGGGACATATGAGTTGATTCTCAAGTTTCAGAGAAAGAATATTTGTGATACACAGACTAGAGAAGGAAGAAGAATTTAAAGGGAGATCTTTTACCCTAAACTAAGGAAAGGATCTTCAAGTATGAAATTCCTAAATCAGAGAGCTGTATAGTAACAAAGCTACAGCAGACATACAAAACTGTATAGGGCAGGTACACCATAAACTGGTCTTTAAATGATCTTAACTGGTCTTTAAATCCAGTTTTTTTAGACAAAAGTGTATGCAAGGAAAGCTGTGCAGTAACTCTGAGCACTGAATCAAGACCAGAAATCAACGGATGTCTGAGAGAGAAAGGCATGTCATGAGAAAAACAGAAGAATTAAATAGAGAGGGTAACCATCAGAGAGCAAAGTTGGAGGTCCCCATACATTTGAGAAGATATGAAACTCAGATATTCTGTTGGAATAGTTCTGACACATTTCTTGCGCCAGATCATATAGAGACAGTAAGTGACAAAATGAGGCTCACAACTTCATAAGTACCTCATAATCAGAGCAAATGCTGGTGTGTGATCGACATTTCATAAAAAGCATTTTCCCCAGAGCCTTGAATTTTCATTTACTATTTTTCTCAGGGTTAGATGCTGAAAGAATTTTATGCAGCAAATACATTTATGCAGTGGGGGTTGTGGGCATGAAATAAAGAAATTCTCTCTCTCTCTCTCTCTCTCTCTCACACTACTACTCACACACACACACACACACACACACAGAATTTCTTTATTTCATACACCCACACCCGCCTCCCACTGCTCTAATGGCCAAAAAAGTGATTAGATATACACTTGTACTGGGAAAACAACAACCTTATGACAAGTTACACTTTGTTGAATTAAATAGAAAAGTGAACTTGTCTGAGATCTAACAAACTGATGAAAAATACAGCATCAAAATACGTAATAAGGAACAGCACTGAATTTCATGTTTACCTACCACAGGTAAAAGTTCATCACTAAATAATCTGAGTTAACCTTGAGAGGCCTTCTAGTCCAATTGCTTGCACTCAGGCCAGGATTAAGTCTTATGTAGGCCATCTCTAATAACTGTTTGTTTACCCTGCCCTTATATGGTTTTTCATGGACTGAGGATGCATAGCCTCCCTAGGCTGTATTCCAGTGCTTAACCACCCTCACAGGATGTTTTTCCTAAAGTGAAACCTAAACTTCCCTTGCTGCAATATAAGCCCATAGCTTCCTGTTCTATCCTCAGAAGTTAAAGAGAACACATTTTCATACTCCTCCTTGTAACAAACCATTATGTACTTAAAAACGGTGATCTGATCTCCCCCCCCCCCCCCGCTTCCCAGTCTTCTCCAGACTAAACAAACCCCATGTTTTCAATCTCCCTCATAGGTCATATTTTCTAGACCTTTAACTATTTGTTTTGCTCTTCTCGGACCTTCTCCAATTTCTCAACATCTTTCCTGAAATGTGGTGTCCACGCAACTTTATAAGCATACTCTCTATGCCATTATCTAAATCATTAATGAAGATATTGAACAGAACTGGTTCCAAAACTGATCCCTTTGGAAAAAACGGTTACTTACCTTTTGTAACTGTTGTTCTTCAAGATGTGTTGCTCATATCCATTCCATGTAGGTGTGCACATGATGTCAGAGAGCTTTACCTTAGCAGTACCTATCAGGCCAGACAGGGAGCCCCCCGGAGTGGCACCGCTACAGCGGTGCATATATACCCCTGCTAGCCCTCCAACCCCCCAGTTCCTTCTTGCCAGAATACTCCAACACAGGGTAGGTGGGTGGGATGTGGAATTGACATAAGCAGGTTACATAAGTAACCATTTTTGCTTTAAGTGCTTGCTCTCTTCCATTCTACGTAGGCCAAACCCAAGGAGACGGGGTCGGAGACTACAGAGAGATGAACTGCAACACTGTCCTGCCCACTGCTGCGTCATCTCTGGACTGCTGCGCTATGGCGTAGTAGCTCACAAAAGTATGCACTGATGACCAGGTGGCTGCCCCGCAGATCTCTACAATGGGCACCTGGGCCACGAAGGTGGCAGAAGCAGCTTGCGCCCTGGTTGAACGGGCTGTGATAGATGTAACTGGCACATGTGTCAGCTTGTAACACGCCTTAATACAGGAATTGATCCAAGATGACACCGGCAGGCCCTTCATCCTGTCAGCTATGGTCACAAATAACTGGGGGGACATACAAAAAGGTTTTGTCCTATCCAAATAAAAGGCTACAGCTCACCTAACGTCTAAGGTGTGTAAAGCCTGCTCTGTCCCACAACCACGAGATTTCAGATAAAAATGGGAAATATGGAAATTAGACACCACTTTGGGTAAAAATGCAGGATGGGCGTGAAATCTAACCTTGAAAAAGACCATATACAGAGGGTTCACCGTTAACACCCACAGCTCCAAGACCTGCCTGGCAGAGTTAATGGCCATGAGGAAGAACACCTTCCAGGACAGGTGCAAAAGGGAGCACGTTGCCAACGGTTTCGGGGGGGGGGGGCATGAGCCTAGCCAGCACTAGATTAAGGTCCCAGGGGGGCAGGGGCTTACACACCTGAGGGTGTACCTTTCTAGCCCCTTAAGGAAGCGATGCACCATAGGTTCTGCAAAAACAGACTCATCCCATTACCCCGAGTGGAAAGCCGAGATGGCCACCAGGTGCACCCTAACAGAGGAGGGGGCAAGGTCCTGGGTTCTAAGGTCCAGGAGGTAATCCAAAATAGCCTGAACCGGGGCCTCCATAGGAGGAAATCCCTTTCTCTCCTACCAAAGGATGAAGCGCTTCCACTTTGCCAGGTAAGAGGCCCTTGTAGAACGTTAATGACTCCCCAAAAGGATTGCCTGAACTTGTTCTGAGCACTGCCTCTCTATGGTGGTCAGCTTCCATGCCATGAGGTGTAGGGATTGGAGGTTTGGATGGCAAACCTGCCGAAGTCCTGAGAGATCAGGTCTGGGTACAGCGGCCGCTCCACCAAGAGTTTGAAGAGGGTTGGGAACCAATACTGGCAGAATGCTTGAAAATCCCTGAACCTGAGGATCACCCTGTGAATCAGAGGGAATGCAGGAATGGCATACAGCAGGAGCCAGGGAACCAAGAAAGCATCCCCCAGAGACCCTGGGCTTCAGCTGAAGAGAGACCAAAAGCAGAGGCACTTCCTGTTGCCTCGAGTTGTGAACAGGTCCAGGAGGGGAAATCCCCACTCACAGAAAATGGACAGGTCCATCTGCCCTGATGGACTGCTCGTGCCCCTCAAAGGACCTGCTGAAGCTATCTGCTGATGCATTCTGGGACCTCGGTAAGTAAGAGGCCACCGGGTGAATGTCATAAGTGACATGGAATTCCCAGAGGAGAAAGGCTTTCCAGCACAGGGGATAAGAGAGTACCACCCTGTCTGTTTATATAAAACATCGCTGCTATGTTGTCCATCAAGATAGAAACACACTTGTTTTGAAGCTGTGACAGGAAAATATTGCATGCGAGGCGAATAACCCTTAGCTCTCTGACGTTGATATGGAGGGAGAGATCCCCAGGAGACCACATACCTTGAGTCCATAGATCCCCAAGGTGGGCTCCCCAGCCCATGTTGGAAGCTTTCATCACCATCTGGATGGATGGGAAAGAGCTGTAGAACGGCATCCCTTCACAGATCACCTCCTCGCACAGCCACCAGTCAATGGACCTCAACATGTCCATGGGCACCATCTCCACATCGACTGACTGGAACACTGGGTTGTGGAATTGTGCCAGCCAGAGCTGGAACAGTCCCAGACTGAACCTGGCGAGATGCTCCACACAGGTGCATGCTGCCATGAACCCCAGCAGCCTCATGCAACACCGCGCCATGCTGGTGGGAAATGACTGGAGCCTCAGAACGGCCTCCTTTATTGCCAGGAAGAGAGCTATGGACAAGACGACTCTAGCCAGCATTGCGTCCATACAGAACCACACGAATTCTAGCCTTTCGGTGGGAGTCAGAGTGGACTTGGCCTCATTTAAGATGAGGCCCAGTCTGAGAAAGGTTCCCTGATGAGGGATATGTGTTCCAAAACCTAGGAAGGGGAGGAACCCTTTATGAGCCAGTCGTCCAGGTACAGGTAAACCTGGACCCTCCTTTTCTGCAGGAATGCATCAATGACTGTCATACAGTTTGTGAATATACTGGGGGCCACAGAAAGGCCAAAGGGGAAGGCCATAAACTGATAATGATCCTGACCTATTGTGAATCATACGAAGCACCTGTGAGGTGCAATTGAAATATGAAAATAGGACATCTTTGAGATCAAGGGCAGCATACCAGTCCCCTGCAGCTAGGGACGGAATAATCAAGGCCAACATTACCATCTTGAACTTTGACTTTACTATAAAGGCATTGAGGCTCCTAAAGTACAGGATGGGGCGAAAACCGCCCTTGGCCTTTGGGACGAGGAAATAATCGGAGTAGAACCCCCTGCCCTTGAAGTCCAAAGGAACCTCCTCCACAGCCCCCAGATTGAGGAGCTGTTGTACTTCCAACCTTAGGAGATGCCCATGAGAGGGGTCCCTGAAGAGGGACAGGGTAGGGAAGTGGGAGGAGGGATGGGAGTGCAACTGAATTAAGTATCCGCTTTGCACTGTGCCCAGGACCCAGCGGTCCATTGTAATATGGGACCAGTCACGGTGGAAAGGAGATAAATGGGTGGTAAAGGGCCATTGACATGTGGCTAAATATGTTGCCCCACTTGAACCTTCAAAGGGATGGCCTTGGGGCTTGTTCAAGGGTCCCGCAACCCAACTGGACAAGGAGCGGGATGATCGCCTGCCATTTCTGCTATTGTTGCGGCCCTTGTGTTTTGAGAAGTTTGGTCTGTTTCATAGAATCATAGAGCTGGAAGAGACCTCAGAAGGCCATCAAGTCCAGCCCCCTGCCCAAGGCAGGACCAATCCCAATTAAATCAATCCAGCCAGGGCTTTGTCAAGCCGAGACTTCAACACCTCTAGGGATGGAGACTCCACTACTTCCCTAGGTAACCCATTCCAGTGCTTCACCGCCCTCCTAGTGAAATAGTTTTTCCTAATATCCAACCTGAATCTCTCCCACTGCAACTTGAGACCATTGTTCCTTGTTCTACCATCCATTACTACTGTGAACAGCCTTTCTCTAGCCTGCTAGAGAACGTTTCCCTGCTAGAACGGACAAGAGGGGGTCCTAGGAAGGGAGTATCTCTGTCGGGCTGGAGAGTGGATGCTGACGGACTTGAGGATTGCCCTAGTAGTGTCTTTCAGTCAATGGACACTGGTGTTGGTGCACTCGGAAAACAGGCCTGACTCCTCGAATGGCAGGTCCTGAATAGTGTTCTGGACCTCTGGTGGGATGCCAGACACTTGAAGCCAGACGCCCCTTCACAAGACAAGGCCGGTTGCCATAGTATAGGCCGCTGCATCCAAGGCAGCCTGGAGTACCAATTGGGACATGACCTTGCCCTGTTCTGACAGGGGCTTGTACTCCTGCCTGGAGTCCTGGGGCAACAGCTCCCTACATCTTTCCATCGCTGCCTAAGAGCAGAAGGCGTGCCTGCTCAGGAGCACCTGCTGGTTGGCAATCTTGAGCAGGAGGCCCCCCCAGAAGCATAGGTCTTTTGACCTAAGAGGTTCAACCACTTGGATTCCCTAATCTTGGGGGTAGGTGTGGGTTGGCCCTGGTGCTCACACCGGTTGGCAGCCTGCAGCACAATTGAGCCTGGCAGCGGGTAAGAAAACAGGGGCTCATGCCTTGCCTGCAGGACAAAGTATCTCCATTCATCTCTCTTACCCATAGGTGGTATAGAGGCAGGCGTCTGCCAGAGAGTGTTTGTAGTTTTGCCTACCACATTGTTCAAGGGTAGGGCCACACAAGATAGGGCCTCTGAGTTGAGGATGTCCACCATCAGGTTGGAATCCTCCGATGCCCACTCGAGATGCACCCCTAGACTCTGTGCCAGCCTCTTGAGAAGGTCCTGGTGAACCCGAGAATCCATTATTGACATCAATGGAGAAGCCAACTCCAGGACCCCATCTGGGGAGGACAACGAATACTTGTGTATCGTCGAGTCCTCATGCTCCCGAGGTCGCTCCTAGGCCTGGAATGGAATTGGGTAGCTCGGAGGGCCCTGATCCCTGGTCTCTTCCAATGAGGGCCTAGGGAAGTATTTCCGAGTTGATGTCACCTGATCTGGTGCCAGTGATTGGGGCAGCAGCGTGGCCAAGGGCAGGACTGCTGGCCCCGAGTGCGAGGAGCCCACAATGGATGGGGCACTCCCCTATGCCTGATGGTAGACCCATGGGATCCAGAAATGCCACTGATCTGAGTGTTGCCACTGAGCTGACGAGGTCTGCTGCACTGATTGGCCTGAAGCACAGCGGTGGCATGACTGGTACTGGAAGCAAAAATGATGCCGGGATCTGGAGCAGTGCCAGGACTGGGAGCATGAGGCCGAAGCCCAGGACTGTACCAACTCCATGTCAGAGTCCAAAGAGTACCCGGATTCCAACCACAGCGGTGCCAAAGATGGGCCCGGTGAGCGGTGCTGGGAGGAGTGACAGACCATTGTCACCAGCTTGCCCCAGTGCCAGACAGTGGCAGTGGTATCAAGTACTCTGGTGCTGTAGGTTGTGCAGTCAGGATAGGGGCGCTGGAAGATGAGTGCTCTCTCAATTCCTGCGAGCACATCACCACTGGTGCCGCGGACACAGCTGGTGCCAGCTAGAAGGGTGTCTCAATGCCAGAGGCCCCGGAGGAACCTGGTGCCTCCCGCACCGAGGCCGGTGTGCTGCGGGATTCTGGTGCTGCATCCACAGCTGGTGCTGGTCAGAGCACTGACTCCATCAGGAGTATTTTCAGGCGTGAGACTCTCTCGCGCTGGGTCCGGGGCTTAAAACTATGCCAAATCTTGCAATTTGCTGGGATGTGAGCTTCACCCAGACACTTTACGCATGAATTGTGTGGGTCCTGATGGGGTATAGGCTTAGCCCAGTCTGCACAGGGCTTTAAGTCATGAGGTCCTGGCATGCAATGGGCGAACCCCAACCCAACACTTACAGTAACTAGCTATAAAGATAAAACAATGACTTAAACTATCACGGAAAGCAACTTAGATCAGGGATCGTCGAATTGAGGAAGTAAATGTGTGGTTGCGCAGGTGGTGTCGCAGAGAGGGCTTTGGTTTCTTCGATCATGGGACTCCGTTCTGGGCACAAGGATTGTTAGGAAGAGATGGGATTCACCTAACGAAGAGAGGAAGGAGCATCTTCGCAGGCAGGTTTGCAAACCTAGTGAGGAGGGTTTTAAACTAGGTTCGTTGGGGGACGGTGACCAACACCCTGAGGGGAGTGGGAAAGTCAGATACCGGGAAGGAATGCAAAGAGGAACGAGCAAGAAAGGAGGACCCCTGATTCGAATGGAGAAGATGGGGCGATCAACTGGTTATCTGAGGTGTTGGTACACTAATGCGAGAAGCCTGGGCAACAAACAGGAAGAACTGGAGGCCCTGGCCCAGTCCAAGAAATATGATTTAATTGGGATAACAGAGAATTGGTGGGGATGACTCGCATGACTGGAGCGCTGTCATGGAAGGGTATAGACTGTTCAGGAAGAACAGGCAAGGGAGAAAAGGAGGAGGAGTTGCACTATACATAAGAAAGCACTATGATTGCTCTGAACTCCAGTATACAGAGGGAGAAAAACCTGTTGAGAGTCTATGGGTTAAGTTTAGAGGTGCAAACAACAGCAGTGATGTTGTGATTGGTGTCTACTACAGGCCACCGAATCAGGTGGATGAGGTAGATGAGGCTTTCTTCGGACAACTGAGAGAAGCTTCCAGATCGCAGGCCCTGGTTCTCGTAGGGGACTTTAATCACCCTGACATCTGTTGGAAAGCAATACGGCAGTACACAGGCAATCCAGGAAGTTTTTGGAGAATGCTGGGGATAACTTCTTGGTACAAGTGCTGAAGGATCCGACCAGGGGCCGTGCGCGGCTTGACCTTCTGCTCACAAACAGGGAGGAACTAATAGGGGAAGTAGAGGTGGGTGACAACCTGGGAAGCAGTGATCATGAGATGGTAGATTTCAGGATCCTGACCAAAGGAAGAAAAGAGAGTAGTAAAATACACACCTTGGACTTCAGAAAAGCAGATTTTGACTCCCTCAGAGACCTGATGGGCAGAATCCCCTGGGATGCTAACATGAAGGGGAAAGGAGTCCAGGACAGCTGGCAGTATTTTTAAGAAGCCTTACTGAAGGCACAGAAAGAAACCATCCCGATGCGTAGCAAGAGAGGCAAACATGGTAGGAGACCGGATTGGCTTACAGGGGAAATCCTTGGTGAACTTAAGCACAAAAAGGAAGCTTACAAAAAGTGGAAACTTGGACAAATGACCAGGGAGGGGTTTAAATGTATAGCTCGAGAATGCCGAGGGGGTTATCAGGAAGGCAAAAGCACAAATGGAATGTGAAGGATAACAAGAAAGGTTTCTACAGGCATGTTAACAAGAAGAAGGTGATCAGAGAGGGTGTGCGGCCCCTACTGGATGAAGGAGGTAACCTAGTGACAGATGATGTGGGGAAAGCTGAAGTACTCAATGCTTTCTTTGCCTCTGTATTCATGGACAAGGTGGGCTCCCGAACTAACGCGCTAAGTGACGCAAGATGGGATGAAGATGGACAGCCCTTGGTGGGGAAAGAACAGGTTAGGAACTATTTAGAAAAGCTAAACGTATACAAATCCATGAGTCCAGACTTAATGCATCTGAGGGTACTGAGGACTTGGCAAATGTCATTGAGGAGTCTTTGACCATTATCTTTGAAAAGTCGTGGAGATCGGGAGAGATCCCGGATGATTGGAAAAAGGCAAATGTAGTGCCCATCTTCAAAAAAGGGAAGAAGGACGATCCAGGGAACTATAGGCCGGTCAGTCTTACCTCGGTTCCTGGAAAAATCATGGAAGGGATCCTTAAGGAATCCATTTTTAGGCACTTGGAGGAGAGGAAAGTGATTAGGAATAGTCAGCATGGATTCACAAAGGGCAAGTCGTGCCTGACCAATCTGATTAGCTTCTATGATGAGATAACTGGCTCTGCGGATATGGGAAAGTCAGTGGATGTGATATACCTTGACTTTAGCAAGGCTTTTGATACGGTTTCCCACAATATTCTTGCCAGCAAGTTAAGGGAATGTGGATTGGATAAATGGACGGTAAGATGGATAGAAAGCTGGCTAGAAGGCCGGGCCCAGCGGGTTGTGATCAACGGCTCGATGTCAGGATGGTGGTCGGTTTCTAGCGGAGTGCCCCAAGGTTGGGTTCTAGGACCGGTTTTGTTCAATCTCTTTATTAATGACCTGGATGAGGGGATGGATTGCACCCTCAGCAAGTTTGCAGATGACACTAAGCTGGGGAGGAGGTAGATACGCTGGAGGGCAGGGATAGAGTCCAGAGTGACTTAGACAAATTGGAGGATTGGGCCACAAGAAATCTGATGAGGTTCAACAAGGACAAGTACAGAGTCCTGCACTTGGGACGGAAGAATCCCAAGCATTGTTACAGGCTGGGGACCAACCAGCTAAGTAGTAGTTCTGCAGAAAAGGACCTGGCGGTTACAGTGGATGAGAAGCTGGATATGAGTCAACAGTGTGCCCTTGTAGCCAAGAAGGCTAATGGCATATTAGGTCGCATTAAGAGGAGCATTGCCAGCAGATCCAGAGATGTCATTATTCCCCTTTATTCGGCTCTGGTGAGGCCACATCTGGAGTATTGTGTCCAGTTCTGGGCCCCCCACTACAAAAAGGATGTGGATGCATTGGAGAGGGTCCAGCAGAGAGCAACCAAAATGATTAGGGGGCTGGAGCATATGACCTATGAGGAGAGGCTGAGGGAGTTGGGTCTGTTTAGTCTGCAGAAGCAAAGAGTGAGGGGGGATTTGATAGCAGCCTTCAACTTCCTGAAGGGAGGTTCCAAAGAGGATGGAGAAAGGCTGTTCTCAGTAGTGACGGATGGCAGAACAAGGAGCAATGGTCTTAAGTTGTGGTGGGAGAGGTCCAGGTTGGATATTAGGAAAAACTATTTCACTAGGAGAGTGGTGAAACACTGGAATGGGTTACCTCGGGAAGTAGTGGAGTCTCCATCCCTGGAGGTGTTTAAGTTTCGGCTTGACAAAGCCCTGACTGGGTTGATCTAGTTGGGATTGGTCCTGCCTAGAGCAGGGGGCTGGACTTGATGACCTCCTGAGGTCTCTTTCAGCTCTATGGTTCTATGACTGGAGAACAATGGGACTCAACTAGGTGCTAACTAACTGGTACCACTGGGACCATGCTTGCAAGCAAGTGAGATAAGGGCTCCAACAACCATCACAACTGGTAAGAAGGAACTGAGGAGATGGAGGGCCAGCAGAGGTATATATGCACCACTATAGTGGCACCACTCCAGGGGACGCCCCTCTGCTGGCCCAACTGGTACCGTTAAGGGACAACTCTCTGAGAATCTGTGAACGTGGCCCGCACACACCTACATGGAATGGACATGAGCAAGCACTCGAAGAACCTCCCTTGTTATGCCCTTCCAGCATGACTGTGAACCATTGATGATTACTCTCTGAGAATGGTTTTCCAACCAGTTGTGCACCCACTTTTTAATAGCCCCATCTAAGTTGCATTTCCCTACTTTATCTATAAGGTCATGGGAGACAGTATCAAATGCTTTACTCAAGTGTAGGTATACCACATCTACCACTTCCTTCTTGTCCCCTTATCCATTTTGTATGATTGTAGCTGATTGTTCCTTCCCAAGGATAGTTTGCTTTTATCCTCATTTAAGTCTATCTTATTTACTTCAGACATTTCTCCAGTTTGTCCAACTCATTTAGCATTTTAATACTATCCAGCACTTGCAACCACTCCTACCATGGTATCATCTACAAACTTTAGGAGTGTGTTCTCTATGCAGTTATCTAAATCACCAAAGAAGATACTGAACAAAACTGAACCCAAAAATGATCTCTATAGGAACCTACTTGATATACTCTTCCAGTTTGATTGTGAATGACAGAACTGGGGACTCTTTGTGAATGTTTTTCAACCAGTTATACACCCACATTACAGTAGCTCCACATAGGTTGTGCTTCCCTAGTTTGTTTATGAGAAGGCCACGTGAGACTGTGCCAAAGCCCTTACTAAAGTCAAGATAAACCACAACTACCAAGTCTCCTATCCACAAGGTTTGTTATTGTAATAAGGCAACTACATTTTGTATAGTATTGCAACTTGTTTCACAGAATTGTTATTACAATGCATGCAGGACTTTATGGTAATACTGTTGAACATAAACTTTCATTGCTAAGAAACACAGATCTTAAGCAGTTTAAGAAAAAGTAGGTCTTTCTGGTAGTACAGTCAGACCGCAAGGTGAATAAATAGGAGTGAAACGCCAATAGTGAAGGCTTTAACAGGGCTGTCTATCTTTAATATTTTGGACTGTGAGAGTGGAAAACAAAGTCTTCCAGGAGATAAAGAAAATGAGACATTTACATTGTTCATAAATTACAATGTTTAAGTGCTTACATTGGCTCAAGAAAAGGCAACAAGTTTTGTCTTTTGCTTATTTTAACTCACATTCTGCTCACTTTTCAATAGATATATATTTTAAAGAAACCATTATTGCTTTTTCTGAAAATGATCCCAGCCTATTCATGCAGCTATATACACTGCCAAGCAATAAACAAGCCCTAATTTATCACTGTGGAAGTGAAGCTATGAATTAATTTGCAAACTTTTATACCACCACAGTTGCTATAAGCTAGTTCCAGCTGTTGCTCACACACCGGCTGCTTTTTGAGCAAAGGGCAGGTCAAGTAAGATACAAGAAAGTTCTTACCTTGTTTGTGTCCAGCCAATGAGCTAACCTGGCTTTCATCTGCCACTGGAAAAGCCCAAAAGAGAGGGACAAAGATCAGAAATTCTCTTACAACCAGTAGTTTTGGAAATAATGTCAAATCATTTTACACAGATGATATATTCATGTTTTGTTTGTAACAGTTTGCATAAAGGCTCCCCCCCCCCCCTTCAAACCACCTGGAATAGCTCAGAGATCTGGAATCTGATGTAAAACCTGTTTGAATGGAATGATTGCTTGGGGGTTTATTGGGCCATGGATCAGGCACACAGCATTGTTACAGTCAAAATCCGTTATGAGAAGGGCAATTGATTTTGTAAATACCACATTTTACCAGAAAAATCACAGGACTTCGAAGAATTGTAACTTTTCAAGTCAGAGGCCATAAGTGGTGACCCTCCCATCTGCATAAACACCCACTACAGTCAGTGGACTCTGCGCAAGCATCAGGTCTCCTGGAAGCAGATTGTTTTATAGCAGGGGTGGGGAACCTCAGGCCTGGGGGCTGGATGCGGCCTCCAGCTTACCTGGATCAGGCTCCTGAAGCTCAGGGTCCCCCTAGCATTGGGGAGCCCACACTGATATTCCAGCCCCCCTGTACCCCACCGCAGGGTTGGAGCACACAAAATCTACTAGGCTGCCTCCCCCCCAGGCTCTGATGTGCAAGGGGAATGAGGGGAGAGTACTTTCTCCTCAGTTGGGAGCCACATAATTGAGGGGTTTTTTTCCCTTTGCTTCTCATTTGTGTGCAGCCCCTGACTGATTTTTCTGTGGGTCAGCAGCCCCCAGCCCAAAAAAGTTTCCCTGCCCTTGCTTTATAGGATCTATGCTATTTTATGTTTTGAAAACCAACTGGCTTACAACTCATACCTGTACAATCTACACCACCTTGCATATAGACAGTCTGAGTATAGAAAAGTGAAGAACTACTTCTAAAACTGTAATTTTTCATAGTAAGTATACCTCAGTTTATCATCATATATCTGATGACACTAATTAAAACATTCTCCCTGAAGCTTGTATGGAAAAACTAATAACCTTTTCTTAAAAATAATTTTATGCAAAAGAACAAGTGTTAATGTAATGTTAGCAGAGGAAATAAGCATTAAGGTTGATAGCTTATTCTTAATCCCACCTGCCTACTCACTTCTTTGGACTTATGTTTGATCTCCCTTTACTGCATAACAGTATGCCAATTACTACAAAATATAATATAAACTAGAATTTATTATACAGCCTTCCCTGCAGTGACCATCTTTTAAAAGTCAATGTTTACCCATAGTTTGCAGGAAAGACCACAGTAAGATCTATAATACAAGAGAAACTTCCTATTCTCTCTTGGCTGAACAACTATAGAATTTTAGACACCACTGTGTGGTAAATACAGGTAAATGACTCAATTGAACAGCAACTAGTGTACAATATGTTACTGTACCATATGTAGCCATCAGGCCTGGCTTGATGTGTAAGTTTTAACAAAGCTCTAAAAGGCAGGTAAATATTTCCCCAGTTTTACAAATGGGAAACAGAGGAACAGACCGGTGAAGCGTCTTGCCCAAAGTCAATCTGAAAGTCAGGGTCAGATTCAGCATTAGAATCCAGGTTACCTGATGCACAGGCCAATGATCAAGTTGCTAGACGAGGGGTGGCCAACCTGTGGCTCGTGAGCCGCATGTGGCTCTTCAAAGGAAAAATTGCAACTCCTGCACCAACGGCTCTTCTCACGGTCCCCTGCTCTGACCTTTTTCCCTTGTCTGGGCAGGGTGCCGCTTGATGCAGCGAGCTCTGACGCTGTGGCTGGTGGAAATGGCGGAAGCCTCCTTGGGCCACATGTGGTTCTTAAAGGGACAGCGTTTTGTTTTGTTTTTTTCCTCAACAACTTCTTTCCCTCGGCTCTTTGCACTGCATCCACCACTATTTTGGTTCTTCGTCTGTAACGGGTTGGCTGCCCCTGCCCTAGGCTAACATATCCCCCTCACGCTCTCAACATACATCATCCACGTTCCACACGAGTAAAATAGACGTAATTCAGTTTGGCCTACTTTATGGGGAGAGGATCTTGTGAAAAATGATTTGGACTATATCTACAGTAGTGAGTTTACAGCCAAACAGCCATACCAATGAAGCTGCACTGCTGTAAGATCTGCCATATAGCCTCTCCGTGTGATAACTCTCCCACTGACAGTTAAACTATCCTCAGTAAGAAGCAGTAGCAGCCATGTCAGAAGTGGGCATGGAACACAAAAAGAGGTCTGGACTGCAGGGCCTATGCTCATTTTTCTAGGATATATGGTCTCTGGAGGAGACCAGAGTCAGACATACATTTCAAACAGCTCTCATGACTCAAAAAGACTGGAAATGAGTGTCATGGGGGTCAGGCTTTATGAAAATTGGCTTATGAATATGAATATGCATAACTCAAAGATGCTTTATGTAAAATAAGTCAGGTAACATGTCACTTTAGAAGTTGTAATCCTCTGAATCTGTATATTCTGTTTTTGTGCATGTATCTTTCTTGTATGTGAGGTTACAAATATTAAGCAGGAACCTCTTTTATTAGTCCACGTATTCTAGTAAAAGCCATAAGTGATATTTTAGGAACTTAATGGCTTGGTGATCAAGTCAACAACCTGTGATTGGTTTTGTTTTTCCTATAAGCCCAAACTGTGGTTGTCCTACAAAGACATGTAGCCAGGCCACCTGATGCTGAAATC
The DNA here is from genome assembly GCA_032595735.1 of Pelochelys cantorii. NCBI lineage: Eukaryota > Metazoa > Chordata > Testudines > Trionychidae > Pelochelys > Pelochelys cantorii. The sequence goes on along the minus strand of CM064332.1, from coordinate 64,701,026 downwards.
TATTTTGGACTTGGTACTTTTCCACTCAAGGCGAGAAAAAATTGAATTGAACACAAAGAATCCCACCATGAGCAAAAGAGATATAAAGGGGAATCAAACAATAGGGGAATCATCAGACACCATGAGACACACCCCTCCCCGACTTACCATCTAAGATACCTATTGGAAACATCTAAGACTGAACAGAGAAAAGGATCGGGGCCAAGGTAGGAGGCTGCTTAGTTTGGGAAAGAGATGATTAGAACAACTGTTTAGAGTAAGAATTTGCATGTAACAACTTCTTAGCATAGCTTCTTAAGCTTAGCTGATATGTTTTGTTTATTTTAACTTAATAGCTTACTTTGATCTGTTTATTTTTATTTGCAATCACTGAAATCCTACTTTTTATACTTAATAAAAATACTTTTGTTGATTACCAAGCTCAGTGTAAATAATTGCTACTGGAGGGTGGGGTGGGGGAAGCAACCACTGTCCATTTCTCTCTTTCATTGATAAAGAGAGCTGAACTTATGAGCTTTCTCTGTCTAAAACTTTTACTCAGAGTAAGTCAGATTTATTTGGGGGTTTGGTTTCTTTCAGGTGTTGCTTTCCTGGATGCTGCCAATGGCCTTCTGGCTGAACCTTCCCAGAACTGAGCTGGTGTCTGTGCTGTTCAGTGTCTGTGCTGTTCTGCAGGGGGACAGCAACTCCAACTCTGTGCCTTGACTAGGGGAGACCAGAGCTTCTGGCCCAAGAGGACAGGGTGGTGAGGCGCTCCAGAAGGCAAGAAGACAGTCTCAGCGGTTTGATCAGCATACAGGTTACAACCCCAAGGGCACTTCTGTAATCCACCCCAACACAATGAGTTTCCTGCATGACCGTTCAAACTTTGCTCCCCAAAATATATTCTTTCAAGCCAACAGTAAGCATAGAAAACTTCAGTCTCACAGGTTAATGTTTTGACAAGTTATGATTGTGTGAAAACAAGGGATTATAATGGAAACTGATTTGCAACCTTAATTATAGCAGTCACTAATGGCAACCGCTATAATTTATGGTAATTACCTGAAGCAGGTTGTGTTACAGTACATGATAACTATAAAAAAGGATATCAAGGTTCATGGATTTTTTTACAAACTCTGTTGATAATTGGGTTTGCCTGAGAGAGTTTTATATTATTAAAAGGGATACATTCGTGTAATGTAAGCATATCTTACATACAGGCTTTACAGAAAGAGGAAGAGTAAAATAATTATAAACGGAAAAAGTCTTGCAAAAATAAGGTCAATATGCCCTTTGTCTTTGAGAAATTGGTTTAAACATTCTTCAGAATTAGATGGGAAATAGACTTCAGTCATGATTTCAGCTTACATTCATAACTTTACATATAAGGCTGTAACAAGCATTTTATCATGATATTACAACTCAGCAAGATATGAGTTTTCAAATGATATTTCACATGGCATACACTGTAAAAAGACAGTTACAATAGTATGCAGGTTGTGAATATGGGGATGTGTTCCATCACGCTACCTCACATCTAAGTAATATCAAACAACTTTAGTAAGATGAGTCCTGCACAATGACGACACCATTCATCTTTTACTTTTTTTTCTTTTTTCTTCAACACAGCCTAGCCACATGGAAAGTTTTAAAGTTCAACCACTGTTGGATTATCTATGCAGAAAGGCAACTAAATGTTTTGTTTAAAGTTGTGGGGGAACTCTCGCTTCAAATCATTACTAACCCAATTATGGTTGGATTATTTTTGACAAAACATTTAGAAAAGAAATTGCCTCTGAAATTATCATCAAAACTAACCATGGAAACTTTCAGCTGAAGAGGAAAATGCTTGAGAATGTTCTTAGAATTGCAAGACAGAAGTGCACACAGAAAAATGTCCCAGTACAAACAATTAACTATAATGTTCCCTAACAAGAATGTTTATCTATATCTATAGCATCTGTGTGTCTGTGCATTTGTGAGTCTGTTTGTTCAAGAACTCTTCTTAAAATGTAAGAGTGAGGACCACCATATTTGTAATGTAACTTCCTCTTACCCTAACAGAAAACAAGGTCAGGGTTTTGATGCAGCAGGAAAACAGCAAGTGCCTGCAATCTGATGGTTTTCCAGACCATGGAAGGGGAGGGAGCACAGAGAGGAGGATGACATGCTTCAGACTCACCACTGGGGGCAGCAAGCACAGGGAACAGCGATACTGCAGAGTGACCACTGGAGACAGCCAGACAAGGAACACAGTGGCCAACTGCAGATGCGAGTCTCACCCTGCCACCCTCCAGACCAGTAAGTGTCCCCCTGTGCCAACACCTCTCCCAGCATTTGGCCGCAGTGCCAGCTATGGGGATCCCTGCCAGACCCCACCTGCACTGACCCCCTTGGAATTCTCCCCCTCCCAAAGACACTGAGGCTAGGAACCCTAGCCCTGAGCCTTACACACAAACTCAGCCGCAGGAAAAGTGGCCCGGCCCAGCCCCGCCCCCAGGGCTCACACCAGGGACAGAGAAAGTGCCTAGTGCCCCCCTTCACCCGAACCTCACACAGGGGATATGGAAAGTGGCCTGGCCTGCCCTCCCACCCCAGCCCTCACGCCAGGGCCGAGGAAAGCAGCCCTGAACCCCACACCGGGGCAAACAGCCTGGCCCAGCCGCCTCCCCCCACAGAACAGATGGAGGAGGGGTGGGGAAGCTGTGGCCCAGCTCAGTCCCACACTGTAGGACAGGTGGGAGGGTCCAGGAGCTGTGGCCTCACTCTGTAGGACATGCAGGGAGTTCGGGAAATGCAGCCCAGCCTAACCCCAACTGGAGGACTAGTAAGGGAGTTGTGACCCAACCCTGCCCTCTCCCTGGAGGACAGGCAGGGAAGCAGGAGCCGCAGCCTGATGTGTCCCCCCAAAACACAGGCTGGAGGGCCAGCACCATGGCCTCTCTTGGCTCCCATCTCCAGAGCACAAGGCGGGGCCGAACATCGCGGCCCTGGCACCCCACAGCCAACACTGGGGAAGCCACGAACAGTCCCCCCCCAACAAATGTTGGGGGGAGGGGGGAATCCGCAGCCTAGAACCATGGCCTGGCCCAGGTACCCCCCCATCCATCCCTGGAGAAGATGGTGGAGTCAGGAACCGTGTCATACCTTCCCCACAGAGGAGATGCCAGGGCCCAGAGGAGACGCCAGGGCTGAGCACCACAGCAGAGGCTCTCCTCCACAGACCTGCGACACCTTTGCCACCCCAAACCCTCCAACCCCTGGCCCTGGTGTCCCTGCCCAGCTCCCCTCACCCCTGCCCTGAGCCCCATCACACACCCTACCCTGCACCCTGCAATGCTCACTGTAGTCCTTAGTAGTCAGTAACATTTCAATCAGTCAATACAAACGTACACATTTGGGTAGTTGCCATGACCCATATGATCGTCTTCTGACGACAGAAGATGGCAGATTACTAATAAGCCAAAAATCTCTCCAGTTAAACACTCCCAGCTACCATTACTCTTGTTACAAAGCCAACACTAGGTCAAGAGGTAACATGAATATGCAACAGTTAAGATTTCCAGTATTTCATGGTGAAGTGCTTGAAGTGAAGCAGTGCTCTAGAATATGATGCAATGCTAAGTAACAATAGAAGTAGCTATAATGGTAAAAAGGTTCATCTACTTCCAACTACTCAATCTTTGATTAATATTTCCATGCCGGGCGCAAGACAACCAAGTTATGTGTTTTACATCAACTTCTTTCTGTTCAGTGGCGTATCATGCAGTGCATAGTCTAAACAGGGTGGGAGTTTTGCTTCTTTGGCTACCACAATACTTTCCTTAATGGTCAGTAAATTAATTTCCAACAGTTATTTAGAAAACCAAAATCAATGCCTCTGCCAATAGAAATCAATGTTCCTGCTTTTCTGAAGATCAGTTTCAGCACCACAGCTTTGTCAAACGAATATAAAGTTGTTCTGCACACACAAAAATCAAGTTACTTTCTTTTACCAAAGGCAGGGTATTACTATCGTAACTGACATTGCTTCTTTAATTTATATTACTGGTTTTGCATGTGGACCAACATCTATTATTTAAAAAAAACCCTTAAAATGTCTATAAGCTACAGTACCATATTTCTTGTGCACAATATTACTCAAGCTTTTGCAGAGCAGTTTTGCATTTCTGATTGCAAAAATAAAAAAGCAAACATAAACCAACAAAACATGAAGACATTTTTTGGAAAACTAATTCCTCAAACAACATTCTCAGTTTGAGGAAGCCCAACATAAAAACTTTTTAAAATAACAAATTCATTAGCTTCTTCCCTAGCTACACACACAAACACTGCATACAAGCTTTTTAGAGTCTAAATAAACTATTTTTTTCTGATCTAAACATATTACAGAAAAACAAGGAAACAAAGCCCTTTCCACATAATAAAGACATAGAACTAGCAATTAATTTTAGTCAATGATGGTGCTAGTGACATGACTCTCTTGAAGTTTTTATTTTCTTGGTACAGTGGCTCCCAATCTAGACGAGGGAGTAAATTACTCACAGGGATTGTGTCAAATTCTGTCTCTCTACCATCTCTTTGAATGTTTTACTAGCTGTTTCATTTATTTTTTTAAAATCTTCTACTACCTTTTAAAAGTGCTGTGGACTTTTATCCCTTCTATTCTGGGGGAGCAGGGAGGATGGTTTACTGTTACACGGTAGGCTACAAGTTGAAAACTCAGATGAGTTCCCTAGTCAGACATATTTTATACACCTTCTCCTCTAGAATTTGCTGTTTCTATTGATGCTCTAACGCAGGCAAGGGCCATATTGCATTGGGCCAGGTCTACAAAGTGAGAGCCATAAATTATCTACAGTCCAGAGCCACTCCCATCCCCCAATAACAATGGACCTGAGCTTGAGACATGCCGAGCACAGGCTAACTCTGTTCACCTTAATGGGGATTACAGGTGCTGAACACCTCTCTGCATGAAGGCTAATGAATGGTTTACATGAAGAGTGAGGCTAAATTATGGCCTTTAAGTAGTGAGTGGCAAAAGGCAACATTTTTTTTATTGTTGGGGTTAATTCATATGCAGTCAAGGTGTGATGAATAGATTTAAGTTGTAGGTAACAGTGTACGACAGTATTATATGCTTAAAGCATTGATAAGCATACATTATTGGTAAGAGTACAAAAAAGATAGGACAGTCAAGTTAGATCTGTCAGATTGCAGCTTAGTCACATCAGGATTTAGGCCTGAAAAAGTTGACCCAACTAGTTAACCCAAGGGTAACCCTGTACCAGTAGAGTTACAAGATTATCATAAAAGATATGCTAATGGCTGATTTCATGAAAATATGCGACCATGTGCCTATCATTACCTCAGGTCGCCCTATTGTAAGATCATGAGAAATTCTGCAATGACTGCAAGTTACTACAGAGACTTATTGATGTAAATGTTAAAGAGGATTAGGGGAACTAAAATGACAAGCTATGGAAAGTGGCGCACCCCAACATTTATATGGTGTCGAAGTCCTGATAAGGGAAAAGGAATTGGAAGCATCATGAATATGCATAATGATTATGGGTATGAGTGTAACACAGAATAAAAGGGTTCCCTCCGAATGAAAAATCCATCAGACCTTCCACAGATACACCCATCTCACACTGTTATCATTAGGGATGAGAGTCAGAAAATATTGATGCTGGATATTTTCCATCTTCATGTATGCGTCTAAAACATTGATTGTCAGTATATTAAGGTTTTTTTAATGGGAAAAACTTGTGACTGTTTTTGTGGTCATTGCTCTTGCTGTGTGTGTGATCCTACAGGCTCTGGACTTATTCTAATAGTAGCTGTCACCCTGCTAATTCTGATACTGCAGCCCTCAAGGAAATCAAACCTTTGGCACACGCTACTATTGTTAAGATACCATTGGTAATATCAACCCATCAACACTATGAAGGCTAGAATTGCCATTTCTAATTCTTTCTAACCTCTACCGAACCACATGAATCGCTTTCTAATGAAACATGGTACAACTTTAATACAGATCTATCCTGACTATAAACCTGCACTATGTAATTATCCCTTTTCCTAGGCTCCAAAGTTAATCCAAAAGTTCATAATCAAATCTGCCATTTATAAGTTAGCGCCACTGGGTGGGGGAAAGGTTTATAATGCTATTATCTTTAAACCTCATTATTACCTGTCCCTTCATGTTCACAACATCAGTACACACATATAAATGGATTTTTTCTAACTTGTTTGTCTAAATCAAGTACAGCCTCTTCCCGACTTACAAACCGGTTATGGACCAAGCAATTGGTCGTAACTTGGTTCGTTCATAAGTCAGACCCCATAGAGTTACACGCGACCGCACTGTTCGTAAGCGCGGATCGTGTTCGTAACTCAGGGTCCGCCATTTACGACAGCTTTGGTCGTAACTGCGAATGGTCGTAAGTCGACTGTTCGCAACTCGGGGACTGGCTTTAACTCCAACATTTTACAACAGATTGGGGTTCATTCTCTATTTGGAGATCCATTAAAAAGTTCAAATGTTTCCCTAGTTTTTGAGAACACTGTAGCATCCATTTCTAATACTTTAACTTACATGTGCCCTCAGAAAATTGAACAGTATTAAAAATATACTTGTGAAGTGAGCTGAATGTTGGCTAATACTTGGTCTCTCAGACAGTCAAAGGCATATAATATATACTCAGCATTGCTTGATGAAGGGTTCAGTATGTAGGTTACACCGGAGAGAGGGGAATACCCCAGTCCTCTCTCACCACAGCAGCTTGGAGCCAGGGGAGAGGAGGAATGCATGTCCCCTGGCTGGGGCAGGTTCAAGTTCATCTCTCTGCACTCCCCAGACAGGCTGAGGAATGGAACAAACTATGCACTTTCTCCTTGCTCCCTGAGGAAGGGGAACAGCCAGCAATGTCCAGTTTGCAAGTGGTGCCCTTTCAGTTTTCCAAAAGCGGGGCTTTCCCCATTTGGACCTGTTCATGACACAGAGCAACAGGAAGTGCCAGAGGTTCTGCTCCTGCCTGAACCACAGCCCCAGTTTCATCACAGATTTTTTTAATCTCTTGGGGATGAACCACACACTCCATGCTTTCCCACCCTTCCCTCTTATACATGGTCCTCCTCAAGGTCCACCAGGACAGAGCCTTGTAGATCCCAATAACACCACCATGGTCCTGCCATCACTGACTTAGCATGCTATTGACTCTCAGTCAACAGATCAGTAGCCCTCCCTCTTATATCCAGACCTCATTGCTCAGGACCACGGCAAGCTCCAGCATCCCAACCTGAACTTCCTCCACCTTATGGCCTGGAAAGTCCATGGTTGAATCTGTTGGCTCTCCAATGTTCAGAATCCATGTAGGTGGTTCTTCTGAAAAGCAGGAAACCTCCCACGTGAGCCACTTACCTGGCAAAGTGGAAACAGTTTTCTGTGTGGTCCCTGCAGAAGGGTATACCCCCACAGTAGGCCCCTCATTCTGGATTACTTACTGAGCCTAAAACAGCAGGGTCTAGCAACAGCATCTGTAAAAGTGCACCTGGCCACCATCTTGACCTTCCATCCAGAAACAGCAGGTAAAACAGTCTTTGGGAATCCTAAGGTTGGCCGATTCCTCAAGGGCCTGCATAGATTTTACCCCCATGGACGACCTCAGCTTAGTCTTTCACAGGCTTGTGGCTCATCCATTTGAGCCCATGGCGACCTGATTGCTCTCCTACCTTTCCTGGAAGGTGGCTTTCCTGCTGACTGCAATATTGGCCAGAACGGCCTCTGAGCTAAGGGCGCTTACCTCTGAGCCCCCCATACCATTTTGTGCAAAGGCAAGGTCCAGCTACATCCTCATCCAGCATTTCTGCCCCAGGTGGTCATTCATGCCTTCATGTCACACTATGCCATCACCCAACAAGCAAGGGATGATGCAGCATTCAGCAGGATGGACATACAATCAGCAACCACATGAACTCTGACCCGTGCTCCGACGAAATTGCTTGGGAGTTACCTATTGTTATGGACATGAGCAAGCACTCAAAGGAGAAAAAGGGGTTCCCCACCTATTGCAACTGTTATTCTTTGAGCTGTGCTGCTCATATCCATTACAAATCCCACCTGCCTCCCCTGTCAGAGTAGTCTGTCTAGAAGCACTGAGCAGGCAGTGGGTTGACAGTGTCCTATATACACTGCCATGAGGGCACCACTAGAGGGGGCTCCACAGCCAGCCTGAAGGATTCCGCTACAGGAGAAACTTTCCGATGACCGTACACATGATCATACTGGAATGGACATGAGCAGCACGTCTCCAACGCCAACAGTTATGAGGTAGGTAACTTTTTTTTTTCCCCTGTGGTGGTACAAAACACCTACATGTCAGAATACTTCTAGAATGTTCTGTTGTGTGTCTGGTTTGGGCCTTTGGCCTCCATTATTGTAATGTAAAAGTTGGGGGCACTCTCAAGCCTTTTATTGCCACCACTATAGCAGTAGGGTGCAGAGGGCTCTAAAACACCAGTAGATAGGAGTGATAGTCTGCCCAGCTCTGTGCTGAGGGAGCCAGAATACCTCCAGGAGCAGAAGGGGAGCTTGCCTGAGAGCAACACTACCTTTTGAAAGGTGTGGTATGTTTCCTTCCTTCCCCTGTTCTGACTTGAGTGATCATTCCCGCATTGTGGAGTCTCTTGCTCCTTGTGCAACTTGGCCCCCAACTCCTTGTGCTGCGGGGGTGCACATACTTGGTTTTAAAAATGCCCTTTGCACTATTGTGCAAAGAGAAAAAGGGCCCCCTATGTTTTCATTCCCGACACCCCTGCAAGGCTAGCCAGAATCTGATCCTGACACGTGCATGATTACATATAGATTACTGGCGAGGCTTAGGCCTGTGCATTATGCACCTTTATAAACCTCAACATAACAGATTTGAAACTGCAGAAATGAAAATGTGTTGTATCTTCCACTTCGCAAATACATCTGACACTTATCTCAAAAGATAATGACAGATGGGAAAGGAGAGGAGGAAATCAATAATTTCTTTGCAAGTCATTGAAAGAATGATTTTCCCCTTTCCTTTAACCACACATTTCCCCCCACAGTTGTATAGAAAATAACTACAATAATAGCTCATCAACCTCAATTTACACCAGCTTTCCCCCCCTTAACTGTATTTTTTTCAAAAGTAATAATATATAGCAACAGGGATTTTTTTTGTTGCTGTTCTCAAACTGGAGGGTGAAAAATCAAGTGCTTTAAAAGAAAAGGGAATGTTTTGTTGTTTGCTTATAAACCCCTTTGATTTCCATAAATTGTTATGCACAGAAATAACTTAAGCTTTGCATAAATATACTATAAAAACTACATCTATGGGAACTATACGCAAAACATGAAAATGCTGCTTGCTTTAACCTGCAGCAACATAATATTGAAGGATATTGGTGTAAAGCAATTTTGTTGTGTATCAATTCAAGCAAAATACTCTGTAGGCTTGGTATTTAAAGAAACCATTTTTATGTGCACCACAACACCCATGACGAGTATGCTGTGATGCTGCTCAGAAATCCCTTCTACAACCAACAACAGACCACAGAGCTCAGTTAATTAGGCTGCATGGCCTGGAAAAAGAGTTTTTTTTCTTGTTTTCAAATGTGGTGAAGGATTAGATGTTATAACATCATTAGACATATTCACAGAGTTCTTTATCCTTGGGGCATGATTAGTGCAGACACCCAGCCAACTCAATTTATGTATTTAGGGGTAATTATTAAATGAATATGCTGAAATACAGGCCATGGGATGTTCTTCAAGGAAGCGAACATTTAGCTAAATAAGCTCTTTTAAAAAAAAAACAATGAAAGGTTTAGTAGGTTACAGATCAGGCTTTTCAAGTCAAGTCATCTCAAAATTGTGAAAAGCCAGTGTTTTAGAGAAGGGTGTGGGAGATCAGCTCTGTATCAGTTACTTTATTGGATTGCTTTGAGCTGGATGATGCTTTGGGAAACCATGATAGAAGTATGAGATCCCAGGAGGGAACCAGTTCAGGGACAGACAGTGGTACTGGAGAACATTATTGCTCAAATGGAGGAATGCCTTGATAGAAATATGGTTGGAACAATACTTAGGGGAAGTTCAATGCTGACTATTATGGTGACCTTGTAAGTAAGTCAATCATCATTGCAGAATATAAATCAGATGTGTTTGGGTTGTGAGCAAGCATAAAACCCAGTTAAGTTCCTCAGTGAATGAGTGAAGAGATTGAAGAGATACTGGAGTGTCATCACTTTCTAATGTGCTTTCTTAACAAGAATTTGCATACAACATTAATTTGCCAAATCATCCATTGAGGGCAGGACTTAAAAAAAAAAAAGGCATCAGACTCTCCTTTCGGCTAATACGGGGCTGAGCAAAATTATGTACTATATATTTGAGTGAGTGAGTGTGAGTGAGTGAGTGAGTGAGTGAGTGTGAGAGAGAGAGAGAGAGATATCACACGTGTGTGTCTGTCTATTGGTGAATCTCTCTGTTCAAGAACTCCTAAACAGTAAGAGCTGGGACCACCAAATTTGAGATGCAGCTTCCTCTTATAACTGAAAGCAAGGTAAGGGTTTGGTTGTGCGGGGGAGGGGCACTGAAGCACCCTTTTCCCCCCGATTCATACAGGGACGCATACAATTATTCAGAAGAGAGGCAGACGCACCAGGCAGACGAAAGGGGCTGACTGAGGGCACGCTGCCTTTTTCCCCACCCTCCTCCACCCCCCACTCCCGGTTCAGAAGACTAGGTTAAGAGATCAATGACTCACCACCTGAGTCCAACGAGCAGCCTGAGCTGGACTGTGGTGGGGCAGAACCTGACAGTGCTGGGAACAGGTACTGCAAAGACAGAGAGCAGCACCACAGTATCACTGGTTTGCCCCAGTGCTGAATTGGGGGTGCTCCATCAACAGTGCTGCAAGAGTCGCAGGAGACTGCAACCACTATCATGGTCAGTGCTGTGGTCTGCATCGGCACTTATGGTAGTGTTGCCATCGGTGCCTGGACCGGCACTGGTGCCCATGGCTGCTCTGCCAGGGACTGCACTGTCATGGCGATAACATAGCTTCGAAGATATCAGAAGTGGAGGGGAGGTCTAACTTGTCCTGGCCCAAATAGGAGAGTCCACCATCACCAGACTCATCAAAGCCCCTGCTAGGCCAGAGTCGATGGTACTGAGATCTGCGGGTCAGACTGTGGGTGCCTGACGTGGGATGCACCCAACAGGTTCCTTTACACAGAAGCCAGGTGGGGGTCCTATCCCAGTCTGCTTTCTTCTCACGTGGCACAGAGGAATGGGAATGGTGCCACATGCTCAAACCCACTTTGCGAGCTAGGGAGTAGTGACAGTGCTCTCTTGAGGTATCCTCCTTTGGTGCCAATGCATCCTGTACCAAAACCATTGCTCTCCACCGTAGCCGGTGCTGCCTTCGGTGTCACCTGAGAGCAAAGAGCTGCCACCGTTATAAAGAGCTTAAGGCAATAGTCCCACTCCTTTGTCACGGGGCCAAAGCTCCTGTAAATGGGGCACTGTTTGCTGGCCCTCTCCCAGGCACTGAAGGCACAATATGTGTGGCTCATCCTTGGGCTTAGGCTTCCCACGGCTCTCACAGGACTTAAATCCCTGAGACTGAGGCATATCCCAGTCAGGGGAACTAGGAACCAAGGCTTCTTCTCCCTCCTCCCCCCGAAGAGACTAGCTATAAATTAACTATAATTATCATGGAATCATAGAATACTGGGACTGGAAGGGACCTAGAGAGGTCATCGAGTCCAGTCCCCTGCCCTCATGGCAGGACCAAATACTGTCTAGACCATCCCTGATAGACATTTATCTAACCTACTCTTAAATATCTCCAGAGATGGAGATTCCACGACCTCCCTGGGCAATTTATTCCAGTGTTTGACTACCCTGACAGTTAGGAACTTTTTCCTAATGTCCAACCTAAATCTCCCTTGCTGCAGTTTAAGCCCATTGCTTCTTGTCCTATCCTCCAAGGCCAAGATGAACAAGTTTTCTCCCTCCTCCTTATGACACCCTTTTAGATACCTGAAAACTGCTATCATGTCCCCCCTCAATCTTCTCTTTTTCTAAACTAAACAAACCCAATTCTTTCAGCCTTCCTTCATAGGTCATGTTCTCTAGACCTTTAATCATTCTTGTTGCTCTTCTCTGGACCCTCTCCAATTTCTCCACATCCTTCTTGAAATGTGGTGCCCAGAACTGGACACAATACTCCAACTGAGGCCTAACCAGCGCAGAGTAGAGCGGAAGAATGACTTCTCGTGTCTTGCTCACAACACACCTGTTAATGCTTTTTTTGCAACAGCATCACACTGCTGACTCATATTCAGCTTGTGGTCCACTATAACCCCTAGATCCCTTTCTGCCGTACTCCTTCCTAAACAGTCGCTTCCCATTCTGTATGTGTGAAACTGATTGTTCCTTCCTAAGTGGAGCACTTTGCATTTGTCTTTATTAAACTTCATCCTGTTTACCTCAGACCATTTGTCCAGATCATTTTGAATTATGACCCTATCCTCCAGAGCAGTCGCAACCCCTCCCAGCTTGGTATCATCTGCAAACTTAATAAGCGTACTTTCTATGCCAGTATCTAAATCGTTGATGAAGATATTGAAGAGAGCCGGTCCCAAAACAGACCCTGCAGAACCCCACTTGTTATACCTTTCCAGCAGGATTGTGAACCATTAATAACTACTCTCTGAGTATGGTTATCCAGCCAGTTATGCACCCACCTAATAGTCTATGTTGTATTTGCCTAGTTTATTGATAAGAATATCATGCGAGACCGTATCAAACGCCTTACTAAAGTCTAGGTATACCACATCCACTGCTTCTCCCTTATCCACAAGACTCGTTATCCTATCAAAGAAAGCTATCAGATTGGTTTGACGTGATTTGCTCTTTACAAATCCACGCTGGCTGTTCCCTATCACCTTGCCACCTTCCAAGTGTTTACAGATGATTTCCTTAATTACTTGCTCCATTATCTTCCCTGGCACAGAAGTTAAACTAACTGGTCTGTAGTTTCCTGGGTTATTCTTATTTCCCTTTTTATAAATGGGCACTATATTTGCCCTTTTCCAGTCTTCTGGAATCTCTCCTGTCTCCCATGATTTTCCAAAGGTGATAGTTAGAGGCTCAGATACCTCCTCTATCAGCTCCTTGAGTATTCTAGGATGCATTTCATCAGGCCCTGGTGACTTGCAGGCATCTAACTTCTCTAGTTATGGCTAATTATAACTTTCAAAACTATTTACAACTAGTTAACAAATAACCACTTCCAAAGCAAGAAACGGAATGACCATTTCTAATGACCATTTGGCGGTCAGAAAGAACTGAACAGGAGGAAGATTGGGAGTGTCCTACATTCACGACCATGAGAGTGCCACTCCAGTGGTCTCTACAGCCAACCCTACAGGTACTGCTAAGGGAGAACGCTCTGACGATCATACACATGGTGTGCATGCGCACGCCTACTGGAATGGACATGAGCAAGTACTCAAAGGAGGTACGCTTTCGATCCCCTCCCTGAAAAACAATATCAGCTCTCTCACAAAGCAGATTCTACACACATTACTAAGGATTTAAAAAAATAATTAGTATTTCCAATAATAATTAGGGCCCTAACAATTTCACTGCAGTGAATAACCGGTCAAGAGTCATGATATATAAGCCATTCCCTGTAAAATCTGATCTCCCCGTGCTGCTGAGTGTGCCCCAGTTGGGAGGCTCCTAGCTGCAAGTCACCACCAGTTTGGGGAGGGAGCTGGAGGAGGCTTGTGGAGAAGGGACCAAATTCCCCTGGTCTTAGAAATGCCCCAGCCATGGGACTCCTACCTGTGAACCAAATGCTGCACTCAAGAGGGACAGGATTGTCTTTCCCTTGCGGAGCTGTGAGGGGCAGGGAGACAGGGGAGATCAGAGCCTTCTCTGGGTACCTTTTGGGTTGGGACCCCCCACAGGTAAAACATTTTGAAATTTCATATGTAAACAGCTGAAAAGATGAAATTGAGCAGTTTTTAAACCCCCTGGCCATGAAACTGATCAAAATAGACTGTGAATTTGATAGGGCCCTAAATAACAACCACTGGGAACTAGGTATCCTATAAGTAGCTGGGGGTTTCTACAAATATATAGTCTCCATTGAGCCTTATTTTGAGCTCTTATGGTATACCACATGCACCTCAGACTCACTGTTAACCTTGATGGAGACCACATGACTCACTGTATGTGTATTACAGAGACTACAGCTAGAAAAACAGGTACCAGAACCCAACCCCTTTAGTTCCTGCCCCTGTGTACAATCAATGTTGGAGACCGAAACTAGCTGAAGGCAATACAGTAAAATATCAGTAGATAAGTAACCTTACCCTACCTTCATGTGTGCAGTTCCCTCAACTGTGCTGAGTAGACTGAAAATGACATAATGATGCTGTATTTCAAGTCCCCAATAGTATTCCATTATTCCCTCTTATTTTCTTATATTAAGCATCAGTCATTAAAGGTATTAGTAATGATTTAATTTGTATTGCTACAATTGGAAAACAGACTGGTGTTCCACAAAGATTTTCTGACCTACACAAAAGTAGACGTGAAGGGAAAATAATGATAGCTTTAAGCGTGATACTATTCTGAAAAATGAGTATATAACAATAGCATATTCCTACTCAGTAGAATTGCTCATTCTATTAAGTAAGAATATTCACTCCTATTAGAGACAAAAAGGGGTTTATTACTTTATAAACTAGTTAGCAGCACAGTGCAAACCAGATAAGAGAAAGTGAGCTGGGCTCTGCTTTTTCTTGTGTCATCAGTAGAATTGTTTACTAATTTCCAATTACAGGGCTAATCAGTGACACCTGGGTAACTGCAGAGAAGACTGTGGCTGGAATTGCAAGTGAAAAAGCAACAAAAAGGAGCTGAAGTAGACTATGGTTTATATCTAGAAGATGTCTCCCTGTTGCAAGTAAAATGCAGTTTCCTGTATTTTATCTTGTATAGATACTTGTGTGTGTTCAATAAAAGCTAACAGTGGATAAGGAATATACTTTAATAAAATGACTGCACAGAAATCCAACCTACTATTACGGATTTTCACATTTTAGTAAGTGTCTGCAACTTTCTGTGGATGACTAATACCGGTGCCCCAATTTCTTTGCAATTACAATTAAGTAATACCTGGCTTTGAGCACAAAGAGAACACTGGTACCTAACAAAGATATGATACAGCATCATTTCAAAGCATATTCTAGTAAACTTTTGAAAGCACCAGAAAATTAACAGCCTTGATGACTAGTGAGATGTAAACTCTCAAAGGTGGGCAGAGGAATACATTTAATCATATTTCACAAGCAAGCCTCTCAGCTAAATAGCAATGAAATACAGAACCGCACAAAATTCCCAGTACCTGTGCTATCATAACATTGGCAAAATGAGCCTTGAGAGCTTTTGTGGTTGTAAGAAAGAGTTACTCACCTTGTGCGGTAACAGTGGTTGTTTTTTTTAGATGTGTCCCCGTGGGTGCTCTACTCTGGGTGCTGGTGCGTCCTCACGGCAGCGACCGGAGACTTTTTCTAGCAGTTTCTGCCGTGCTGCGCAGGCGCCACAGCGCCCCCTCGTTCCTTTGGAATCCATTAGGTGTGTGCGCGGTGCGGCTCCGATGTTCCTTCTCTACCCGCTAGAGAACAAGGCTCCAAAGCAGGGGAAGGAGGGAGGAGAGTGGAGCACCCACGGGGACACATCTCGAAGAACCACCGTTACTGCACAAGGTGAGTAACTCTTTCTTTTCCTTCGAGTGGTCCCCGTGGGTGCTCCACTCTGAGTGACTACAGAACAGTTGTTGGCTTGTGGAGGTGGGTTTGGAGCCGTGTGGTAGTCACTGTGGATAGTACTGTGTGTCCCACCGCCATGGAAGATGCAATCGAATGGGAGAGTGCATAATGTTGCGCAAATGTGCGGTCAAATGACCAAGTGACAGCGTTGCAAATGTCTTGAAGAGGAACATTGCTCAGGAAGGCAGTTGTGGAAGACTCCGCCCTGGTGGAGTGAGCCGTGATGGTTTTAGGTAAGTGTTTGCCATATAAAGTATAACAAGTTCAAATACAGGAGGTGATCCATTTCAAAATTCTCTGAGATGAGACTGCCTGCCCTTTAGATCTGTCAGCATAGGAGAACAGCAGCCTAGGTGAGGCCCGCCAAGGTTTAGTTCGATCGACATAAAATGCCAGTGCTCTTCGGACGTCGAGAGTGTGCCATGCAGCCTGAACTGGGTTAGCATGTGGCTTCGGGAAGAAGGCAGGTAAGTGTATGGGTTCGTTAACGTGGAAGGAACTTCGGGGAAGGTTGGAGTATCACTCTGTCCTTTGTGAACACCGTGTATGGAGGATCAGCCATCAAGGCCGTGAGTTCGCTCACCCTCCTGCTGGAGGTTATCGCCACCAGAAAGGACACCTTCATGGACAAGTGAGACCAAGAGCAGGTGGCTAGAGGTTCAGACGGTGGTTTGTCAAGCTTTTTAGAACATGGTTCAGATCCCAGATGGGAACCGGTAGACGGAGGGTGGGAAGGTGTTTTGCAGACCTTTGAGGAAGTGTTTAGTTAACGGGTTAGCGAGGAAGGAAATCCCATCGATAGGATGATGAAAAGCAGCTATGGCTGCCGCGTGGACCTTGACAGTGTTGAGGGCAAGGCCCAACTGTTTCAGGGATAATAAGTAGTCCAACAGAGTAGGGAGGGGGGCGGACTCTGGGCATGTTGTGTGTAAACGATTATATCATTGAGAAAATCGATTCCATTTGTACAAGTATGTCCTTCTGGTGGATTGTCTTCTACTGTTAATTAGTATCTCTTTCACCGGGTCCGAACAGGTAATCTCGGCATCCTTGAGCCATGAAGGAGCCAGGCGTGGAGATCCGGGTGGAGAGTCCTCCCATGATTCTGTGACAGGAGGTCGTGGTGGAGTGGGAAGGGATACGGTTCCATCATCGCCATCCTGAGATGGTAAGGATACCACGTCTGGCTGGGCCACGCAGGTGCCACTAATATGACTCGCGACTGGTCTGCCCTGATTTTGTTGAGGACTTTGTGTAGGAGGGGAAAGGGAGGGAATGCATAAAGGAGAGGAGCGTCCCATGAAATGGAAAAGGCATCTCCAAGGGAATGTTTTCCCAGAGCTCCTCTGGAGCAATAAAGGTGGCACTTCCTGTTGTTCTTTGTAGCAAAGAGGTCTATGTCTGGTTGGCCCCACCAGAGGTAGAGTGGAATGAGAGCGTGTCTGTCTATCTTCCATTCGTGCTGATCATGGAATGTGCGGCTTACAGCATCTGCTGTGACGTTGAGTGCCCCCGGGAGGTAAGCAGCTACTGGAGTGACCTGGTGTGCAAGGCACCAATTTCAGAACTTGATGGCTTCCGTACACAGGGATGGGGACCGAGCCGCCCCTTGTCGGTTGATATAGTACATGCAGGTGGTATTGTCTGTCATGATGGTAATGGACTTGTGAGCTATGTACTGTTCGAAATGTTGGCACACATATCTGACTGCTTGTAGCTAGAGGAGGTTGATATGGAAGGTTTGTTCTCTGAACGACCATTTGCCCTGGCCTGTAATGTTCCCTAGGTGGGTCCTCCACCCCATAAGTGAGGCAGGCGTCTGTTATAACTGTGAGTGTGGGAGGAGGTCGCTGGAAGGGAACGCCTTCCAGCATGTTCTGTGGAATTGTCCACCAGAGAAGGGAATTGAGAATGAGTGGTGGGATGGCCACCAGTTTGGAGAGTTGATCTCTGGACGGTTTGTAAGTTGTTGCCAAGCATGACTGGAGGCCCCTCATATGGAGTCTGGCCAATTTGATGACGTACGTCGTAGAGGCCATATGCCCAAGAATCTTGAGACAGTCGCGTACCGTCATGGTAGGAACTGATCGTGCAGTCACGATAAGGTCGCGAATGGTAGCGAACCTGTGCTCGGGCAGGGTAGCTTTTGCTGCGACCGTGTCGATGAAGGTGCCTATGAACTCCAGCCTCTGCATTGGAAGTAGGGTAGATTTTGCTTGGTTTATATGAAAACCGAGGCTGATTAAAAGGTGCATAGTGGTATCAGTCATGGCTTTGTTTTCCTGAAAGGTCGAGCCTTTTATTAGGCAGTCATCCAAATAGGGGAATATCATAACCCCTTGATGCCGGAGTGCGGCCATTATGACCACCAGGGTTTTGGAGAAGACCCTGGGGGCAGTTGAGAGGCCAAAGGGGAGCACTCGGTACTGGTAGTGCTGGGTGCCCACCATAAACCGCAAGAAGCATCTGTGAGCAGGATGGACCATGATGTGGAAGTAGGCATCCTGGAGGTCGAGAGCCGAAAGCCAATCCCCTTGATCGAGTGCAGGGATGATTGTTGCTAAAGTTACCATCTTGAAACGGTGGTAGGCAATGTACTTGTTGAGTCGCCTCAAATCCAAAATGGGTCGTGATCCTCCACTCTTCTTCTGGGTTAGGAAGTAGGTTGAGTAGAACCCTCGACCTTGGAATTCTGGTGGTACTTGTTCTATGGCACCCAGATGTAGAAGATGTGAAACCTCTTTTTTGAGAAGGGTTTCATGAGATGGGTCCCTGGGGAGGGCCGGAGTAGGGGGGTGGGTAGGAGGCAGGGAAGTAAACGGGATAGCATAACCTTATTGAATCAGTTCCAAGACCCATTTGTCTGATGTGATGAGGGACCACTGGTGGAAAAAGGCCCGGAGAGGGTGATGAAACTGAAGAGTACCGGTTGTAAATGGTAGAACGGCTTTCTGGCTCTCTACCTGATCTTCATATCTGCTGCTTGCTTGCAGGTGGGTGGGTTGCGGAATGTTGTTGCTGTTGGTGATGAGGTCTACGCCGCTGTGGTCTTTGTTTTTGGCGGAAGTCATATCTTGTCTGTTGCCTGAAGGGCTCTCTGGGGCACTAGTAAGTCTGGTACCTTGTTCTCTTAAAGGGAGGAGTGTACATTCCCAGGGTCCTGAGAGTAGTACGGAATGGAATGCAGCACTTCGTCCGTCTTGGCTGCGAATAGGTTGTTTCTATCGAAAGGTAGATCTTTGAGCTTCTGTTGTAGGTCTCTTGGTATCCCTGATGCCTACAGCCAGGATATCCTTCGTAGGACAATCGCGGATGCTGTGATACGAGCCGCGGACTGAAGGGCGGTATGGGAGACGGTATAGCCCTCTTGCATAATGTTGAGCAGGGTCGACCTCCTATGTTCCAGGAGGTGTTGGAGAAGATCCTGCAATTTTGAGTAGTTGGCGTGGTCGTGATCGGCAAGCATGGCAGTATAATTAGCTGCTCTGAGGAGCAAGGTGGCGGAGGAGTACACCTTGCAACTCATGATGTCAACCTTCTTGTGGTCCCTGTCCTGTGGGAGGGTTCTAAGGTTAGGTTGTTTACCCTTGTGCCGAACAGAGTCCACTACTAGTGAGTTTGGAGGGGGGTGAGTAAAAAGAAAGTCCATATCTTTAAGGACGATGAAGTATTTGCGATCAGCCGTTTTGTTTGTCAGAGTAATGGAGGCAGGAGTCTGCCAGATGTTACCGGCCGGGTCCATGATAGCCTCATCCATGGGGAGTGCTATTCTGGAGGCAGTTGGAGGCTGTAATGTGCGTAGAAATCGGTATTGCTTCACCTGCACCTCCTGAAGGTCACGTTCCTGTGCTAAGGCAACTCTTTTAAAAAGGTCCTGGAATTTCCTAGTGTTGTCGCCAGATGGTGGATCTTCGGCTGTGACTGCTTCATCAGGAGAAGATGATGAGTTATGCAAGGGGAACCTAGCCTCCCCTTCTGAGAGAGAGTCCTGTACCTCCAAATGAGCTAGAGAGTTAGGCTCAGTGACTGAAGCCGTGACAGGAGGCGAGGCCGGTGGTGGCCTGGAGATGGTGGAAGGAGTACGATGGTGGCTCTTTTTAGGACGTGGCTCCCAGAGTTGCCATTGAGTGGTGTATGCTGCTGGTGGGTAGGCATACTGCTGTGCATACCATGGTGGCGGAGGAGGAGGGTATGAGTATTGAACTGTGCCAGGTTGCCAGGAGGGTGGCCTGTGCGCTGGGCTGGAATGTTGTGAAGAGAACCTGCTCCTTGATTCGGTGCTGATCTCACTGGGGGAGCGAGAAACAACAGACGATCGGAGGGACCGCACCAATTGAATGGAGGAGCTCGGAGAAAGCGGTGCTATTGGCATGTGACTCTGCACCAGCGATCGGTACCGATCGCACCCTTCCCTCAGGGTAGGACGTTGTGGCTTAGACGGTACAGAAGGCGGTACAGGTACCAAAGGTGACAGCGGTACCGCGGGTGGCTCTGGTGCTGAACAACTTGACTGTGGCATGTCAGTACGGGGCTTCTTTGGTGTGGATGCTGGTGCCGGTTTGGTCTGATGTTTCGGTGCCATCCGGTCTTTGTGTTGACCAGTCGGTGCGGCCGGTGCTGAAGGTATATCCGGTGCAGTAGCTAGTGGTGCTGTCGACTTCTGTTTCAGCTCCGAGTGACCTCTTTTATGCGGTGCCAATGTCTTAGGTGGCACTGTACTCCAAGTTCCAGGTCCATCCTCGGTGCTGACCCGTGCGGCTGTTGGTGCCGAGGTTAGCGAGGAAGTCGGGGAAAGACCCGTTTTCGAAGCTGCAGGGCTGGAGTGGGTAGAGGGCTGATCTTTATCCATACCCTTACTCAGTGAGGCCGCTTTTGAGACCGCGGGAGAGTCCTCCGAAGATGGGCGAAGGGACTGCTTGTAGTCTGTTGGCTCAGTCATGGCGCACCCTCGCAGTGTGTTTTGAGCAGTGGGGGCACTTTTGCATCTGGTGTGACTCCCCTACACATTTTATGAAGTTGGAGTGCCCGTCAGACACGGGCATAGCATTGTGGCATGACTTGCACCTCTTAAAGCCGGAGGAACTGGGCATGAGGTGCCGGGAGAAGGCGGCGAACCGCAACGAGAAAAATTTTTTTTTTTTTTAAACTTGACTGGGAAGGAGAAAAGAGCTAAAAAACTTGGACAATGAAGAAACTATGGGGTTAAACTGGGTATTTGTATATTTTTTGACAGAAATGAGGAGAACCAAGGGCTCCGACTGCTGCCAAGGACGGTAGAGAAGGAACTGAGGAGCCACGCCGCGCACGCGCCTAACGGATTCCAACGGCACGAGGGGGTGCTGCGGCACCTGTGCAGCACGGTACAAACTGCTAGAAAAAGTCTCTGGTCACCAGCACGAGGATGCACCAGCACCCAGAGTGGAGCACCCACAGGGGCCACTCAAAGGAGAACATGAATTTCTTCACAGAAGATGCCAGTTCAGACAGACTTAGGGCTGAAACAGATTTCACTTTGGACGATGACAATATGCAAGATAAACTGTAGGGATGTAAGCAACTAGTCGACTATCTGATAAGCATATGCAAATGAAAATTCCATCAACTACTCGATTAGTTGATTAATTGAAATTTAACATCCCTAATAGACTGTGACTTTCTTGGCACATAAATTTTGAATACGAATTCAACTCCAGCTTGTGTAAAAGGATGCTCTTGGAGGATCATAATAGACTCCACCTCTATCACGGTAACAGACCCGAGGCCTGTCTTGCTAGACTGATAGAACATGTATATTCCAGATGGCTGTGAAAAATTCTATTTTGCTGACAGACCACACTAACCACTACTAGAATTTTATAATAACCATATGTCCTTGACTTTTGATATTGTGGCTCCTAAATGCCCAATCCCTGGCTCTGCATCCATAGGCCCCTATGATCATAAATGATCTGCAACAGATCAAGTTGAGTGAGAAAAAGGCTAGAACACCAATGGTGAAAATCTCATGATGAGTCAGACTGATAGTGACATAATATTTTTGAAGGCTTTGTAACTGCTGTACAAAAGGCAAAGAAGTCTTTCTCTACCTCCATAGTGTTTGCAAACTCTCAGATAACAGATATTTTGAATGGCGATTAGCCTAGTTAAACTGCACAATATTCAATATCAAAGCTGAATATTTCTCACTGAAGAATTTTCATTATGCTTTGTAAATAAAATTAGCCAGATTATCACTGAGCTACTGCTTCTATGGAGATGAGATGGGGTTTTTTAAGATGACAAATTATTCTTTCACCTTTAGTTTCAGTCAGGGTTGCTCACCTTGATTCTGGGAGATGCTCCTGACTAGAACTTGTAATTTGGACCCTCACCCTTATTGGTGGTAAAGGCAGGCAAGTAAGGAAGTACTAAGCTTATTACTGGCTACGATTGTTACCTAGGGAATGAGGAAACATGGAAGAGAGCACAGGGTGTGACATTTTTAATCCAGTACTTGTAAGACAGCTAATTCAGAAAATCAATTACTGATACCAACAGTCTTAATAGCTATCAGTCTGGGTCTAATCTCCCTTTTCTGAAGGAAACTACTGTACTTTTTCACTTATGTTTCCTTGACTGCAAGGCACACAGAGAGAGTACAAACTGAAAATGGACTGGCTGAGGCTCTGCTAATAGTGGATGAAGATCAAATATTCATACCAGTTCTTTTGTTCATTGTTAGCTTTTGATACTTTTGATCATTAGATTTTAGGGGCTCATCTGTGGTACTTATCATGGTGGATAAATTTGGACAGCTGGTCTTGTGCTTGAAGGACTCTGTCATTCAAGATACCTCAGAAATATATTTTGTCACCCACCCAATCAATAGGTATGCAAGTTAGTTTAGAGGGACATTCGAATGATGACACTATCCAAAACACTGTTCTTCATGTTTAATCTGTCTTGTGCAATGGAACAAATAACCCAATCTTTAAAAGAGATGGGAACACAGGAGAGGTGGTCCAGGTTTATCACAGAAAGAATGCAATGCAATGTTGGTGGGATAGATGAACAACTAAAAGAAGCGCTGAGGATAGTATCGGAACCCCAGGTTTAAAGAAAGTATCAGACAAGTTCTCAGTTTGCACACTGCTTCTGGATGCCAGGTGGCAGATGTCCCCAGCACAGTTATGTCTTCTGTACCAAGCGATCTTTCTGATGCAGACTCTGCTGCAGTTATCTGTGCCTTTGTCATCTTGTGACTAGGCTGTTGTAATGTATTGTACATCAGCCACACCTGCAGACTACTCAAAGAGTGTCACTACTGCTCCATATTCTGTGCTGGCCGTATATAGAGTTAAAAATGTTGACACAATAAGCCCTAAATCATTTTTAACCTTGAAACCTAAGAAACTGGCTCTCTCATGTGTTACTGTAACAACTGTACCCATGGAGGGACTCATATTGGAATCCTCTGGTTTAAAACACAAAAAAACACAAAAACAAAAAGAAAAAAAAAAAAAACCCCACTGCATCCAGGGGAGGTTTGTGAAGGTTCCTCAGACTTCAGTAGGTCTAATCTCTCTTCACAGTTTTGTTAGGTTTGCCAACTTTCTAAATGCAGGTAACCGGACCCCCAAGGCCCCGCCTCTTCCTCCAATGGACCCCTCCCTGCTCCAACTCTTCCTCTAGGCTACGCCCCTTCTCTGCCTCCTCCTGCCTGAGGCCATGCCTTTGTTGCTTGCTTCTTGATATTGGTGTTCTATGAAAATGCACATATTTTCTGGATAAAAGCAGAACACAAAATACTAACAAATCTGCACTGTCAGAAGGAAATACAGTGTGACCACCATCTAAAAAGCTTTAATCTGTCGCATGTTTAAAAAATAGCATTCAATGACAGGTGCAACAGTGCTGGGAGAAATTCATAATTTGCCATTCAGAATATATTTAAGGCCCTCATCTAGCAGAACACCTAGGTAATATGCTTGGATCCATACCCGTGGAAATACTCAAACTCACTGAATCAGGATCTAGATATAAAATATTTAGAAAAAGAGTGAGAAGTGCCACACAGAAAAATATAAAGGTTTCACTTGGTTCTTGATTCTTTGAGTTTTAAAAGACTTGGAGACTTTTCTTCTTACTACCACTAAAATACAACTCAATTTTCACCTGTAATAAACCCTTGGGGCTTTTATCACATAAAAGTATTTGTGTAAAAATACAACAAAACATCCCCCATCAAAAATAGTTTGCTAATATTGTGAAAACAATTCTCCCTGAGTTTTACCCACACTGCAAAAATTTTCTTCAGAGCTTGGATGGGAACTGGACCATAACCTTACTCCTATACAAGCATCTATAAAAATCTACTGCAATGTTTTCTTTGTTCAACTTAGTTAATGTCAATGATGAAATATGTAACTTGTCTTAAAAAGTCAGGTGTTTAATGCAGCTTTGCCATCATCTAAATTCTATCATAAAATAACATGTTTATTGTTCTGATACAGATTTAGACATGCATGGATTATTTAAAGACAAAACTCTAGCAATTCTGATGGTCCATTTTCACAAAAGCTCTTTTCCTCAGCTGAGATTTAAATACAATGCATGGCAACAAAATGACATTTGGTGAAAAATATCCTTAATTCAACTTTTATAGAAATGGTAATTTAATTGGATGTTATAGGAGGTAGCCCATTGTTCCTACCATGCCATCTCTATGTAGAACATGCTCACTTATGTACATGTTTATGAAACACACAGAAAATAAGGAGACACTGCAATGAAACGATGACCTGATTACCTCCCTTCCCACCACCTTACCAAGATCCATGCTTTTGGAGGCTTTCAGATTAATTGATTCAGGCTGCTTGGCTGGTGTCAAGGATCTGAAGCTGAAGTTCTGATCTGTTAAATATGCTGCTGAGTCCACTACAGAACTGTGGAAAAAGCCATGCAAAATATTTAAGCACTAATGCAAAATGAAGTGAGGTAATTAAAACTTTCACAGTATAAATGTATTTTTCCTTCCAGTTGTTTGCAGTCATGCATCTTAAAATCAGTCTCTGATTGTCAAGTTTCTTTTGTGAGATTTAGCACCTCTACTCACATGTACTTAATTATATATATTTAAATACTGATTCTTCGTGAAGATAACTGCTGTTTTTACACACTTAATATTTAAATATGATTTTATTTAACAGAACAGAAGGGGAAATATCCAGTGCCAATAGTCTTGTTTTCCCTTCTGCTGAGCTCTATTTAACTGCCTCCTGTCTGAACTGTTTACCAAACAGGTTGCACAAAATGCAGCTTCTGCACCTGTTTCCCTCTCTTTGACATGTCAACAATCTATTCGAATGATGGCATTTAAAAAGACCACCACCACCCATTGCTGTTCCACAGAAGCGCCTCATAAATAAACCCATGTGGAGGAACAACATTCTGTTTCACAAAGGATTGAGATTGGAAATTTGGTTCAGTTTAGAATTGGAATGAAACCTGAAAATTTCAAAATGCTCTATGGAGGAGAATTCCCCTTCCTTCCACAAAAACAGTTTCAGCTCAATGAAAACTTTTCATTTTGATTTTATATTACAATCTATAATTCAAAATTTAAGATAATTTCAAACAAAAATAACTTCAATATGAAAGATTGAAATTTTTCATTCAAAAATGTTGCAAAGCGTGTTTCAAGAATTCAATTTCCCTCCACCATCTTTCCCCAAAAGAAATTTTTAGTGAAGTAGACAATTTTGCAAAGCATTTCAATTTAGATGTAACTGCATTTTCTGACAATCACTATGGCACGTGAGCATAAGTATTTAAAAACAAATGAGAGTAAGAATCTCTCATATCCTTCTCAGTCTGTAGGAGATATATAGCCAGATCATCACAAAGTAAAGCATCTGAGACCTGGCCCATAAGTTTAATTAATTTACAAAGGATTTTGTTTGTTTATGTTAGTTTGTAAGTGAAAGTATATTATACACCTTTGAGATAAAAGAGCATCATATTAAAAAGACAAAATAGATGCTAATGAAATTCACATACATGAAGTAAAATAGAATGAAAAAAATAAGAATCCACCTGTGTCTGATGTGTTTAAGGTTACAGAAAAATTATAGGATATACTGTACTCCTTGAAAAACAGTAGATTATATAAATATTTTTAAAAATCTGAACACCAACGAGACCACAATTATTATGGTATAGATTCCACATCTATTTACATGTATAGTAGCCGTGCTTTTAATCAATGAAAAATCACATCACAGTTATCAGTGAGAACTGTTAACTGATTCTAGCCATAAATAATAAAAATAACTGCAATAAAAAGTACATCCAAACCTATGATTATAATCTTCAGAAAGCTGCTCCTCGCTTGGGTGCGGGGGTATGGGAGGTGGAACTTCATTCTCACCACTACCATAGTCAGATACAGTCAGCTCTGAAACTATAAAGGGTTAAACAAAGTAGTAGCAGAACTGTTACTCCAGTTCACTGATCAATAACTTGAAGGCTTGAAGTGATGCACAAATTACACAAATACCTAAACTAACTAAAGAGGGATTAAATCATAAGAAGCAGAAAGTGCACATCTTGGGAATTCCAAAGAATTGATTTGCCACTTTGAAGATGCACATTTAAAGATAAATACACTTAAACTCTGCTTATAGTAAAGTGCAGTGAAGGTTCTGCATTTGAATGCATATAGCCTTGCCTCCTACAGTTTTAATGTAATTAACAGTAAGTATAACTGCTTAAATTTTGTTTGTTGGCAACATTTATTACCTCCCAGCTAGACAATAAAATGCATTCTCTGCAGACATCTCCTCTTTCTCCTTATCTGTTCTTAACAGGAGACAAGAAAAGTTGCTACTATCCCATGACAGGAGGGCTAAGCAGGAAATCCTCTTGGATCATCGTCTAAATTGCTCCTGTAATGCCATTAATGACAATCAATTTATACCAGGATGAGTTTGACTCAAAACAGGCATCCAAGTAGTCACAATGCTTGAGAAAACCATTGTTTAACAGAATTGCTGTGGATGTCAGAGTACGTGATTATGGAGGTTGGAAGAACTACAGCACAGTAAACTCAACTGCAGTAGAGGGGAATCCACAGTAGCACCTTCAGATTCTAGGTCACAGCTGTTTTTCTTTTCTCCTTTCTACTCTCTAGAATGTGATCACCTCTTTCAAACATGCTGCCTTCTCCCAGTTGCCATTGTGTCCCATGGAACCTACAAACATCAGCTTAACTACTATCAGTCACACTACTCACAAGTTTAGCTTCAGTTTTTCCCCCTCTCTGCTATCTTCTCTTCGCACACCACATCAACACTTCCTCTACAGTTCTCAACTTCTTTGCTACTAACACACACCCTTTTCTCATCTCTTTATCCTCCCTTCCACTGTTTGCACTCCTCTTCGCTCTCCTCCTCCTATGTGTTCTCCCTCAGTCATCAAGCTATAATCCTGCCCGCCATATAACTCTCTCCAAGTGCGTGCCCATCTTCTCTCCTACTTCCTTCCAGTTTCAACTCAATGTTTCAGGCTTGCCTAGATCCATACTCATGCACTTTCTCACGCTCACTGAATCCTTGCTTTCTCCCTGCAGTTCATCATGTACTGCTGCCTCACCTTCTACTGCAGCCCTGCTCTTATGGCTGCTGTGTCCTCCAACCTTTCCCACTCCTCTCAATTTCATCCCTTCTACTTTCTACCCTATTGCCTCTTCTCACATCCTTTTCATCTCCCTCAGAGAGGCTCACTTCCTTCATCTGATATCTGTCTCCAACTGTCAGCCCTTCACTTTATCTTCATACCATGTTTCTTCAATTTCTACCATGCCAGCACCTCTAATTCTACTGTTTTTGCACTAACTTCCTCATTCTTTCCAAGTTTTGGTCTGACTCAACGTGAAGAATGAGGAATTTCATTAATATTGCATGTACGTTTATGCATTTGTTATTCTGTTCTTTGCTATATGCGCTAATTTGCACCTAGATAGGACACACTTCTAGTAAAGACCCTTTTACTGATAATTATAGGAAAACTAGCAGATATACCCAACATTGCTTGGGTCCTTAACTCAATTAAGGACTTGTTTCTTTTTTTTTTTAATAAAAGGAAAATGTACATTTTTATTTTTCAAACAATGTTATTTTTATGAAGTAATTTTTATTTTGGATTTCTTAAAAAAAGGGATTGCTAAAAATTTTCTGTTTAATACTTTTTTTAAAAAATGGGAATTCCATCGAGTGTAACTTTTCCCTTTATCCCTATAAATGCTTATTTGCTATGTTCTAACAATAAAGGGCTATAGTCAATTTGGTTTCCAATAACATTTTCTTCTAGTTTTCAAACCTTAAGCATTGATTTAGCTGTGCCAAAACAAAGCACTACTCCAAATTTCTCCATTTTATCTCTTTTCTGTAAGGTTTATTGAGAAGCAATCCTATTCCAAGTTTTATCCTGTTTTTCTAGCTCATCTTGGTTTAAGTGTCTTCAACATTCACTTAGTGATGTCAGTTTTGAGCCCTGTACTTGATTTGGTGATTCTATCTCTTTTCTGTTTGGTTTTATAAGAAGCAATCCCATTCCAGGCACATCCTGTTTTCCTGGCACAACCAAATCCTTACATTTCTTTACGTAAAGATAAGAGGAAGTGGCATACCACATTTGGTGGTCCTAGCTCTTGCCGTTTAAGAGGAGTTCTTGCTCAAAGAGACAATCAGACAAACTCTCTAAAATATGTAGTAGAAAAGAAGAGATGTTGACAATATCTTGCTTGGAAGTCTATCCGTGACCCACCCTAGTGGGCTGCATAAACTACTTTGACCAGTTTCAAGAGATACAAGGCAGAGACAGACCAGGGGACTGATTATCTGTTCCCGAAGATGGAGGGGAAGAGACAGGGATTGCTGGGGTGCTGGTTAATTCTGTTGTTCTTCCCTAAGCTCCCAAACACTAGAGTTTCTGGAGCAAGCTAGGTGTCTTTGACCTTCAGGTCAGACAGATAAAATACATGTGCAGACTGTTTGCTGTGTTCAACCTTCTTTTCTTTGTTTCTTGAGATTAAACAATACTTTGTTTGGAAAGGCTGTTCTATGTCACTGCATTAACATACTGGTCACAACTACCAAAGTGAAGTCTTGCATGTAGTCAAATCCAATTGGATCTCTTGAATGATCTATGGTTGGCACACAGGGGTGCTATACCCTGGCTACTAAGAGCGGTTGCATTCACAGGGTTCCAACTGAAGATAGCTGAAGGCAAGAGGACTTGAACTTGAAGGTTCAGAGATTTGATATGGATGAATGGTACAGCTGTCCTGAACCATGCCACCCAACTCAGAACTTCAGTCACCATATTGATTTGTGATTTATCAAAAACCACAATTCTTCCCTCTCCCCCAAAGTCTCTATCTATGACCATGAACAGTTACTCTTCGCCATTATTCCTTCCTTTTCTCTGTACTTTCCCTCCCACTCACTCCTTTTGTGATCACTAGTTTCTGACCAACCTCTTTTTCCCCTCCCACCATTCTGAATGTTTCCATAAATCGCACCCTTACTCTCCTCATTCTGTGCTACCTTCATTCCTGTTCTCACAATACTGAGCATCTCTGGAGAAAAACTAGTGACTAGACTAACTTCTTCCACTGCGTCTTTTCACTCCCTCATTTTTTCAAGCTGCCCTTTTTCCTTTCTAGAGAGCATTACTCTTATTATGACAAAGTGACCTATGCCACAAGCTCATCTATAATTCCAATTCTCTCCCTATAGGGCCTCATGCTGTAAGTTACCATGTGCCCTTTGCAATGTAGTGACTGCCCTTTAATTCTCATTAAATTTACTCTACTAGAATTCAATGGGAATGGTTGATATTTAGTACATCTGAGGGTTAGTGTGGCAGATGCAGTGCAGCCAGGTAAGAATCTAGGAATACCAATATAGTATTCAGAAAATTATTATACATGTGAACTGGTCAATGAGGTTAAACTACAGTATATTGGGCTATTCAGCTTTCCTTTATGAATATAGTCATCTAGTTTAGTAGAGGCAGTTAGAAACCAAGCAGGAAGGCAACATCATGGCTTCCAGAGAAAATCATGAGAGCATATGCTTGAAAGACAATGGAGACAGCTGTTAGCTTTGAGGATCCTATAGCCTGTCTCCCATGAAAATGTATGGTTTGTTTTGCCAGGCTGTGTGCCTAGCGACAAAAAAAGCACCGAACTATTAGAAAGCCCTCTTAGGAGAGAAGAAGGGTCAGCTGACAAGGACTGTTCCAGGTGGATGGGGTGGCTTAAAACGAGGCTCTGCACAGAGAATCTGAAGAAGCAGGGCCCATAAGTGCTGGAACTAGGGATGCTGAAGGTGCTGTCATATCGCAGGCTAGAAATAATTTCCATTATATGCGGAGTTTATAGTTTGATTCAACAGCTCTTAGTTTCCCCTCTATATAGATTTTTATAGAACTGCAGGATTCCAGTCCCAGAGGGAAGATCTGGTTTGAGGCCAGACATGTGAGGGAACCGTGCTCTTAGGGTATGTCTAGACTACATGGCTCTGTCGACGGAGCCATGTAGATGAGTTTACTAGACATAGGAAAATGAAGCGGCGATTTAAATAATCACCATTTCATTTACATCAAAATGGCCGCCGCGCTGTGCCAATCAGCTGTTTGGCAGCACAGCGGGGCAGTCTGGACGTGCCACGGTCGACAAGGGAAGCCTTTGTCGACCGCTCCGGTAAACCTCATTTCACGAGGCATAATGGAGCGGTCGACAAAGGCTTCCCTTGTCAACTGCAGAGTGTCCAGACTGCCCCGCTGTGCCGCCGAACAGCTGATCGGCACAGCACGGCGGCCATTTTGATGTAAATGAAGCGGCAATTATTTAAATCGCCGCTTCATTTTCCTATGTCTAGTAAACTCATCTACGTGGCTCCGTCGACGGAGCCATGTAGTCTAGACATACCCTAAGAGACCTAGGGTGCAATGGTGCAGGTAAGTCCAGTAACTGTGATAGTTGGGCTGTAGGCTTTATGTCATTTGGAGCAGGGAAGGCTTCTGGTATTGTTTTTCTAGCATGCAAAATTTTAAAAGTAAAATAGTAAGAGCAATTTTCTGTATCAATCTTTTCATACACAAATGACACACTTCTAAATGTAGACACTTGTACATCCATGAAGATTCAACAAGCCAAGCCTTATAGGGTAGATATTTAATTTTTACAATAGTTCTTAACCAGAGATATGACAGCAATTCTCCTGCAAGCCCTGATCATTTTTTGGATGCAAAGGAGACTCTGATGAGGCAGATTCCAGTAATCTTTCAGCACCAGAAATGTAAAATTGCTGGCACTGAAGTATTGCTTCTTGAAGAGGTTGTTCTAAAAATGCTATTTCTGTACAACAGCTTGGCAAGAAAGAAAAGTAGGGACCTGTGGGTGGCAAGTATTATTCATGCAAAAATAGACTGAACATTGGCATTTCAACGTTGGATTAAAAACCCTCCTTAACTGAAATATCCACAGGCAGGACAAAATGTAATGTTTTGGCTATAACAACTTTTTTCCAGACATTACATTTGGTCTTGCTCATGTATAATAAAAAAGATCCTTTAAAAAAAAGTATTAATAAGCCAAGAGTCAATCTATTTTTGTTGAATTTCTAGGACAGTCTTACGTGTAGAGCAGTAGCTGGTATTGGAAATAACTTATTTGAAAACATTAACTGAGCTATGACAATTATTAACATAATTCAACTTCTGCCACTAATTCTTTGCATTAAGCACAGTATTGAATTGACCTCTCTGATGTCTTTTATTACTCTTTACATTCTGGTAGCATCCAGAGCTTCAGCTCAGGACTGGAATCCCCATGGACAAAGCATTATGCCAACATATAGCAAGAGACAAATCCCTGTATCCAATATAAGGCTGCAGTCTTGCAACTTGTTTAGTGCGGGAAGACACATAAGCACATTCAAGTTCACTGGGGCCTTGTGGGGGTGTATGGTTTCAGATGTGCAGATATCATTGTACGATTGGAGCCTACTATAGAAGAAACTGCAAAAAGCCTAACAAATGATGTGGAGGTGGAGAAAAGAGCTACATTGATAGAATGTGCATGTAAGGAGGTTAAATGAAACAAATATTTCAACTATAAAATACATGTTACATGTATGTGTGCTGTACCATTTTAGGGCCATAAACTCTGTTCACATCTTCCTAAGGATTTCAGCTCTGCTATATAGAACCGTCTTCTAGGTATTGTGTGTCTTGTTTCCTTTTCTCCCGTCTAGCATTTTATTTGATCTCACTAAATAAGTCTCTCTAAAATCTAAGTCACAATGCAAAGATAGTTCACTATTTTCTCAGTAATATTTAAATATTGTGCTCCTTAGCCCATTGACTGACACCACCTATAATCTTCCAATGCTTTGGTTTATCTCTTTCTTCCTTCATCCCATGTCTGTGGTGTCTTCTCAAGAGCTTACATCCATTCTCCTCTCACACTGTGGTGAGCTGTCTCCTTTCTTTAGCCTCTCAAAAATGTAAAACAAAGAAGGAGGAAAACAAAAAGACAAATGCTAGTAATCTCTGCTGCTAGGATCCCTCACAGAATATACCTCTCCTAAACAGGCCTTATTCTGATTCTTACTTAGTTACTTAAGGATGTGTTTAACTAGGAACATGAGTAATCCCACTGAATAGATGAGAACACCTAATGAGACTTCTCAAATGCTGAAAAAGTTAGACATATGCTTAAATACCTTATTGAGACAGGGCCATACATAGCAGCCAATTAAAAGTTTCAAAGTTTAGAATGTGTAATGTAAATATGATATTCTAATTGTGTTGTACAGTAAGGGTCTGTACCTAATCTTACACATATTTTAAGTCTTAATACATTAAAATAGCAAAACTTCCTTTTGGATTATAAAATAGGACACAAACTAGACAATTTGCATTGTAAAATAATCACACTACCGATTAAGGATGTATAGAAAATAAATATTTTGACAATATATATTTTGCAATTATCATTTGTTTTTATCCAAACTTATGTGTTGGGCAGTGAGCTAGAAACTGCTACTTAAACTGGAACATGTGCCAGGAATTTAATTCACAATTTCTGAGTCAGCTCTCCTACCCGCTGCAGATCTTTAAGCCTCAAAGCGACATAGCCTGCACTTACTCTAATTAACTGTTTTTCTAGTTGATGTGGATTTCTGAAGACAAAAAGAGCACTTTTTTGGCATGAAGAAAGATGCACAGTACATACCTTTCAGTCTTTCCTGAGGACTATAAGTTATAAATTGCTGTAGGACAGTATCATTGCACCTGGAGACAGCGGTAAAGGCCTGACTGCCCTCAAGTGCCGGTTTTTGAAAAAGCCCGTGATCTGAGCGCTCCTGAGAAGAAACGGAACCGTACATTTTAATGTAAAAAAAAAAAAAAAATCTAACACAGCCATGGAACAATTACTAAATCACACTGAGGTTTGTGCATTATGTGTCAGGCATTTATTACGCATTATTAACTCTCCAGTGAGAAACATCAAAGGTGTCTTCAGACCACTGCTGACCATGAAACAAAAGATTATCCTTATATTAGAAATGACCATTAAGGATGATAAACAGAGAAAAGGACTTCTTTTTTCTGACCCACAACTGGCTTCACGTGATTCCTCCATCTACAAGGGCAGCTTGTGGCATTGTCAACATACGGGCACAGACAAATACCACTGGTACTTCTTTGCCAACTAGTGCGTATGCTCTGATGATCACACACTAAAGCAGCCTTGTAACTCCTAAACCCACGTCTCCTAGTTGGCAGCTGAACAAATTCTTGCCACACCTCTACTCTGTTTTTCTGTTGAGATATTTCCTACCCTCATCTCCATATTGTAACTCCTAATTTATTCTCCTGACAGTTGCTGTTAAAATGCACAATTTATCAAACTGGGACAAGCTCAAAAAGGCACTTCTGTAGCTTTAGTAGGAAGAAAAATGACAAATATAGACAGTAAAATCTTTGGCTAATTATTACATGGTAGAATGATATTCTCAACATTGTAGTTTCTTTGAAAAGCCGACACATAACCACAAAAGGGCCTCCACTTGGTCTTCATTTTACAAAGCTGCCTTCACCCGGGCCAGTGGATTTCATATTGCAGGTACAGCACTTAAAAGTTAAAATATGTATGTTACAATATTTCAGTATTACTTTAACTTTTTATAAGTAGAGGATGGAATGCCAATGCTACAAGGAACTGTACTGAAGAAGTCAAAGGGAGCAAAGTGTGGTAGCAGAAGAATACTTCCAAAATATACGACTGTTAGCCAGCTTTTACAAGCTCTGGGTTTGCCTGAATCTGATTATTGTATTAATAAAATTTCCAGTTTTAAACAGTATACTTGGTCTTGAGTATGTAACACAGGAACCAACACTTATGCATCCATTTTTGGGTACTACCACTTGTGCACATACGAATGAAGTGTTTTGTAACTTTTATTTAATATGTGCACAGCTGATAATACTGAAAAATGCATGCAACTGAGAGTGCCTCAAAGCAGCAGAGATGGGTTAAAATATCTTTGAAACTTGCTTTATAAGACTACAGGTTGAACTTTTCTAGTCTGGCATTCTCTGGTCCGGCATCATATTAGTTAACTTGATGTCCACTTATCTTGGATGTGACCAAGTTTCCCACGGTCCCATAAAGTTTGTTTACAGCCACCAGTCCTAGCTCTTAGTGTTCTGTGCTGCTATTTAGCTCTAATTTACCCCTACATGTCTTCTAATAATCCAGTAAGCAGTGGAAGCTTTGGTAATGCAGCTAGACAATACTGGCCTCCCGTGATTTGGCAAATTCTCTGGAATGGCACCGGTCAGGTCCAGAGGGAGCCAGACTAGAGAGGTTCAGCCTGTAGTGATTTTCCAGAGAAAGACAGGTTGACCATAAGGCCATCTTAACTGAGAACACTTCAGCATTGAGAGCCTACATCACTGACCGACAACACAGACACAACTACAGACCTATTTTCATAAGCTCCTTTTCTTTCAAGTAGCCACTGGCCAAATAACATGTTAACTATTTTCTCCTTCTCATTATAGTGCTCTATACCCAGGCAGTTGAATAGTATATTCAGAGTCTTTTTATTAACTTTTGTTAACAACTATATGTGCCTCTGGTGTACCCGAATTCTTTAAGGTACATTGGGGAGATTAACCACTTATTCCTTATGACAAGAGTTCCATATCTATTACCTTTTGCAAGTATATTGCTGGCTAAATCAAGCCCTGCACCGATACAAACTACTCTTACTAAATTAAAGACTGGGATCTACTGGGACAGGCAGTCTTAAATTAACAACTACCACCAAAAAAAATCTGCTTTTCCAGCTTTTTGATAAATGACACAATCGATATCCCAACAACTGATCAGTAACCAGCCTAATTAGAGTATTCAGCTTGTAAAACGGAGCTGTCATGGAAGGCCTCCATTAGTGTCCTGGCCAATAAAACAAATAATGGATTTTTAAACATATTCTGCATGTACCAAGCTGGGACGCAGCAGGCAGGAAACAGTTTTGGGGAAGGAAAAGAATGGGTCATGGCCCATTTTGCTGTAGTCTCCAGCCTCAAATGGAATTACAATTGAACCTAGAGCACATCCTATAAAATTAATTTCTGTTTAAAATGAATTTGATTCAATCAAGAGCTCATTATGTATTCTTCACAGGGCATGTGTCAGAATTGTTTACGTGTTTCATACATCTGGTAATGTATAAAATATATACTTTGACTATGAAAAACAGCTTCTTGTATTTTTATTACATCAATAATTCAGTTGTAGTATTTTTGCCCAAGTTGACTCTTTTTAAAAACAGAAGAAGCAAACAATGATAAGCTTTCTTTCTAGTCTTCTCAGTTAGTGGGTTATCATTCATACCTATCAGAACACCCAATAAATAGAAATGCACAATACTAGTTTTACATAAGAAACAGACCATGAAAGATAACTCAAGTTGAAGCAATTTACTTTCTTAAATTAACAATAACTTCCCTACAATATGATTTTACCCTGACTGAAGTGGCATCTACATTGACTGTCTAAGTGTGGTAATAAGACTATAAAGGGTCTATGTATCCTACAGGAAAAGATGTGAAAATATTGGCCAATGATCTCAGAAAGTGCCCCAGGTAAAGCACACACCTGCTTTCCTTGTTTTCCTCTCTGTTATGTCACACTGCATCTATATGAGACAACCTTTGTGAAAAGCAACTTCCCAGTGCAGTTACAGTAAAAAAAAAAAGGTTTTTTCTAATGTCACTCAAGGTGGGTGGTAAAGCAAGTTTCAATATAATCAGTGAAGTGGAATCTAGCACCTAGAGTTAACTATTCACTTCTTAAGAGAAGACAAATTCCCTTTCCCTGAGCAATCATTCTCTCTTTATATGTAAAACATGCAAAATTTACACCTCTGCTCTCACAGGATTATTAAAACACACACACACACACACACACACACACACACACACACAGTAAAAATAGTTATTTCACAGTAAAAGTTAAAATCTACATGACTGGTGGATAAGCATCTTCAGAAGCCAAGTGCAGACAGCACATTTCTTTACAAGGATAGTAAAGTCACACAGACAGTTCACTTGCCTCATTCCCTAGAGTGGAGACCAAAAAAACAGAAGAATTCAAAACTAGTAATTTTTTTTAAAGTGGCCTTCTTTATGCAAGTATGAATTCACTCTTTCGGATCTGTGCAGGGATGTGCATGTTTATGGAACCAGAACTCTAATTTAAATGATTTTTTTAAAAGTATCAGCTAATGCCATATGTTTGGTGAAATTGTAACCCCACTGAAATCAAGGAAGGATTTCTAATTGACTTCAATGAGTCCAGGATTTCACCCAATATCTCTCTGACACAGAAATAGGAAATATTTTCCAAATGGTGGGCGAGAATTACCCTAATAACTGTTATGAACTGTGCATACAATTCTTTCTTGCCACAAGAAAGTCTAATTCGTGAACCAATTTTATGCATCACCTGCATTTGTCTATCCAGCCTCCTGAGAACGACCAACTGAATCATCCCGCGAATGTTCCCTTCCATAGACATGGAACGCCTCAGTGTCTCCATGGCTTCATGGTTGGATTTCCCCAGAAGAGACTCTCCATTCACAGCAATCAGCTGGTCATTTATTCGCAGGCGGCCATCCTACAAAACAACCAAAACTTTGAAGTAATATTATGTCTGGGCAGGAGAGAATCACGTGTTTCCTTCTTAGAAGCTACCTACACTCCAGTTGCAAATATCACCAAGTCTATGTAAAAAAAAACCATGTGGTGCAAGCTGGCCAATTCACAATACTGGGAAGCACAGTTCAAGATAGGGTTGCCAGATGGTTTCAACAAAAATACCGGACACGCTTGACATTACACCACAATCTACATTACATCTTATTTAGAAAATACCAGACATTTATATTTTCTCAATTTGTTTCCTGAACAGAAAGCTCAAATACTGGACTGTCCGGTTCAAAACCGGACACCTGGCAACCCTAGTTCAAGAGGCATCTCTCCTTGTTCACTTTACTTTTTTTTAGGAGTCCTAAAGCAGAGAAAATGGAAATATGGACTCTGGATTAGAGTATACATACCACATCTGTTTAGTATATATTCTTCAACCAAGAATGAACATTACAACATCTTTTTAAATTCTAAAAGCTCTTCATGTACTTTAACAGCTAAACCTGCTGCCATTAACAAAACTGAGATTGTGCCACCTAGAGTAGTTTTTGTTTTTGAAAAAATCCATTCACTTTCATTGCTGGAATAATAAACGTATGGGCGCTTATTTTCTGCCTTTCATAGGCCTACTGTTGCTTTTATTCATATCTGTGATCTTTTTCTGTATGTACCTGCTAAAAAGTAAATAAAAGTACAGGGGAATTCTTCCAGAAGTGAAGGCCTTTCTTAGAGTTCACTTAATTCACAGTTATCAAGTGTGTATCACAACTCTGAAAGAAGGAAGAGAAAGGGGCTGAGATTGAAGGAATCTAGCATGAACGGGAAGGGGAGAGGATTCGAAAGAACAGGCAGACAAGCAAGTGGGATCAAAAAGCATTAACTTGCTTAACTTTAATTTAATTCAATCATGTACTGATGTGTTGTTCAGAATCTACTCCTCAGAACTGTTTATACACCTCATGGCTGTGTGATCCAAAATATAGATACACTTTTCCATTTTTATTTTTTTATCACTCTGATGTTCAATTAACTCTTGTAGCATTGCTGCCAAGTCTAAATAAATGATTTGTGTGAGTGACAGCAGCCATGACAAACTCAGTTTTCTCAGGTATTATTTTTGCTGGAATTGGGAATCAATCACTGTTACCAGAGTAATGTATGACTAGAAAGCAGTGCCATAGTACAAAAAAGAAACAACAAAGTCCAGAAAAGGAAAACAAACCGGGATGGAAAATGAGTGTAGCAATGAGGGAGAGTAACGGACAGAAGAAAATCAGGAGGATTATGACCTTCTGACAAAGGGGCCACGAAAAAAGCACAGAAAGCAGTAGTGCCATTTGGGAGGAATACAGTGGAAAAGACTCAATTGTCTGTGTTTTATGGTAGCATGCATTTAACATACAGCCCAGGGAATATGCTACCCTCCCTCCCATCCCATAAAAATGGTGCTTTCGGATACATGAAAGTGACGGGTAGAAAAGAGTTAACACTTTGGAACAGGGCATTTTATTACTAGGACATCAGTTATAATTCCTTTGTGCCCGAATAAAATTCACTGAAACGAATGATTCTATTGATTTCAATGGAAGCATGAGAAAAGAGGCTTTCTTTTTTGTAACGATCAAACGATTTTGATTTTTTTAAAAACAGACTCATGTTCTTCTCATACAATCCTTTCACTGTTCTGTGGCTATTTCTGTGAATAAGCGCGCTTGCTTAAAAATCTATCAAAACTGGTTGGACAAATATATACAATTATACAGGAGACATTTTCAAATGTTAGCCTACAGATGAGACTATGACAGTAAATTTAATTAATTAATTGTGGCAGTCATAGAAACTCCTGTATTTTCTTGTTTTTGCTTTGCAAACCTTTCATGTGAGATTTAGTATTTCCATAAATGTTGGCTATCTTTTTACAAAGTCAGTTCTTAAAACCTCGTTTGACCTCTTTAAATGTGGTAGGCTTAAATTCAAAACTCATGAGTTATCTGACGGACTAAACAAAAGCAAAGTAGTCGTAATACATGATCTACAATCGAGTCCATTTATAATTATTGAACCAACCCACCACCAACAATAAACAGTTGGAAGGCAGCTGAATGCTGTATTTGCAGGAGATCAGGAGAACGTTTATTTAGCACAGAGACTTTCTGTGATTTTGAAGAGTGGGGAAAACATTTGAACAACCCTCAAACTCAGATTTGCATGTGACTGGTGTTAGTATCCTGTACTACAAGATAATCCACTTGGCTCAAGACAGGCTACATGTTTGTACACTATTTGTACTTTTTCTTTTATCTCTAAAAGGTTTCTTTCTTTTTGATTAGGAAAACAACTTTTAGAGCCTGCAAGTGGGCCATAGTCATTAAGAATGAAATTAAGGTCTCATTGCAGTGTCCGAGTAAATGTGATTTATGTGGGAATCAAAGCAAAAGGTAAATTTATGACAACTTCTATTTGCAGGCAGGCCACAGGACATGTAGCATTTTGACTGTAATAGTGGCCATGGCACTGTATTCTCCTAAACAGAGTTTGCTCCCTCAAAATCACATTCTGGCTACTCCCTGACCACCTGTGACCTCATTCCCTCTGAGTGAACAGCTTCCTGGCATTCAGCAAGGGCACTCTGCTTCCTGACCAACCCCACACAATTAACCCCTAATATTTACATTACTAAAGGCTCCAAGAGCCATTGTGGTAGGTGAGGTACATACATACAGGAAGAAACAATCTCTGCCCTGAAAAGCTTATAGTAGTAGTTCTACTGTATTTCAGTTACAGAGGAGGGCGTGTGTAGGAAAAGTGGGATTCGATCCCAAGTGCACTTCCAGCATGCTACAAGACATGTGAAACTGAAAACACTACAATTAAAGAATGAGAGGATTCAGCTAAATACATTCATCCCAATGGACACTTTAACATCACACCCGCAGATGAAAGGTGCTCTAGAACTGCAAATGTCATCCATATTGGTAATACCTCATTTACAGCTATCCAAGTTGAAGAGCACATCCTTTGCAAAAATCAGAGACAGACGTTGATGTGGGTCTTTAAGTATGACAGTGCTTTTATTTTGTACAGTTCTTTAAATTCATTCGGATTATTTAATTTTTCCATGTCACTAATTTTTTGGGGGGGGAAGGGGGGGTTTGGACACCAACTGCAGGAGGAGTTAAATCATTCCATGCTTACTTGGTAGCTGTAGGTACACTGGATGAGTTGACATTCTCTCAAATCTATAAAATACACTCCAATTTCTTTATAAAAGCTAGCATAAAAATCTCAATTTTCCCCTATATTTTTCACAATTTCTTTACTGGATTTCTTCACAGCCTTCTAAAACAAACGAGTTAAATCACTGTGCTAAAATTTCAGAAGTCATTGAAAAACATTGGTCTGTCTTCAGACCTTCTGTCCAGACTGATA
Source organism: Pelochelys cantorii (assembly GCA_032595735.1). NCBI lineage: Eukaryota > Metazoa > Chordata > Testudines > Trionychidae > Pelochelys > Pelochelys cantorii. The sequence goes on along the minus strand of CM064332.1, from coordinate 64,660,451 downwards.
AGAGATAATACTAACCAGCCAATATTGTTTACATTTTGTACATAGCCTAATATATTCTTTTCATTCTGAAAAAGAGACATTGGTGAAAGTAGTCTTTCAAACTCTGACATGTTAAAGACATTTGGACAGCATAAAAAGGCACATTCCATTAATAAATATCCAATTTGTAGCACTACATCTGTTGCAGTGCTGAGACAAATTCCTTGGTCTCTTGCTGCTGTGTGTGATCTGTAAAAGGGTAAGAAACAATCTGATGACTCCAAGCTGATCTGCAAATCCTGTACTCATGCTCTTTTGAAGACAAATTGCAATTGTGCGGGAGGAGGTTGTTTTTCAAAACTGTAACATCTAACAATATAACAAAAAACAGATTCATTTTTACATTCCAGCCACAAAAGGGAGATACTGTGAGATCATCTTCACGCCTAAAGGGTTATGAACATCTTGATTCTGCAGTAGTCACTGTTTCACAAAAGAACTTTGGTTCACTTAAAAGCAATACATGTGCTTAAATCCAAGTATTTTTAGTTCTAAAATCTGTACAATAAACTACAGGGGCAAATAAAAACTTGGAATTTAAAATTCCCAATGTGCAGGGCTTTTGATATAAATGATATAATCCCAAATTTACACACATACGCACGCACACTCTTTCTCTTTATAAACTGATGCAAGGAATTGTGTAGTTGTTCTCACTTGAGTGACTACTGTGCTGTGCAAGATAGCCAACCACAGGAACATAAAGAAGTAGAAAATGTACCTGGTGTTGCTCACACCCTTAAATCAAATAAGGATTTGTTTTTCTTCATTTAGAGCTATTGTTCTGGGGTGCAGGTGGGGATGAGGGGTTCAGTACACAGACTGTCCTAGGGAGAGGGGACAACTGCAGCCCTCCCTCAGAGCTGTAGCTTGGGGACAGGTGAGAAGTGCCTGTCCATGGCCACTGCAGCTGCAGCAGGCATAGCAGGGGGAGGGGTGCATGGCTCCGGGCTGGGGAACAGACAGACACACTCTCTGAAATATACAGTAAATAGCTACCCCTTGCTGGCCCAATGGGGTTATAGCTCTTCTGGTCCACATCTCTGGCCCCTTGTTGCCCCCTGTAACTGTAAATATCTGCTATTTATGTTTCTAACTATATATGGATTCTCAATACTGGAAAAAAAAAGTTTAAGCCCCTCACACAAATCTAGAACTGGGGAACAGGGAAAAATGCTCTTCCTATTATTAGTAAAAGGCAGGGAGGGGAGTCCATATGGGTAAAATTCTGACACTTGAAACCTCAGCAAAGAAAAAAAAACCCAAAGTGAAATGACTGTTTCATAGACTACCAGCATTCTTAATATCACAGAAACAACCCCCTTTGTTTCAGAAAGGTAATAAAGGCAACTAAGTATTAAACATTCATATAAAAGCTAACACCTTGATTGATGCTACTTGGCATTTAACACCACTTGCATGTAGTTGTGTAGTTTTTAATGTTGTGAATTGTCTTACTCAGCAGGCTAATAGAATTTACACAACTTGAATTGAAGGTGTTTCTACAGAAAACAGAATTGATAGGATCTGCTGAGATAACACTAAAGAAAATATTACATTACCGATCCCAAACAGCTAACTGTACCACATGTCGAGATGATTAAGAGTGTTGTTTTTAAATTTCATTAAAGTTATCTCTATTCAAATTTTATTTAGTCTAACTGCTACTAATACATTTCCTAAACAGTAGCAAGTTATTCAAGTGCTTTTTAATAAAAAAAAAAAAGTGAAGAGTCCTTACTTCCATGAGACAGATGAACAAGTCATTAGGGATGTTAGCTACTGTGTACCTGAATAATCATGTAACAATGAAATTTTAGCAGTTACATGACTATCCAATAGTCCGCGGGGGCAGGGCCAGCAGCCAGTGCACTCCTGACCCCACTCCCAGGGAACTCTTTGTCACCCTGCCCTGCTGGGAAGAGGCAGTAGTGTGGGGTGGCAGGTGGGAGCTGGTCCACCAGGGGAGCCAGTTTAAAAACCAGCTCCCTGTGCAGACCGGCTGCTTCATACAGAGGCAGCAGTGCAGTTTGGCAGCAGCTCCTGTCCAGGGAAGTCCAAGCTCCCCGTGGACAAAGACTAGTCCGCAGCAGCAGCCCCTTTCCGCAGGATCTGAGCTTCCCCATAGACAGGGGCTGTGGACCGGTCTCTGTCCATGGTGGCCCAGCCTTGTCACAGACAGAGAGACTCCTGCCCCCTTCGCTGGGGCCTTTGATAGAGGCAAAGGTATGAAAAGTGGGGGCAGGTGGCACCGTGGAGCTGGTGCTGGGGAAACCAGGTTTTAAGCTGGCTCCACTCAGCACTGACTCCTGCCTACCCTTGTAGGAGGCAGTGAACAGGAGGTCAGGTGTGCCTGTGGAGCTAGCACATGTGCGGGGCCTGCCTGAAAGCTGGCTTCCCGCATGTATCAGCTCCAGTCTGCCCCCTCACCCTCTGCGCTGCTGCCCCTCTATCAGGGCAGCAGCTTAGGGTTGGGGAGGCAGGCGGATCTGATGCTCATGGAGAGCCTACTTAAAGCCCGTTCCTCACGGGCACCAGCTCCCACTCCCGCCCTCTTGTTGCCTCTGATATAGAGGCAGCAAGGAGGTGGAATGCATGTAGTCATCAAGATTAACTGGTAAGCCAAGGCTTATTAGTTAATTGTGTAGGCAACAACATGTTGACATCCCTACGAGTCATAATGTTGTGATTTTTCACTGTGTTGATTCTTCAGTTCTATGCACCTGCTAACCTTAGCAGAGGCACATTTTGTCCATAATGCTAACAATATTTTGACTGACAAATAAAAAGAATACAACAAAGTAGGTTTCCATTGAATACATTATTCTCTATCCCACAGGCCTGTTGAATGTTTATTCTTGTAAACACTAAATACATTTGCAATGCCACTATCTTTACACTGTTTTATGGTTCCAGCTGTATCACTTTTGGAATTCTGGAAAGACTAAAAGCAGCCCAGACTAAAATACTAAATGAAGTGTGCTATTATGGAAATGCCCTAATGCAGTGGTGCCCAAACTTTTCCTGTTGTGTCTCTCCCTTACCAAGAGTGGAATCTCCTACATGACTGCATTGCTGGCTCGGCTGGGCTGAAGGTGGAGCTGGCCTGGGGGTGGAGCAGAGGGCGGAGTACAGCTGTGACTGAGGCTGGGCTAGGGGCAGCGTGGAGCTGGATGGCAGTCCTCCCCACCCCCAGTAGGGAATGGCTCAAGCGCTGCCATCCACACCCCCAAAAATTCAGCTGCACCCCCCAAGGAGGGCACATTGCACAGTTTGGGACCATTACTTTAATGACTCAGTAGTAAAGGCTGTTTATGCTCCACCTAAAGCAAGGTGTGAATTCCTTAATTAAAACAGGAACATTCATAGCCCATCTTTTAGAATGATTTCTTTTTCAGGAACTGTTATCTTCTATAGCACTTCACACTTTTAAGTGCCTTGTGGGATGATTTAAATTGTTTAAAATAGCTTTTGTCAGGTTTCCACCAATTTTTTTCAGGGTCATGTATCACCACAATCTCAAGTCACAAATGTACAATTGCACAAGGGTTACAACCTACACTAAAGGCCTACATGGAGCTATTTGTGAGGAATAATTGAAAATATAGAATATGATTTTGATATTTTTTGAGGAGGAGGGGGGTAAACACAGGGGCTTCAAAACACTGAATGTTCACAACCAGCTTCTGCTGATTCCTAGGTCATGAGGACCGCCATAACCCCATCTGACAATCCTATCTAGGTTCTTACACTGCACTTCACAGTTCGGTCTAAAAACTGTCCAGAGCACTTTACCAAAGCAGCGTTCATTCTGACAGAACTTGCTAGATATGAGAGACCAGGGCTATCTGTCATAAACAAACAGGGATGCCTACACTTCAGAGGGCACCTTTAGGGGACAGGCACAAACATGGAAAGAGAAGGCGTAAGAGACAGAGGAACAGAGAGTTGCCTCTCTCAATGTTAGGCCACATCTCCACTTGCAGGAAGACTGATGCTGCAGCATTTGATTTAGTGGGTCTAGTAAAGCCCTACTAAATCAAATGCTGAGGGTGCCCCTGTTGGTGCTGATAGGCCTACTCTTCATGAGGAGTAAGAAAAGTCGAGGGGAACTTTTCTCCTCTTGACCTCCCACTGTGAGGATGGCACCAAAGCTTAGTTTACGGTACATCAACACCAGCTACGTTTTTCACTTAGTTGGAATTGTGTACTTTCAGCCATCCCTCCCTGGTAGTGTGGACCTGGCCTTAGACATTTTAAGCAGGCAAAGTTTAGCACTTTCAACTTGGAAAAAGACGTGCCCTTATTATCATCCTTCTTTCACATTTCACAAAGATACAAATCTCCCACAATACACACACACACACACACACACACACACACACACACACACACACCCCATATATGAAAGTCTACATGCAGAAAAGGCCCACTGCAGTAACCACCATTGCTATGATGTGCCTCAGGACATCTATCAGAACTAAGTTCTCCTCTTTCAGTACTTTCATACCCAATCTATTTAACATTTTTGTTATTAAAACAAAACCACCACCATACCACACACTAAGGAAATTCTCAGACAAAAAATGCCAGTAATGTACAGTTAAGTTGCTCAAGTGCATTTGCTATCAGCATGCATTAAAAATCAAGGAAATCCTGTTTAGGCAACGTTAACATCCACACCAACCTCAATTCACCCCCAACAAACAAAATCACAGACTCCTTAAATTAAGGCCAACGGTAGGTTTTTCAAAAATGTTTATGTGATGAAGAAGCTGTAAGTCCCCTTCACTTAGGCACTTTTGGAAATTCTATCCAAAGCCCATTTCACTCCAAAATACACTTACCATGAAAGCTCACAGTCAATTTCTCAAAAGTCCCTCAAATGCAGAGCCTTGACTCTGACAACACTTTAAAAACATTAGAAAAATACACACTTTAGCAATACAAGTCTACATCTTTGTAAGATCTCTTTATAAAGAAATACTTGAGCAATCATAACTATGAGGTAAAATATTGGTGTGTATGATACACACACACACGATATTATGCGATGAGTTGGAATTAGCACTATTTACAAGAGTAATTTTCAGGAAGTGAGAAGACAGGAATTTCCTCACTAAAAACTGAAAGAGTGATTAAGCCAGAACCACAGCTGAGAGTGTGAATATCTGAAAGCTACCACAGACAAGAACTAACACAGTTTTCCCATACCTTAAAAGCTGCACCTCCATGGATAATAGATTTGATGAAAATCCCAAGGTCAGCCCCAGTCTCCCGAGATTTGTTGCCTTTCAAGCTGACACCAAGTCCAGCAGAGCCTGAATCATTGAGAGGTATCTCAAAGGTCAGCTGTTCTGTGGTCTCCAGTGAGAGAAGACTGCAGTTGGGCTCTCCTTTCTGTTGGAGAAATTGAAAGATGGAAACGTTGGTGGAAAGACAGAGACTATTACACTCACAGTGCACTCCAGGTTTCCCAAATCTATGGTAATTATTTGGACAGGTTCATGTAACTAAAAATAGTTTTGCACCATAGTTCCTTTATCTAGTCAACAGCTCTTTGGTACCACAAACTAAAAACCAGCATGGCAATTGCCTATGATTTGGTCACATGATTCTGTGATCTAACATATATTGATAAAATATTTATAGATATGATTACATGGGAAATGGAAACATAAAAACTACTATAAGTCTGATGCTACCACATATTTAAGGCAAGGACCCTGAATTTCAAACAGCTACCTTAAAAAACTACCCATATTAATTTCCACTGCCTTTACATGTAATGATTGCTTATTTTAATAAAAATTACTGCAACTTTATTGGATGAATGGGTACATGCCTGGGCATTTTTAAAGTTTGGAGCACAAACGGAAGAAACAAAATTAACAGAAAATGGTTTATGCAGAAAAATACCATTTTAATAAGCGGAGCATGAAGTTAACATTTTTTCAAAGGTGATGGGACTGAAGTTCTGTTAATCCACAGAATGGACACCACACAAAGAATGGGAGCAGAAACTTTTCATCACTGTACTGCCAATGCTCTTTAGACCCAACTTGGAGGTATAGTAGAACCTCAGAGTTATGAACATGAGAGTTACAAACTGACCAGCCAACCACATACTGCATATGGAGCCGGAAAGACATGATCAGACAGCAGCAGACACACACCCCTCTCCTAAAAAAAGCAAATACAGTACTGTTCTGTGTGAAATGTGAGCTACCAAAGATAAAGGGAAAGTTTTAAAAAAGATTTGGCTAAATAAGGAAACCGTTTTTCTACTTGTTTTATTTAAATTAAGATGGCCTAAATGCAGCATTTTGCTTCTGCACGGTAAAGTTTCAAACCTGTATTAAGTCAATGTTCAGTTGTAAACTTTTGAATGAACAATCATTACATTTTGTTCAGAGTTATGAATAACCTCCATTACCAAGGTGTTTGTAACTCTGAGGTTCTTCTGTACCACATTCATGGCTACAAGGAAATTCATACAGCACTTCCCTGCCATCTCTGCAGAGAATGTCAACACAGGTGTCAATGTATGCCAGCTGTGGGGCTAGTTTCTGGATAATCATTACAGTTCTTTTATGACCTTAACATGTATGACTCTGTCCAACTGGCAGCAGACATTTAACACCCTACATGAGCAGCAAGAGGTGTGATTAACTTGCATTTAGTTTTTACCCTTATTGTTTATGTTAATCATTGAAATGGTATCAAATGAATACACATTTCACTTACATTTATCTAAGATGCCATTACTGCTGATGGAGAGTAACTACTATTCGAGGAAAAAAATCACATGATTCAGTGAGCTAACTATAAACCTCAATTCTAGTATGTACCAAATACAAATATTTATTACATTTAATTGCATGAAAGCCAATTTATTTCATTTAATTGGAAAACAAAAATGGCATGGTGTTGACACTGATAATTACCATCTACATGTCATCAGCTTATCTCCAACACTCTTGCTATACTTATGTGCTCTCTTGCCTCTGTTCACTTGAAGTAAACTTTCTGTGGCATTTTTCCTTAGGCAAGTATGTAACAAAATTATAACACGAGGAGGAAACAGTCCTATAAAACTTTCCAAAGCCAATGAATTAAAATAAATAAAGGCGAAAGGACTAGAGTGGTTAGAGAATATGACTGGATGTCTGACCTTTGGATTTGCATTGTCATCTGTGCCAAAGACTCACGTCAAGTTATTAAATCACATAACCCATGGGCAGTGCCTCCCCTTTCTCTCTAGCTGAAGTGCATTAGACTGGATCTTACTGATTAACGATCTGCAGTTTTGAAGTGTATCACCACAATGGGGTGCTGCTGCCAAGGTGTATCACCAAAAAGGCATCTGCTGCTAAGATGTGTGTATCACACAGTGTTGGATGACTAAGATTTCTTATGGCTATGGAACAAACTGCAGCAGAAACCTGACAATCCCAGGATCAGAGTGAGTTTTAGCATAAATACTTAGATATTATGGAGGTAGGGACAGGTCTTCTGTTCAGACTATTTGAAATGGAAATGGGGGAGTGGCACAACATTTTGGCCCAAAGTAAAATACCAGGACCACCGCTGTCCCAACAAAAACTGGCTTCTCACTGAAATATATACCACAACCACACCAAACATCTGAAGTATCTCCTACAGTACCGATAGGGCCCCAAACGCCTTATATAAAATGGATCACCTACACTGGTTTCTGTAGCAAATATGAGCTTTAGTTTCAACTACCAGCATAGCAAATGGAAAGGGACTATCAATGATATCTCATATAATCATATCATATTGTGCACCATGAATATGTGCTCTTGCTGACATTCATTTATATATTTTCTGCGCTTTTCTGTCAGTATCCCTTTGATTCACAAAATAAACAGTTGCTGAAACAACACAATACATAAAACAACTCTCCAAGCCAATACAACTGCAACCTTTATGCCTCTTCAGCACAGTGCAAGAAAGCCTGGGTATAAGAAAAGGTCTTTACAGTGAAGAAGTTGGAAAATTGTCAGTGTCCTCAAATGATGACAGGAGAGACAGCATGGATAAAACATACTTTTCATCACTCGTGAACAGCTCTCTCAAGTGTTTTTTTTTTTCTTGCCATGTCTCCACAGAGGACAGAAATTTTTAACAAGGAAGCTGCAAAATACTGTTAATTCTAGTGGACAACATTATAACTAGGCAATTACTGCACATTTGTATACTGCAAATAAGTACAAACATGCTTTATAGCATAGTTTCTATAAATAACTGAGTTCAGTTCTAAACTAGATTTCTATATAAGTAAACATGGGAAAAGTTAACCAAACACTTAAGTTTTACATAACATTTTTACATTTATTAGTAAAGGTATTCTGTATATTAGTGCTTTCCACTAATACACTGGGTTATCATCTTGACCGCGCCTTGGCATGTTATCTGTACCAATGTGATCTTAAAATTTGTTCAGTGAGACAGAAATACTATTTTTTGTTCTGGATTAGGTTTCTTTGAGCTCTCCATCAATACCCAATTTGGAATCCTTATAGTTTCACTGCAGCTTTCTAAGAATCAATTAACTTTATTATAAGAAAACCCCAATAAATTAAAAGCTCAATTTAAACAACAGCTGCTTGTACCTATTACTCAAGGAACTCTCTAGACAATCTCCCTGAATACCTTTCAAAACTGCTTCTTGTCCAGCAGCACTAAACTAATCTAATAACTGCCCCTTCTTGGGAGCATATTTATATTCAGTTTTACTCTAAAAATCCAGCTACTGTTTACTGACAGTCTGGCCCTTTTGGCTTACAGCAAAGAAGAACTGCAAAACATGGTATCATAGGGGGCATCTGTGTTAGAAGCTAAATGCAAAGAAAACTTAACTTATGCAAGTGACAAAGGCAGAGAAACAGCAGTTAATTGGTGTTTCAGGAGAGAAGCTGAATCAGCAAAAAGTATTTTGTATTAGGAAGTACACTTAGTGCCACCAGAGAGAAATCTGGAAAACTGAATAGGAGAACCAGTTCAATGTGCATGGGTGGCAGCAAAAGAGATGACAGAAGTACTGTGGGAACAACAAGTAATGAACCAACAGAAAGGAAAAATATGCATGGCATGTGTTTGTCCCTGCCTATAGTTTGGAAAGAAGAGGAGGTTACTCACCTGTGCAGTAACTGATGTTCATTGAGACGAGTGTCCCCATGGTGCCGCCGCACCAACGATTGGAGTCTTCAGAGCAGTGCCCTTGAGGTGTGGAAGATGTGAGTCCTGAGCTGCATGCTCCTGGTGTGCTGGCATTGCGCATGCATGAGTCCTTTCTCTCCTCAGTTCCTTCTCTACCTCAGAGAGAGGCCAGAACTCCGAAGTGGAGGGGAGAAAGGGAAGATGGTGGAGTACCCACAGGGACATTCATCTCGAAAAATGTCAGTTACTGAACAGGTAAGTAACCTTCTCTTCGAGAGAGAGATGCCCCCCGGGTGCTCCACATCAGGTGACTACAAAGCTGTATCATTGTAAGGAGGTAGGGATTTCAGATCTGGCATGAAGGTGGTGGAAAGGACTGCCTTGGGAAATTTACATTCAGATAAAGGTCCCCGAGTAAGCGTGTAGTGTTTTGCAAATATACGGGCTTCGCAAATGTCCACAATGGGAACCTTGCATAGAAATGCTATTGAAGTAGACATGGCTCTAGCAGAATGTGCCTGTAAATTCGTGGGAAGATTAGTGGCGGACAAAGTATAGCAGAGTCTGATACAGTCTGAGATCCAGTGAGAGATTCTTTGTGATGAGATGGGTTGGCCCTTCTTATGATTTGCTATGGAAACGAACAGCCTAGGAGAAGATCTGAATGGCTTTGTACAGTGTAGATAGAAAGTGCCCTGTGTAAATCAAGCGTGTGCATCTTTAATTCAAAGGAGTTGGCATGAGGCTTGGGTTGAGATGGAAGGATGATCATACTTTGGGTAGGAATGTGAAGTGGGTGCGTAATGTCACTTTATCCTTAAAGATCATGTATGGAGGATATGCCATAAATGCCGCAATTTCTCCCACTTGCCTGGCCGAGGTAATTGTTATGAGGAAGGCTGTTTTAATAGAAAAGTGTAATAAGGGGCATGCAGCCATCGGTTCAAAGAGGGGATGTTTAAGTGCATTCAGACTAGGTGCAGGTCCCAAGGTTCAGGTGACAGAGACACCGCTGGATAAAGTGCTTGCAAACATTTTAGGAATCTTTTGGTGATGGGATATGCAAAGATTGAAGAGTCATCCATCTTGAGGTAAAAAGTTGTAATAGCAGCCAGGTGAAACTTGACAGAACTAATCGCAAGACCTGACTGTTTACAGTGCAAGAAGTACTCCAGGATAATAGGTACAGAAGCCATCGATGGGGTGACCTGACAGTCTGAGCACCATATGGAAAACTTCTTCCATTTCTGAGTGTATGTTTTCCATGTGTTTTGGGTCCTGCTATGGAGTATAATACATGTTGTACTCGTTCTGAACATTCTAGCTCTTGTGAGAAAACCATTGAGATACCACGCCTTGAGGTGTAGCATATGAAGGTTAGGACTGCTCATTTGGATTCCCGGTTGGAAAAGGACACCTGGGGTCGCTGGTAAGGGAATTGGTGGAGCGTGTGACATCCTGGTGAGGAAAGGAAACCAGGGTTTTCATATCTGATGGAGCTAGGAATATTACTCTGGCGTTTGTCTGCTCTCACTTTGTGTACAACCTTGATTAGGAGAGGTATGGGAGGGAATGTGTACCAAAGGTGAGAGGAGCAGCTGACTGGAAAAGCATCACCATTGATCCCTTTCTCATTCCCACTCTGGCGTAGAACAGCTGACTTTTCTTGTTGGTTTGAGTGGTGAAGAGATGTATTGTGGGTGACCCTTTGGTGGAAGATCTAAGATAGGATGTCCTGGTTGATTTGCCATTCATGTTCTGTAGGGAGCACTCTGCTGAGCATGACGGCCATAGTGTTGAGATTGCCTGGGAAATGAAAGGTAGTAATTTTTAATCTTGTCTTAAGCACCAGTTCCAGAGTGTTATGGATTACATGCATAGTGTGTGTGATAGTGCTCCACCCTGTCGATTTATTAAAACATAGCCACCATGTTGTCTGTACATATTCTGACATGACTGTTGGTAATAAAGGGAAGGAATCGTTCGCATGCATATCTTACGGCTTGAAGCTCCAGGATGTTGATGTGTAGGTTCCTCTCTGCATTGGACCACATTCTCTGAGCCATATGGTGCTGCAAGTGTGCCCCCCAGCCCATAAGGGAGGCATCTGTAGTTATAGTGATCGACGGCTTTGGTGCAAGGAATGGGATGCTGAAACAGAGATTCTTGGATACTGTCCACCACTAGAGGGATTGCCTCACTATGGTGGGGACAGATAGGGATTCGGAGTAACTGGAGGCAATCAGGGGCCGTAACTTTGGGGCTGGACTGTAATTTATGTACCAGTTGCACTATTTTGTGGAACTGTTCTGTGGAAAGAGGCGCAATAGTCAGTGTGTAGTCCAGGTAACGTTTGATGAATTATATGTTTTGTGTAGGGAGTAACATAGGTTTAGTTTTGTTAATTTGCAGGCCAAAAGTTTTGAAGTGGTGCATTGGGAATGGACGTGCTGCAATGAGAGATGATTTTGGAGCACGCTTTGAAGAGACGGTTGCCCAGGTAGGGGAATATGATATTTTGCTTTCTTAAGTAGGCAGTGACGACAGCTAGTACTTTGGAAAACACCCTTGGAGCTGTGGACAGGCTGAATGGTAGAACCTTGTACTGGTAGTGTTTTGAATCTAGAACAAATCAAAGAAAGCATCTACGAGCTGGATGAACAGATGTGAAAATATGCATCTTACAAGTTGAGATACGAGAACCAGTTGCCCTGTTCCAACACTGGGATAACAGTAGCAAGCGTCACCATTTTGAATCTATGTTCCTTTACATATTTATTTAGTGCTACCAAATCTAACATCAGCCTCCATCCTCCCAACTTCTCAGTGAGGAAATAATCCGAACAAAAATCCTTCCTGATAAACTGCAGGGGAACTGTCTCTATTCCTCCCAGATGTAGCAGGGGTTGTACTTCCTGTTAGAGAAGGGTCTCGTGAGAGTGGTCCCTGGAGAGACTGGGTAGGGGAATGGAAAGGGGTATGAATGTAAAGGGAACAGTGTATCCATGTTTGATTATCTGAAGCATCCATCTATCTGATGTTATCTTTAACCAGTTATGGTACAGGTTCTACCTCCCTTAACTAGGACTCTCTGGTCTGGCAACATCCGTGGTCCAGCAGAACCATAGATGTTCCTGGACCACAGAGCCCAAGGATAGGGAGTCATGCTGTGGAGCAGGCGCACGATGGGGGGGGCAACATAGCTGGGAGCCCTGTGTTGGGGATGGAGGGCAGTGGTGTGAGGAGATCTGGCCCCAGTGGTTGGGAGCCAGCAGCAGCCAAGGAGCTCCAGCCCTGGACAGGGAGCCCTGGCTTCAGCAGCAGCCAGGGAGTTCTGGCCCCGGCGGCGTGGCTCTGGCCCCAGCGGCGGCCAGGGAGCATGTGGCTCCAGCCCCGGTGGTGGCCAGGGAGTACATGGCTCCTGCAGCAGCAGGGCCAGGCAGCAGCGGAGCTGTGCTGGAGCCCTAGCAGCATGGGCCATGAGGGGAGGAACTTCCCCTTGTCCAGCAAATCCCCTCATTCAGGACTGATCAGGTCCCAAGGGTGCTGGACCAGGGAGATCCAACCTGTAGAACAGAAGGAGGCAGTGTTGAAAAAGTTTGTAAGAAGATGGTAGAATTGGGGTAGGCAAGCAGCTTTCTCGACCCTCGACACATGGCTCAAATTTGCTTTTTGAGCTGCTGTGGTTGTTGTGTATTATTGGAGGATGGGTGATGTCATTGTGATTTATTCCTATTGTGGTGTTGCTGATCTTGTCTGAGGTAGTGTTGGACGTATTGCGAGTATCTCGGTCTAGGGTATGGCTGATACCTAAACTGTCTTATCCTAGGTGCTGGATTGTGGATACTGAGGGATCTGAGAGTCACCCTGGAGTCCTTCATTGAAGGCAGCACGTCATTGGTATTAGCTGCAAATAGTTTCTTGCTTGTGATCTTCAACTGTGGACTGGATCTCCCCAGGAAAAGAGGTGGAATTAAACAAGGAGGCTCGCCTCATGATGACCGCAGTAGCTGTTGAACGTGCAGCAGTGTCAGCAGCATCCAGGGCTGCCTGTAATGCTGTTTGAGAAATTGTATGACCTTTGGCAATTACCACCTTCTATTGTTGTTTCTTAGCTTCCAATATGTCAGCAATAATCATTGAATTTTAATAGTTTCTGTGGTCGTATCTGCTTAACAGGGCTGCATAATTAGCAACATGTAACTGCAGCGTGGAAGACAAGTAAACTTTATGTCCAAAGAAGTCAAGTCTTCTACTGCGATCAGAACGCATGGATCAGATGTGCTGCTGTTTATTTTTCTCATGGGCAGCCTCCACCACCAGTGAGCTGGGTGGGTAAAGAGGAACTCAGATCCTTTAGTTGGCACATAGTATTTTTTGCCTGCTCTCTTGCATGTGGGTATAGCCGTGGCAGGTGTTTACTATATGATTTTGGCTGGCTCCATAGTTGCAGGGTTGATAAGCAAGGCTATTTTGGAGGATGTTACAAATTGTAAAATATCTGTAAGTTCATGCTGGTTCTCTGTGACCTCCTGAAATGGGATGCTGAGCCCCGCAGAGACCCACTTGAAAAGATTTTGAAAGTGAGAGAAGTAGTCAGCAGTAGTAGGTGAAAGGAGGCATGATGGCTTCATTGGGCAAGGAAGATGCATTTGTATCCACGGATGTATCAGGAGATGGACCATTGTTGTGATCATCCTCTATGTCCTGTTGGCACCAAGGCAATGGTGATTATGGTGGGAGAGAATGTTGCGGTATCCTGTCATGTTTCTTAGCATGTTGGTGTCTACGACATGAGTTCCATGGATTCCAGTAATGCCACTGAGTAAGGCATTGGAAGTGGCATCCATGGGTTTCCATACCAGGGTATATGATGTATATGACAGATGGGTTCTAGCAGAATAAATGGAGTTATCCATGAGGGGGGAAGGAGTTCTGAGGAGAGAAGACCATATCCACTTCATCATCATTGTCATCACTTGAGAATCTTTCTGTCAAAAGTATTTGTTGGGATGGCAGGGTGTTCAGAGAGCAGTTGGTACTGAGGAAAGGTGAGTTAAAAGTAGAAAAGATAATCAAGTCTCTGTGCTGACTCAGCGACCAGGGAGCCTGCGAACAGGAACAGCTAACAGGGAGTTTGGAGAGGGAGTTCTCCAGGTAAAAGAGGAGTAAAAGCGGGACCCTTGTGGTAAGTGGCTGTCTGGAGTGTGTGTTTGTGTGTGGGGGAGTTATTTGCTGTGTGCTGAGCTTGTGTTTGTGTGGTTGGTTGGTTTGTTTGTTTGAAGGAGCTTCTAAAAGGTTTGAAATCTAGAAGCCTCTGTTAATTGGCTGAGCCTCAGTCAGGGGGAGGGGCTACCAGAGCTATATAAGCCTGTGACTCAAGGACCAGGGAGCTTGCAAACAGGAACAGCTCACAGGGAGTTTGGAGAGGGAGGTTAGAGGGCACTAGGGACTTCTGACCTTCTTTAAAACAACTCTTATAATAATCTATATTCCAGAGGTTTAAAAAGAATCTCAGTTTCTGCTTAAATTTATTCATTAGAAAAATGGAGACAGAAGCCCAGCAGCAGAGTGGGGGCTATCCTGTTTATTGCGTTGAGTGTAACATGTATGATTACCTGCCCTGTGGGTGGGTGGCGTATATGTGCACCCGTTGCAAGGAGCTCCTGACCCTCAGAGACCGGGTCGGGCTTTGGAGGCCAGGGTGGCTGAACTGGAGGAGCTAAGGGAGGTAGAGAGATATGTTGATGAGACTTTCCGGGACATTGTAGTACTGTCCCACCTCCGGTCTGAGAGCCCCAGTGCTCTTAAGGAGGATGAAAGTCTCGAGGAAACAGAGCATTCAATGGGATTAGAGGGAAACCATCCCGTAGTTGGGACCCTCCTCCCAGAGGATGTTGCGCTATCCTCTCGCACTGAGGATACCTCTGAGGGGGAGGGAATGCCAGTTAGGAAGAGGCAGGTGTTAGTAGTGGGTGATTCAATTGTTAGAAACATAGATAGTTGGGTTTGTGATGACCGGGAGAACCGTATGGTCACTTGCCTGCCTAGTGCGAAGGTTGCGGATCTCTCGAGGCATCTAGATAGACTTATGCGTAGTGCTGGGGAGGAGCCGGTAGTCGTGGTACATGTAGGTACCAATGACGTAGGGAAGGGTAGGAGAGATGTCCTGGAGGCCAAATTTAGGCTGCTAGGAAAGAGACTGAAATCCAGGACCTCTATGGTGGCATTCTCAGAAATGCTTCCAGTTCCACGCGCAGGGCCAGGTAGGCAGGCAGAGCTTCAGAGTCTCAATGCGTGGATGAGACGATGGTGTAGGGAAGAGGGGTTTGGATTTATTAGGAACTGGGGACACTTTGGGAAGAGGGGGAGCCTATACAGGAAGGATGGGCTCCACCTAAACCAGGGTGGAACCAGACTGCTGGCACTAAACATTAAAAAGGCTGTAGAGCAGTTTTTAAACTAAGAGATGGGGGAAAGCCAATTGGTGCGGAGATGCACGTAAATCGGAAGGAGACTTCTCTGAGAGGAGAATCCATTGATAGAGAGTCTCTAAGCTGTAGTCAGAAAGAGAGGAGGGGATAGGGCAAACCATGGGCCAGAGCAGACAAAGAACCGCATACAAAGGAATCCAATGCACCAGGGAAGGGCAGACAAATAAGCAGTGGCAAATTTTTAAAGTGCTTCTACACAAATGCAAGGAGTCTGACTAATAAGATGGGTGAACTAGAGTACCTAGTATTAAATGAGGAGATTGACATAATAGGCATCACTGAAACCTGGTGGAATGAGGAAAATCTGTGGGACACAATCATACCGGGATATAAAATATATCGAAAGGATAGAGCAGGCCGGGTGGGTGGTGGAGTGGCACTGTATGTGAAAGATAATGTAGAATCAAATGAAATAAAAATATTAAGTGAATCAACATGCTCAATAGAATCGCTATGGATAGTAATTACATGCTCCAATAATAAGAAATTAGCAGTAGGGATATATTACCGACCACCTGACCAGGACAGTGATACTGACATTGAAATGCTGAGGGAGATTAGAGAGGCTACCAAAATAAAGAACTCTATAATAATGGGGGATTTTAATTATCCCCATATTGACTGGGTACATGTCACCTCAGGAAGAGAAGCAGAGATAAAATTTCTCAATAGCCTAAATGACTGCTTCTTGGAGCAGCTGGTGCAGGAACCCACAAGGGGAGAGGCAATTCTCGATTTAGTCCTGAGTGGAGCGCAGGATCAGGTCCAGGAAATAACCGTTACAGGACCGCTTGGGAATAGTGACCATAATATAATAACATTCAACATTCCTGTGGTGGGTAGAACACCTCAGCAGTCCAGCACCCTGGCATTTAATTTCAAAAAGGGGAATTACACAAAAATGAGGAGGTTAGTTAAACAGAAATTAAAAGGCACCGTGACTAGAGCCAAATCCCTGCAAGCTGCATGGAAACTTTTTAAAGACACCATAATAGAGGCCCAACTTAAATGTATACCCCAAATTAAAAAACATAGCAAGAGACCTAAAAAAGTGTCACCGTGGCTTAACCACCATGTAAAAGAAGCAGTGAGGGACAAAAAGGCATCTTTTAAGAAGTGGAAGTCCAATCCTAGTGAGATAAATAGAAAGGAACATAAACACTGTCAAATCAAGTGTAAAAATGTAATAAGAAAAGCAAAAAAAGATTTTGAGGAACAGCTAGCCAAAAACTCAAAAAGAAATAACAAAATGTTTTTTAAGTACACCAGAAGCAGGAAGCCTGCTAAAAAACCTGTGGGTCCCCTAGACGATCGAACTATAAAAGGCGCAATCAAGGACGATAAAGCCATTGCAGAGAAACTAAATGATTTCTTTGTTTCAGTCTTCACGGCTGAGGACGTTGGGGAGATTCCCAAATCTGCACCGTCCTTTGTGGGTGATGAATCTGAGGAACTGTCCCGGATTGAAGTGTCATTAGAGGAGGTTTTGGAACAAATAGAAAAACTTAATGTTAACAAATCTCCGGGACCGGATGGCATTCATCCAAGGGTTCTAAAAGAACTCAAATGGGAAATTGCTGAACTATTATCTGTGGTTTGTAACCTATCCCTTAAATCGGCTTCTGTACCTAATGACTGGAAGGTAGCTAACGTGACACCAATATTTAAAAAGGGCTCCAGAGGCGATCCGGGCAATTACAGACCGGTAAGTCTAACTTCAGTACCGGGCAAATTAGTCGAAACAATAGTAAAGAATAAAATTGTGAAGCATGTAGAAGAACATTATTTGTTGGACAAAAGTCAACATGGTTTCTGTAAAGGGAAATCCTGTCTTACTAATCTATTAGAGTTCTTTGAAGGGGTTAACAAACATGCGGACAAGGGGGATCCAGTAGATATAGTATACTTAGATTTTCAGAAAGCCTTTGACAAGGTCCCTCACCAAAGGCTCTTGTGTAAATTACATGGCCATGGGATAAGAGGGAATGTCCTTTCTTGGACTGAGAACTGGTTAAAAGACAGGAAACAAAGGGTAGGAATAAATGGTAAATTTTCAGAATGGAGGGGGTAACTAGTGGTGTCCCCCAAGGGTCAGTCCTAGGACCAATCCTGTTCAACTTATTCATAAATGATCTGGAGAAAGGGGTAAGCAGTGAGGGGGTAAAGTTTGCAGATGATACCAAACTATTTAGGATAGTCAAGACAGAAGCAGACTGTGAGGGACTCCAAGAAGATCTCACCAAACTGAGTGATTGGGCAACAAAATGGCAAATGAAATTTAATGTGGATAAGTGTAAAGTAATGCACATCGGGAAAAATAACACCAACTATACATACAGTATGATGGGGGCTAATTTGACTACGACAAATCAGGAAAGAGATCTTGGAGTTATCGTGGACAGTTCTCTGAAAACTTCCACACAGTGTGCAGCGGCGGTCAAAAAGGCAAATAGGATGCTCGGAATTATTAAGAAAGGGATAGAAAATAAGACCCAGGATATCTTACTGCCCCTGTATAAAACTATGGTACGCCCACATCTTGAATACTGTGTACAGATGTGGTCTCCTCACCTCAAAAAAGATATTTTGGCCTTGGAAAGGGTTCAGAAAAGGGCAACTAAAATGATTAGGGGTTTGGAACGGGTTCCATATGAGGAGAGGTTAAAGCGACTGGGACTTTTCAGTTTAGAAAAGAGGAGACTGAGGGGGGATATGATAGAGGTATATAAAATCATGAGTGGTGTGAAGAGGGCCGATAAAGAAAAGTTATTTTGTTAGTTCCCTAAATAGAGGAACTAGAGGACACCAAATGAAATTAATGGGTAGCAGGTTTAAAACTATTAAAGGAAAGTTCTTCTTCACACAGCGTGTAGTCAGCCTGTGGAACTCCTTGCCAGAGGAGGCTGTGAAGGCTAGGACTATAATAGAGTTTAAAGAGAAGCTAGATAATTTCATGGAGGTTAGGTCCATAAAAGGCTATTAGCCAGGGGATAAAATGGTGTCCTTGGCCTCTGTTTGTCAGAGGCTGGAGAGGGATGGCAGGAGACAAATCGCTTGATCATTGTCTTCGGTCCACCCTCTCTGGGGCATCTGGTGCTGGCCACTGTCGGCAGACAGGATACTGGGCTAGATGGACCTTTGGTCTGACCCAGTACGGCCATTCTTATGTTCTTATGCTGCATATATTGCTACACAGATGTTGATGGTGCTGTGGTTGGCTGTACCAAAGCAACTTGTGGTGCCAGATGTAGTCTTGGAACTGAACAAGCTGGTGATGTTGTCCATGCTGTTGCAGTACCAGGGATCAGTGTGGGAGTCATGCTTGGCATCAGAAGAGGTTGTGGTGACAATGAGGCATCCTCAGTGCCCGGTGATGCTGTCATATGGGGGGCAGACAACTTAAAACCTGTGGCTTTCCTACGGGTTTTCTGTACACCCATTCTTGTGATGGTGCCGGAGACGCTTGATGCATCACAAGTGCTGACGCGTGGAGCTACAGGTTTTCTGCAGACAAGTTCTTGTGGCAGCTAACTAACTGCGGGGGGGGGGGGGGGGGGGGGGGAGGGGAAGGAGGAGAACGGAGGAAAAAACTTTTTTGGGGGGAGGGGTAGGAAGAACTATTAACTACTAACTAACTAATTATGGAGAAACATCATACAACAGTGCACCAACCTGATGTGGAGCACCCACAGGGACATCTCTCAAAGAAAAATGGGTCTTTTGGAAAGGGAAGAAATAAATATACTGATAGTAGAAAATAATATACCAAGGAGAATGGCAGCAAGCAGAGGTTAGAATGTACATGGAAGAAATCAGGAAGAAAATGAACTTGGAAATCTTAGGTTATGTCCACATTGCAATTAAAAACCCACAACTGACTCATGTCACCTGACTCTGGCTATGAGGCTTTTTAATTGTGGTGTAAAAGTTTGGGCACGGGCTGGAGCCTGAGCTCTGGGAGTCCACAAAGGGGGAGGGTCCAGAGCTCATTTACAAATGTCTCCAACCACAATCAAGCAGCTCCTTAGCCTGAGCCCCATGAGTCCAAGTCAGATGACAAGACTAGCCAGACATGACTAACTTCAGAATAGACATCCCCTTAATCTGGGGAGCCCATGTTTGAGATGGGCTGCACATGCAATAATTACAAGTAAAGAAAATGTGGGAGGAAGAGGACAGCAAAAAAGGACATGGAAGACCAAGGATACAATGGAAAGAAAGACTTAAAGTTTGAAGAGTGTAGTAAGAAGAGTGCTTGAAACATAAGCCAATGTCTCACAGGCTGGTGTGAGGCCTGAAGCCTAGGCAAAAGTAATCAAGACTTCAGTAATATAAAGCAAAGTTGAGCTGTGAGCAATTGGCAGGCCCTGCTCACAGAATCTGGAGAGAATAGGGCTGAAATGCAAAAATACACATCCAGATTAGTACTAGAACACCCGGATATCAACAAGAACATACTGACCCAGGCTAAGGATAGGATTAGAATGACATCATGTGGATAAGGATGCTTTGATCATACCAACAGATATAAAGTAATGGGGTGGCACCCAGGTATGACAAAGTGGCATCCTGATACATCAGGAGTGATGCATAACTTGTTTGTTATGACACTCCGGTCATCTGAAGAAGTGGGCTGTGCCCACGAAAGCTCATGATACCATCTACATATTTTGTTAGTCTTTAAAGTGCTACCAGACTATTTGTTGTTTTTTAAGTTTTTCCTGTTACAGACTAACTCGGCTACCCCTCTGAAGCTTTTGTTTGTTTCTGTCTTTGTCCGGCCAAGCAGAACGGTGGATAGTCCTGCCACTGATTGAGCTAGTCCACTGCTCCTGCCTCTAGTAAAGAGAATGACACTGTGTGGAGGGCTACAGCAAGCCTCTGAGGCTAATACTGTCCACCAGTAGCGCAAAACCCACTGGGAATAGCTTTGGCGCAATATACATACATATATGCATATATATACACACACATGCTGCCTCTGTAATTTCTACCCCAATACATCTAATGAAGCGGGTTTACCCATGAAAGCCTATGCCCTAATAAATCTGTCAGTCTCTAAGGTGCCACAGTACTCCTTTTTTTTTTAAAAGGATATAAAATTTATTACATGTTGGACATCTCTTATCCAGCACCCTCAGGACCTGACCCGTCCTGAATCAGGAATTTGCCAGACCAGAGATGGTTCCCTGCCACAGCCCCCAGCTGCCAACTCTGCCAGCTGGGGAACAAGGCAGGGGGACTACTTCCAGCCCTTGCCGGGCTGCCTGCTGGGTTGCTGATCCCACTGCTGCTGTCCCACCCAGACTGCATGCCAGGCTCCACCAGCCTGCACTTCCATGGGCTGCTGGGGACTGTCTCTGGCCCTGGTCAGGCTGCCAGGAGCTGCCAAGGGCTTGGGCTCCAGTCCCAGCCCCGCAGCAGCCTACAAGCTCTAGCCCCACTTCTGCAGACTATCCAGGGCTCCAGCCCCAAGCTGCTGGGGGCTGCCGCCAGCCCCAGCTTTGGTCCCACTTCCATGAGCTGCCTGGGGCTCTGGTCCCATACTACCATGTGCTGCTGCCAGCCCTAGTCCCTCTGCCACAAACTGTTGCCTGCCCGATCCTGCACTGCTGGGGGATGCCCCGACCAGGTCCCAGTACTGCAGACTATCATGGGCTGCCGGGGGCTGCTGCCAGCTCTAGCCCCGTTGCTGCGGCCTACTGGGGCTGCTGCCAGCCCCAGACCCTGCCCCATCCCACTGCTTCAGCCCGCCACTGCCACTAGGCTACCGGGGTTCTCTGATCCAGGAACATCCATGGTTCTATGTTGCCAAACCAGAGAATCCCGGTTTTGGGAGTTGCAAACTGTACTACTCCTAAGGCCTGTGGTATTTGGCACATCCCAATATAACAGCCTTTTTAAAGGTTTTCATGCTTCTGAGATCATGCATCTGTCACAAAATGATCCTGAGGAACCCGTGCAATGTCTTAAATTACAAGTATGGGAAATCAAGGCACTGCATTTTGATTCTGCCTAGATACGTTCATGAACCTAAAGAAAATCAATGAGCTTGAAGACTATGCTTGAGTACTGAATGATTACTTAGCCTACAGTAATTGTGGTTCTTCAAGATGTGTTGTGCATAGATGTTTCTTTTCTGGTGCACATGCACTCCATATATATGTCACTTGAATCTTTTTGACTAGAGCACCCTGCATGTCCTGTCATACAGCTGAGAGTTTAAACAGTAAGGCAGCCACAATTTGTCTCCAGTTCCATAACTAAATCAAAACCCCAACTGCCAAAGACTGCAGCAAAATAATGGAACTTATGGAATACACATGAGCATCTTGAAGACCAAAGTTACTGTAGGGTAAATAATCATCCTTTCTTTGAGTGACTGTCCCCATGTATTCCAGCTCTGCTGACTAAAGCAGTAACTCATGTCTTGGAGGTAGGTACTTAGCACCTAATGAAACAATGATTATAGGGCAGCTTTGCCAAAGCAGGTGTTAGATATGGAACCCTTGCCAAGGAGTAATGCCGCGTGAGGGTGAGAGATGAACTCTGGATATATGCTGTATTAATCTCTGAGATTAAGATAACTCATAGAGGCAGCCTGAGCCCTGATGAAATAGGTCCCACGCAGCAGAAATGGGTCCAGCACACTGTATAACATGTTCTGATATGGTCCAAAACCATTTTAACAGTCTTTGGGTGAAGTCTGATTGACCCTTCACTCTGATAAGTCCTGAATAGTTTCAGTCAGTCCAGACAGCAAGTGACAGACCTGATAACATCTGTGGTGTGAAGGTTGGCCTCCCCACCTCAGAGGTGTGAGATATTTGGAAGATAACAAAAAGGTAGCTGGGATCAACTGAATAGGGGTGAGAGTGTGCTCTGCTATCCTGACATTAAGGTCAAAAGCACTGAAAAGATCCATGCTTGCTTGGACCACTATTTCAGGATTCACTTGTCTGAACTCATCCAGTTCTAGACCGTCCAATAAGAAAAAAAGACAGCTCCAAAATTGGGGCTGTCGGGACTTAAGCAGCTGAAAACAGTGGTGTACCTTGGAAATTGACATTCTTAACGTGTGTATCACTGCCTCCCCATCTACAAATTCATCAATTTTGAACTTTTGGGCTGTGTAGGCAAAAAAACAAAACAAAAGAAAACAGAAAAACAGAAACTGCCCCAGAATCTATAGTAAGATCTGTTTGCAGCATCCTTTAGAAAAGTTTTCCAGTGAGGGCAGGCATGCACAGGAATTCATACATAGATTGTTATGGCAGCTGGTATTACTCAGCAACTACAGGATTTGAAATAAGTGAAAACAGTAA
This sequence comes from Pelochelys cantorii, assembly GCA_032595735.1. Taxonomy (NCBI): domain Eukaryota; kingdom Metazoa; phylum Chordata; order Testudines; family Trionychidae; genus Pelochelys; species Pelochelys cantorii. Next base: position 64,637,407 of record CM064332.1, on the reverse strand, counting down.
TTTTCCAAAAATTAAACACTTGCTGTAATCAAATCTCTCTTAAATCTTATTGCAGACCTCTGAAAATTCAATATGTATTAGATATAGCCAAACTGCAGCGATTTTATAATTTGTTTGATATGACTGAATGACAGAATCAGTAGTCTCAAAATGCTTCACAGTTATGTCAGTCAAGACAAGGCTCTTGTATGGGAATGTTGGCTCCCAAACCTGGATTGATGACTGGAGTTTGACCAAAAATAAAATCACCTCAACCTCCCCTCCCCCTCGCTCCTGCAAACTCTTACTCTTTAGTCAGATTAGTCAGAAAATGGTCAGCAAAGTACATGAAGGACAAGACAACTGTGTAAACCTGTTAGACATAATAGCAGAAAAACTTGAACCAATGGTCAATGCAGCAGATAGAATATCTTATTTTCAGAGTGGCAGGAGACTTAGTTGAGTTGAGTACATTGCTAGCTATGTGTTGCCACTGGTTTTTACTTAGCTTTAACAAGTGCATGCGAGTTACAGATCCCTGACTTGTAAATTAAAAAGCTATATGTAATCCTTCAAACAGTGTAATATCTACTTAGTATTCCTAATACTTTCCCACACCTACAGGGCATGTCATCAGAGGCCACCAATATGGTATCAAGACAGATGGCCTGCATTGCCAAATGTTGATAACTGTTTAGTTGTATGCATGTGTTCCCGCTGTTTACTGCCCTGGCACTGTGCAGAGAGCTGGCACAGCAGACCCTGAGAAAACCCTGAATGACCACAATATCAGATAAGGGACAAAGGCACCTGGCCAGGTTAATTGCCAAACAAAGCACAGTAATAATATCCTGGCTGAATTGTTACAGGTAAAATAAGAATGTGTGACCACTGACAATGGACCAGTTCAGTCAGTGGTGGGACTTTCAGCTATGCCCTAGACTAACATAAGAACATAAGAATGGCCATACCGGGTCAGACCAAAGGTCCATCTAGCCCAGTACCCTATCTGCTGACCGTGGCCAGTGCCAGGTGCCCCAGAGGGTGTGGACCGAAGACAATGATCAAGCAATATGTCTCCTGCCATCCTTCTCCAGCCTTTGACAAACAGAGGCCAGGGGCACCATTCCTTCCCCCTGGCTAATAGCCTTTTCTGGACCTAACCTCTATGAATTTATCTAGCTCTTTTTAAAATTCTGTTATAGTCTTAGCCTTCACAGCCTCCTCTGGCAAGGAGTTCCACAGGTTGACTGTGCGCTGTGTGAAGAACTTCTTTTATTTGTTTTAAACCTGCTACCCATTAATTTCATTTGGTGTCCTCTAGTTCTTATATTAAGGGAACAAGTAAATAACTTTTCTTTATTCACCCTCTCCACACCACTCATGATTTTATATACCTCTATCATATCCCCCCTTAGTCTCCTCTTTTCTAAACTGAAAAGTCCCAGTCTCTTTTGCCTCTCCTCATATGGGACCCGTTCCAAACTCCTAATCATTTTAGTTGCTCTTTTCTAAACCTTTCCTAATGCCAAAATATCTTTTTTTGAGGTGAGGAGACCACATCTGTATGCAGTATTCAAGATGTGGGAGCACTATAGTTTTATATAGGGGCAGTAAGATATTCTTCGTCTTATTTTCTATCCCTTTTTTTTAATAATTCCTAGCATCCTATTTGCTTTTTTGACTGTTGCTGCACATTGTGTGGACATTTTCAGAGAACTATCCACAATAACTCAAAGATCTCTTTTCTGATTAGTTGTAACTAAATTAGCCCCCATCCTATTGTATGTATAGTTGGGGTTATTTTTTCCAATGTGCATTACTTTACACTTATCCACATTAAAGTTCATTTGCCATTTTGTTGCCCAGTCACTCAGTTTGGTGAGATCTTTTTGAAGTTCTTCACAGTCTGCTTTGGTCTTGACTATCATCTTGAACAGTTTAGTATCATCTGTAAACTTTGCCACCTCACTGTTTACCCCTTTCTCCAGATCATTTATGAATAAGTTGAATAGGATTGGTCCTAGGACTGACCCTTGGGGAACACCACTAGTTATACCGCTCCATTCTGAAAATTTACCATTTATTCCTACCCTTTGTTTCCTGTCTTTTAACCAGTTCTCAATCCATGAAAGGACCTTCCCTCTTATCCCATGACAACCTAATTTATACAAGAGCCTTTAGTGAAGGACCTTGTCAAAGGCTTTCTGGAAATCTAAGTATACTATATCTACTGGATTCCCCTTGTCCACATGTTTGTTAATCCCTTCAAAGAACTCTAATAGATTAGTAAGACATGATTTCCCTTTATAGAAACCATGTTGACTTTTTCCCAACAAATTATGACAAAACCTCTGAGATGCATCTTTTTACACAAATACAAACAAGTTACGTGTTGTTCCTGATTTATCAAGGTGCTACACTTTAACATATTCTGACCTTATACCTGCTGGTTTGATCAAAACATCCCAATCCATCATGCTGTCATCCTGACCTTATCCTTAAGATGGGTCATTTTGTTCCTGTTGTCTTTGGGGTGTATGCTGGTGTCAGGACGCTCTGGTACTATCCCGGAACATGTGTACATGACTTGTGCCTAGTACCTCTTATGTATGTGTATTTCGGCAATATCAGCTCTGATTTTGTCAGACTTTGTGAACAGGGCCTGTCTCTTGCTCACAGCTCAACTTTGCTTTATATTAGCAAAGTTCTGACTACTTTTACATAGGGTTCTCAGGCCTCACACCAGGCCTATGATACATGGTTCAGGCTCTTCTTATTATAGGGCACAGTCAAAATGCATCTTCAATCTCTTCCACTGTCTACAGTAGAAACTGTCTTCTATTTACAATAGAAACAGAACTGGGAGATTTCAAAAATAAGCATTTGTGTTATTTCTTCTCTATATGCTCAATCCTGCATCTTCTGAGACACCACTTTCAATTAAACCTCCTATTTAATCTAAGAATGCCTGTTCTCATTGGCCACTGTACTTTTTAACTGTGCATTTATGATAATCTAATACACATCTCCCTGACTGGAAGAGCTGCCTTATTTATTCCTATTGTTCTTTTGCCAAAGGAGAAACTTACCAAAAAAAAAAAAAAAAACCTAGTTCCCACTGAAGCCAGGAAGGAAATAGCATTTGCTTAACACAACAAGATGCCTTTCACTACCTGACTGATGCCCTTGACCAGCACACTATCATGGCCTCTCAATGTGCTGGCTGCCCCTTGCCTGGCTGCTCAGTTCTGATAAGAGATGCCAACTCCCTTGAGTGTCATTCAGAGCTCAGAGTGAGAGGCAATGAACCCACGGGGATTATTTTCAACAGCTTATGAAGGAAATAAGACATTTACATGCTTTCACTACTATTTTCTGCAAGAAACCACAGAGGTTGAAGAGCAGTATCTGAATATTGAGTATTTGACAAAGAGGTTAAAAAATAACCTACCTTATTCTTTACCTCCTTTCCAAAAATAATTTAGATACAATTTAAAAAAAATATACACACTTTGGTGGCTGATTATTTAGTGAGTTACCATAAACACTTATGATATATTTTTGTGGTAGATATTCTGTAATGCTCCTAAAAACAGGTTAATAGTCTAATGTAAAATCACAATAAGGTAAATAACTGAAGTCACTGTTGCATGTACCCCCCTTACCACACTTCTACAGAAGTTTTATATCTACATTTACCTACCCACAATATTGTGATAAAGACAGTTACACAAAGATAATTACCTCCTGTTAAAAGGAGATAGGTGAATATTATAGGGTTTGTGGTTGGATATTTTGCACATTAACTATTGCACCGCAAGTTCATGTCATATTAGACAGAAAGGTTCTTTAGTTTGAAATACCTAGACTCTTTGGAACCACAGCTTTGAGTACTGACAGAATCAGATTAAGCACCTCAATCCTCCCAGGATGATAAACTGCATTTCACATTTTACCACATGAGACTGTGTCAGAGGAGACTTGAAAAACAAGATCCTTCAATTTCCTTCTGTGTGCTTATTCAAAATCTCATGGTCTCTTTTCTGAAAGTTCCATCATAAATAATAGCTCAGAGCTGTATTGTAGAATCATAGAATCCTAGGGCTGGAAGAGACCTCAGGAAGTCATTGAGCCCAGACCCCTGCCCAAAGCAGGACCAACCCCAACTAAATCATCCCAGCCAGGGCTTTGTCAAGCTGAGACTTAAAAACCTGTAGGGATGAGATTCCACCACCTCCCTAGGCAACTCATTCCAGTACTTTACCACCCTCCTATTGAAATAGTTTTTCCTAATATCCAACCTAGACCTCCCCCACTGCAACTTGAGACCATTGCTCCTTGTTCTGCCATCCCTCACTACTGAGAACAGCCTCTCTCCATCCTTTTTGGAACCTTCCTTCAGGAAGTTGAAGGCTCCTATCAAATCCCCCCTCACTCTTCTCTTCTGCAGACTAAATATGCCCAAATCCCTCAGACTCAACTTGTAGGTCAAGTGCTGCAGCCCCCTAATCATTTTGGTTGCCCTCCGCTGGACCCCCTCCAATGCATCCACATCCTTTCTATAATGGGGGGCCCAGAATTGGATGCAATATTCCAGATGTGGCCTCACTAATACCGAATAAAGGGGAATAATCACTTTTCTAGATCTGCTGGCAATGCTCCTCCTAATGCACCCTAATATGCCATTAGTCTTCTTGGCTACAAGGGCACACCGTTGACTCATATCCAACTTCTCATCCACTGTAATCCCCAGGTCCTTTTCTACTGAACTGCTACCTAGCCAGTTGGTCCCCAGCCTGTAACAGTGCTTGGGATTCTTCCGTCCCAAGTGCAGGACTCTGTCCTTGTTGAACCTCATCAGATGTCTTTCGGTCCAATCCTCCAAGCTGTCTAGGTCACTTTGGACTCTGTCCCTGCCCTCCAATGTATATACCTCCCCCTAGTTTAGTGTAATCTGCAAACTTGCTGAGGGTGCAATCCATCCCCTCATCCAGGTCATTGATGAAGATGTTGAATAAAACTGGCCCTAGAACCAATTCTTGGGGCACTCTGCTTGAAACCGACTGCCAATCAAGCCATTGATTACTACCTGTTGGGCCCGACAATCTAGCCAGCTTTCTATCCACTTACAGTCCATTTATCCAATCCATATTTCCTTAACTTGCTGGCAAGAATACTGTAGGAGACCATATCAAAAGCTTTGCTAAAGTCAAGGTATATCACATCCACCGACATCCCCATGTCCACAGAGCCAGTTATCTCATCATAGAAGCTAATCAGATTGGTCTGGCATGACTTGCCCTTTGTAAATCCATGTTGATTATTTCTGCTCTCATTCCCCTGTTCCAAGTGCTTCAAAAGGGATTCCTTGAGGATCCCCTCCATGATTTTTCTGGGGACTGAGGTAAGGCTGACTGGTCTGTAGTTCCCTGGATTGTCCTTCTTCCCTTTTTTTAAAGATGGGCACTACATTTGCCTTTTCCCAATCATCCGGGATTTCTCCCCATCTCCACGAGTTTTCAAAGATAATGGCCAAAGGCTCTGCAGTGACATCTGTCAACTCCCTTAGTACCCTCGGATGCATTAAATCCGGACCCATGGATTTGTGTATGTCTACCTTTTCTAAATAGTTTTTAACCTGTTCTTTCTCCACAGAGGGCTGCCCATCTCCTTCCCATACTGCGCTGCCTAGTGCAGTAGTCTGGGAGCTGCCCTTGTCTGTGAAGAGAGGAAAAAAAACTTTGAGTACGTCAACTTTTCCCATCTGTCACTAGGTTACCTCCCTCATCCAGTAAGGGTGTTATTGCCCTTGTAACACCTAATTATTCAGCCTTACTTCCTTTTGTAAGTTATGAGACTCTGGGAAGCAGACTGGGAGACATATTGACTAGTTAAGACTAGAGTCTCATTTTAGCCAGGCACTTAATCATGCAAGTAATCCCACTAACATACTTGAAGGCAGGCATCTGGTTGAGGATCTTGCTTAATCAGGAACTAAGTTTGTACACTACCTTCGAGAGTTTAGCACAGCACTGAGATGCTATCCGGGGTCTATGGAATACAGTTAGTACATGTTCAGACATGTACAAATCTCATTGATTTTTCTAACTGACTTAATCACTACCATTTTAAAGAAGGGATGGCAAATGAGGGCACCCTTTAAAATGATCGTTTTGTCTATCCACTTAAATCCCAGAGAGGTTCACAATAATAATTCATATCCAAGAAGCGCTTTTTCATAGATACATTCATAGATCTTAGAGCCAGAATGAACTGTTTTATTTCTGATGAATAGATGGAAGAAGCTTGATGACACTTTCATATGGTAACCCGCTATAGCTGCCACATTGGATTTAAATCTTGACTTTAGAGCAAATAAATACGGTAGCCCAGATAGCTGAAGTACACAAAGCAAGTTTCTGTTGAGAGCCATATGTTATAAGTATCTCCAAGCCCCAGTCTCTAAGTCTTTTGGATTTCTTATTTCATGGATTCAAGTGTGATGTCAACTAAGACTTCTGAGCTCTCCACTACATGCAAATACACTCTTAACTTATCTGCATATCTTCAAGAGGCTTTTCCTAAGTGTTTGAAAATAGACTCTCCTGAATCCAAGTCCAAGAAAGCCACCCTTAAACATCTTTTTAAGGGATCCTTGAGAAAGATTGGGAACCAAGTAAAATTAGATTTTTTGGTGGGTATTAGACTGGTACACAACAGCATTGGCAAAAGCTCACTCTACTACAGGTTGAACCTCTGTGGTCCAGGACTCTCTCGTCCAGATGTTGCTGGACTAGAGAGCCCCAGTGCAGAGGTTGCTGGCAGCTGGGAACAAAGCCAGCCCTTCTGGCCAGTGGGGTGGTGAAGCCCACAGGGCACCAGACTTTGTAGCCAGCAGGGCTGGGAAGCTGGTGAGGCCACTGGAGCTCGTGGGGCTAGAGGACCACAGAACCTGCAGCTGATAGGGCCGCGAATGCCAGTGGGGCTGCAGAGCTCACAGGGCCAGCAGGGCTGCCGGAGTCTGCAGCATTGCCACAGCCAGGGGCAGAGATGCCAGGTAGCTGAGGAGAGGAGCCCAGCAGGGAGGCTGTCCCCCACCCTACCCACCAAACTCCCTTGCTCTTGTACAGGACTGGTCCGGTCCTAGTCCAAAATGATGCAGAAGTAACACCTTCTAGACAAAAAAAGTCTTAAGAAAAAACTGAACTCCTCAAACAAATTATTCTAACCTAAAGAGTTAAAAAAAAAACATTAAAAAATATTTCATGATACGATCCCTTCCGTATAGAGGTCTCCCTAAAAATGTGATACAGGTTGGACCTCTCTAGTTCAGCACTATTGGGACCTGATCAGTGTTACCTCTAAGCTATGCGGCAGCACAGTTCCATAGGTGATTAATCAGCCCCACCAACTCAGAGGCTCAGGGCTGACTGACTGGGTGGGGCTGATTAATCACCTTTGAAGCTGTGCAGCTTAGAGGGAACACTGGACCTGACCGGTGCTGAAGCAGAGAATTTGATGAACCATGGAAGGTCAATAATGTCTAGCAGCATTACCAACACTTCCACTGCTTTTTGAGTTCTTAGATGACATTTAGGGGTAAATTAGAGCTAAATAACAGCACAGAACACTGAGAATCAGGACTGGTGGCTGTAAACAAACTTTATCAGACCCCAGGAAGCTTGGCGACACCCATGAAAAGCGGACATCTGCCTAACTAAAATCATGCCAGATCATGGATGTTGCCGCACTAGAGAGGTTCAACCTGTAGTCATTTTAGGTAATGAACAAGGTAACTACATAACTTTGTGCCAGTACAATATTTCTAGAATTCTAGCTCAGAGGTTCTCAAAAATGTGGTCTGCGACCCTCTTGCAGGTGGGCCATGGGCTCAGGGCTTGTCCCCCTGCACCAGTGGAGAGCCTAAGCTGACACTCCAGCCCCATAGCCCCCTTCCCCACCATGAGGTTGAAGCACCAGCACCAGCTTCCCGCTGCAGGGGAAAGTGGGGCAAGCCATGTGGACCAGATCTGGCTTGTAGGGGGAAGGAAGTGGCTCTGCATGCTGCCACTCCTCCTTCCCCCCAACTGGGGGAAATAGCAATGCAGGAATCCACTCACCTGGAGGCTTTCCCTGCTGCCCCCATTGGCTGGAATCATGGCCAAAGGGAGCAGTGGAGAGTGATGCCTGGAAGCAGTGGGAGGCACAGAGCCAGGTAAGCACCCCCCATTTCCCTTATGCCCAGATCCTGCACCCCTATTCCCCTCCTGCACCTTCCCTCTGTCCCAGATTCCTTCACTCCCAGCCCACTCCAGCACCCTCTCTCCCCGCCAGACCTTGAATCCCTCCATCCTGTGCCCATTTTGTCATCATAGGTGGTCTGCAAAAAGGTCTGCATTGAGCAGAGAGGGCTGTGGGCCAGAGAGTTTGAGAACCACTGCTCCAGCGGTTACCTATAATAGACATAGCTGACACTGCAAATACTGAGGTAACTATATACATTTAGTTCATTTAAACCAAGGATGGGCAATAATTTTTTGCCAGGGGCCACTTTGGAAATTTTTGAAGTGGCCCCGGCCTGCACAGGAAGGGGTAGGGCATCAAGCGGAAGGGACATGACCAAGATATTTCTAGGTTGCCCACCCCCAGACAATGAATGGTCTGGGGTTGAGGGAGTGCCTTTGCCCCCACCCAATGTTCCCCCAAGGTGCCCATGCCCCTGGCGTGGGAGGAGACTTCCCTCGCTCCCCTATCAGTAGGCCAATTAGGGGGCTTTGAGCGCTCCCCTGCCCCCAGGCCAATTAGAGCCTGAGGGTCGGGGAGCATGCGAAGCCTTCTCCGCTCTGCCCCTGCCTGGCGAACAGAGCACAGCGCTTCAAAGCGCCACGTGGTCCTGGCAGGGCGGGAGGAGGCTTCGCATGCTCTCCTGCCCCCAGGCTAATTAGGGTCTGGGGGTGGGGGAGCGCACGACGCCTCCTCCGTCCTTGCCAGGAGCACGTGGCGCTTTGAAGCGCAGTGCACTGTTCACCGGGCAGGGGCAGAGCAGAGAAGGCTTCGCATGCTCCCCGACCCTCAGGCTCTAATTGGCCTCGGGGTGGGGTAGCAGCAGGCCCTCTGCAGGCCGGATCCACCCGCTAGGTGGGCCGGATCAGGCCTGCAGAGGCCCTTTTGCCCACCCCTGATTTAAACTGTATCTCTCATGTACAGAGATACATGGGTATGGTCCCTCTCGATATGTTTAGATGATTCCAGTTTAGTGGTGCCCCAGATCCCACAAGTAAGACTCTCTGAACAAGAAATCCTTGAGGGAAATGTGATCTTGGTATGTATATAATCTATAAAGCACTTTGGAATGAAAGGTACTATATAAATATAAGATTCTCTCTGCATTATTTATATAAAGTACAAAATATTTGTGTAGAAATTGTATTAGTATATATTCTTTAAAAGCATTAAAATTTGATGTTTATTAAGGGCCAGGTTTTAAAAAAAACCAAGATTTAATTTTTGAGAGAGAACAGTTAAATTTCTAGGGTAGTTTTGCAACTGAATTTATCTAAACCATAATTTAAGATATTTGTATATGAGAGGAGGTCCTAAATTAATCTACTAATCAGGAATTTTAAATACATAAATTATTGAAATTGTAAGTACAACCAACTGGAGGGTACAATAATGGTTAAGGCTAGGTTGAAATGTGGTGCCATTTTTCCTGTAGATTAACAGGTAAGAAAAACAAAACATACTATAAATACTTAGAATACAAAAAGCAACATTTCAGGCAAGCAACAAATCTTGCTTTTGGTGAAGAATTCTAGGGTGGTACAAAGAATTAATTAGGAAAAAACTAAAACATAAAAGTTAATAGAGTGAGTGGAAGAAAAAGCATAACTGAACTTGCCTCTAACTGTGCTTCCTTCCATGCTGCGTAGTAAATATGTAAAAAGAGAATTCTAGATTTAAAGATCAACAGTTATATTACACAGATTCTTCTCCTACAGTATTTGTTATAAAAACATCACTGTGATGTTTGTTTGTTGTCTTGCTTTGTTTTCTCCTCAAGGGATGAGGCTGTGCGCACAGAATCAAGGTGAATAATGATCGCATAGAACTGATTATTCCAAACTATTTTTAAAATAAACAGATGCAAAGCTTACAGTAACGTGCATGCCAAGATTTAAAATACATAAAAATACATATTAACCTTTTCAATGCCTTATTACTTTTGACAAGTTTGGTGGAAGGGCACTTCTCTTCCACTGTGCATATACATCCTATAGCTTGAGCACTCATTAAGCATAACAAGAACATTTTAAAAAGCCACTGCCCAGGGAATGAATAGTACCATGCCACGGAAGAGTTAAAATTTAGATTATTCTAATTTAAGTGGCTTTGCTTATTTTACCAACATGGAGAAAAAGGCAAATGATCTTTAAATCATTTAAAAAAAAAAAAAAAGTGTGCCACCCTGAGATCACAATTTTTTTTTTTTCCTGGGGAAAAGGAGAGAAGACACACACAGATAACACTTGATCAAAACTTAAGTGTATATTTTCAGACTACGATGGAACAGTAGCATTGGCTTGATATACGTTTCATATATTTTGATAACAGTCGGTAAATCTAACCCTAACTAGTGAGTCATTTTCCTTTCTAATCTTTAAACATCTTTTAGAAAATGTACACAGTACTGCACTGCTTAAACCCCACATGCACCTACAGAATGCACTAACAAACAAGCCAGTCTGTAGTCTGAGGTAATCAAACAATTCAAGGTCATCCCCTGAGTTTTGTAACCAGCCCCTTATTCAGCTATTACACTGTTAACTGGCAGAAATGCCTAGTACCTTTTGACTAACTGGATAGTGTGTGGTTGGTCCAAATTCTACTTTCCTCATTTGCTTCAATAAGAAAATCTCATAAGAGCTTCAGTCTCTTTTTGAGTAATGACAGTAACACAGAGTGTGCTTTGGGCTTTATTTAACGTATAATGTGCACACAATGTAATTATAATTAGATAGGGTTAGTATAACTAAATTCCAATCCTCTGTTATCCAATACTATCCCCTTTTACAACATCCCCTCACCTACACCAGCAGCAAGAGACAGCTGGGATAAAGGTTAACTGCTTTCAATATCTAATTGTAATATCTGATAGCAAATTATCAGCACAAGATCCGAATGGCAATAAACTCAGATGGTGCTCCTATGCAATCCGATACTGCTCAAATGTTCCTGAGACAAGCTTTCATAAAAAGAGGCTTTGTTTTTACCCTCCCTATCACCTTACTTCAGTGGTGAGGCTCCACCTGAAGCCCATGTCTGCCTCCCTCCCTGTACTTCCTACTCCTTCCCCTCCCTCCCAGCACTTTCAGAGCACCACAAATCCACTGATTCATGCTCACCCTCCACCTCTCCACTTTACTGGAACTAGTGCTAAAGCCAGTATGTTTATTTAAACAGATAAGAACATAAACAAGTTGAAACAGAATGAAAATAAAACATCCATCTTTTGTGCCATGCCCTGGAGACTGGGAAGGACTGTCACAGTCATGGGGGTCAGTTCCAAAGCTAAAGACTTTGCCATAGAAAGCTCTATCATGAGGACCCAGATGTTTTGAACTGTGCCTTTCAGCAGGGAGGTTGCCAAACCATATGGATCTTTTGAGATCACCAACAGCAGCTTGAACTGAACCCATATATTCAGAGCACGGCTCAAATGAAGAGGAGGTTTGCTGTAGCAGAATTTACACTACTGGTAAAAATGCCACCATGACAAACCTCTGGGTCACACTATGTACTGCATGTAGAATTTTTCAGCCTGTTCCTAAGATCATCCTTAGTAAATACTGGATTAGCCATCCCTCTACTTTCGTGCTAAAAACAAACATTCTAAGTCATTTTGTTTGTGTTTTCTTCTCTGTTTAAAATGTGCTGTTGGTGGCAGAGAATTAATTCAATCTTAAAAATTTAAGACAACAAAAGGCACAATCAGCTAATTCTGATTTCTTTTAAAAATCTCTTCTGAGACTATTTTCAGATGCCATATGACTTCCATCATTAATCTGAACATCTGGTAGCTTAGCAGTTTTGGTAAACCATGTTTCTGTAGCAAGCTACCAAGCAGACATTACTGAAACTGAAAGGCTTCTAAATTTAGAAGGAGATGTTCTTTAAAAGTATCCAATACAGATTTCAGCTACTAAAATGTGTTATATGGTAGCTCAATGGGTTTACAAGGTCTATAGTAGGATCTAGAATTTCATTAGAAAGCAAGCATGGCCGACTGAAATGATAAATACTTTAGAAATTTCTGCCACCTCTTTTACCCACCAGGGGTTGCTTTGATTTCCAGGATAACATGGCATACAACAGATAGCAGAAAACATGATGGTAGGTGGAAAAAAACAGAAATGGAAATGTTTTTTTTAAAAAAAGTATGGCACACTTTAAACCCCCCCTCCCATTAATTTCTTAAGCAATAGTATTTTCTAACTTACAGAACAAAATTGTTTTTGCTTTATCTTTATTATTTTTACAAAATTGGGGAGAAGGGGAGTGAGTTCTGATCGTAAATATGGTGGACAGGTTTGTACATTTATTTAGAAACTCTCTTTTATGCTCATACACACAGTGAATTTAGAACTCAGGATCTTTTTAAACAGAGTCTCACCAAGGTCAGGATGGTTGGCAGCTCTGGGAATGATTAATTAGCAATGTTATCTCTTTAATTAACCTGGGATGGGTTTGACAGCATTCCATCACTAATTTTTCCCGACATAATTGCTCAAGTAAAAAGGAAAATGAAAACAAAAATAGATTAGTGCAGCACACTGTATTCTGACTTTGGATCAGGCCGACATACACAGGAAGGAGTAGCTAGCAGCTGCAGAAAGACAGAGGGTCACATCACAGAAACTAACCTACTCCAGGGCTTCCGATAGGACTGCAGGCAACACACATTCTTTGCTCAAGAAAGACTAGGTGATAACAAGGAAATGAGGAAAACTATGAGAAAACATACCAAAGAGGATTGCAGAAGGAGATTGTACTAACAGGCAGTAAAGCAAAAAAGAGAAGTTAAGTCCTGACAAAAAGGGAGAAGGCAAGTCCTTCAAGTAAGAAAACAAGGCTATTTGTTTTCTTCAAAGAAAACAGAATGAGACAAAGGCAGGAAGTGCTGTCCTTCCTTTATCCTGCAGAGCTCTCACTGAAAAGCCAAGTATATGCATCAGTCAAGATAAGGGGAAAGAGATGGCCTTCTGTGAGAGGAAACAAGTATGTATCAAAGTAACAGAGGGGTAGCCAGGTTGGTCTAACTGGAAAAAAACCCTTAAAAAACAGCAAATAATCCTGCGGCACCTTAGAGACTAACAAAAAATGTAGACGGTATCATGAGCTTTTGTGGGCACAGCCCATGTGAAGAAGTGGGCTGTGCCCATGAAAACTCATGATACCATCTACATTTTTTGTTAGTCTCTAAGGTGCTGTAGGACTATTTACTGTTTTTTGAGTATGTATCAGATAGCCCGCTCCACATTAACGGACTCCTCCTATGTATATAAGAATATAGTTTCACATTTAAGGTTTTCCAAAGCACGGTACAAATCCTTGCTTTGACAGTACTAGTACATTGGCTGATAAATGAATGGGAAATCTGTTAAAACACTTTTAGCTTGCACATACTAGAAAATTTTCTATTAAATCAAAGAATGTTTGCCAAAAACACAAGATTCTCCCCTTGTATTCCTGAGCACTATTATAGAATTTTCCCTTCACCTCACATAGCTACCACACAATTTGCCACAATTGGTTTTCCCAGTTTAGGAGATGCCCAGTACTGCACAACAGCACATGTTTTAGAGGCACCATCAATGTGGTATAAGGAAGCTTCGGAGCCTGTCTGCAACCACTGTCATTAATCCATTACTTTCACAAGCAGTGAAATTCACCATACACACTCAAATTTAAAACAAAACCCTAAGCCTTAAAAAAAAAAAAAAAAAAAAAAGTCCTTTATTTTCAGGCATGCTCAATGTCATAATTACATAATTCATTTACAGTATTCCCTTGTGAATTATGCCTATGAAGTCACTTCTGGGATGAAAATCAAATATCAAAGAACTGTATTAAATAATGGGCAAAATTAAATATAAATACTTTCCCAAGGCAACCTTTAAATAATTACCCTTCACTGGCTTCTCATCCAGTGACAGCTTCCTTGTTTTTCTTAGGTCAATTTCTAAACACAGAGAACTATTCTGATTCCGCATAACAGAAAAAAATATTACCAGCTCTCGAGGCAGAAAGGCTTCCTCCTGCCGCACCACGACCAGAGACACAGTCTCCCCTTGCTTAGTGCTTCTCAACATAGCCACTAGTTCTTCTTGGGTCCTGCCAGTGACATCTTTGCCATTCACCTAATGGATGTAATTAGGAGGGGGAAAACCAAACAAACGATAAATCTTACTAACAAGCACAGTGTTTGGTTTTCTAAACTGGGAGAGGTGTGGGTCAGTGGTCTGAGCACCAAGGAATGTTGAGTTTTAAGGCTTGTTTAGATGGCCCTGTAGCATAGATCATGGGACTGTGAGTTGCAGCACACACACTAGCTTGCACTGCCAGAGTCTGCTGGCAGTTAATGTTACTGCAAATCAGATACCTATTAATTCATCTGGCAGGGTTTACACGGGCAGTTCTACAGCAACACTTCTACAGCAACACTTGGTTGCCACAGAGACTTTCCTCTCAGGCCCTGCACAAATCACTTATCCTCTTTGCTATTTTTCACCATCTATTAATGGGGGTTTATAATACCTACCTGACAGGAGCTTTGTGAAGGTTATTCAGTTTGTAAAAGCACATTACAATAGCTAAGTCAGGGGTGGCCAACCTAAGCCTGAGAAGGAGCCAGAACTGACCAATGCACATTGCCAAAGAGCAACAGCAATATGTCACCAGCCCTGATCATCTCCCCACCACCACTTTCAGCACATCCTGCCCACTGGCAGCCCCACTAGTCAGTGCCACCTCCTCCTTTTCCTCCTGCCCACTGTGACCTGCTCTTTCTCAGTGGGAGACACTGGAGGTGGGAAGCATGGGTGTGGCTCAGTGGAGAGGGTGGGACATGGCAGGATCCTAGGGGGAAAAGGGTGGAGGGGGACAGCGCGTAGGGCAGAGCTGGGGGTTGAACACTGAGCACCCTCCGGCCCAGTGGAAAGTTGGAACCAGTAGCTCCAGCCCTGGATTTGGTATTATGTAAGGAGCCGCATGTGGCTCTGGAGCTACAGGCTGGCCACCCCTGAGCTAAATATTAATATTGTTTACATCAGAACTCTGAAAGTAGCATGTAAAAATAATCTCAGATTATGAGTTCATAAGTCATACAAGTATGAACATTTAAAAGACACAAGGGATTTAAAATGTGCACTGGAAAAAAACAATTCAGGGTGAACACACAGATTCTTGGATATTATTTCAGAGACCTGCTTTTTAAAAAAAATGATATATCTACTTTCAAAATCAGGCAGCCATTTTATCAGCTCTCTCGTCTGAATGCCTTGCAAGACGTTTTTCACATGCCCCTAATTCTGAACTGTATTAGTGCACTTAAGTCAACAAGCAGTATGAAGGCACTGAGCTTTAAAAAAAAGCCCAACAACCTACAATATGAGTGAATATGGGTTTATATTAAAAACATGTCATGCTATTTTAGTTACAGTAAATACAAATATATAGAAAATATATTTTTTTTAAAAGTCAATAAACAATACTTAGTGGTTAGAAGGAAGAGGTTGTTAGGTATTCCCAGTTCTGCTAACCTCAAGTATTCTGTCTCCTGATTGCAAACGACCATCTTTGACTGCTGCCCCTTTTGGCAAAATATTCTTCACAAAAATAGGACCAGGGCCATGTACTGAAGAGTCTCTGGTAACCACAGTGAAACCAAGTCCTTCTGGACCTAGAGTGCAGACAGAGAAGAGTCAATGTAAAATTCAACAAAAAATTATATGAAAATGAAAGGAACAGTTACATTTAAAAATACAAGTATCAAGAGCAATCATTTAGCAAATAAGCGAGTAAGCTTTTAACAAAAGCTTCTTCTTTAACGAAAGCCATTGTGCATGACTGCATGGAAGAGCCAGAAGAGTATTATGCCAAATCAGAAGAGACCAGTTCACACCTTGCTGTTAATAGGCATGAATTAAAATATTTCTGAATTACCCATGTTCCAATCAGAAACTAAATGGGGGGGGGAGGGACTCACTAAATACTTCTTTCCCAGGTAGTTTTGGGGCTGCTTTAGATATTAATCCTTTAGAGTAAAATCATCCCATAACATATTTTGCACATCGTGGTATAAAGCAAACAGAATTATAGTAAAAATATTAGGCAATTCAGCACAAACATAGGAAAGGACACCATATTGTGTGCCTGTAGTCAATGGCATGACTGTGGATGACACCAAGCTGGGAGAGGTTGCAAGTGCATTGTAAGATAAAATTATAATTCAAAATTATCTGGACAAACTAGAGAAATGGCCTGAGGTAAATAGGTGATCATAATGGTCCTTTCGGACTTCAAAATCCATGAATTACAGTGCCTGAAAGCTCTATTTCAATTAATCTGTGGAGCTGCACTACACATTTTCAAAATTTCATTGCTGCATTCCACATATTTGCTCTGCTTTATTGTGTTTTTAAACTATACTCCTGGCACCCTCTTCTTCTTCACTTCAGATTAAGTGCAAAGCCATGGAAATGTTGTATTTGTTTTTCCTGTTCTGCTCATTTTTCTTAAATCAGGCTACATCTATATTTACACAGAGATCAATGTTGTGGCGGTTGATTTTCCAGCATTCAATTTAGTGAGTCGAGTGAAGACCCACTAAATCAAATGCGGAGGGCACCCCCGTCGATGCTGGTATTCCTTGTTGACCTCCCACTGTGGAGATCACACCAAAGTATGAATTAAGGTACACTGACTCCAGCTACGCAATTAACGTAGCTAGAGATATGCATCTTAATTTGAACTTCCACGTAAGTATAGATGTGGCCTGGGGAATGAAGCGGCATCACCATACATGAACTTCCTCCCCCAACAATGTCACACCAGCATGTAAAAACAAAATAGGGCAGGAAAAACTTGGCAAGAGTTCCTACTGACATGTTCGGAACATTGTGTTTATATTTTACTAATATAAAATATAGCTGTTGAAATATTACGCTGTTTCCATATTACTAGTTCAGTTAAAAATTAGGGTATCAATACAGAGAACATATAATTGTTATAGTATATCACTGTTGATTGTTGAACCTTTACCTTTCTTAAGATCTATCTTTATTCTCTTTGCATTCTTCTTGTTGCCGAAGCCCATTAGAGGAGACAGTGATGGAGAAGATGGCTTCTTACCCAGCCTTGGGAGATTGGGACTCTTAGTATGTTGTAACGTTGCCTGCAGATCTGTCTCCAGGCCATTCATTCCAGACAGGTCTGTTTTCACAGTTGGTTTTGTAATAACAGGAGGCGGAACCTTTGTTTTTGGTACTCCATCATTATCAAGCAAACAAAGGGGAGCAATGACAGACTTTTCATATAGCTCACGATTATATGGAGGAACCACTTCTAAGAAGACACTTGGAGATTTCATTGCCTGACGGAAAATATCCTGAGCCCTTTAAAGAGAGGCATGAAAACAGATATATCAAAATCTGAGTGCTGTGCTGTTTGGGGTTCAGTGCAGACTAGTAAGGGGATGAATCATAGCCTGCCACAAGCCTGAGTGCTTTACAGTGCTTTTCTGCTGGTGTTTCCAGCCTGGGCCACTCACAGGCAGCTACCAGCATGAGAATCACATCCTGGTTCAGCAGCTCTGACCCTAGCTACTGTCCATAGCCCGACAACAGCTTCCACCAGCCTTGGTTACTACTTACAGGTCAAACCCAACACAGACCCAGTCTTGAATTTTCCCGTACCCATGTATTCTGCAATGTCCACTTCAGAGAAACAATAAGGACTGTTGTTCCTCCAAAGACACAAGAGCACATCACAGCTTATTAACTTAAATGGGATAAATAGTTTACAGTCAAATGAAACAAGTTTACTAATAACTGAATATAGATTAAGTGACACCAATGAAAAGGAATAAAGCAAAACAGTGCTACATGCAAACAAAGTGAAAACACATACCCCAAAGTCTAAAAAGGTACATGTTTTGATTTAGATGTTTGCCCTTATCAGTCTTCTTTCTAACCAAAGTTGACTTTTCCCTCAGGTAAGATCTTCCACAGAAGACAAGGTGCTGTCTTCCCATGTCTTCTTAGGCGTCTCAGCTATATTTAGTTTCCAGATACTTCAACCCCTCCATAACTAAAGGACCCATAATTCTCAGTTTGCAAGAACTCTGGCCTCCAGAGTCTGTCTAATGAGGAATGACAAATATGTCTTCTATTTTTTATTACATATTATTTGACCTCATGCTGTGTTTTCTTTCTTATGGAATTCCCAACCCCCTGTATGTTAACAAGGCTTCCATGTTGTGATTCTGCCACACTTAACATATATAGGAGACAGGTAAATAACTGTCTTCTCTCCTGTCTTAGGAGGAATCTCTCCCCCTATTTGGCCACAGACTTTAAAGCATAATGACATTAAGTATTCTTATTTCCTCACACAGTGTTAATTCATGCATTTCACAATGATATTAACCACCAGTGTGTCACTGCAGAAAAGACCTCACTCTGTACACTTTTATAACAGTATTGTATAAATCAGTTGATTAAGCTGCTTGCCACTTCAGGTACGTCTAGACTACAGGCTTTTGTCGACAGAAGTTTTGTCAACAGATACTGTCAACAAAGCTTCTGTCGACAAAGAGCATCTAGATTACATCCAGTTCTGTCGACAAAGCAAGCCGCTTTGTCGACATAACAGTGTAGACGCAAAGGACAGTGTAGATGCAATAACGCCTTCTGTCGACAGAACTCTGTCGACAAAAGGCGTTATTCCTCGTAGAATGAGGTTTACAGCCGTTGACAAAACTGCTGAATTCTGTCGACATTATGTCGACAGAACTCAGCGGCAGTGTAGACACAGGTATAGTTTTGTTGACAAAAGTCCACTTTTGTCGACAAAACCCTGTAGTCTAGACATACCCTTAATGTTCAGCCCTCCCAGTCATTATAGACCAATAAAATTTTAAAATGGACTCTTCTGAGGGTTCTCTCCTTCCACCAATGTAAAGTTTATTGAAGCTGTAAGTAAGGTGACATGGAGTCTGGTGGTGGAAGAAGCACTATTATCTTTCTTCCCCTATTTGCTAGCTTAATAACCCTGTTTACCTAATATGTAAAAATGGACCTTCACTGTCTTTGCCTGAAAACCAAGCTGATCAGATAATCAAATGTATTCCTTTGTCTAAGGCAGACCTCTTTATCCAGTCCCCCTGAAATCATATGACCTGAATCATATAACTCGAAGAGTCCTAGAGAAATCATATAGTCCAGTCCCCTGTATTTATGGCAGGACCAAGCACCATCTAGACCAGTGTTTCTCAACCAGTGGTACGAGTACCCTTTGGGGTACTTGAGAGAAGTCTGGGGGATGTGTCAACACAACTGAAATTTGTAGAAAACTGAATTTTTGTTTTAAGTTTTACAGCGCTTTATTATTTTTGTACTTTTTACTCCGAAAAATTTCATCGCCTGCCCAGCGATGATTAAGTTGTTTAAACAAATTTGTTGCAATGGTAGAAAAAAAATTGTGTCTGAAAACTGTAGGTACTGGGGGTACTTTTTTTTTTTAAGGGGTACTTTATATAAAAAAGGTTGAGAAACACTGATCTAGACCATCCCTAACAGGTGTGTCTCTAACCTGTTCTTAACATCTCCAATGTTGCAGATTATGCAACATCCTTAGGCAATTTATTCCAGTGCTTAACCACCCTGACAGTCAAGTTTTTCCTAATAAGCGAACTCAGTTGCCCTTGCTGTAATTTAAGCTCATTGTTTTTTGTCCTATCATAAGAGGGTAGAGAGAATATTTTTTCTCCCTCCTCCTTATGATAAACTTATGCCCCCTCTCAGTCTTTTCTTCTCCAGACTAAACAAACCCTTCCTTTCAATCTTCTCTCATAGGTCATGTTTTCTAGATCTTTAATCATGTTTGTTGCTCTTCTCTGGACTTTCTCCAACACTTTTGTGAAATGTGGAGCCCTAAACTGGACACAATACTCTAGTTGAGGCCTAATCAGTGTGGAGCAGATTGGAAGAATTATTTCTTATGTCTTGCTTACAACACTGCTAAAACACCCCAGAAATTATGTTTGTTTGCTTGTTTGTCTTTTGCAAAGTTACATTGTTGACTCATATTTAGCTTGTGATTCACTGTGACCCGCAGACCCCTTTCCACAGTGTTCCTTCCGAGGCAGTCATTTCCCATTTCGTACATGTGCAACTGATCGTTCCTTCCTAAGTGGGATACATTGCATTTGTCCTTACTGAATTTCATATTTACTTCAGATCATTCTCCAGTTTATCCAAATGAATTTAAATTTTAATTCTATCCTTCAAAGCACTTGCAACTCCTACCAGGTTGGTGTTGTTCAAAACTTTATATGTGTACTTTCTATGCCACTCCCTAAAACCACCGATAAAGATTTGAAGAGCACTAGATCCCTATGGGAGCCCACTTTATATGCCCTTTCAGCTAGATAGTGAACCACTGACAACTAATCTTTGGAAATGGTTTTCCAACCAGTTATACACCCACCTTATAGTAATTCTACCTAGGTTGTATGTCCCTAGAAGGTCATGAGAAACAGATTCAAAAGACTTACTAACATCAAGAGATACAACATCTACCACTCCACCCGCTACAAGGCTTGTTACCTTTTCAAAGAAAACTATTAGGTAGATTTGTCATAATTTGTTCTTGACAAATCCATGCTGTCACTTCATATAAACAGAGAAGATAATAACGTGACAACTGATTACTTTATTTGCTCCTTTTTCTCTTTCCTGGCACTGAACTTGAACTGACTGGTCTGTAATTCCCTAGGTTGTCCTTATTCCCCTTTTTATAGATTGGTATTATATTTGACCCTTTCCAGTCCTCTGAAATCTCACCCATCTTCCCTTAATTTTAGAAGATAAAAACTAATGGCTCAGATATATCCTCAGTCAGTTCCTTGAATATTCTAGGCTGTAGTTCAACAGGCCCTGGTGACTTGGAAGACATCTAACTTGTATTTTTTAATTTGTTCTTTCCTTATTTTAGTCTCTGATACTACCTCATTGTCGTTCATTAAGTTAGATACCCAATCGCTACTAAACTTTTTGGTTAAAACTGAAACAAAAATGCCATTTAGCACAGACTAAAAATAATGGTGAGAACACAAGTAAATCTGAGGAAAACCTACAAGCACTACCAGAGTGCAAAATGACTGTCAGGATATTTTAAAAAAATGTAACGGGCAGAGAAAATCAAATTATTTGAGTCCCCAAATGCATACTTAAAGAAATAACAAAACTCAACAAAAAAAAGAGGGGCTAAAATCTCTATCACACAGCAAAATAGAATTGAATCTATTAACACTAAATGAAAAAAGAAATTCACAGTAGAAATGTAGAAAACCATTATGAACCTAGAATTATAACAAATTATCTTCTAGGGTTCAAGCTGAGGAAGAAGCAACCTTTCAGGGCAGTATTCAAAAACTTCAAATTGGGAAAAGAAAATGTAATCACCAACATCTTTTCTAGCTATTAAAGGACGCTTTGCAATCAACAGCAGGACCATGACCTTACCACTAAAACAGTCAAATTCTTAACTTTCAATATCAGAAGTGATTGGAACAAGCAGCTTTAAAGCCCTGTCATTTGACAAAGGCATCAAACTTTTGCACCTCTGATTCATTTCAGGTGATGGGTCCAGGTAGTTAAGACAATTATCATACTCTTGTAGGTTACATGGTGTCAGAAGGAAATTAAATATTTGGCAAAAACTGAGCAAGTGAAGCCTCCTGAGTCTCTCAGTTTCAAAGGGAAACTGTCAGAACTGGCATTTACTCCAGTGCTTCCAAGTATTGCAGAAAGCAAGAGCATTACAAAGAAAATGGAGGGTGAAACTCTCCACACTGTTACAAGCTGAAAGGCATTCATAGTCTACAGCATGTTCAGGAGGAGGCAGAAAGGAAACTACTTTCTACACAGTTAGAATACTAGAAATATCTTAGAAATGGAAGGAAACTAAAGATGAAAAAAATGAAATGGGGGTGAAGGCACTGATGCTTTAAAACGTTACGCAAGCTAAATCTTCAGTGTTGAATGGCTAAACAAATACTAAGAGGTGATAATTTAACAGCTTATAACTTTATAAAATGTAAATGCAAAGGAATGAGAGGATTTATTTAGGATCTTCCAAAGACACAGATAAGGAGTAATGAAATGCAATAACACTGATGAAAGGAACAATTTCTAACACTGAACAGTAATTTCTCAACTGAGGTAGTATCCCATTGTTCGAATTCATTAAAACTGGAGTAGACAAAACAATTTAGAACACATGGTAGGATTTTCCCAATATTATAATTTCTATGATTTCTGTCTATGATGGGAACTATATATTACTGCATTTGGAAGTTTCATGAATGAGAATTATGACCCTTTAGTTATATACATATTTTATGGTACTTTACTTGAAACACGCTACATTAATCACCTCAATAAGTACAGCATTATATAAAATTCTTGTGGTTAACAGAATCAATTAAGTAATTAAGTAGCACTCACTGTGCAAAGGTTTTATCTGTGAGGTCCACATTGTTAATTTTCACAATACACTCATTTTCATGGAAAAGATCATCACGCCGAGACCTGCTGTTCTCCTCAATACCACGGATAAATAGTCCTAGAATCCTAAAAAGCAATAATAAAGCTGATGATTATTATGCATTAGATTTGTATACAAGACATTTACAATAATTACAAATAGATATTGGTCTCTATTGAGGAAGGAACAAATTTCTTCTTGTGGTCTATTAATCACACCATATTAAGTCATTAGTCTAAAGGAGAGATTTCCAAATTCTATTTTCCATCAATGAACAAGGACTCCAAAAAGATTATGAAACCAGCCAGCATAATTTTAGTCTGCTGACACTATCGGTAACCCTTCCTAACACTTCAGAAAATGCCAACTGCATTAACCAAGTGTTGGAGAAATGGAGGGGAAAACCAGCCCCATTCTTCCAGACAAAATGTTAGGCTAGAAATAAGATGGAATCATTACAAGGAAAAGGTTAAAGTTAAGTGCAAAACATAGTTCTAATTATACTAGATCAAAAATACAGAGGAAGGAATTGGAAGCCCATTTCCAATGAGGGAAGGACAACATATGCAAGAAATCATCTCTTTCCAGCCATGTCCAAAGAAACAGAAATTAGACTAATCTTCCTGTATTAAAGCCTAGGGTTCCCTGAAGCTCTGCAAAGCACAGTCAAGAGGCATCATACATTTGATACTGAAATTCTGAAAAGTCATCACCAGGAGATCTGAGTCATATGCCTATGGACTTCTTGAACATTGTTTATCAGATCAATTAAATTCCCACTGACCCACAGTTTCCTCACGTGACAAATGAGATCAATATTATGAGGTTTACTATGTTAGTAGCTGTACAGTGCTTTCAGAAGCTCAAATAGAAAGTGTCGTGGAAGTACAAAGTAAATGACATAAAAAAGAATCAGACTTCTGCCTTTGACAGGCTGATGTCCTTCTCGTAGCATGCTAAGCACAAATCAGCAAATTGGAAAGACTTCAGGTAAAAAAAACCTGTATTTTTCTGAGAGTGGGAACTCACAGAGTAGTCAAACATTCCATATAATAGAATACTTTTTGCGTACGCAGACCCCTTATAATCTGTTTTTATACATTAACCCACAAAAGCCATCTACGCACCAAATAGATGACATTTAGGATATGTCTGCACTGTCATGTAAGCACAGGTTCAAACCTATGCACCACTCCCTCCCACATCCATAATCACGCTAACCCATATCTAGGGTCATAGACCCTGCCTACCTCCCCTTCTTTGGAGTCTCCGGCAAGAAGGAACTGAGGGAGGGGAGGGCCAGCAGGGGTACTTATTCACCATACCACTCTAGGGGCCCAACGGGTACCGCTGGGGAAAAAAGGCTCTGGGAATCCGTGCACACAGCGCACGCACACCTAATTTGAATGCACATGAGCAAGCACTCGAAGAACAACCAAGTTTTCCCACACTGCACCGTGAATCAAGGGCTAGAGTGACCATATTTTGGGAGGGCGCTAGGAAGCCTAGATATGGTTGGTTGGACT
The DNA here is from genome assembly GCA_032595735.1 of Pelochelys cantorii. Classification (NCBI taxonomy): domain Eukaryota; kingdom Metazoa; phylum Chordata; order Testudines; family Trionychidae; genus Pelochelys; species Pelochelys cantorii. Next base: position 64,613,069 of record CM064332.1, on the reverse strand, counting down.
CGAATCTGCATACTACAGTATAGACATTCGAGGCCTGGGTTAGAAAGTTCTAAAACTTCAGTTGACAATCAACGTAGATATTCAAGAACTGAGTTCTCTAACCCAGGATATACTGACTCAAGTTCCATTAATCCTAGACATAGCCCTAGAAACCCCTTCCCTTGCTTTTACTCAGTAAAGCACCAAGACATAATTTTGAAGTTCCTTTATACCATTACTATTCATCTCTTTATTTAAATTTATCATGTAACAGAATGGCCAAATATACAAGTTTTGCTTAACTACAAACATATATTTTTTAAAAGCATGCATCTTCCACTAATGAACATTAGTGGAATTTTGCATTGTAACAAATGTGTCATGTACAGGATCCTCCTACAGTATTGTACCGTGATAAAGAAAGCTTTCTATTTTGGGGAGTGAGGCAAAGTTTCTATGAATAGCAATAGAAAGAGCCAATTACCTGCAGCCAAGGAGCTAAATGTTAAAATTTAATTTAAAATAATTACATTAAGATTCAATCTAGTAAAAATATGGAAATTAAAGAAACTGAAAACTAAATCTGTTTCTATGATCTTAACTAATCCCACTGTGCCAAAACACTATAGCCACACAGTACTGTAAGATCACCAACCAGCCTGATATTCCCCATATGTGTTGCAGTAGCTCAACACACGGGGTGAGTTAAATATGCTGTGACAGTCTAACTTCATTACTTCAATTGCATGGAGACTCAACTTCACCTTTGCTTTAATGCGATTTTTTAAATTTAATTTCCTTCTTTTATGGTAAGTCTAAGTGCAAAAAAAAAAAAAATAATAATTTCAACTAGTTGTTGTTCACTTGTCCATAAAGCCTAAGTGCCAAGCATGTGGCTTAAACTCATTCTGAAAATAAAACCAAATAAAACAGGATTGCAGTGAAGATACCTAAATGTTATTCACTGAAGATGAATACATGTATTAGTCTAATATTGGCAAGCCAAAAGACATGCCAGGCCTCTGGGCAAAAGGAGGTGCGGGGTAGCTCTGCGCTCCCAGAAGGGGTGGGGCTGAAGGGGTGGGGTTGGGGCAGTTGCCCATACCGTGTCTCCCTACCCCAGTGGCGATTTAAATAGCTTGGGGCTCCAGCAGCTGCCACAGCAAATGGCAGCCATGGGCCCCTTTGAATTGCCAGGCCCCAGGATAGTTGCCCCCTTTTACCTCCCTCCGTCGGCAGGCCCGGTGTAATAGCAATACTATTCTCATAGAAAATACCAGTCAACGTGGATGTCCAACATGACTGATAAAATGTGGCCTTTCATTAACAGAAACAAAATGGCTTCTTTTTCTTTCTTGTGTTTTGATGACTTATGAAATTTATATGCTAGTCTCTGTTAGATTAAGTAACAGGAGTAAGTGGTTAAAACATTCTGGTATTTTACGAAGATACCAGTACAATTCTGCCAACTGTCATTAGAATTTCTCAAGACAACTAGGTAAACAATCAGCCTGTCTGTCAAAAAATAGCTTGCTGTAAGCTATGCTCCACAGCATTTGTAAACAGGAATATTAACATGCACACAAAGTAGGCCAAGGAGCTCCGCTGGTAATTCAGTGAATTCTTTTAAAGATGAACCCTTACAGTTAGAATTCGGCATCACAAATATTGCAGTAACAATACTGATGATACTGTGCAGTTTTATGGTGCCTTCCACTTGAGGATCTCAAAGTACTTTAGAAGAATTAGCAAATTAAGCCTCACTATGCCCCTAATAAGGAAGTATTACCTATATTTTAGAGATGGAGAAACAGAGTAGCTTTCCCAAGGTGAAACAGGAAGCCTTTGACAGAGCCCATGACAGAACTCAGAACTCCTAACTTCCAATTCTTCCTCCTGAAATAAGGTAATGACATTTTTTCAAGCAGCAGATGGCCAACCTGCTTTTCAATTTGGCAACTAAAATATGCCAGTCCATCTAAACTCTTAGATCCTGCTGTGAAAATATTCACAAATAGATTATCTTAAAAGGAAAATACAATTTTTCCTCCTCACTTCTGAAAATCAGTAACTTAAAGAAACATTTCTCTTTATGGTTAGATTGTGACCTTTTTAAAGTTTGTAATTACAATTGGCCTAATACGAGAAGCAGACATTTTACTATAAAGCGATGCCATTTATGACACTAGCAATTTTCCATCCCTGTCACAGGGCTCTCATTCTGCCAGCACTACAAATTAGCTCTTTGGCAGAAACCTCCTATGTCAAATTTCAGTCTAGAGAAAAAAATTATATCTGAGTTACATAACTTGGAAAATAGGGAGTTATAATGAAAATGCTGACATGTTCTCAACTACAGTACATCAATATGAACTTACCTCTATGGTAGTTTTTTTGTGATTTTAATAAACTATGTTAAATTATTTACAATTAAAATAATCTTACCATGCAAAAGGGAAGTTTGTGGTTTGTACCTGATGAAGAACTAAATTTGAAATGTGACTTGCTTGAAGAAGGAGTAAATGACTAGAAAGTCATTTTGACTTTTTAATGTCTGGTCTGCTATTTAGCAACAAGGGGTCAGGGATAGAAATTCAATTGGACAACAAACTCTCTCAGGAAGTACAATAATCTTAACAAGAGACCATTTTACTATGTTTTCATTCAGAAAAATAAATTCAGAGACCCTTGAAAGTGCAAATATAATGAACATGTAACAAAAATGGATTTTGTTCTTAGAAAATACACACAGAGTAACAGATGTCAGCGAAGGAAGAGAGTATATTGGGCTTGGTTATTGGCTATTAAAATAGTTTTAGCTCCCCTTCATGCTTTCACAGTAGATATATTTCAACAGAAATAAACACAGCTGACATCTTTTTCATTAACATGCTTCTCTAAAATATGGAAAATATCTTACCTTCCACTCAGAGATGAAAAGAAGGGTACTACATGTATTCCCAGAGGGCCACCTTCCCCAGAAATCTCTACTGTTCTTGTCATACCACTAAGAAAGAGGGAAGAAAAACACAAATGAAGCTGTACTGAGGAATGTATAGAAAAAACATGTTAAGGCAGACAAGAAACGTAGCCAAGGGAATTTAAGTGCAGAACTCAACAAGGTACAGAAGATGTTGAAGCTGGAAATGGTTGACTTAACATCTTTGACTTTGTAGGTGAGAATTTATATGTTTTGAATGAGAAAGGAAGTAGTCATTAGTAATGCCCATAGACATTAGTAGTCATTTACCTAAGAGCTTGTCTATAGAAAATAGACCAGAGCAGCTATTGCAGAATGAGCTATAGCTCCCCATGTGACTACTCTATTCTGAAATAAAAGTTGTTTTATTGCAGAGTAATTGTTGTTCCAGAATAAAGTGATTTATTCCATAATAGAATATCCACAAAGGGAACCATTCCAGAATAGCTTTGACCAAAATAGCTATTTCAATCAATTTCCCTATGCAGACAATCCCTAAATAGGCATACGATATTTTAAGGACATTTAATCAAACCAATATGAAAAACAGCCAACATGTAATTCCAACAAAGTGATCCACACATTGGGCCCTCAATTACATGCATGCAACCCTGCTGATCAAAAAAGGCAGAATTTGAGCATCTGAAGACAACAATTTGGCCCACTTTAATGGGAAATAATTCCTTTAAGAAAATCTTTGAGATCACCTATGGTGGCTCAAATGTGGGATATACTTCCTCCCTGCTAGTTGCTGGAGACCACGCTAATATTTGTTGCTGCTCAATAGTTCAATGAGGGTCACATGAAACCCTCATACAGATTTTTTTTAAACACATCGCTTCTCAGTAGGTATTAATGTAAACTATACATCAGAAGTTGCTAATATGTAAAAAGAAGGCTTTCTTTCTCTTTCTTTCAAAGTTGGATTGACATAAAAACTCAAGAAAAATAATCAAGTTGAAAAATTTTTCCACTCTCTTTGCCGAAATCCCTATGCCATCTAGAGTGCTGGAACCATCAAAAAAGTGCTGAAAAAAACACAAGGGAAGGTTCACCATCTAACAAAAGTCTGGTGGATGTTTCTTCAACCTTAAACAGATGCAAATTTAATCAAACTACATTAACCAATGGATGTTACTTCCTGTTTAGAGAAAGTGAGACGCTAAACCAGGGGGATCACTTCACATATTGCTAAAAGTGAGTCATCCACCTTCTTTGGCCAGGAAGAGGACACTGATTGCAAATGAGCGTTGACAGATTTAGGTATTTTTTTTCCCCCTAATGAAGTACATTTCCTGGTTAAGATACTTTATTCGATTGAATAACGATGACTTGGAAGCAACTTGTCTTAGGAATCAGATGAGAGATGGACAGCTTATATATTAATGTCATTATTCTGCAAACACGTATGCTTAACACTTATTCATGTGCTGAGTATTTGCAATATTGAGATCTCAGACAGGAAGAGCACATTTCCTATATGCACTAGGAAAAAAAAATACTTTAAACCTTTTTCTTCAAACCAAAAAAATGATCACAATGCCTCATCTCGTCTAAATCAATTTTTACTCCAAGATATTTTGGTTAAGAAAATGTTAAAAATGAGGCGATATTGCCCTATACAACAACATTAATAGACTACTAGGATCAAATTCTACTTTGTTAGGCATTTGAAAACTCTTCTGTGTGAGAGTAAAAAATATTTCTTTATAGGAAAGTAGAGAGCAGGAGTTACAGATTCTGCTGAAATATTTTTTGGAGCTGATGATCACGTGAATGCAGGGCCGGCCCACAACATTTTGGCACCTGAGGTGGGGAGCTCAAATGACGCCCCCATGCCCTCTCGCTTGGGCCAAAACTTTGAAAGGTCTCAATTCTCTGGGTCCTAGTAGCCCCGCCCCTCCCCCCCTGCACGGTCTGGCACCTGAGGCAGTCGCCTCAGTTCGCCTCATGCTAAGGCCAGCCCTGCATGAATGAGCTCCAAATTTCAGTCCTCATATTAATAAATTCCACAAGCACAGTTATGCATAGCAGACTAACGGGTTCACACCAATTACAAGCTCTGCTGACAATGTGCTCACAGGCCTTATAAATTCTTGATAGCTGAAATCTAAAAATTCAGAGGAAAAAAATAGTTTCCCCACAGCCAAAAATCCAGGAGTGGGACCCACAGGGAGAGCTCTTTATGATTCTGCACCACCCACTGTACATACACAAAAAGGTGAAGGCTCTAAAAATGGGTAAGCAAGCACTACCATCTCAGTGGAGCCAGAAGGAACAGACCCTCACAAAATACTTGTGATGTTTGCCTTCACTATGTTTTAAACCCATCCTACATATCCTAAGCATTTTAATATGTTTACAACTGAAAGAGCAGGTCTGACCCAGTATGTCAAAATAGTAAGACACTGTGTGTGCCTTCCAGCGACAAATGGGAACTCTGGAGCATTTAGTCCCCACACAAACAATGTATAGAATGTGCATCTATGTGTTGCTTTTCTAGGTTCCATAGCACCAATTAGGCCTATTACCAAGACTGTCCTTATCAGACTTTCAACATAATTGATACACAAACATCCAGATAAATTCTCTTACGATTCAAAACAAACACTTCAAGATATTTCTTGGAATAAACCTTGATAGGCTTTCAAGGTTTGTTCCTCATTATTAAAATCATATTTAAGATAATTTAGGTATGTCTGTGTCTCTCTCTAAAGCTATTGTGCTAAATCTACTACAGTGGTCTACATTAAAAAAAAGAATATCTACCCTATGTTACCATAGTTGGTAGCCGAGATCACAGTCTGACATATCATAGACAAAAGGTGCTATTATAATTTAATCTTTAAATTCTTCACTGCTCTATGTTTATTGATTTCTGCCAGATCCTTTACAGTCCATCATATTGACCATGATGGACGTATATGCACATTGTTAAAATGCTAATCAGTATTGTTTAATAAAAATGCAGTTACATGCATGCCCGGTAGTTCATCTGAAACACAACAGGCAAACTTTTCCAAGTTGAGGGCCTAATGTTAGGTGCCTAAGTATGTAATCTGATCTTCAGAGTTGCTGTGCACCCACAGTGCTTTCATAGTCAAATACCTGAAGCTTTTTGTTTTCCAAAATACTGTATTAAGAATTAATGTTTTGTGAAATTTAAAATGGGAAAATAAATCTGATGTGTTCCTAAGCTAAGGCATTCTACATAAGCTTTTCAGAAAAGCACAGACCACTGACCTGGACTGTCCATAGGATTTGTTCAGAGACAACCAATGAATTGAAGCCTGTTCTTTTTGACCTTCATAAAGGTAATGCGAAGATCCGCGCATTGGTGGAATTCCCTTTCTTCTGGGGAATATGACAGACTGGATCCTGTTTGCCTCAGGGCCAAACTGAATAACTAAGATAAAAGGTCAAATATCCACCATACTTTACTTATTTCTTCAGCTCAAGTACCGTTACAGCCCTGTCCAGCCTGTGTGCCAAGTAATCCTTGGCACAGGTCGAACTTGGGGAGGCAGCATTTTTGGGGTTGATAACTGTAAATTCAAAGGAAATTTGTAAGAGGAAAAAAATGCAGATTATGAAACTGCTGCCTCTGGAACTGACTGCTCCAGGGCAAGCAGGAATGTATTGTTGCAATCCTGAGCACATCTTGTGAAGTCTACACTGACCATCAATAGATGAGAAGCAAAGGAAACATTTGCTCCCAAATACAGGGAGATTAAATGTATTTACCTGAACTGTGCTTTTAATCCCGTTTGTGTTACACAAGTATATGCAGCCATATCAACTGCTGCAAGCATTGCATAAGGGAAAACATCCACAAGGATAAAGCACCCACAAACACAGGCTGTGCTGTTTGCTTGGTGGGTGAAGGGTTGTGCTTTTTCAGGGGCAAAAATGCTCTTTGCCCAATTACTAATGGGAATTTCAGAGGGAATGTGAATGAGCCAATATTTTATTTATATATTATATTAATGCATTTGCACATGCAATTCAATTTCTACACCAAACCTGGATTTTTTAAAAGCTTACAGCTGACACTCACTGGGTGTCAGAATAAACCGCACCCAGGATGTCGGGCTCTGCTTCTAGGCCGGGCAGTCAGTTAAACGTAGTCAGAAGACAAAATGACTTCTTTAAAAAACAAAACAAAACAGAGATGGTCAGAATCAGTCCAAAATTACCTAAGACTCAAAAGGAGAGACTTTAGATGAATGATTGCTGTGGAAGACTAAGGGAAAGATCTTAACAGGAAAAGGTAGTAGAAGATGCTTTTGTAATGAGATGAATAAGGCAGCTGAACATTCAGAGGATGGTGGGAGGAGTTCCAGACAGAGACAGGACCACAGACACTCTCCTCTGAGAGGACAGCAATGCTCCAGTCAACTCACCCTACATGTGAAAGGATTTAAAAAACCTCCAAAATCAGTTTTAGAAAGAACCTCCACCTTCCCCACCTCATGTATGTACCTAAAATGTATTTATCTAGCAGAGACTCAAAATACTGAGCACCAAAAATAAAATTCTTTCCACTAATAACCTGTTTTTTGCTTAATTCACATTAGATCAACAGCCTATAGATGCAAGAAAGAAATCATACAGCTTCCAGGCACTGGGTTTTTACAATACATTCCACCTCTGCTTTCCAGGCTGTCAGGATACAAGACGACAAAGAACAAAAGCAAAGTGAACAGAGGAGGAGAAGGAAGGTGTTACAGATATGCTTTATTTATATATTCACTGTGGTTAAATCAAGTGGGTCAAGGAACTGTGACCCTTGCTTCTGCTAAAAAGAAATGGAAGGCAAGAGGGAACAAATGTAATTAAACACTTAATGAATTATCCATGCATGAAATATTCTCTGAATTCCAAATAATGCAGTGTTAATAAACTAAATATCTACTTTCAAATGGATGAGGTTTATTCTTCGTTAACAGGATTATTTTTACTATGGAAAAAACTTCTTAAAATAAGGTCTGCAAAAGCAACACTTCTCTTTCCACATGGTGTGCCAAGGGGTGGAATTTCAGGGCTGATGATAAATTCCTCTGGAAATACTGTAGAGTTAAGTGTTCCTACTACTAGCTATAAACCCTTTCACTCAAGTAGATCCAGACAGAAAAGGGGAATGGTAGTGAGGAAGAACACCTGCAGTATTTTTTCTAAGTAGAAAATATGAATTCAATTTTTTTAAGTGTTTACTGTATTTTATACATGTTTATTAGAGCATTTATTACCGAACAATGGAATGTGGATGGAGAATGACCTTGTCCTGATGAAAGGTGGTATACTGAGGGTCCATCATTCGGGCTTCGAGCTCACCCACCCAGTGCGATGAACTAATGGCTACTAAAAAGGCCATTTTCAAGGACAAATCAATAGTGAACAGGTATCCACCTAGCTAGGGGTTCAAATCATTTGCCCATTAAGTGCCCTTAGCACTAATTTAAGATCCCAAGAGGGAGTTGGAGATTTTATAGGAGAGTAAGAATTCTGAAGTTCCTTCATAAAGCATTTGACTCTGGGATGAGCAAAAATTCAGTAGTCCTCCAAGAGGAGATGGAATACTGTTATCAGAACTAAATGTACTTTTAAAGGCGCTAAGGGAAAGTTCAACGTTTTTGAGGGCTAGGAGATATTTGAGTATATATGCAAGAGCGGCTGATGGGGTGACAGGATGATCATTGCACCATATTGAGATCTTGCCATTTGTGCAAATATGTTTTTCTTGTAGACCGTTTGCGGCAATTGAGAAGAACCATCTTGCTCTGCACCTGTCCAAGAGATTCAAGTGGGGTCAGCCAGCAAGGCGCCATGCCCGAAGTTGCAGGGTCTGAGCATTGGGGTGACACAGTCATCCATCATTCTATGTGATCAAGCAAGGGATAGGTGGAAAATGCCAACGGGGAGCTATTGTCATTCGCAGAAGGCAAATAAACCACAGCTCTGCAGGCCAACTGGGTGCTATTAGAATTAGTGTGGCTCTGTCCTGTTGATTACACAGGGGAGGAGTGACAGAGGTGGAAAAATGTACATGAGGGGTGCATCTCACTTTATCATAAAGGCCGGGGGGCCTAAGGACTGGGGACTGAGGCCCACTGTGGAACAGTAGCATGGGCGTTTGGAATTGTTGCTGATTGCAAACAGGTCTATAGTCAGGTACCCCCACTGGAGGATGCTAGTGCTCTGGAGTCAACTACTGGCTCTTCCTCCATGATCTCAGGGTCTTCCTCTTCCTTTGCTATGGATTGATTTGTTGACTGAACAGGGGAAGCCTAGGATCTGCGTGCAGGAGCTGTAGGAGTGATTGAGGCTGTTGAGCCAGGTATATGGCCCAAGGATCCCAATAAGGCAAATTGGATGGCATGAGTATTGGTAGGGGCAGTCACTGAGGGGATTGCCCCGAGGTGGATGCTGTGTTGGTTTCAGGGAGGCGTGCCTGTGGTGTGGAAGACCAGAGAGAAGTCTTCTTCCTCATTGCTTGAAGGAGGAGATGCTGATCCCACTGGTGTGGCGACAAGCTGAAATGGGAGGTATTTGGTGTGCCATCAGTGCCAAACAGCAGTGTTCTGGGTACCGAAGTGACTAAGAGGCCCTCGTTGGCAGTAAAAGTCTGCACTACCAGGAGGTTCCAGAAGAAACACTGGGAAGGCAGGCTGTGCCGTCAGTGCCGAGTATTTCACATGTACCACTGGTGCCGTAGGTGGCAGTAAAAAGGTGCTCTGTGCCAAGGTGGCACACGATTTTGCTGGTGCTGGAGCCGAAGACAACTTAGTCAGTGCCGCTTTGGGCTTAGCTTGTGCAGATGTGTTGGAGCTGCCCCACGTTGGATCCTTTGCTCCTCTGGCCGTCTGGATGCCAAACATGTGCAGTGCCTCATTGCCCGGTGCCTTGGGTGCCAGGGGCCGATATTTTTTGAAAGCGCGAACATGAATAAAGACATTGGCTGGATGGCCCACTACAATCCACATCCTAATGATATAAAAACCAAACAATGGTACTGAAGAATGATTCATACCTTCTCTATCAGCTTCATGAAGCATGGACATTCTAACTGACTATTTCTTTCCACTTTTTTTCCCTTCTCTCCCCACCCCACATTTAAGGTGCTGCAAGACTATGTTGTTTTTTAAGTTCTTTCAGAGAAAGTCAGACTAGTTCAGAGTATGATCAGCTTATAAGCATGCAACATGATAATGCTATGTGTGAATGTCCACAACACAAATTATATGGAGGATACAAAGATTAAATGCAAAAATAATATAGCTTCCTTTACTAGAGAAAGAGAGATGTGCAGAAAACTTCATGAACTAGACACCTCACCTTGCAAATCTAATTTACTTGTGAAGCACCTCCATGGTACAAAAAGACAAGTGATTGATAGCTGGAGATATACACATTTATGAACAATCCTGAGTAGGGGCAAGGTCCTGGTTATCTTGATAAACAACAACATGTCAAACAACAACAACATGAAGTTGTTTTCAGGGAAAAAGTTCTATAATTAAAACCATACTGGTACAAGCAAAAGGACAACAATAATCATGCATGTATCATAAGCAGGGTTTGATTAATCCCAATTACAAATTAACGGGATCAAGAGACATTAAACAAATGAGTGCACAGATTTCACCTAATTACATCAGGTGAAAAAGGCTGTAGAAGCCTTTAACTAAATTTCATAAAAAACATTGGCAACCAGGCTAACTATGTTCAACACATGCCTGATGAACACTAATTAGCAAGCATATAGCTTCAAGTAGGGATGTTAAAATTCATTTACTCAAGTAAACATGTAACCGCTGACATTTTCAGCGGTTACATGGTTACACGTGAAGGATGGGAGTAGTCAGAGAGGGGCAGGTGATTCCATAGCCAGCTCCTTGCGCACACCTACTCCCATGGAGGAGGGAGAGCTGCACGTAACCATGCATGTTAACCAATGAACCCAGGCTCATCAGTTAGCTGTGTAAATGGCTACACTTTCACATTTCTAGACTGAAGACCTGGCAGATGCATAGCAAGCAGGGGGGGGGGAGGGGAGGTACTTTGATACCTTTTAACCACAATGCTACCATTCTACAAATAGATTAGTGTTAGAAATCATTTAAAGAGACACTGGAAACTGCCACATCCTGCATGACCAGAGCCCAAAGAGGGAGGCTAAACCAATCAACCAGACAGATGGATTGAAAATCATGGCCTTCCCCATTGTTCATTAAAAAAGGAGGAAGCCAGACACAAAGTGAAGTGACAAAGATAGAGAAAGAGGGATAAACAAACATCTGTATTGTTTGGGAGAAAGAATTTGGTGATGTGCCAAAAAAGGAAAGATGATCAAGTTGTTTGAGGTGTCATTCGGGGCCTGGGTTCAATTTCCAGCTTGGCAACCGACTTCCTAGGTGATCTGGGCAAGTCCTTACCATTGGTCTCAGTTCCCCCACTGTAAAATGAGGAGAATAGTGCTTCCCTACTTCACCCAAGAATTGTAAGGATGTACATTAAGCACTGAGAGAGGCTTAAATATTACAGTGATGGGAACCATGTAAGTACAAAGATAAAATAGATAAGAATCCTCATGACAGTGCTGACTACAGTAAGGCAAATTTCAAGAGATTAATAATCCTGAGTCAGACTCTCAAAACTCATGAGATTGGTGGCTCTCTTGCTAGCTATAGACCCAGCCACAATAGGAGATGGTGACCATTTTGAAAAAGGGAAAATTCGTGAATTGGCAGCCTTACATCATGTCTTCAAGTTAAAAAATACCCCAAAACGGCTAGGTATGAATTTTTTTTTTTAAATCACAAAAGTTGGCAATAATGTGATCGGATACACACATGTGATTAGATTTCAAAACAAAGACTACTCAGTGCAGATGAAATAATATTCCATGAGCAGGTTGCCATATGTCCAGAGGGGGTCCTAAAAAAGAGTGTGAGAGAGTGATTAAATATCCCTGTGGCATATATCCCTACTCTGTAGGAAGGATAGGGATGGAGACATCTCTATTTAGTGCTAGAGTACCGTAAGACAGTACAGAAGATATACAAAACGAACATGGAGAAAAAACAAAATTACTGCTTCGAACAGCTTAAGATAAAACTCTGCTAACATGTGAAAAACAGGACAATTTAGTCATAAGAAGCTGGAGACAATTTCAGAAAAAATCAGTGTAATAAGTTTACATGAAATATTAAGGGGATCTTTAAAAGTAGAAAATGGAAGGTGCTTAGTACACAAATTGTAGGTGATCCCTAGCAGAGGAATAGAATGAAGGAAGGCAAAGATGAGTGAGATGGAATAAAGTGAAATGAGCAAGAGGGAGAAGAACAAAATGAAACCAAAGATGTATGTGAAGATGGAGTTTTACACAAACTGTTCAGGGCTTTTAATACAGTTTTGGTAACTGACTAGAAAATGCAAATAATATAGTAAAAGGTTATTTGCCTTCATCAACACTGAGTTATTAGTTTGATTATGATATCTCAGTTGTCATGGTTAGTTTTTCAAATTATACCTCTTATGTCACAGTTACACAATGTATGGTCATAGCTAGTTTTCTATAACAAAGCATATTAATGGACATCAGAAGGTATTATTTCACATTCTAAAAATGACTTTGTAATAGAATGATTGATACAAAAGTTTTCAAGATTAAGATTTAACTTGGCATTAATAGGTGAACATTAGAGTGGAATAATTCTGTTCTGAATTCACTAGGCTAAGCCCTTCAGTGAAATTCAGCATGTCATCAATTATAGCAGTGGAGGATCTGACCCACCTTGAAACACAATGACTTTCATTTAGTGAGTTTACACAAAGGTTATTCTTTGTTTTGGTTCACATTCTGAGTTTTATCTGGAATTTCAGATTGGAAGAAACCCCCATACTCCACGTGAAACATCACCTAGTTTCTCCAAGTTTCATATCTAATCTTGAATGGCTTCCAAACTAGGCCTAGAGTTTACTCTTTCCAAAGCACTCAGAATAACTACTCAAAAACTTAAATTACAACCAGTGTTAGACTTTTGCACAAGCTACTTCCTGCCTAGTAAAATTGAAGGAGAAAGACATTACTCATCTGACTGTCACACAAAAAGTGCCTACACAAATTTGCTTATCCTGTATAAATGGATGCTCTGGATATAGCATTCTACAGGTTATAATAGTGTACATCTCAATATACCAAAGAAATAACCTTAATAATATAAATAGAGATGACATTTTAACCAAGAAAATTAACTATTTTGGTGGGACATTGTGGATTAGATGAGTGTTTATTTGTTTAGATACATGCATAACATACTAGGGATGTTAAAAATCTCATATTAGGGTAACCATGTAACCCTCAGTGAAAATCTCAGCTACTATATGGTTACCCGTGCTGCAGGCTCTGCAGTATAAAGCTTAGCTTTATACTGCAGAGCCTGCAGCGAAGCCTCCCCAGGAGCGTGGCCACCAGCCTGGCTCCCAGGGAGAAGGCTTCACTGAGCGTAACCGGCACCATTAACTGACAAGCATCCACTTATCAATTAAATGGTTAGTCGTTTACACTCAAACATCCCTACAAGCTTTAAGCAGCTTATGAAAAGGATTAAAAAGCAAACTACAAACATATAAAGGAATATCATATTTCTTCTTTCCCTCATATCCCATAACCAGTCAAACATACAAGTCAAAGTCATAAAGATTCATCATCCAAGATAAAAGATACTCATACATAAAAGTGCTTAAGTATGCAAGGGGGAGTGAATTTTCAGGATGGAAAAGGTAAAAAAATAAAAAATGTAACAGTTTTCTCATCTTGCATGCTAGCAAGCACATTCATAAATCAATATTAAACAGAAAGTCTTCCTACCTGAAAGTGAACTTGGCCTTCTGAGATGTCAGCTGTTCAGTGTGCCCAGTGAGATCCATTTCTCCATCTTCAAAAGATAATAGTGTTGTACCCTATTGAGAGATTCACATTTTGAAACAAAATACGTTTTTATGGGTTTGAAACAACAGCTGCATTATATCTGAGTTTCCACTTAAAATGGAAAACAAGAACACGCAGAAGTTCTCTCAACATTCCAACTGGCCGTGGGACTGAGGGGTTCTCTTCAATATATAGAACGAGAGGCACTTTTTCTGTGAGGACTTTGTATCTGAGGTATTTTCCTTATTAAACAGCATTCTTCATGCTTACAATGACTTCCTGAATTAATCTTTCGGAAAGTCCATGGCCATTATTTGTTTTCAGAAAGAATCAGAACACAAATATTAACATACTGTACAGCAGTGGTAACCAACCAATAGATTGGGATATACTGGTAGATCTTGGAGCCTCTGACCGGTGATCCTGACTAGTTTGGCCAGGAAGCTATCAAGTGCTGGCACTTCAGCTGCCCCACCACACATTATCACGTTGCTCCTGCCCTCTGCCTTGGTGCTGCCCCCCTGGGAGCCTCCTGCTTGCTGTGCAGGATATGGGAGGGAGAAGGGGGGGGCGCTGATGTCAGGATGTCCCTCTTCTCCCCACTTCTGTACCCCATCGCCACACAGAGAGAAGGGGATGGAGGGAGCTTGGCAATGAAATCTCTGTCAGTCTCTCACACTGTGTGTCTCATTCTCACAGACACACACTGTCCTTCACGCACATCTCCCGACCCAACACATGTGTGTGTGTGGGGGGGGGGTTGTTGTTGCTTCTTTTACTACTTGCAAAGTGAGTTATTTTTGGTTTTTGACTGGTCTGTGCATTTCATAATTTTCATTTCTCTCTTACGCTTAAGTTTATTTCTTTGAGTAGTGAGTTCTAAATGCCTAACCTGTTGTGGCTGGAGTAATCATCCCTGTGGTAATTGTGCTCCTGGAAGTGGCTGGCATGTCTCTGCAGCCCCTGAGAAAGGCAGAGGAGGGAGTCTCCACCTACTATCCTTGCCTGCAGACACCACTCCTGCAGCACCCATTGATCAATAATTGGGAACCATGGCCCGTAGAGCTGTGGGCTCAGTGCTTATAGGTGAGGGGCAGCACATGGCGCCATGGATCCATTGCTGTACATGCCAGCTGCTTCCAGGAGTGGTGCAGGGCCAGGGCAGGAGTAAGCCTGCCTTAACCCCACTGCTCCCCCACCTGCAAGTTGTCTCAATTAAATGGTGCCCAGCCAGAGCCTGCTTCCTGAACCCCTGTCCCAGCTCTTAACTGCCTCCTACACCCAACCTCCTGCCCTAGATGTGAGTCCCCCTGCACCCAAACTCCTTCCCAGAGCTTGCACCCTGAAACTCCTCCTGGACCCCAATCTCCTCCCTGGCTAAGCCCAGAGCGCTTCCCACACTCCAAACTCCTTGACCCAAGACAAGAGCTTGCCCCCCAACCTCGTGCCCCAGCCTGGTGAAAGTGAGAGAGGATGGGGGAAGAAAGGGGATGGAGTGAGCAGGGTGAGGCCTCAGGAAGGGGGCAGAGCAGGGATAGGGTCTCAAAGAAGGGGCGGGAAGGAAGCCAGGCAAGGGTATTTGGGTTTGAGGCAGATCTTACATTTACTTAAATTGAAAAAGTGATCTTGTGGTTAAAAAGGTTGGAGACCACTGCTGTATAGCAATCAAGATCACATGCGTTACACAGTGCATTAGGTCTATATTACAGAATGTCAATCACCCCTGCCTAAACTTATTTGGCTTGTTGAAGTGTTTGGTATGGCACTTCCCCTTTCATGTTGTAGTTGTCCCCAATTCCTCATTTTCTTCTCCTTCCCTTAGTGGCTCATTCCTTCCCCAGAAATATATGGTCCAGTGGTGACTCTGATATGGTCAGTACCTGTCAGTTCAGGGTAGAAGAATATCAAGAATGAGAAAAAACTGATTCTACTGATGCTCTGACTCACTTAGCCATCTTGTCCCACAAGTCTAGATCTCTGGTGAGTTAACCAAAAGCACAACCATACTCTGTCACCAAAGCATCCTCCAAGTTCAAGGGACAGTGTAGGAGCTGCAGACTAGAGCTTGCATCCCCTAAAAGCTGCTTGGGAAAAGAAAGAGCCATCTGGCTTCCACTATCCCTTTTGTTAGTGGATGAGGAGGAATGTCTATAGGGAAAGGATTATGGAGAATCACCAAAATTCTCAAGGAAAGAAAGTGCCTGAGGCTGAATTTTTCTGGTGCTTCTGAGCTTCATGGAGGTATGGTAGAGATACCCTCTCTTATTGCAGACCTGGCCTCAAACTCTCACTTCTTCCAATCCAGAGTCACTTCCTCAGCCCACGATGAACTGGTTGTCCCTGAAGAAACCTAATAGCTTTGCGCCTCTTCTTCAATATCTACTTTGGCAAATCATACTACAGGGGGGAGAATATTTATGTCGTAAAAGTAATTTTTTGCAACAACTTCATAGAAAAGGATGTTACATGGCCATTTGACCAGACACAAAATATATTGTACATAGAGACCTGACATTAACACCAAAGAACTTTGGAAACTATTATTTAATTTCTGTTCCAGAACCTCATATTCTTTGTGTTTGCCTTTTTCGTTATTGGGAGAGGGGGAAGAAGTATCAAAGAGATAAGACCACTGTCAACTTGTGATGTATTAGCTTTAATGTACTGTACTTCACTGTGACCCTCATGGCAAAAATGTAAACAGAGCAAAATCCATAACAAAGACCTTCTCTGAAGAGGTCACTTCTGCCAGCTCTGTAACAGGAACATAGCTGGAAGATATAAATCTTCAGATGTCAATGTACAAAGAGAATTCAATTCATTGTTTGATCTTAACCAGATAAAAAGCCTGAAGTTAATTCTTTCAATGGGTACACAGTCTTGCAGTATATAGACTTATTAAGTTGTCTTCAGATAACCAAAGAGGCAAGGTTATATACCACATCTAAAAACAATATCAATGCTCAATAACAGTTTATGGCCTATGAAGAAACTGTGTTATAAATTTCCATTTCTCACAGATAATTTTGTATCACTGACATTATTGGAGTCAGTCTAACTGGTGTTTCTATAATTTCAATTACTCATCGATCAGTTTTTAAATAACGAGGAAAAACGATGGATTTGTTTAACCCCTAGCTTTGCAAACTAAGATTGAAATTTGTATATCAAACTTTTTTTCTTGTTCTCAAATTATTTTGTAACTTGAATCTGACGTATCAATAGAATTGTTACCTAATCTGCATAGAAGCCAACTCATGCCAATGCAGAACAGCAAAATGAACTCACCTAACAAAAACAAAAGCTATCTTTGGTCATTAAAGTAAGCAGATAAGACTTTGTACATAAATGAGGCAGATGTACTGATGTTTTGCAGTCCTTTTCATAGTGGAACCACACTTAAGGGACAATTCTCTATTAAAAGTGTAAGAGTTCCCTATTCTGTATTCTCTCATAAATCAACAATGCAATCTCAAACAAAGGATAAGTGATGCAAATCTGACAGTCTCAAAGTAATGACTTCCACTTCCTGGCAAATCCAGTCTTTGCAGTAATAAGGTCCACAAACAGACAAACTTAATTAACAGGAATGTAGTAAATCTAGTAACTCATTAGCAATGCAAACATGGTAATTCCAGTACTGAAGTGGCTTTTGTGTTTTTATAGGGTTGGCAATAGTAACAAATAGAAATATCAGAATTTAATCTCATACTGTGCCTTTTACTCACATACATTCGAAGACATAAAATACCTTTTTGATCACCTGGTCTGTGGCATAAGAGACCTTAGAATCCCACTACCAAATTCAGTACATTTGAGCTGTACACTCAATTCAAAGACACAAGGCATTCAATCACAACAGTCATTATTAGGAACTGAGGATTAACACCCCCCCCACACACACACACACTTACATATTAAAACCTCTTATTGACAGAGGGCAGGCAGATCAGAACACTGAGTTTACAATCTGAGAAGTGGCATGGAATTTCTTGTTCCAGTGCGATAATCACCAGAAAGGGGCCAAAGGGAATTCCATATAATACCTCAGCTAACTTGTGGAACTGCATTAGGTTTAAACCCATCACCTTCTGGCCCACACGTTAAAGTGCTAGGGAGTAAGCTTATGGCAACACGATAACCATATTTTAAAAATAAACAATTCCACAACAATACTTCCAAGGCTGATTTTAGACTTTTCAACATCAGCAGAAGTAATAACTGTGCCACCACATAATTTAGTCAGATTCAACTGACAGCATAATACAAAAACACTACAGTTTTTATTTTGAAAATAAAGGGTATAACATTTAAATCATGTGTAGAGAGTAAAGTCATGTAACAGCACACACTGAAAAACAGAAAATATTTTTACTTCCTGCTTAAGAAATGTAAAGAAAATGCCATTAAAACTGGTCTTTCAAATTAGGACCAAAAGGGGAGAAAATGAACCTTTTGTAATAAAGTCAACTTCAAAACTTATCCTCTTGGCTAATCCTGTGAAAACACACTGAAGTGTGAAAAAAAAAATTCCTTTGGTTATAGCTCTCAACTTGTGCACAACTCCATGCACATGAGAGCACGCAAACCATTAACTGAGATATACTGGAAAAACCTCGCCCCCTCAAGAACATGTACTATCATCCCTGCTCAACAGTAAATACTGTGTTTAAATTTGCCATACAACAAACAAGATACTGAAAAGACAGAGAACCAGGTGAAAAGGTGTAAAATTTTTTTCTTCAAGGCATTCTCAGCACAGTCTTACTTGTGACACTCTAGCTAGCAGCAGGAAAACAAAATGAGGAATTCTAACTAAATAAGAACTAATCAGACTTGATTAAACAATTTGGAGTCACTAGAAAGACAGTTCCATCGATAGAACTCACTAATGGAATGGAAAATTGTGTTCAAGTCAATGGGAGATACAAGCCTGGTTCCCAACCTCCACAGGAGTTCCTCCACCATTGTTTTCAATATTAGCATTGACTGGATGATGGATAAACTTAAAGAAGCAGCTCTCAGTGCTGCTGAGCTGAGCACTATTCCTGTTCTGAGATCTTGAATAAACCAATGACATTGTCCTGTTAGACCAGTTTGGTGAATTGTTGCACTGATGCGCCAATCTTGTCAAGCAAGAAGCAGCACACGTTGGTCTGTTATTAATCTGAATAAAACAAAGACCCTAATCATTATCATGATGCAGCCTCCAGCTCCAAATTGTAACTATGTCAGCAGTGACCCATGCAGGCAGGACATCAGGAAAATGGCTGCTGTAAGAGACTCGGGCAGTGTCATAGAGTATGCTCAAATGGGCACTTCAGCAACCTCTGTGGAGATGCCATGACATCAAAGCTTTCTTTCATGCTGCAGATCAACAGAACTTTAGTTATTCCAACTCTGTTGCATGAAAGCAAAATATGGACACCAACAAAGTTTTCAGAGCATTGAACTGACATTTTCAATTCAATCCAGTTCACCATCTGTCCCATGTTAAGTATCAGGGCAGATGAGAAATGAGGATAATCTAAGCTGCTACTCTGGGTATATTAATCAGTGAAGAATGTTGGTAGGGTATAAACAAAATGGAGTCTTTATGACCTCCATTTTGTGAGAGGGATAGAATTCAGTTATAGAATACAAGTTTTCCCACCAAGCCAGTGTTTGCACTCAGTTCTCTTTTTGCACTCCTCTCAAACATTGTGCACTTGGCCCCTTTTGAAGTTGCACTCATCCCTCAAGGTTGCACACACCCCACTGATCTGCTGCACACGACCCTGATTTAATGCACCCAGCACGCAAGTCTCTTTTCCTGCCTGAGAGCCAATAAAAGCCTTAGGCTAAAGGCGGCTCAGGTTCCATTCCGTTCCTTCCTTGTTCCATTCCACTCTGTTCCATTTCTTTTTGGTTCCCTGTTCCTGCTTGACATCTATGGACATTGTGGTACATGTGGATCCTGTTGTGTGATTAACTTATGTGCCACCTGCATGTGGACATATCCTGCCTGAGAGGATTAGGCCAGAGTGAACAGCAGCTGGACTTTTGTCACCTTTCCACAACCCTGCCAGACCGGGTGATTTTATTGAAGGGTTAGTCACTACCGTATCCAGAGAAGAGCCTTTGTCCAGACAGTTGAGGATCACCTAACAGCCCTACGTTGAAAGGCCGGGATCACTGCTTCGAGGGATCTCCTCGCTGGTCCTACTCTGAGGCTTCAAAATACCCAAAGAGTTGTAGGTCGCAAGCTCCAACTGCGAGATTGTAAAGTATACTCCATTTTGTCTAGGGTCTTTTCTATCTTCTTCTGTTTCTAGAGATAGGGTGAGTTGTATTTGAAGTTGTTTCTGTGTTTGCTGTTTCAAATTCTCTTTAAAATATATGGTTTGGCCCTAAATTTTGTGTGTCTGTCTGTCATTTGGACTACGATACTCAGTGATAGAGATACGGGATTTATCAGGCATACCTCACTTCTTGACTCAGGGACAATAAATATCTAGTCAGAACGAGTCCAATTCACATTCAAATTCATTTTATAAACATTACAGTGTTCCCTGCGTAACAAAGCCAAACACAGCAACTGCCTCCATCAGCATAGGTTTGATTTAGGCGGTGTCCTTGGTATGTACAGGTTATTAGGATGGAAGTTCAATCAATTACAAAGGGTGTTTACCAAAGAATGACACTAGACAGCCAGTGATCAAGAGGTCATCAAAAGTTTTGGTGATTCGATAAGATTGCACATCCAGACAGACCACCTTAGGACTGTATCTAGAGATCAGTCTGCTAGGAGGCTTCTTTCCTTTGGGATTTGCCATGACGATAATGTCCCCAAAGACAGTCTCGAAATCATAGACTGAGTTGAGAGAGTAGTACTGTGTAAATGCCTGAGGAAAACCCCATGTAGCAGCCCTGCAGGAGAAACATTTTACACTCATGGCATAAAATGCACTTACCACAATCTTTTATCAATTTGAAGAATACAAATAAATACATGCAACAACCAGGGGAATTAATTACACATACAGAGCCTAAGATGAAATATTTTGATTTGAAATTTTATTTTAACTGAAAGAGTTAAAAGTGAAAAAAGTTATTTGAAGTTCAAGCTTACGGTGCTGCATCCCTTGAGGACACTGGCTTTTATTAACAAAGGAAACTCAGCACTAGAAAAATCTTAATCCTAAAAGTAAAAGGTCACAAAGCAGCAGCAGCAGCAGCAGGTTATAGCTCTTTACTTCCTTATTTGGCCAATAGTAGCCCTCCTTTCAAAAAAGTTCAGCAGGAGTTCAGATCTTACCAATCTAACAAACAGAACCATGCAGGGAAACTCATGGGCTTAAAGGGATACTTAGTTTACAAATGCAGGAAATGTAACATCTATTGCTCTCACAACAGACAAGTTTAATTACCACATTTAAAAAGTGAACATTTTTAGCAACACTTTCAGGATCACGGGAACATTTCTGACAGCCAGAATGAGTTTAAACACCGAAGCACTATTTTTAGCTTTAAAAATAAACACTTGCATAAATATTCCCAAACCAATTAACAGCAGCTAGAAAGTAAAGGTGTTTACATTTACATAGTCAGGACTAGACCCAACAATTAACAGACTCCATATAAGAGACAAAAGAGCACAAGCCCACTTGACTATTAACAGGTCAATACAAATATGTTCTGTTTATTTTTAAAATACCTTAAAAATAAATCAGTTGAACCACTAATTAAGAACTGCTTTAATGTTCAAAAACACCTGTTGCACTGCTTTTAAGATTTTGATAGAATGATCCATAACTTAGTGCATTTCCTCAAAAAAAACTCATAATTTTTCCACCTTGTGTGTGTGTCTGTCTGTCTGTCTGTCTGTCTGTCTGTCTGTCGAGAGAGAAAAAAACCCCAAATTAAGTGCTTTTTGTTGAATTATAAGAAGACACTGATTATTATTACAAGTCAAAAATCCCTAGAAATATTGGAAAAGGTTCAGAATTCAAATCTTAATTTAACTGAGTTGTCCTACTACACACTATTGTAAGTCCCTAGTTTTACAATGGGCCTAATCAAAACCTTGGATGCCAATATTTCTCAATTTTAGGGTGAGAAAGACAGTTAGGAGGAGGTATTCACGTGCAGAACTCCCATCTGAATAACTGATCTCAGGCTCTTTTCTAACTGTTGCGGCATTATTTCTACAAAAATACTAGTGGCATTTAAGGTTTCTAGGTCTAAGTCCAGTAGCATTTAGGTGAATCATTTAACAACATAAAAGCCTGTATGACATTGCTTACCGTTAAATATTACCAGTTGCGCAAATGAGTAAATGTTAACTGGTTATTAAAAAAGCACCACAAGAAAAGTGAACACAGGGCGTCCTCGCTATAAGTCCAAGATACGTTCCAAAAAACTTGGACTTATAATAGAACAACTTAAAGCAGGGAATTTTTTCCCCACGGCTGACTTCCATTTGCACAAATTGGGGGAGGTATTTTTTGCGCAACTTAAAATTGGGTAATGGGGGGACTTATAACGCATCAGTTCCTACAAGCATCAATGACTTTAGTGCAGAACAGATGTATACTGGGGCAATTTACAGTGGGGATGCTCTGTATCTATGAACATTAAACAAACAGACATGTATTTTAAATTAAACATTAGCTATTTCTTCAGTCTATGGAACAAGCCTATTTTAAAGCTAGACAACATATTGAATAGTGATATACCTTACAAAATAATCATATTTTATAAGATACATCACTAATTAGCCATCTCATCTTTGTAGAAGAAAGAATGAATCATTTAAAAAAAGACATTTTGAAACAGCAAAGGAAAAGCAAATCTGCTGTGTATTAAACACTTTTAGTGGACTAGATTAAACTCATTTAGGTATCAGAAACAAAAACTATTCATGTCAAGATCAGCATTTCATCTGTTCAGCTAATCTTTCAACATTAGACTATCACCACCATGTCTGTCTCTACCCACACAGTACAAAATAAAAGCGGGGCGGGGGGGGGGAGCTGTCTGAAATAGATGTTTGCAAGCAGAAGGTTTAGTACTGCATATGTAGAGCTAAAAGACCTCCAGAGAATTCTGGCTTCATTTTAACACTTTGCTATTTATTTCTTCTATTAAATTCAAACATGAAACTAGTCTTTTCAAAAATAGGCAGTCATAGAAAAATGTTTTGCTGAATATACTCTTAATTGCAAAGTCCATCTCAAAGATGAAGATACAGACTAATCAACATCTAATCTGCCATATTTTAACTAATATTTTTATAACAGACATATAATTTAAAAAGAATGAAACATTCCTAATTGTAGAACATCCATTCATCTACGAATATGATAGCCTCTCTTAAAATAAGCCAAACTAATCTACACACCAGTCAACAAAATATTGCTAAACTGAAGAAAAATACTGCAATATTTTCTACTGGACTTTTCCAGTCTTTTCAGAAGTGTCCTTAATGTAAATCATTCTCCCACAATAAAAGGGGATACATATTTTTAAACAGGCTCCCTTACGTATTAAACCACAACATCCTCTTGACTACTTGAATAAAATTCATTTGAAATGGATAACTGATGGAATTCTGTGGCATCTACAAATGCAATTACTCAGTTGAAAATGATTTTAGTGTAGACAGCAAATATGAGAATATGAATCTTACAGCATTTCAGTTTGTCAATTAAAATATATTTCACTGGACCACTGAATATGATTCGGGAAAGTAGTATGAAGCCAGTTGGTAAATGTTGCACTTCCTCAGACCTGATGAGGAACAAACCCAGACAAAGGGTGGGCTGCAACAGTATTGGTTTTGGAGTTGTTTATTGGTACAGATTCTTAAGGGTTAAGTGATACTCCCACACATACATCACATTTATGCTGGCAGTTTGGAGACAGGATGCAAGTGCGAAGTAGATTACTTTAGATTTCACAGGTGGTTGGAGTGCTGGCCAGGCATCAGCTTCCTGGAGATCCGGCCATGAGATTCTTTGGGAGATCCCTTTGGATCCCTTTGGGAGATCCCTCTCAGGTTTACTTTCTCTGGGCCGGTCCCAGGTTTCTGCTGTGTTGTTACATCTTGTCCAAGAAAGAGACTTCCACCTGGCCGTTTGTCGCATTTATACACTTGCAGGGTCCTTCCTTGCCTTAAAAGGTTTCCGAAAGCTGGACTGCCTTAGCACTGGGTGTTTCTCATTTACACTTCCACACTCATTCATGAATTACATATATATTCATAAGAATTCTATTTAAACAATATAGCTCCTAAGCAAGCACCTGTTCTTACTGATTTTGACATAAGAGGGAAGCTACTTAAACAGAATTTGAAAAGGTCTAAATCATCTTAACAAGCATCTGGCTGAGAGAGATCTCAGAGATAAAAGGGGAGGAACAGGTGTTTATGTCCAGCCAGCCACACTCCAATGGGGGAGGGGAGTATGTGTCCAGCTGGGTACAGTAAACTGATTAAGCAATGGGCTAATTTTTTAAAAAAGTAGAAAAGTTATACTTCAGATGTAACACAGTTCTTAACACAATATGCATGCAGTCTGACATTTAATAACTACTGTACAGAGGAAGGCCATTTAGACTTCCAGCAACATGTGTAAGTTGAGGAATGATGACAGGAACATTCCACCCCACCTCCACAACTAGGCAGGGTTTCCTGGATCTCTGCATGTGCCACTAGAAGTTCCAGTTCATCAAGATAGTTCTGAAGTACATGCTTGGAAATCAATGAGGCTACTTATGTGCTTAAAGATAACCATGTGCTTAAATACCTTGCTGAATTGGAGCCAGCATGAGAATTGGGATAAGGAGGAAAGATCTAATGGTTAGGAACATCTGTTATGACACCATCATCAAAAAAAATTGGAAAATTTGACAAACGGAGGTGGGGGAGAAGAAACAAAACATGAAAAAAATTATTGGAAAGGAAAAAATCCTGACCTTATTTATTTTAAATATCTTAATCTGGACTTAGTTATCAGTTACTAATTTGGGTTTGCACACATTCTTTGTGAGTTCTCTTTATTATGAGTATTAATCATTATGGTCAGTAATTTTAAATTCTAAATTAATAAAAATATATACACACAGTATTTTCGATGTACTTTAAAATTAAACAATGCTGTCATTGGAAAGTTTCTGGTATAGTAAAAATTCTATCCAGCTATACTACACAAGGGCCAATGTAAATACAGTATTTAAAAATTCAAGTATTGCACAACACTTGCAGAAATAACATGAAAAGCTGGATAGAGGCTGTCTTGTATCTTGCCCTAAAGTACTGAAGGCCAGGGAAATGGTGCGGATATTTGAATGTAGTACAACTATGTGTATCACAGGCCAGGGAAATGGTGCGGATATTTGAATGTAGTACAACTATGTGTATCACAGAGATCTTTGTACAGAGCTATAAAAAAATCTGAGATGCTGCACAAATAGTAATTTTTGAGCTCCTTTGCGATTATGGTACAAAGGAAGAGTAAATTATGCATTTAAACATATCCAAGTAGAGCAGAGATCATTTCTGGTCTGTGGAATTGTAACTAGTGCACACTGTATTGGTCTGCCATTAAACTGAATAAAAGCTGCCAGGGCAAAGAAACACAAAACTGACAGCTCCAAAAATCAAAGGCCTCTTACCACCTAAGATAAAGGAAATTCTCCATTAGCTGTAATAATATTAAGAGTTTACACCTTTTTTAGGCAGTTGCTTTGTGAAAGAGGCTAGGAAAACTAGACATACTAAACCCTAGTACAACTAAGTGCATGGCTCAAAGACAGAGAAAAGATTAATAGTAATATTGGTAAAAATCTTCAGAAGTGACCTCACACCACTCCTCTGAACATAAAACATGTCATGACTTAAGGCCGGAACTTGAGAGTTGAGAGCTGAAGGGCTACACCAGTGTAGAACAGAAGGACTCTTGTACATTTCAAAAGCAGAACCACCAGGCACGGGGACTGAAGCATCCGCTCACACTGATTCCTGCTGTGCCTCTGCCTCTCCTGCCCCCCACAGAGATGATGCTGGGGGGAACCAACTTTACCGGCTCCCCCCAGCACCAGCTCCTGCTCCCCCACCCCATCTGGCTGCCTCTCTCTAACAGAGGCAGCAACAAGGGGGGGGGGGGAGCGGAGAGTGAGTAATCAAGACAACTATCTGATAAGCATTAATCAGATAGTCGACTAGTCGCTCACATCCCTAAAGCAGAGATGTGTGATGACTACATTTAACACCCATCCACAATTAGAAGCCTGTCTTTAATTACATAATAGATCAGCTTATTAACTGAAGAATTGTTTTGGTTTTTTTAATGGAATGCACGCAAACAGAGAAAGAAGCACCAAAATTAACCAATCACAATTTATCTACTAGAAGATCTACCCAACAGTGCTCGAGTTCTTAATTCAATTTTTGTTTTTCTTCATTTAAATCATTGCTGTGGGGTGGGGCTATGAATAAGGGGCTCAGTATGAAGGCTGCCCTGGGGAGAGGGAACTACCTCAGGCCACTCTCACCGTAGCAGCTCAGGGCTAGGTGAGAACCTGCAGTCTCCCCCCTCAACCGACACAACTGAACCCATACTTTGCTTTAAGTTATGATAAGAGGAAACTGTATACCGAATATGGTGGTCCTTGTCCTTATCATTTAGGAGGCTGGATGGACGGATGGACAGACAGACTTGCCTGCTCACAGACAAGCTCTCTCAAATATATAGTAAAAGCTTCAGAGGGGTAGCCGAGTTAGTCTGTAACAGGAAAAACTTAAACAAATAGACTAATAGCACCTTAAAGACTAACAAAACATGTAGATGGTATCATGAGTTTTCGTGGGAGCAACCCACTTCTTCAGAGGAGTGGAGTGTTTGTAGTGTAAACATGGCCTGAGGTTTTGTTGTTTTTTTTTTCCGGAAAAACGGCTGTTTTTCCAAAAAAACTTCAATTACGTCGACACTGCAATTGCATTCTTTCAAAATAAAATCGAAAGAACAGAGAGGTTTTTCCAGCATTGGTAATCCTCTTTCTACGAGGAAGAAGCCTTTTTCCAAAAGAGCTCTTTTTCTGAAAGGCATATGTGAATGGGGAAGAGGGAGTTCTTTCGAAAGAAGAGGAAAGAGGAAAAAGCACAGCTGGCCTGGTGGTCACTCCGTCCATAGTAATCACAGCTTAAATGCGAGATAGCGCCCACACTGAATGGACTCTATCTTTCAAAAAAGAAAAATGCTTTTTCAATGCGCTTTGGCAGTATGGACGCGCTCTTTTGGAAGAAGTTTTTTTTTGGAAGATCTCTTCCGGAAAAGCTTCTTCCGAAAGAAGCCCGCGGTCTAGACGTAGCCTTAGAAGTCCAGATCCAAGAATAAATAAAGGAAGGGGGAGAGAAAAAAGTTGGGGGGGGGGAGAGAAGAAGAAGAAGGGGGGAGAGAGAGAGAGAGAGTAGATGGTTCAAATAGTTACAAGAGTCTGATAAGAACAATTAGCACCTCCATTGTTGGGTTTGTTGGTTAAATCATTAGGACAGTGGTTCTCAACTCGTTTCAGTCCACGGACCACCAGGCCAATCAAATAATTTTCGTGGACCACCTCCAGCACATGTAGCACAGGACGAACGACACAGCAACCGCTCAGCACGACGGCGGCAGCTACACTGACGCTCAGAGCCTCAGATGGAAGTTACCGGCAACACAACGCGGTTGCATCCTAGGTGACGCTATGAATGATGCCCCACGTGCTTGTGAACACGGCATAAGACAGCCTAACAGCGGTGCCTGCTCACGCCGTGTGACTTTGGACAATGTTCCTGTGGACCACTGAAAAAGTGGACCACCAGTTGAGAACCACAGCATTAGGACATGGAAGGTAGTGTGCAAGCCAGCTGATGTCCCTGTTCATACTATTTGCATAAGAATTAAACTTGTGAATGAAGTTAAGTTCCAAACTTCCCCTGTATATTTGGTTTGTGGAATTGGTCTGAAACAATACGATGACTTGGAGATCCATTAAGGAGTGTACAGGCAGATTAAAGTGTTCTCCAACAGGTTTGTGTTTATTGCCTTTTCGGATATTTGATTTGTGTCCATTAATTCTTTCCCATAGACTGTCCAGTTTGGCCAATATA
Source organism: Pelochelys cantorii (assembly GCA_032595735.1). Classification (NCBI taxonomy): domain Eukaryota; kingdom Metazoa; phylum Chordata; order Testudines; family Trionychidae; genus Pelochelys; species Pelochelys cantorii. The sequence goes on along the minus strand of CM064332.1, from coordinate 64,585,046 downwards.
CATGGCAATGGGGCACTGTTGGCATTTGATAGCATAGATCACATTAGTGGATGTGCAGTTGTATGAGCCTCTGATTTGGTGGCTGATGTGGTTAGGTCTAGTGATGAAATCGCTAGCGTCGATGTGTGGGCAGAGTTGGCACTGGTGCTGATTGCAGGGGTGGGTTCCTGGATGATTATGATGGAGGTATGTTGCGTGGTTACTGGAAAGAATTTGTTTGATGTTAGGGGGTTGTCTGTAGGCGAGGACTGTCCTTTCCCCCAAGGGCTTTGAAAGTGAGGGATCATTTTCCAGGATAGGTTGTAGATTGTTGATAATGCACTGGAGGGGTTTAAGTTGTGGACTGTAGGTGATGACAAGTGGAATTCTGTTGTTTTCTCTTTTGGGCCTGTCTTGAAGTAGTTCACATCTGGGTACGCTTTTGGCTCTCTCAATCTGTTTTTTCACTTCTCCAGATGGGTATTTCAGTTTTATGAATGCTCTATACAGATCCTGTAGGTCTGTGGGATTGGAGCAAATTCGGTTGTTGTGCCATGCGGGTGCCCATGGCTGTGCCGCTGACTTGAAGATACAAATTGTCTCCGAATTGGAAGTAGTTGTGGTTGAGGACAAAGTAGCAGAGCTCTGTAATTAGGTGTGCAGTGCTGTCATCAGGGATAGTGTTCCTGATAGCCTGTAATCCGTCTTCATGTGGAATGTTGGTATAAAGAGCTTCTACATCCATGGCAGCCAGGATGGTGTTTTCAGGAAGATTACTGATGTATTGTAGGTTCTTCAGGAAATCAGTGGTGTCTCAAAGATAGCTAGGAGTGCTGGCCACATAAGGTCTGAGGAGAGAGTCAATATAGCCAGATAATCCTGTTGTAAGTGTGCCAGTGCTTGAGATGATGGGTTGTCCAGGATTTCCAGGTTTGTGTATCCTGGGTAGCAGATAGAAAATTCCTGGTCGGAGATTCTTTAGTGGGATTACAGGAGAAAGGCTTATAGAATCTGGTGTTGGTGAGCTGTCTGGTTGCCTCCTATTCATAATTTGTTCTGTTCATGATAACTACAGTGCCCCCTTTGTCAGCCTCTTTGATTATGATGATAGAATTGTTTTTGAGGCTGTGAATAGCATTGCATTCTGCATGACTGAGGTTGTTATGTGATGTTGTTTGCTGACAATGTCAGCTCAAGCATGTTTGTGGAAGCAATCGATGTAGAAGTCAAGACTCCCGTTATGACCATTACTAGGGGTCCACATAGAAGCCTTCTTCTTGTGGGATTGGCAGGCGGGAGCAGCAAGGTCAAGCTGTTGGACATCGGTGTGTTGGAAATATTCCTTTAGGCGGAGGCAGCGAAAATAGTCTTCCAGATCTCCACAGAACTGAATAATATTTGTAAGGGTGGTAGGGAAGAAGCAAAGTCCTTGAGATAGGACAGATTCCTCTGCTGGGCTAAGAGAGTGGTTGGATAGGTAGACAATGTTGCTAGGTGAGCTGAAAGTATGGAGAATGAGAGATTCTGAGGCAGTTTGGATAGTTTATTCTCCTTTTTCTTCTGAAGGGAGGTGAAGTGATCCTTGTAGGTGGTTTGTTGAATTTTAGTGAAGTCTGGAAACGGTGAAGTGTAAAGCTCCTCCTTAACCTCAGTGGGTCCTACGATTTTAAGTGGATTACTTGCCTCAGAGGATCACAGCAGCCCTCAATTTAGACACAGCGTTTTGCTGTTTGTTGAGCAACTCTCATCATTGGCCAGCAGGGGGAAAAGAGGGGAAACCAAACTTCATAATTTTCGCAGCCCCTTCCAATAGTAAAGGACAAATCCTTGTACCAAAACCAGTCTCTTTCTAGTACTGAAGTGGGGAGTTAGAGGGGGTACCCAGGCTCACCCACTACTCCAGGTTCCAGCCCAGAGACTGTAATAAAAGTTGTCCGTAATGTTTTTAGTAACAGCTGCCCCTTCCCCACAGCCTTCTCTGCCACCTTCCTTACCAGAGGTTCTTCCTCCTGGTATCTGCTTGTACTTTCTTCTCCCAGACTCTCCTCCACCACCACCAAGAGCGCTCTCTCCCATACACTTATTCTCATCAGTTCCTTCCTCACACACTGAGCAAACAGAAGGGAAGCTTTTTAAACCACTCTCAACTGGTTTTTAATTGGTCCCCAGGTGTTCTAATTACTCTGGCTCCCTTGAGTCTAGAAGCCTCCTAATTGGTTCCAGGTGTTTTAATTGGCCTGATTGCTCTGACTGATTCTAGAAGGTTCCTGCTGGTTTTGGATTAGCCCTTGTTAGCTACCCTGAGAACAGAGACCTATTTAATTTGGGGCTAATATATTTCCCCTCCACTACTCTCCCGTAGCCTTCTTGCCTGACTCTGTCACAGTAGATAATGAATCACTTACCCTAAGTGCTTCAAGAAAGAATAAAGATAAAACCCAAGACAGAAAGCAGATTTTTGAGCTCATGTAAATAAAGCACTGAAAACACTGTTTAGAGCCAGATATCACATGGACAGGCACTGTGGATGGTTCCAGCTGTGCAAATGTACTTTTTAATTTTAATGCCTTATTTACCTTTTGGTCTTTTAATTAATTTGAAGTGGATTTAATAGAAACGTGCTAGATTAGCAGTCCTGAAAATCCATGACTTAATTTATTTATGGAGAATATATGCCAACACTAAACGTCAGTGCAATACAGTGAAGAACCGGGTATTATGAGTTTAAAATTTACCATTCCGACTGCTTCTCACACTTGGACATGAGACGTGTGTTCAAGTATAGTGCATAACCTTTGGACATTTGCATTCCCATCAGAGCAATTTGGGGTATTCATATGGGAGCAAAGATCATTCAGCTGAGTTGGCTCCATAAACACCTCTTTCTGAGCTGGAAGGGAACACCCTTGGGGCAATAAATAAATGCAAAAATTAGCATTAATTTCTGCCAGGAAGTCCACCAATTGGTCTCAGAGCAAATGAACAAAACTTAATGCCTTCCTGCCTGACATGCCATCTCCAGTCCTTCAAAATTCTGAGACCCAAACAACTGTTTATATGAAGGACTTTCCTGCTGAGTTGAAGGGGGAGGAAGAACAGGAAATTATTCTATCATGCTCCCCGCTCTGCACTTATATTAGTTGTGGGTAATTTGTGCTCATTTTCCTTTGCTCCTCACTGCAATATAAAGCAGTGTCTTTGAATTAAAAAACATAGAATGGAGTATGTTATCGGAGAAGAAATATGTATAATAATTCCAGAGATGTATCAATAAGAGAGGGTGGATAGCCTATTTGCAGTTTGTGACATCTGTCTATTAAACAGAACTAAACTGAGCAGTATTTATCCTCCACATTTATTATTAGTAGCACCATGGCAAACTTTGTTCCTTTTCAGCATTTACACAAACAGCAAACAAATTTGCTTGTAAGACTTAAGCAATGAAAGGTAGTAGAAGAATGCTAAAATATTCACAATGGAAATCTCTGTTTTATTTATCTAGTATATTTACAACTGAATGGCTTACACTGGCAACATGGATGCATACAATATGAATTACCAAAAAAAACCTTAATACATTTATTTTCTTTTCTGTACTTTAGATATACTTCTCTCTTTGTATTTCTGCCATGAGCAGCAGAAAACACCACTAAATGGCGCTATTTGGGGACGGTACTTTTTTTTGGATCAATAGTATATGGAGCGCAGGAGAGAGCTGACTCCTGGGCTATGTCTACACTATAGCTTATGTCGACAGAACTTATATCATTCAGGGATGTCAATAAATCACCCCCCTGAGCAACATTACCTACACCAACAGAAGATCTGGGTGGAGGGCTTCTCCCACCGACATAACTACTGCTGCTCACAGTGGCGGTTTTATTATGCTGACAGGAGAGCTCTCTCCCATGGGCATGGAGTCTCTTTATCAGACACAATGCAGCTGTGCCACTACGGCCAGGGTACGTGTGAATAAGATTAGCAAACAATAAGTCTACAGTCTGGTTTCTTTGTCAGTTGGCAAAGAGTAATAATCACATCCCCTTTAAAAATAATCACTAAAAGCACTGTACAAATCAAATCAGGGTTATTTCTTCATCAAAATGTTATTTAATGTAGTTAATGTTCTGAATGTATCCTGTGCAGTCATGCATGCTATTTCATATCTCCAGTCACTGAAAAATGAATCCAAATTTTAGTATCACCACACAACTAAAGGAGGAATATTTTCAAAATGATATACAGTTACATGGAAAACTTTACAAATTTAGTTAGTAACAACAAATTAAAATCTAAACCTTTTCTTTAATAGCAACCAATGTGCATTCAGTGTGATCTGAAATGCTTGAAAGTACACTTATGGTCTCAAAACTGACTGTACAAATGACAACTCAGTGTCATTCCCTTCAGTTAATCCATTATCAAATTTAGTTGAGTTTCATAGTCAAAACAGGAATTCTTTTTTTCTTTTTTTAAAGAGACATACTTTCAAGCTTAATCTGGTGTCTGAAAATCAACAGATCACAGTGCAAAAAACATTTGCTGGAAACCAGCTCCTCGCCATAAACTGCAATAAGCATGGCTAGAAATGGTTTCCAAATGTCAAAATCCCAGCCAGCTTCTAGTTTTGCCCATTATTAAGATTTCAAAGTAAGGGGTTTTTTTTGCACTTCACCACCAAACATTTCAATTCTAAAATCAGAGCCAGCTTAATGCTTGTGACATACAAAAGAGACTGGCTTGCTTTTCCACTGTTCTGTTTGTTCTGCACTGCTGAGAATAAGAACATCAAGTCTTTCAGGCACGTCTTCAACTCCTAATATCCTATAGTAAAGGAGGGCAAAAGTTAAGCTCCGTGTACATGAGAAAATTGTGTTGATTTAGAAACTTAGTTAAATCAAACAATCCACTGATGTGGGGATGCCATCACTTTTAAAAAAACAACGTTCCTTACACTGATTTAGGTTCAGGTGGTAAGGCTGTGATTTGGCTCATTGTAATAAACTCAGCAGATAAAACTACAATGGTATGAAGCAGGTAACATGGACCTGACCTTCCAGCACAGGGAAGCCATTTGACATCAATCACACCACTAGCAGATTATGGTCCTATACCTGGCATTCTTTGTTATGTTCTTGGAAGGATCAACTCTGTGTAGATGGATCCTCTCATGCCATAGCCCCTATACCTATCGTCTTGCCCTGCTGGTAGGGCATGGTAGGGCATAGGAATGGTGGCTTGAAGAACAAGGCACAGCAAAGGTGTCCCTATGAAACACTGACCCCTGACTGCAGTATCAGCATCTCGGGTTCAGACTGAGAACTGCTTTCTAGAGAAAGACCAAGTTTTCTAAAATTCTTAACTTTCCATACCTGCTTAGAGTGTCTTGAAACTTCTTATGTCTCATAGGGGTACTTCATAGTGGTAGTAGGGCAAATTTTGTGTCATTGGAGCAGAAGGTTGAGCCTGCCCGTCACTCCCAAAAGTAAAACAGCATTTTACAAAATCAACAGGTTTTCATAACTTCTTTTCAGTGCACCTGAGGCTCAAACCATTGGTTTGACTGTCCCCCAACTACTGTCAGTCACTCAACATTACTCTTAGCTAGCGCATGGCACTCACTCTCACTTTAGGGAAGCAATATAGTGGACCTGGGCCTAAGTGAATTGCCCAGTGCCACATAGGAAGTCTGTCATGGAGCAGGGAATTTAATGCATGTCTCCGAAGATCAAGATCCCAACCATCCTTCCTCTTGTGCTACCCCCAGATACGTCTCCTTCAAAAACCTGTCCCCGTTGTCTCCATGACTCCTCTCCCCATGCTCATCACTCTGCACAGCTGCCTCTCCATGAGGGGAAGGGGGGGGGAAAGCATCAGGTCGCCTGGACAGAGCAAGACAGGAGGAGGAGATGATGGAGAGGCAGTGAACATGCAACCAGTGCTGGGGCTGTACAATCACTGACAAGGAGCCCCTGGCAGTAGAGGGAGAGAGCGGGGCTGAGGTAAACATGGGTGCTGAGAAATATTTAATATGTCAAATCTTTCTGAACGTTTCTCTAAGGCTACCTGGCTGTATCTTGTCCCTTTCAAGAATGTGAAGTCCAGCAAAAGTCGTGCCTTTGAAAATCATGAAACAGAGATGAGGCACATGTCAACACCACCTGGGAACCATGCCCCAACAGGCTCATACCAGGCATCCTTGTCCCCTGCCTTGGCAGACCGTGGAAAACACTTAAAGAGTCAGGCGCATGATGACTGTGGAACACAGTCTAACACTGCCTCTTTGCTAAAGCAAAACTTGTATTGAGGGGAGCTCTGCACTGGAGCTGCCTACACCTCCCTACACGGCACCGAAACTTAGCCTCCGCCACCAAACAACCCCACTTCTACTACATTTCACAACACTCTTCACCTTCTTGTACAATCAGTTCACCCTTACCAACAGGATACCATTTCAAACTATACTTTGACTTCGCCATCATTAAACCTACAGATGACTCTCATATCTCATCTCACTGTTGACAATCCCCCTGGCAGGAAGATCCTTGTGCACTAGTGCTCGCACAACCTACAGTTAGCTGAAATGAGGCAGAGTGTATTGCTGCATCTGTAAAAAAGCCAAATAGGAGTTGGGATGTGTGGAGTGTTGATATTCCTTCCCCTCTCGTGGAAATGGCTTCTCAAAGGAAGAAAGTATAAAGTTACAAACTGTTAGAGAGGAATTAGAGTTCAATAGCAGTCAGTGCTAGGCGGGTCTCAAATACTTCAGAACTGAAGTAGTCAGTCCTAAGTTAAGTATTTCCAAGGCAAATCAGGAAAAGTACTTGCTAGGCTCACTCAGAAAGGGGCAAATTGAGATATGTGCCATTCAGGACATTTTGAAAGAGGATTTTCTAGCCTCCAGTTAATCTCTGAAGGAAATAAAACACACACAAAACTACGAATGACTTAAAGAAGCCATTCTAACCAAGGTCTCACAAGTAGCAGACAGAATATCAAGGTCTACATTTTTTAGTATGCTGCAATCCAGCCCTCTATAAAATGTAACAAGAGAAAAGAGGGTGACCAAAAAGCCTTTTTCCCAGAGAAGTAAGGCCCTCAAACCCTTCTGTGCTTACCCTTGTTACAGGCTGAACCTTTAACCAACACCCAGGACTGGAGAACAAGAGTGCAAACTCTGAGCTACGCCTTGTATTTTAAAAAGGGCACACGCACACACATGCCCCCTTTAGATATTGGGGTTTAATTTAAGCCCTCTTCCCCCTTGTGGTGGCTAATGAGGACTCAGAGATCTGCCAATAATGGACATGCTGTCAAGACATTTGACAACAATGAATAGTGCCATCAAAAGGTATTTTGGACATACTATTTATTTGACACTATTTACCAGATCAAACAACAACTGAGGAAGCATGAAATTAAGAACAGAAATTAAAGATTTATCAGATCACTTCAATGAAAGTGGCTTATGTATAACACATGATCCTGTCTGGCATTTACATCTTAGCCCTTGCCTCCCAAATACAGATGAGGATTCAGTCTCATAAGAAATTTAAAAAAACTAGAGCTCAAAAAGCCCCCTAAAATTGTATCTGGTCATAAGGACAATAAAAAGCTTCACAACATTTCCCAGTATGCTACACAAATCCACAGAGTCTCAAGTTTATTCCATAGCCTGGTGCAGGATAAAGTGTCCCCCATTAAACACCAATACATTGAACATGTTCGTATTTACAGAATTAGGGTTGCCAAGTGTCCGGTTTTGAACCGGACAGTCCACTATTTGAGCTTTCTGTTCGGGAAACAAATTGAGAAAAGAGAAAATATAAATGTCCAGTATTTTCTAATAGATTGTGATGTAATGTCAAGTTTGTCCAGTATTTTTGTTGAAACCATCTGGCAACCCTATACAGAATCTATCCTCAAAGACATGTGAATGCCTCAAAAATTCACCAGCTGTGAATTCACCTGGCCTACTTTACACATGGATAACTGGCAAGCAAGCTATCCCCAGGCTAAACTATGGCAATAGGGAGAGGTAGAAAATACTTGCCTCCTCCTCTTACCACTGTCTAAGCAAGATATCTATCTATAGCTACTCTGAAGAGGAGGAAGCTTTAGAGTAGTCAGGGCTACCAATTCTTTCAAGACTCTATCCCAGGGTGGACTGGTTTAAATCAAAATGATTTAAATCACAATGTAAATCACTCAGAGACAACCACTGATTTAAATCAAGTTTCCCACTTCACATTTTTTAAAACAATAGTGCAAATCTAAACACTGCAACACATTAATTTGCAACTCAGTACAGAATTGTACAATATCTTGGAGAATATACTCTAAGTTTTTTATATTTACTTGATTTTTATTAGTCTTAGAGAGCATGTAACATGAGCTTTTGTGGGCAAAATCCACTTCTTCAGATGAGATGATCTTGCATGTATCTCATCTGATGAAGTGGGTTTTGCCCACGAAAGCTCATGGTACAATACATACATTTTTGTTAGTCTCTAAGGTGCCAGAGGACTACTTGTTCTTAAAAGTTGTTTTTTATTTTTATTAATTTAGGAAACAGTACAGGTTGAACCTCTCCAGTCCAGCACACTCTGGTCCGGCAATATCCATGACCTGGCATGGTTTTAGTTAGCTGGATATCCATTTATCGTAGGTGTAGCCAAGTTTTCCCATAAAGTTTGTGTAGAGCCGACAGTCCCGGCCCTCGGTATTCTGTGCTGCTATTTAGCTCTAATTTACCCCTAAATGTCTTCTACAATTCCAGTAAGTAGTGGAAATGTTAGTAATGCTACTAGACAATATTGACCTCCTCCTGTGTTTGGGCAAATTCCCTAGTTTGGCACCAGTCAGGTCTTGAGGGTGCTGGCCTAGAGAGCTTCAACCTGTACATAATACTACCTGTCTCAAGCAGCAAATGCAGCAACAGCGCATTATGAATGGTAAGAACTAAATCTCACACACAAACACCATAGCACGTATATTTTATTAAACTAAATCTTAAATGTTGCACAAGTGTTTCACATCTGCAACTGCAGCAGTGTCCTGAGTTGCTGGCTAACAGTTGTCCTTAAAATCTTTTTTTTTTAATTTCCAAAATGTAATAACTATAAAAGACAAGTCAGCACAACACAAAGTACAGTATCCTAAAAATTGTACAATTGTCTTATCTACCCATTACCACTGTCATTTTGAGTCATAGACAAACACAAGTTTTCTTGCTTTTTCAACTCCCAATTGATTTCTTAGTATGGATTCGCTCCAGCCTTAACACGTATGATGATTGACATTACTACGGCATGATTTTGAGATGTCCAGGCCATCACAGCGTCATCTTCAGAGGTTAGGTATCTACCTTTATATCTGAGGTCAAGAATGTTCACAAGAAAATGAGGTGAAGTTAGTGCTCAATCCATTCACTTTTTTTATTGCCTGCAGTTTAACTTTCTGGTGAGATATTTCTTTTGTCAATGTCTCCAGAAGTGTCTTCCAAATTTCAACAGCATCAGCAATGTAGCAGCAATTTCTCTGAAGTTTATTTAAGGCTATGGATAATAGGCTTCACTATAAAGAGGAATGTGCAGGACATTCTCAGTAATCCAATGTTAGATACTTTGGATGAGATACTTCCTTCTATTTTATACAGTTTGCTTCACAATGATTTATGAGAATAGACCAGTTCTTAATAAATTGTTCAAAATAATCCGCAACAGAATTCCATCAAACATCCTGAGGGAGAACTAGTTTGGATCCTGTTGCTCTCTTCAATGAAGTTGAAGCAAAATGGTTGTTATGAAAATATTTTGCAACTCCAACATTTTCGTTTATTCACAGAAAAGACGTACTCAAGCTAAGCATGACTGCACTTAGGGTTCGTCTACACAGCACCCTAAACTCAAAATAAGATTAGCAATTTGCACTATGCAAACTGCGTATCTTATTTCAATTGAATTTTGAAATAGTATATTTCGAAATCTGGTGCATCTACACAGCATCAAATTTCAAAATAACATACTATTTTGAGACATCCCTTAGCCCTCATGGAACGAGGATTACAGGGATGACAAAATAGCGTGTATGTTCAACAGACACAGGGTAGCTATTTTGGGATACTTCCGGTATGCCAAAATAGCCCTGCTGTGTAGACATACACATAGAGTGTGCTTAAATTAGGAGTAAGCCCCATTGAACTGATTGGCACTTCTGTTTTTTGAGAAAACAAGTATAGGATGGGGTTCCCTTGGGAAAGCTTAGTTACGCTTAAGCAAAATAGACAACAGACTTAGGTCATCAATGTTAGGGTCTCTCGCCACAATTTTCTAAAATTGAGTGTATGTATTATGTAATAAAAAAATAAGACGACGACACCCAATGGCAACTGGTAACTCTAGATTTCTCTTGCTGCAGCTTTCTGCACCGTATACTTGAGTGATAGAGTCTAAACCTAATTAACTAATTAAACAAGCCATAAAGATTAGCTAAACTAACATCCAACATTACAAGCATCTTGGGAATTTACTTATTAAATAACACATATACAAAAAGGCACAGAGAGAGTCTTGAACAATGATGCATTGCAAAGGAATTATTTAAGTTACTAGCCAGTTGATCCACATTGTTCTTCAGTCATATCCATATCTTCATCCACATCTTTTTCTCCCAATAAACAGTTTTCCTAATGAAGTTTCATTCTGGAAACTAGACCCTACATCTCCTTCTTGCACTGCTTACATTTGACATATTTTCCTTTTTTACCCAGGAAATGAATTTTTACAAAATATTCCCAGCTAGGTCTCTCTTATACCCAGAAGCCATGACAGTTTTTCTGTGGCAAAAACGTGGAGGAATATAGGAAGCTATGTGTGTACTGAATAATATCTTCCCTTTTTGTCTCCTGTCTACTCCACTGTTCATTTCATTCTGCTTCCATCCTTTCCTATATATTGTCTCTCTATCTTTAACTAACTCCTCTGCCTTTCATGGACCAGCTACACCACCACATAAACACAGAAGAACAACAATGCTATCCAGCCTGTGTCTGTCTTTGCACATGTGACTTTAGTCCGCTGAGAAACAGAAACTGAAAGCCCAGAACTTTCAATAAGCAACAGCTGATAGTTAGGCTGGACAGAACAGAGCCATTAATTCATTTTTATGAGACTAAGTGTAGATGTAAGCATGTTGTTAGATTTAAATTGCAATGATTATTAGTCAATCATTTATTGACGATTAAAAATAAAATAACTGATTTAAATAAAAATATTGATTTTAATTTTTTAATCAAGTTTTAGCACCCTGCTCTGTCCCTTGCAAGTCTCTGATGTCAGCAGGTCCAAACAATCTCCTTCATTAGAGCACGACAGAGGCAGGGAAAGTTTAAGATAACCAACACAAGTAAAACAAGAGTCCAATGAAAGCCTAAATTAGAGATGCAAGGGGGTTACCAGATACCCAGTAAGCATTGCCTTACCAGCATGCTTACCGAGGCAACTGGTTAACTGTTGCCCAGCCTGACCGGAGCAGCGTGCGGATGGTGGGCTGCTCCAATCTGGCAGGGCCCACTGTGCCATGGGCTGGTTAACCAGTTAAACACATAGTATAACCAATTAACATATTAAATAGGATTTTACATCCCTAGTCTAAATCCCTTCAAAGAATTAAGGACTGACATTTAAACGTAAGAAACTAGACCGTCCTAGATAGAGCTCTTGACCTTGATCCTAATCCTCAACTGAAACCAAAGCAACTCTGTAGCATTTTAATTCTATACAATTAAATTGCAGTATTTTAATTTTGTACAATTCTGTATATAAAAGGTGCACTATTCCAAACTCCTTTTAGGGTCTGAAATTGCAACTCAGATGTTACCCTACATTTATGAATGAATATTTATACTAAATCTATAAGAGCTGACTCATATAACTAAGACATTAATACTACTGGCTTATCTTAAATCCACAAGGTAATTTAAAAACACAAAGAGTGAACACCTGAGAGAAAATGTCTAACAAATCCTTTTGAATCCATGAAAGTATTTTCAACCTCCACGGGGATTAAAAATATATTATAAAATAGCCTTTTGTAAAATGCTTTTAGTCTTATGTTAATTATTAACTGCTTTTTGAAGTAACAGCCTGGGTGAGTAAATAATTTGACAGCATGGTGGTATAAACTGCAATGGAAAAAGCAAAATAATTTTTTTATGAAAAAAGTGATTGAGAGGAAGTAAGGTGCACTGAAATTTTTTAAGCAAATACAAATCATCAGATGGAAATTGATTAGGAACAAACCGGCATGGCAACAATAAAGCCATATGGATTAATTAGGGTTGGAATATGATAACAAGCAGCATCTTGTATAATATCTCCTACTGGTAAAGATTATAAATACAAAGGGACCAATCACAGGTACTGCAAGAGCTGCTACTAATGTGTCTGATTTCTAATTAATTCAAGAAAAGTAAACAACAACATGATCCCCATTGCTAACTTCAATTTCATATCATACAGGTATGTTTATGGACTAAAATCATTTCTTTGGGATTACAGAAGGGTTTAATTGCACTACAGCTATAAACTAATAGAGCTGCATCCTTAATGGCAATAGCAAGGATCAAGGAGTAGACCATTGTTGCTTCGGTAAGCATGACAAGTGACATGAGCAAATGAGAACTGTTCAATAAGAGAGACAAGGGAACAGGTTATTAGATTGCCTGCTTCTTGTGTACCTCCCTAAACAAACATGCAATGTTCTATGGCTCACTGCTCTCCCATTTTTCAGACAGGGAAATAAAAGTGAGCTGGAAGAATAGTTCACAATAAAATGGACTACGACTTATGGTTGTGGCCTCCTGTAAACAAGATATTTCCAGAAGCATGTGTAGTACTGATGTCTATGATACAAAGTGAAAGGAGACATCTAATCTATCTCCTCTAGTGCCATTAACTGGTCCCACCATCTCCCATGTCTCTGTAGGAGATCTTCATTTGTTTCAATTCCAATGGAAACAGGTTCACAGTGACGGAATAACCCTGTTTTCTTTGCTTCCTTCAACTAAGGGATAGTCATATCTCAGAGACACATTAAACTTCATAGGATAGCCTGAAGTGACAACATTTCAGCGCCATATAATAAGATCAAACACAATTCCGAAACTCTTGTTAGTAGATGTTCATTAAATTATTTTATCAACTTGATCTTTCCACACTGAAATCTCAATCAAAATAAATCACACCATGACAATCAGGAAAATTCCATGTTAGCGATCACCTTATCTAATGCACTGAATATATAATAATACAAATCCTTATATCCGAGTAGCACGTAAGGCTGCTGCTCATGTAACTAGGTTTGTGGTTTTCCCTTCAGGTTTCCATTAAGTGCCGGGGGACACATTTTTAAAAAAACTGGATGTAGTTACCTATATTTTAGTCAGCTTCTTAAATAGCATCTGAGAATTTCCAATTCTCATCACCCACTGAATGCACCTAAAATGTTGGGCTGTGCTCAGCAAGACTAGAAAACTGAATGCTGTAGTCCAGTGATAATTTCCTCTCCTTGCTCCATACGACAATGACTCTGTTATTGGAAAATGAGTGTGCAGCTAATATCCAATTGTTTCCAAACTCTCTTGGTCTGAGGTGATTTTCTGAGACTGTTCTGCTTGTTTATATTTCTAAAATCAGTTAATTCTTGGCAATGGCAGAAAAGGAAAGGAAGCATGGCAGCTTAAAGTCCAAAAGTAGCTCCTAAACAGTACAGTCTCTCAGTGCAGATGTGCCAGGGAAATGTATGGGTGACTGGAAATTTTGTTTTGCACAGGGACAATGAGCATGTCTTCATACAGAAATGAAAATACATCGAAAACTCCACTTACTTCCAATATGCAACCTCATTTGCAATGCGCTCCCCTCCAGCTCCTCAAAATCTTACTGATCAACTTTTATTTCAGAAGCCTGTAATCTATTACCACCTTCAATTGTTCTATGGTAAGAGTTAAAGATTTGTCTGCGATAGAGTTGGAGGAATAGGGGGCCAGATGGAGGTTGGAAATGATAAGGAGGCTGAGACTGAGTATTTAGGATGTGGTTTGAGGTTCATCTAACTATTAACATTGCCTTAGCTGGTGATTTTCTTGATTTTTAATGGCTATATTGATAGGAAATTTACATGAGCAACCTTAAATATAAGTTAACGGGGTGTGTGTGTGGGTGTGGGTTTTAAAACCTCAGTTTAATAAGCTTATACCTAGCACATAGCAGTTTTGTTTACCACTTGATTATTTCAAATATGGATAAACCAAACATGAATTATCCTGGCCTGATTAGAATTGGAAATACTTCACAAGCAGAAATGCTGAGAGAACAACAAGTCTATGCACCTATTGGAAAACAGATCTGTCCTAAACTAATTGAAACAAATAACTGGTAAAAATAAATTTAAAGCTAGTAGACTGTTTTGTGCATTGAGGTCAGACATTAATGTTTTCCCACCTTCCCTCATGAGATTGTAAGGTATTTCTCACAGATCTTTTTAATATAAACAATTGTTTTCAGGCTACTGTACTTTTGCTTGCAGTTTCTATTTATATGCATACTTAAAGCCTTAAAAAAAGTGTAGGATGTGAGTGCCTTCCATGTATTTAAAAAATGTATCTCTCATTCTTTCTTCCCAGAGTGTAGGAGAAACAGCTTGTGTGTATGTATGTGCATGATTTACTTCTGAAGGGGGGCAAGAGATTGTAGTCACTCTTTCCATCAAAAGTTCTCTCTCTCACTCAGTGGTGTAGGGATGAAGAAGTTTCAATGTTTTCAGGACAATGCAACACCTAACTGAAGTCACCATCACAGAGGCTATGTCTAGACTGCAGAATTTTTCAAAAAACTCTGCTGCATCCAGAGAACGCGTTTGCTTTTTCGGAACCATTTCCAAAAACGTGGGCATGTTCTTTCGGCATCCCTGTATTCCTCATTTTATGAGGAATAAGGGATGTTCCGAAAGACATTTTTCCCACATTTGGCCCCATGTAGATGGGCCAAATGTCAGAAAAGCCTCTTTCAAAAAAACAAGCACAAAAAGGTATGCAAATTGTGGATCGCAATTTGCATATCTCTTTCTGAAAAAAATCCCACAGTGTAGACATAGCCAGAGAGAATAAATGCATTGGATCAGATTCCATAGTAAATAGGGAATAGCTAATAAAAGGAATAGGAAACTAAGGCAATGTGATCATATTGACCTGTGCGGCTAAGCATATAGGCCACTGCATTTTGCATTAACTGGAGATGCAGGCAAGGGCTTTGGAAGTAGAGAAACAGTTGCCCTCTAATGCACATCTAGGTTCAGATGGGAAACACCTGAGCCAACTCAGGTTATTCCCTGTTCACTTCCCAACCATTTAAAGGCAGGGCAAGAGTATTTGTATCAATGTATCATATATCAGAAAACTAACATAATGAGCATGAACAGCTCCTTTTTGTCTGTGAATAGGAGGAGGTCATCCACAAGAACATGCCTCTGCCATAGTCTCACTGGAAGCCTGAATAAACAGGCTACAGTACTTTTGCACAGCATATTGAGAACTGGTGTTGAGAAGACAGTAAAAAACCAATCTGCAATTTGCTTACTTCTAAAAGAGAGGCTGGTAGCAAGTAGTAGATTGGGAAGTAGCTAGTGCCAAGCAATTAATAGATTTCAGTGTACTGCATATTTTAGGGCCTAACCATGCCAGTTACAAGATCAAGAACACATATTCCTATTCATCCAGAAATATAATTTATGCCATCACGTGCCTAAAGTGTCCGTCTGCTATGTATATTGGACAAACTTCTCAGACACTTCGCCAAAGAGTCAATGCACATAAAACAGACATCAGGCTCTTTCACAGAGAGAAAACTGTTGCTTGCCATTTTAACCAGACTGATCATTCTCTCAATGACCTTAAAACATGCATGTGGCTTCAAAGACATTTTAACTCCAGACTTCAAAGAGAAGCCTCAGAACTGTCATTCATGCTTAAATTTGACACTTTACGTATGGGCCTTAAAGATGCTAATTATCTCATCCATTACAAAGATAGCTTCCCCAATTATCACCCCTAATATCATTACCTCACAGACACTAACCTTCCCCCCTCACCCACTCTCTGTTCTAAAATCTGATTTGTCAATTTTATATGTGTTCACTTTTTTTTAAATTGTATCACTTTGGTATATATGGTCGTGCCAATTTTCTTCCACAAATTGATCTGAGGAAGTGGGTCTGGCCCACGAAAGCTCATCACCTAATAAACCATCTTGTTAGTCTTTAAAGTGCTGCATAGTCCTGTCTTTTGTTTCAGCTAGACCGGACTAACACAGCTGCATCTCTATCACTATTCTGCATATTTTAGGGTGATGATAGATCATCTTTGTCAAAGGAAGCATTGACTCTCTCAGCTAGTAAGATGGTTTGTTTTTACTATTCAGGATAAACAGGTTTATGTCATCAATGGTGAGCCCAAATGCCATCAATGCTTATAGACTATTTGTGAAAGTAAGCTGAACTCTTTTAAGGAGAACATGGTATTTCTAGTCCTATGTTCAGCTTGGTGGTGGTGATGGCCCAGGAAGTCATCCTAGATCTCACTTCTCTGACCTGTGTGAAATAAGATCATTCTTCTCTCTCAGAAACAATTCTTCACTCCAAGAATGCAGAGTTCTGAGGCAATCTGGCAATTGTACTGCTTCAGAAATTCTTCCATTCCTCAGCGTCTATGTTAGGCAAAGTTTTGTCATTTGACAGTCTTGGGGCTTGTCTACTCTGTGCTACAGTACAGACTACATGGGTAGGAATTGCAGAGTGCACAAAAATGCTGTGCTCAAACCACCCTGCATGGACACCACTGGTGCGAAATAAAAAAAGGGCTACATTAAGGTGAACAAGGTGTCTTCTAGTTTGTGCCAAAAACATTCACATGAAGCAGTCAGAATGAAACACTCTGGTGCACTTTGCAATTCACACTCACCTAGTTTGCACTGCAGTGCCATGTAGACATAGCCCAGGAGATTTTGGGGAAGAACACGATGGTGGTTTCTTCTTCTTGTCTTGCAATCGGGTTGAGAAAGAATTAGGTTCAGACTAGAAAGATACTTGGTCTATATCCACTGGTGGTGCTAAACCTTGCTTGAGCAAGAGAAGATGCTCTGCTGCCTACTGGGAAGGGGAAGTGCGAGTTACTACTTTTATAGTCAGGGCAGTGAAGCCAACAGACCCAGGAAGCAGAAATGGTTCTTGGTAGCGGCGAGCAGATCTACTCCACTGCTTCTGGGAGGTTTGTGTTCCTTTGTTTGGTGGGTACTTCTCATTGATAAAAAGAGGTTATATGTGGATGACTAAGATTTTCTAAGCTGTCTTAGGGACTGGGATGCTAAATTCCCATTAAGATGCAAAATGAGTGATGTATCTACAAATATGCATATGTATACAAATATATGTAAGGGTTGCTAATAAAACATCATTGGCTTATGCTGAACAAGTTCTTTTCTGGGTTGGTTACTGTGGAGAATGGAGGAGAAAAGCAAACCTGAAGTACTGGCAGAGGAGATTCTAACCTTTTTCCAGGCAACAGCTGCTTGGGGTTTCTAGATGCTGGGGGGATGTTTTCTTCCCCTTCTTGAAGAGAAGGAAGGCAGGAGCAGAGATATCCAGTGTTTTATAAAAGTTAGACTTCAGAGGATGCAAATCATGGTTTCATATCAACCTTAGCTATAGAAAGAGTTTATCTACAGATGTTGCATTTGCAGCTATGACTTTATAATGGTTTCCTGGCCTATTAGCTAGTTTAGATGTAGCACATGTTCTGCTCCACCCATCTCAGAAAATAAACAAAACTAATCAGGTCTAAAAACTAGTTTATGTTGCTCTGTTCTAAGTAAATAGAAAGAGTCTGGCATAGATAAACTAATTTCCACCTGTTTCTGCTTACTGCATACACAGTAACTCAATTTAGATTGATCGGATAACGTCTGCAGACTTACTACAGTGGCACAAGGCTACTACATCCATTCAGATTATTTGAAAAAGCACCAAGATGAAAAGTTGTTTGTGTTCCTTTCAATTTTATTTTAGCTCTTTGTTTATCTCCTCACTTCAAAGCACTTCCAGAATGAGGAACAGTTTCAGTATCTGACATCTTTGTAAAATTAAAACAGAAAAAGTGGGCCAGCATCTAATTGTTTTAACTGGCAAGGCACAACAGCCTTGAGTCAGAAAAGACTGTTTACGAGAGCACACAGTATAATGAACCCAGGAGTGCCATTTACAGTGGGGGAAAACATACTGGAATAGAAGCTACACACTTTCAGTACTATTGGCCTTATTTTGCAGGAGTCTTCTTTTCCCCAGTCCTAGCTGTGTGTAGAATACAGCTAGCTCTCCACATACTCACTCATTCTGGTTAAAATTACAAACAGATAGAACTCAAAAAAGGTAGACCCAATTTTTAGTTTTAGTTCCTCTTGATTACTTGATTTAAATGGGCGGGGGGGGGGGGGAAATGAGGGGCAAAAAAAAAAGAAAAAGACTATGGTCTCAATCCAGCAAAGTACTTAAAGCATGTGCTATTTAGGGATGTAAAATCCCATTTAAAATGTTAACCGGTTAAACTATATGCTTAACCAGTAAACCAGCCTGCCATGTTGCCAGTCACACTGCTCCGCGGGTGGGGAACTGCTCTGGCCAGCCAGGCGGGAACTGCCACACCATGCCTTGGGTGGGAGGCTGGCCCAGCCTGGCAGGTCAGAGCTCACTGCACCGTGCGGCTGACAGTGGGTTGCTCCAGCCGGCCGGACTGGCGGTTAATCTGCCATGGCAGTAAACATGCCAATAAAGCAATGCTTACTGGATAGCTGGTTAACCGGTTACCCTTTTACACCCCTAGTGCCAGTTAGACTATTCAAATCCTCAAAGTTAGTCTTATGCATACAAACCTTGTTGCATTGGGGCCAAGTGATTGCACATCATAAAAGACATTTACAGTTTTTAAAGGTCTTTACAATTCTCCAGGTAATGACTGATTGACTTCCTGCTGGAATGACCATTTCAGTGCTTCCAGAACACAATTATACAGGTTGGACCTCTCTGGTCTGGCACCCTCGGGACCTGTCCAGTCCTGAACGAGGGAATTTGTCGGACCCTGTTATTGGCTCCCCAGACCACCTTTCTCCCCACTGCTGGCTCCTCCCCTGCCCTCCCCCCCACTGCCGGGCTTCTGCGGCCCTGGCAACCTGGACTGCCCTAGCCCTAGCCCAGCTATTGGGGCTGCCATGTTCCTGACCTCGGTCCCATTATTGGGGTTGCCATGGCTGCCGCATCACTGGCACCAGCCCCACTACTGCAGCTGCCAAAAATGCCATGTCCCCAGCCCTGCTACTGGGCTATTGTGGCCCCTGCTGTGCTACCAGGGTTCTGGCGCCAGTCCCAGCCCCACTGGGCTCCGAGCCACCAGCCCTCTTGCCACTGGAGCTCCCAACCAGGACTGCCTGGTCCAGGAACACCAGTGGTCCTCCCAGACCACAGATGTTGCCAGATGAGGAAGTCCTGGTTTTGGGAGGTCCAACCAGTATTTTACTAGAGGATTAACCTGGCATTGCTCAGGTCCTTAACTCAAATAATTTTTGTTTTTCTTCATTTAAATTATCACTCTAGGCTGGGACTGGAGATGAAGGGTACAGTCTGCAGCCTGGCCTGGGGAGAAAGGACAACCCCAGCCCTCTCTCATTGCAGCACCTTGGGGCCAGGTGAGATAAAACACTGGGTGCAAAACTTATATAAGGGAAATTCATAAAAATAATAAATGAGACCACCTGTGGCTGTAAGAATTCTATAGCGTAATATTTTAGCAGACTAGAGACCTATAATTTGATAAGCCTCTATATCAATGATAGGCAATCTAGGCTAGTGAGTGGACCGCATGAGTGGCCCTTCTTTATGTCAGCAGACCACAAGATTCTCGTAACCAAGACTGTCTCCGAGAATAGGGTAGTTTTGCTAACTGTCCTTGTGCACCTAGAATTTGCAGAGTGTGCCGACTGAACCGTAGCAGCACTTTGATTGGATGCAGAGGGAGAGCCCGGCTCTCACAGTCAATGTTGTGTACAGTCAGCATGCACCTCACTTCATGTGCCCTTGCATGTCACTTTAGTAATACCAGTAGGGAAAAATAACTACGTGGATGGAAACCAGTGGAATGTGGCAATTGTGCGTAAGAGCAAAGGTAAACGAAATGTCCTGCATATCACACCTACAACACTAATGGCCACATGTAGACCAGGGGCTACAGGTTGCCCACCACTGTTCAATATAATTATGTTTCTTGCTTCAACTACAAGATGGGGGGGAGGTGTTTGAACAACAGTTGGGCATTAGACAAACATTTTTGATCATTAAAGGCACCTTCAGGTTCCAACTGACTCTGCCAATTGTGAAGTAACCTCAAATTATTAGGTTGGACTCGATGCTTGTGTTTTGTACTTCTGTATTTTTACAAAGTTCATTATCCCAGAAAAGGATGCCCTTGTGGAAGGATGTGGAAACTATTGATGCCTTTGCATCGACGACTATGGTCTCATAATTCTGAGTGAAGATTTCATGTTCCTGTATGGTGAATACAGGAATTTAAAAACAAAACAAAACAAACCTCATTTACGAACAGAATAGAAAATTCTTTGGAGAAGGGGAATATAAATTTTTGACAGACTGCTGTAACTAAATTTGTTCCTAAGAATACTAGATGTCTGACATCTTTGTGGCTGGCACATACAAATTTTAATTCAATTTTCAAACCAAGTAGAAGAGAACAACATTTATTTCTTTTACTGGTAAATGGAAATATTTCTCCTTCATGGCTTTTGAAACTATTCTATCTTTCTCCTGTTCCTTGGCTCTCCTCTTTCCTCAATGTCCTTGCAACTTTTAAAAAACAAGCTTATAAAATCCCACTTGGAATATGTCTTTCCTGGGTCAGAAGCAGATAATTAATTTTTACTCCAATGGAAAATGTCAAAAGATGAGGAGGAGGATGAAGAAGAACAGCTGGTCTTCGGTTAGCATTGCTGCTCACAGAATGGCACTCACTGCAAGACAGCATGTTCCAGTTGATGTCTGTTCTCCTATCTTGCACAGAATGTCCCTTGACTAACCCTCTCCCAAACTCCAAATTAGAAGAGCAGTCATCTTATTTCCTAGGGCATGTCTAGACTGCCTGCGGCTTTTGAGAGAAGATATGCAAATTCGGCACGGATTTGCATATCTTCTTCTGATCCCGTTTTTGGAAGAGTTTAAAAAAAAAAAGCCGTCTAGACGCGGTTCTTTCAGGAAAAAAAACGCCTTTTTCGAAAGAACCCTTCTTCCTAAAAAAATGAGATGTATCGGGTTCTTTTGAAAAAGGTTTTTTTTTTCCCCCCGAAAGAACTGAATCTAGACTGCTTTTAAAAAAAAAAATCTTCCAAAAACAGGATTGGAAGAAGATATGCAAACTTGCGCCGAATTTGCATATGTTCTTTCAAAAGCCGCAGGCAGTCTAGACGTTCTCCTAGACTTACATTAGGCCAGCAGAAATGGAGGACTCTCCTTTCTTTTAGAAAGGTAACATGTATACTCTTTTCATAGTCTATTTCATAGTCTGCAGTTAATAATGCTAAAACGCAGAAGAGGGAAAGGAAAGAGCCTAGTTTATCTCCAATATTATTAAATGTAGAGTAAAGTGTGATTGCCTCAAATATGGGGTTATTTAGCCTTAGACAAGCTGAAGCAAACCTACCCTGTGCAGAGGCTCTTCTATTGTAGGTTACAGGACCAGGTAACCGCATCTCAGCCAACTGCTTAAGAGTCAATAGTCTGGATGCCAACAACTACTGACTAGCTGGGAGAGTAAGAGGAAACTATTTTAGGTCTCGTGATACTCCTCCCAACAATTCCCTTAGTTTTGCAATTTAAGCATGCAAAAGATAACTCAGAAAATGACTGTATGATCAGTGACTAATTCAAGTAGGAGCGATATTGTGCTTAATTGTATATTTTACTCATAAAACTCAAAGGTTGGGACAGAGGTGTCTGGATTCAGATCTAGATTAAATTAAGGCTCCAGGGCTGAGTCAAGCCAATGACGCTGGGTTTGGTATCTCCATCATCTTGTAGTTATTCCTGGTTGGTTTTTCAACTACAGTTGTAGAAAACAATTATCTCAGCTGTTATTGGAAGATTTCTCCTATTTGGGCCCAAAACTTGATTCCTTTTGTGAGATTTCAACTTTACCCAAACTGGAATTGAAAAATAGGCCCATCTTACATACACCCAAAGCCATACATTTGGCTCTAATTCCTGATTATCTCTCACCACCTGTCTTTCAAATGTAAAGGTGTCTAAGATTATTCATTCCAGCAATTATGTCAGTATTATAAGTACAAATGCAAGTGACATTGAAAGCTTTCTTATCTGACACTCTGTTAAGCAGAAAACTTTGCTAACCAGCATTGCCCCCAGCCACAATATCACTGCGTCTTCAGGCACACGTGCCTGACTCACACCTGTCCAGCTAGCCGTTGCAGGGCTTCTGAGAGTTGGCACTGCTGGCTGACATTATCAGCCTGGGCCGCCTCCTCTCTCAGCCTGCCTCAAGCTGCCAGGAGATGGATCTGCTGGTAGATCAGGCCTGGGTAAAATATGGACCCTGAGCCAGATCCAGCCCACCAGATCCAGCCTGCAGAAGCAGCAGGGAGCCCAAGGCAGGCTCCTCTGCTTGCCCCGCAGCCCCGCGTGCCGTGCAGAAACGCGGCTGCCATGCTTCCTTTCAGTTTCAAAACTGGAGGGGAGGGGGGAAATTTCAGGAGCCGCCTCGCCCACAGCACAATCCCATTGGCCGGTTTCTGGCCAGAAAACGGCCAATGGGAGCTGCTTGTTTGAACAACAGGCAGACAAGAACCACCACGCCCCCTCTCCTCAGCTCATTTATTCACTGAAGCACATCATCAGGCAAGCAGGCAGGCTGGCTGGCTGGCCTTGACACTTTTAAAGCTCTGCAAGCCTTAGCTTTGCAGGCAGGCAGGCTGGTTTGGCTGCTGGCCGGTAAGTCTCCTGGCCACAGCCTGACTCTGGCACTCCAGCTCCTCCATGCCCCAACCCTCTGCTCCCCCAATCAACATACCCAAACCCTCTGTCCCCCTCTTGCACCCATACCCCCTCCCAGATCTGGCAACTCCATCTCCTGCCCCAGATCAGAGTCCCCTTCCACCCTAGGTCACATCCCAAACCCTGCACTCCAGTCCCCTATCCTAGGTCACAACCTCCTGCTTCACCCAAACTCCCTTCCAGACTCTACTCTCCTTCCTGCATCCCAATCCCTTACTCCAAGCTCCCCTCTGCACCCAACCTCCATCCCACACCCCGCATCTCCTCCATTAATACTATGACCCTCAACCACTTTCCAAAAATCTTGGAGTGTCCTGCCCTCAAAAATTATTGCCCACCCCTGTGGTAGAGGGTGGGACAGAGCAAAAAGCTTTGTTATCCAGCACATTCAATTAACTGGCAACCCCCCGCCCCCATTCACCATGAGTGCCAGATAAAGCATATGTAAAATATTCTAATTTCAGTTTTTACTAAATTGCTTTATGAATTTATTGTACATTATGGATGGCAAGAATTAGGATGTTTCCTATGTCCATGCATGTGCTGAGCAGTGGCAGGCCAATATGATAATTTCAAGACATGTGGCTTACAGACCAGGGCAGACATTGGGTATCCATGATGACTTAACCCCAGACTTGAAAAAAATCTCTAGGGATGGATAATTAAGGAATCATGCTCACTCTCCAAAACACACACAACTAATTGAACCAAATTAAACACAGAGTACCTGTATACTATGTCAATTAGAGACTGAAACAAAGCCACTGAACTCATTAGCAATGGCATAGAGAACTGACCTAGAATGTGAGAGATGAGCATTATATTTCAGTACACTAATATGTGTTACACTAAAATGTTTGAGCACAGTTTTTCCTTACATTACATTCATTGGTTAAAGGTTACCAATGCACCACTCGGAAAGTTCCTTGCTGTTACTCTCAGAGTGGCTCATCAGATGGACAATTATGTGCATGGGACGTTATTTGCGTAATATACATTTTACTAAGTCAGACTCGTGTAAGATTCCACTTTATTTTAACAAAATATTTCTAGAGCTTATAAAGATGCAAGAACTGCATGAGACATGTTGACTGTTTTCCACTTCGGTTTTTAAATTTCATAGTCAAGCCTGTCCATGAAGTAACTTAGTAACATTTTATTCTACTGTCTGTCCAATAAAGTGGTGATGGTGCAATTTACGAAACCCAGGATTAACTAAGCTGCCAATATAAACCTTTCCCAGATGGAATGATAATATTTGGTAGGATTTCTAAGACGTGGGGGAGAAATGGAATGTGTAAACAGCACTGAAAGCCAGTCATGCTTTTGGTGAGAGAGGTCTCATCTCTCTCACCTGCATTTTTATTCCTCTCTCTCCAAAATATGCTTTTTTTTTTTTTGCACTGAGTCTGATTCTCCACTGCCTTTCACTTATACAATCAAACTGCACAAAGTAGAAGGTAGTGAACAATCACGCCCTAGAATGCTTTGAAGTAAGAGCAGAAGCTCAGTGAGTATTTTACAACAAAACAGCAAACCTCCAATAAGTACAGCTCCACCACCAAGCAAACATCCCTCTTTGAAACCCTTTATGTATCACATATTTTTGTTGATACATGTTCATCAAAACTATGTTTCTCTCGTTGAGAACCCTCAAATGATGTAGAGTAAAATGATCATGATGGATAATTGCTGTTGCTTCTGCTGCATGTACACAATTAAAGTGTGAGTAAACATACATGTCGCTAATACTTTTACTAATACAGCAACTGAATTTAGTAGTTCTTATTAAATACCCTAAAAGATCTAGAGCTTCCCGCCTCAAACAAACATATGTAAATGTATTTATCATTGCCCTTTTATCTCCGTTAATCCCTACTTGGTACTCAAAACCGCAGGGGGAAAAAAAAGTAAAATCTGATGTTCAAATAAAAAACCTTAAAAAAAAAAGTCCTGTAGCATTTTAGGGTATGTCTATACTACAGTGTTATTTCGAAATATCTTATTTCAAAATAACGCGTCTACACACAAAATGCATTTTGAAATAGCGTTTTGCTATTTCGAAATAGCGCGTCCACACTGAGTGGACTCTGAATCGCATTTAAGGCTGGCCGGAACCAGTTCCAGAAGGGCACCAGGTCAGGACTTACTGTGTGGGGCTGCTGCCTGAGGCTATCTGAGGTCTGTGCTTAAAGGGACCCCTCTGGACAGCCAGTTCTCAGGTTTCCCTGCTTGCTTGTCAACCTCAATGAGGGACAGCAAAGCATTTTGTCTCTGCGTGCTCTGGTTGCCCTCACTCGGGACACCATACCACTCTGCAACATGGAGCCAGAGCTGCCCCTGGGCACTCTGGTGCTTCTCTTGGATGTGTTGCTGCGAGCCTGGCTGCACTTTCTTCAGGCTGCCATCTGGGAGGTCCATCGGGGGGCTGTCAGTATCCAGGAGGCCCTGCGGGAGAGGTTCCAACCTGAGGAGCACGAAGAGCCTCCCTGGTCTGCCCCACTGGGGGCTTGTGCCTCATTCCTTCCTCACGTCCTTCCAGTTACCGCTCCCTAACCCCCCTTCCTGATGTCAAACAAAATACATGTATTTTCGTGAACACAAACTCTCTTTATTTAACAAAACTGGGGGGGGGGGGGGGGAGAATGAAACTCTGGTGAGACTGCGGAAAGGAGGCGGGAGAGGGGAGAAGAGAAGGTGGGAGAGGGGAGGGGGAAACCTGGGAGGAGGGAGCTGGAAGGGGGAAGCAAGGAGAAGAAGGGGGAGGGGAAGCTCAGGGCTCAGGGTTGGCGGTCTCGCCGGACCAACTTGATTGTCATGCAAACCTGCTCCTGGGTTCGCATGCGGCCTTTGGTGGCCAGGCTGGCAGATATCCTGCCATAGATGGTCACGTTCCTCCATCTAGTGCGGAGATCATGGATGTTGGGGACATCCCCCCCAAACCTGAATAAGGTCCATGATCTCCACCCTGGACCAGGAAGGCGCCCGCCTTCTCCGGGCCCTGGCAGACTGCTCCTGGGGGAGTGGTGGAGGACTGGCTGCCAGTGGCTTGCTGGCTCATGTTTTGGGGCCACTGGGTCAGGGGCAGTGACTGCTGGCTCTGGGCTGGCAGGCTTGGGGCTGGCACAGGCACTGTGGCCAGAGTCTACCCCTTTAAGAGCCCGGGGAGGGAGGAGGGAGAGAGGTGTTCTTGGTTGAGGCTGGAGTGGCCACTAGGGCACCCTGGGAAGGCTGGAGGCCCCCTATTTCGAAATAAGTGCCTACACAGCACTTATTTCGAAATAGCTATTTCGAATTTGGCGTTATTCTTCATAGAATGAGGTTTACCAAATTCGAAATAAGCGCTCTGCTATTTCAAATTTATTTTGAAATAGCGGTTTGGCTGTATAGACGCTAGGAAAGTTATTTCAAAATAAGGGCTGTTATTTCGAAATAACTTTGCTGCGTAGACATATCCTTAGAGACTAACAAAACATGTAGATGGTATCATGAGCTTTCGTGGGCATAACCCACTTCTTCAGATGAATGGAGCAAGGGATAAATGATGTTCAAATAGTGCAAGCAGTCACAAAGAATTAAATGCATCTTCCCTCCCTAGCATAAAAGGCACTTTCACCTCCCTTTTCAGTTGATCTGAAATCTTGCTGAGTATTTGAAGATAATTTTTAAAATCTGCTAGCCTTTCTTCTCAAATAGATGCAGTTTCCTTTTGGCATAAATCCCATATCATACTGCACAATAAAGGTAGAAGAAAAACTAATATAGCGTTGAGAAACAAGAGGAAAATCAGGACAAAAGAGCAGCTTTTGTTAATATGACAGTCCTCAGCTTGCTATTCTTTATAAAAGATTCTTAAAAAGTAGCATTTTTTTGCGGTTTAGAGTTGCCAGACAGCTTTGGCTTCTACAGTGCCTCACACCAACAACTTCAAAACTAACTCACTCCAGATGTCCCTATGATCATCTAATCAGACATCAAAAGCAGTACACTGACAAGCTCTCGCACTGATTATAAGTATTCTATATGTTTCCACAGCATAAACACACACATA
Organism: Pelochelys cantorii; assembly: GCA_032595735.1. Classification (NCBI taxonomy): domain Eukaryota; kingdom Metazoa; phylum Chordata; order Testudines; family Trionychidae; genus Pelochelys; species Pelochelys cantorii. The sequence goes on along the minus strand of CM064332.1, from coordinate 64,557,838 downwards.
CACACTTGCTACTTTAAAAATATGATTCATCTAAATCAGAATTCTATTTTAAAACACACGAACGATTATGAGACTCCCCACAGACTCCCAGATCCACTACCCCTGCAGCTCCTGCCACCATGTGGAGTGCAGGAGGGCTTGACCATGGCTGCTGTGCAGTGCCAGGTCCCTCTCTTGGTGACTGACAAAGCTGCGTGCTCAGGGGATGGAGTGCCATAGAGGGAGAGGGTGCGGATGATAGGGGGAAGGGCCAGGCTTGGAGGCTGGTAACTGACAGCCCTTCTCCTGACCCGCTGGGCATCCTGGGCATGAATTGCGCAGTTGCTCAAGCCAGGACTGGCCTGCAGGCTGGGCATTTGAGACCCCAGATTTCAATTAAGAAAATTAAAAGCAGCACTTTTCTTCTGCAATAGTAATTTTCAAAGCTGTATAAAGTTACCATATTGCTGTTGTAAAATTCTGAAAGAACCATAACATTTGGTTCAGAGTTTTGAATTTCAGAGTTAGGAACACTCTTCTTTCCCAAGGTGTTCACAACTCTGAGGTTCTACTGCATACATATCAAAGCCCTACCACTTTATCACTTGTATTCTTGCAAAGTACCATACTTTCAGTTCTTCCTGTTGTCTTAGTAAAAGGGAAAAGGGGCACTTGCTTTTTTAAGCTTTGGGAGGCTCACTACAACAAAGTTTGAGAATACCTACAATACAGAAACAAGCCCTTTTATGCCTATGTAAAGTTTAATCAAGTTGACCAATACTAGATAAATCTCAGAATATCAGGCTGTTCTAATCTTTCTTTCACCTTGTTACTGCAAAGATAAATAAAATGTGAAGCGCATAAGGGTCAGAGAGAGGTGTACATAATGAATAGAAAAACACTACATAGTTGTGTTGCTTAGAATCTATATAAAGTATTCTTGGCTTATCTCTATACAGTATACTAAGTTTGAGGTCTGACACAGCTTTAAGCTCCATCCACAAAGAAATTAGTTTGACTCATGTCAGGAACCCCTCTGGGTTTAGCCCCACAAACCCTGCTTGAGTCTGCAGAGCCTGAGCCCTGCTGTGACACAAGTCAAAGCCCAGACATTTTTCACTATAGACAGAGCTCAAGTCCAGGTTGTGAGACTCGGGTATGGAGAATGCACCAATGCTACTCTATAGTCCTTCAATCCCAAAACTTTCCATGCCAGGAAGGCAAAACAACCTCCTGATTTATTATACAGCTGCTCAGAATTTAACCCTTTATACTGTTCAACTGGAAACACAGTCAATGCTCAAGTATTACATGTCAGCACATGTATTAACTATGGCCATCAGTAAAAATCCTGCATCAAGCACAATGGTAGCCAGCCAAAGGAACACAGACACATTCGGGTTAACTTGTTGCATGGGGCAAGCAAGATATTTGATTATAGTAAGAGTGTAAGAAATGTCATAGCTACAAAACTATATCCAAGCAGTTGGAGGTACAGGCGAGCGATCGGACAGCAGAACAATGCAGCGAGCAAATCTTCAAAGTGGACACCAGAAAAGAAGGAAAGAAGTTAAAGCAGTTATAATTCAACTTTTACTAGTTACTCACTGACTGTTTTAAGTATTGGATTTGACTCTATAATTAATAGCTCCATGTTCCCCTCCCATGTTTTATGAGGAGAGATGAATAAAACCGGGACTTTTCAACTTAGAAAAGAGGAGACTAACGGGGAAGATGATAGAGATCTATAAAATCATGACTGGTGTGGAGAAAGCAAAGAAGAAAGTGAAGTTACTCACCTTGGTGCAGTAACTGTCGTTCTTCGAGATGTGTCTCCCCGTGGGTGCTCCACAGTAGGTGATGGGCTTGCCCCGGTGCCACAGTACGGAGATTTTTCACAGCAGTAGTCCAGCCGGACCACGCATGCGCGGGGAGCGTCTCGCAGCGTTCGCGCCCTTTCGCACTGCTCGGTCCGGTCTGAGCCAGTTCCTCATAACCGCCTCAGTATTTGGAAAATAAAATGGGACACAGACTCCAAAGTGGGGAGGTGGGCGGGTAGTGGAGCACCCACGGGGACACACATCTCGAAGAACAACAGTTACTGCACCAAGATGAGTAACTTCGCTTTCTTCTTTGAGTGATGTCCCCGTGGGTGCTCCACTGTAGGCGTCTGCACAGCAGTATCTCCCCCCCCCCCCCAATATCATTAAGGTAGGAGGGATTTGGAGCCTCTATTGATTGGCAGATGAAAACTGTGGCTGTTATGGATTTATCTAGCAGCCATCTATGCTGTACAGCGTAATGTTCTACAAAGATGCGATAGAACACCCATGTGGCTGATCTACAGATGTCTGCAAGGGGAACACCTCTCAGAAAGGCAGTGGAGGCTGAAATGGCTCTAGCGGAGTGCGCTCTGGGGCACTCGGGAAGTGGTATTCCCCGAATCGAGTAGCAATGGGTTATGCAAGACACAATTAAGTTATCTACTCTTTGAGAAGAAATGGGTTCGCCCTTGGAGCGTTCTGCCAGGGACAGGAGAAGCCCGTCAGTCTCTCTAAAGGGCTTAGTGCAGTCTATATAAAAGGCTAGAGCTCTACATATGTCTAGAGTATGGGGCGCTGCCTCCTTAGCAGAAGCATGTGGCTTAGGGCAGTATTCAGGTAATATGATGGGCTCGTTAACGTGGAAATCGGAACAGACCTTAGGTATAAAGGCTGGATGATGTCTAAAGACAACACAATCCCTCTGGAAAATGGTGTATGGCAGACCGCCATCAATGCTGATAGCTCACTGACTCTGCGCGCAGAAGTGATTGCGAGTAGAAACACCAGCTTCTGGGTCAGGAGCTGAAGAGGTATTGTAGCTAGTGGTTCGAATGGTGGGGCCATAAGAGTCCGCAGTACCAAGTCCAAGTCCCACAGCGGAGGGGGTGTGCGCAAGGGCGGGTTCAAATTTGTTAGACCCTTGATGAACCTCTTTGTAAGGGTATGCGCAAATATCGAAAACCCCTCTATAGGTTGTCGGAAAGCTGCTACTGCCGCGAGATGTACTTTCAGCGATGCTAGAGCTAGTCCTGTGTGTTGCAGGTCCATTATATAGTCCAGAATGGTATGGATAGGAGTAACGAGTGGGTTCATACGACGGTCTGAGCACCAGCCGGTAAACCTCGTCCATTTCGCCAGGTATGTATTTCTTGTATTACGTCGCCTACTGTGTATGAGGACGTTTTTAACACTCTCAGAGCATAAGGCTTCAGTAGCGTTCAGCCAGCTAGGTACCACGTTGTGAGGTGCAGCGTGTGAAGCTATGGGTGGAGAAGGCGGCCGCGGTTCTGGGTGAGAAGTCTCGGGAATAGTGGTAGCTGGTAAGATGGGCAGCGGGACAGTTGCAGTAGGAGAGGGAACCAGTGCTGCCTCGCCCATGCCAGAGCTACCAGAATCACTGTGGTACAGTCTGTCTTGATCTTCTGCAGCACTCTTGGAATGAGTGGTATGGGAGGGAAGGCGTACATTAAGGGGCCGTTCCAGCTGACGAGGAATGCGTCCCCCAGAGAATGGCGACCGAGACCTGCCCTGGAACAGTAGCGGTGACACTTCTTGTTGTTGTAGGTCGCAAATAGGTCGATGAGTGGCATGCCCCATCGGTAAAAGAGGGAGTGGAGGACTCCTTGGTGAAGCTCCCATTCGTGATCTGGCGTGAAGTTCCTGCTGAGGGAATGTGCTGCTACGTTGTTGATGCCAGGTAAGTACGATGCCACAAGAGTGATGCAGTTGGTGATGCACCAGTTCCAGAGTCGGACCGCCTCTGCACATAGGGATTGGGATTGTGCTCCGCCCTGGAGACTGATGTAGTACATTGTGGCTATATTGTCTGTCAGGATCTTTACCATGGAATTGCATATGTGGTCGCAGAAATGTGTGCAAGCATTGGCGACGGCCCTGAGTTCCAGAAGATTTATATGGAGCAATGTCTCTTGGGATGTCCAGTGGCCCTGTACGGAGACTCTGGTCATATGTGCACCCCATCCCAGAAGGGAGAAGTCTGTCGTAATCTGGTAGCATGGTAACGGTTGATGGAAGGTCACTCCTGACAGCAAATGCTTTTCTATGGTCCACCAATGCAGGGAGCTGATGACGTTGGGAGGTATCGTCACAACCCTGTGTACGTCGGGGGCGGTATGATTGTGCACAATAGCTAGCCAATGTTGGAGGGCGCAAAAGTGCAGCCTGGCATGTGTGACCACAAAAGTAGTTGCGGCCATATGGCCCATGAGTTTGAGAGCCAAGAGTACTTGAATTCTGTGGTTGATATCGGCAGGTATCTATTAGCAGCTGTACTGAGTGAAACCTGTCTACAGATAGGAATGCTCTTGCTGCCTTGGAGTCGAGCCTCGCCCCAATGAACTCTAGGTCTTGGGTGGGAAGCAATGTTGACTTGTCCTCATTCACTAGTAGGCCAAGAGACTGGAAAGTTTGTCTGGTGATGGAAAGCATGCTGTCTACCAGCGAAGACGAGCAGCCCTTTATGAGACAGTCATCTAGGTAGGGGAATATGATCACTCCGTTGCGTCGGAGGTGAGCGGCCACCACTGAGAGGACCTTTGTGAACACTCTGGGAGCAGTGGAAAGTCCGAATGGTAGGACCCGGTATTGGTAGTGATCTTTGCCGACTGTAGTCGGTTTGCTTGCCCGGAGGGGTTCCTCCTCCTCCTCCGGCTCAGTGGGCGGCCACTCCGGCCCACTACACTGGCCCTTTAAGGCAAAGCCCACATCACAGTCCGTGCCCGGCCTTTCTTCGGGCGGGCGGCACACCATCAATGTCAGCCTATCTATATACCATCCCGGCCCTGGCTCAGGGCGGCGGCAAGCCCACAGAGGCCGCTTATGGCTCAGCCGACCCCTGGTTCAGGGAGTGGCAGTGCACACACAAAGTAAGTTTAAGGAAAGGCCAAGCCCTGGTTCCGGGCGGGGCAGCAAGCAAACCCAGTTAGTTCATAAGAGGTGGTCAGGCCCTCAGTTCAGGGCATGGCAACAAACACACACAGTCAATTTAGGAAAGCCCTGGCCCTCAGTCCGGGCGGGCAACAACCAAAAGCAGGTTGGGAGCTCCTTGTTCAGGAGGGTTGCAGGCTACCTGCCTGCGGCAATGGCGAGGGGGGAGACTGCCACCCGGCAGGTGGGTGGCAGGGGGGGCGCAGGCCTGCCCACTCCACTGTGCCGCAGCCAAGGGCCCTCGGAGAAGCAGTGCAGGCTGCTACGGCTCAGCGGGGCTCTGGCCCGAAACGCGCCCGCCTTGGGGCCTTTAACAGCCCCCACTAACCCCTGAGCCACTTCCCTTCTCCCCCTCAGCCAGCACCTGGGTGTCGGGTGGTGGAGGCAAGGAGTCCAGGAGGGTCTCATCCCACCGGGGCGGTCTGGTCCAGTCCTTTGCCGCTTGCAAGTCAGTGGGGCTCAGCTGGGCTCCTGGTGCAGGTGGTGTTGGGCAGTTGGGCCAGGCCTCAGGGTCAGGGTCCGTGGGAGTCCCAGGCGGCGCCTCCGGTCGAGGTAGCTGGGGCCGCTTCTCCCGGTTCCGGGGCAGGCGCTGGAGCACAGGCTCAGGCTGGCCTTTTGGCTCCTCCGTCACTTCCGGGAAGGTAGGCCGGCTACGCTGGGCCTCCGCCTCCCAGGCAGGGAGCCAGTAGTCTGCCTCTGGGCCCCGGCAGGTAGGAGGCCCTAGCCAGGCCTCAGTCCCCACGCCACAGGCTGGGAGTCCAGGAGAGGCCTCTAGCCTCTTGGCAGGCTCAGCCCTGACTGAGGCTGCTGCCTGGGCTTTTATAGTCCTGGGCCCACCCCTTGGCTTCCAGTCAGGTGACAGGGCGGGGCTAGCCTCAGCCCAACATGGCAGCCGGAGGGGTTCCTCCTCCTCCAGCTCAGTGGGCGGCCACTCCGGCCCACTACACTGATAACAAATCTGAGAAACCGCCTGTGTGCAGGGTGGATCGTAACGTGAAAATATGCGTTCTGTAGGTTGAGAGCAACAAACCAGTCATGCTGATCCAAGGCTGAGATAATCGATGCAAAGGTTACCATCTTGAAACGCTGTTTTCGAAGATATTTGTTTAGTTGCCTGAGGTCCAAAACCGATCTCCAACCCCGTTTTCTTCTGAACCAGGAAATAGTGAGAGTAGAATCCTTTCCCTCAGAATTCGTGCGGCACTCTTTCTACTGCGCCGATCTGCAACAGATGATTGATTTTGGTAATGAGCAGCTCTTCATGAGAGGGGTCCCTGAAAAGGGACGGGTTCGGGGGGTTGTAGGTGGGATGGACAGGAAGGGTATGGCATAACCGCTTCTGTCTATCTCTAACACCCATTTGTCACTGGTGATGTGTTTCCAGTGGTCGTAAAATGGGCATAGGCGATGGTGAAACAATGGAATGGTAACCAGTGAGACTGTTTGAGTGCTCTCGACCAGGCAGTAAAACCTGCTGCCTAGTATTGGGTTGGTTCTGCGGACGATTATTCTGATTCCAGCGTCTTGGAGGCCGTTGCCATTGGTGGGAGTTATCTAAAGGCTGGTGCTGTTGTTGCCATGGCTGCCTACGAGGGTAAAAAACATAGCGCCTCTGGAATGGCGTGTATCGCCATCTCCTATACGGTGGAGTGTACATACCAAGTGTTCGCAGTGTCGACCAGGTATCTTTGCTGGAACGTAGCAGCGTATCCGTCTTTTCCACAAAAAGGTTATCTTTTTCGAAAGGTAAGTCCTCTACCTTCGCTTGCAGGTCCTTGGGAACTGCTTCTGCCTGGAGGAATGAGGCCCTTCACACGACAACTGCAGTGGCAGTGGCTCTGGCTGCATTGCCAGCTACATCAGCCGCTATCTGCAAGCTGGTCCCAGCGGCAGCGTAACCCTCCTGAAAAACAGCCTTCAAAATGGGTCTTTTAGATTCAGGTAGTGAAAACCCTCCATGAGGGTTGTCAGTTTCGAGTAATTGTCGAAATTATGGTTGAATAAATGTGCCAAGTAGTTGGCTATTCGGAGAAGAAGTGTCAATGACGTGTATACCTTCCTTCCAAATAAATCCAGCCTCTCTGAGTCTTTGTCCAATGTTTGGCTTCTATATTGTGGCGCCCGTGCTCTTTGTCGCGATGCGACAACACCAAGGAGTTGGGGAGCAGGTGGGTCAATAGGAATTCTGACCCCTTGGGGGGGGACAAAGTATTTCTTGTCCGGCTTCTTATTTGTAGGTAATACTGATGCTGGGGTCTGCCACAACTCGTTGGCGACTTCTAATATGGCCTCATCCAGGGGGACAGCCAACTTAGGAGCATGAGACGTCTCGAGATTTTTGAAGAGACGATGCGGTTTCTCCTTGATTTCAGTCAGTTGAATCTCCTGGGAGACTGCTACTCTTTTAAAAAGCTCCTGAAATTGCCTGAGATCGTCAGGGGGAGAAGTGTCCCCTGCTATAACCACTTCATCCGGTGAGGATGATGATGGGTCAGTAGGTGATGTCTCAGGTTCGTGCGTCTCCTCCACTAGGGGCTGCCCTTCCTCGACATGAGAATGGGGAGGGAGCGGGGACCTTGAGCCATGCCCCGAACGGGGTAGGTCGGTCACAGGTGAGTGTCTCGCAGAAGAGTTGTGTGTCCTGGATCTAAGAAGTGATCTGGACAAGCAGTAATAAAAACGGTGGTATGGCGAATAGGTCCTGTAGTACGTGCGGCGATCATACGGGCCCGATAATAATAGGAGGAACGAGATGGCGAGCACTCATAGCGATGAGATCTCCTATAGGATTGCCTGTATGAGGAATCAGGCAAATGCGGTGACACAGAGAGAGTAAGACCTCTGTGGTAAGGGAGAAGGGGAGGTGGAAAAACGATGATGATAATGATGCACCCTTTGATAATGATGCTCCCTTGGTGGGGTCAAGAATGGAGATTGGAGGTGTTCGCGGAAGGAGAATGCTCTGGGTGGTGACCACCTAGGTGACTGAGGAGGCGGTGGCAAGGAAGGTTCCGGAGAAAACGTTGGAGAAGGGGAGTGTGGAGATGGACTCCACTCTCGTGGTGTCTTGGCTGTAGCCTTCCTTGGCTGCGACCATCTCGGTGCCGAGTCATCCACTATGGGAGGCGGGGTCGTACGCACCAGTGCCACTTGCAGTGCCAATGACATTGGTGCAGTGTGGGCGAGCTGGTCTTCCGGGCGGTTCGACACCGGAGTCGGTGCCGCGTGAGGCTCGGGGGGAGTTGGTGCCGCCCTTGGAGTCGGTGTCACCCTTGGAGTCGGTGCCAGCGGTGTGAGCGTGACTCGAGTGGAGCTTGTCGGTGCCGACGGTGCCGATGTTCCGCGAGCGGAGCTTGACGGTGTTGTAGGCGTTGATGCCTATGAATGGCGTGCGGTCGGCACCAAAGAGGTGGATTTTAGTGATTTAGACGGTGCTCTGCGCACCGTAGACATGCCTGAAGTGCCCGGTTTACTGCCAACCCTCAATCTGCCGTGCAAAGTAGCAGGCAGAGAGCGGGTCAGAGACAGCTTGCTCTTTCTTGGCAGGGCAGCAGTTGGAGAGGAAGCCCTTCGTTTTTGTGGCTCTCTTGATGGCCGCGGGGGGGAGGCAGAGCCTTGAGGCTGAAGAGCCTTGTCGAACAGGATCATCCTGAGCCTTATCTCACTGTGGCATTGAGCTCTAGCTGTAAGCTTAGAGTAGTGAGGGCATTTTTGTGGAACACAGCCCTCCCCTAAGCAACGAATGCAGGAAGAGCGGCCATCCAAAGCAGGCATGGCCTCGTGGCAGGCCTCACACTTCTTGAATCCTGGTGAACCGGGCATTGTTCTAAGTCTAACTCTAACTTTCTTTAGCATAACTTTTTTTTTTTTTTTTTAAACAGGGAAAGAGTAACAGAGTAAACTGGAAAGATAACTGAAACTTAGCAAGTAAGGGCAGCTAAAACTTATGCTAACTAACTTAAAACTGTAAATCTTAACTTTAAAATGTTCTTTTTTTTTTGGCAAACTAGAACGGAAAGGTAAGTTTAAAGTGGGTTTGAACAATAAACAGCTTGAATTCCTCATGAACTAGAAGGGATCCTAGGAGAGAAGCTTCCTCCGTCTGCAGCCTGAGGTGGTTCAGAGGAACTGGCTCAGACCGGATTTGCTGGGTGGGGAAGGGGGTGCTGCACAGTCTTGTCATAAAGGGGTGGCATGTTTACATGTCCTCCGTTGCTCTCAGGCGCCAACTCCCATTGCTGTAGGAGCGGCAGGGAAAAGCCTGAAGGGAAGCAGCTCTGTGCACGGCAGTTCCTCCAGCTATGGGGAGAGGGAGCATGCAGAGTCGCTTCCTCTTCCATACCATGGATGTTCCCAGATCAGGGACACCTGGAGTACACAGGTGGAAGAGAGACGGAGGCTGCACAGCATAGGAGGAAACTGATAGAATATGACTGCAGGGGGAGGAAGAGCGAGAGCAGCAAAAGGAACTGCTCAAGAGATTATTTGCACTCAGGGTTACTACATTGCAGGTTCCACCACCATCATTAGCTCCTGCTACCTCCTAAGAGGTATGCTATCATACCCTGCAGCCTATGTGTCCTCTGGACAATAAAGGGAGTGGCTGGAACATGTCACAGGTAATGAACATTACCACATGGAACAGAGAAACATACCTTGTGCCTTCATCCATGTTTGCCTAGCCACAGCCCTCATGTGGACATATGGCAGCTGGTTTGCCTTTTTAATTCTTACAAGTGAATGGAAATATACCTGTACAGAATAAAGTATTGAGTTTCCATACATTTCCCACAGCTGCCTGAGCCACAGCCATACCCAGCGCAATCTCAAATTCCATTTCATTCCTCCTCATGAATGGGACCATAAAACCCTATTATGCTTGCACACAAAGCATCCTGGATTTCCACTGCACATGTGGCCACAACCCGAGTCATGCCAGGCGCACCATCTGATTGTGTATACTGGTTCAGCTATTCATCAGCACCCTGGTAAAAGATTCACCCTTCATCTTGAAAACATTTTGCAGAACACAACATGAAGCCACAACAACAAGGATTTCATGACAATGAGTACGTAATATGTAGCTGAACCTTCTTTCCCCCCCTCCTCAGCCAGCTCCTCTGAAATCAGGGTAAGGTTTCATGAGCCAAGACAACAACAGGTAAGTGCTATCTTCCCTGACCCGAGACAGAGTAGAGAGCCCACAGGGTCATCTCTTAAAGAAGAATAAATATTTGGCCCCACTAAACATATTGGACCAGAGGTGTCATCCTTTAAAAACAAAGCTACATGAAAAAGTTAGGTTTTAATGCAGTCTCCTAGCTCTAGTTTCTCAGATTCTACCTTGAACCACTGCATTTACAAATTCTACAAATCATTCTTAAAATCACTAGAACAATTTTTTTTTTTTTTTTACTTTGCAGTGGGTTTTAAAATAATGATATTAGGCAACAAAGCATTTGCCTGATTTTTTAATAACATCTTTTTATTTTGGAAAAATTATTGCTAAATCTTTACATCAAATAAAATATTTAATTTATATCTATGTTTACATGCCATATTAAATTATATGTAAAGAAAACAAACAATTGAGTTAGGCTGGGGCACGTGAACATACATACAATTTATGCTACTCTTCAAACACTTAATCACAAAGGCTGATATTTTAAAATTACAAATAACGGTGGAAGAACCGGAGGAGGTTTTGACCCTTTTTAACAAGGGCTTGAAACATGAAAAGGTGGTGATTAAATATGAAACTTATCCAAAATTGCAAATTACACATCCACAATATATAAAATGAAACCAGTTTTGATGGGTTTCACGAAAAAATGAGACTAGGTTTAGCCATAGGAACAACTCTTAAATTGATCTGACTCCTTAATCTTTAAAATATGCATTAAATGAAATTTAAACAGCCCATTGATTAACTCAGAGGTCAGCTAAAGGTCTTCTAGGAACAAGACAACTTAAAAGGAGTCATAATGTGTCCCCAGTCAGATCAGAGGTCACTGTGGATGGATTCCCAGCCTCACTGAAGTCACTGAAGGGGGCATCCAAAGAGGGTGGAGAGAGGCTGTACTCAATAGTTGCAGATGACAGAACAAGGAGCAATGGTCTCAAGTTGCAGTGGGGGAGATCTAGGTTGGATATCAGAAAAAACTATTTCCCTAGGAGGGTGGTGAAGCACTGGAATGGGTTTCCTTGGGAAGTGGTAGAATCTCCATCCCTAGAGGTTTTTAACTCCAGTTTGACAAAGCCCTGGCTGGACTGATTTAGCTGGGGTTGGTCCTGCTTTGGGCAGGGGGCTGGACACAATGACCTCCTGAGGTCTCTTCCAACCCTAGGATTCTATGAATGGAAAAACTCTCCTTAACTTCACTGAGAGCAGGATTTCTCAAAGTAAGCTGGGCCAGCAGGTGATGATCCAGCCTTGGCTACTCGGACTCTGCCTGCATGGCCCAGCGGGACCCAAGCCTCAGCAGGGCAGCCTTGCAGAGCCTTCATCCCAGCCACACTGGAATGGGCCGACAGGACCCTGGCCAATGGTTAACTCGTTAAACATCTTAATTTTAGTTGTTTAACTGGTTATAGGGATGTGAACGAGTAGTTGACTACTCACATTCCCCCACACTTACTGCCTCTGATACAGAGGCAGCAAGGGGGGGAGCAGGAGCCCGTGCTGGTGGGAGCTGGCTTAAAAGCCGGTTTCCCCCTCAGCACCACCTCCACAGTGCTACCTGCCCCCCTCTCTCCCCGGCCTGGGCCACTGCGGAGAGAGGCTGCTTCGAGGCAGCTTTCCTCTCACCCTCCTCCCAAGCAGCCTCTGTCTGCAGGGAGCTCAGATTGCCCGCAGACAGAGATTGCCTGCCACCCTGCACTGCTGGCTCTGTGTCAGAGGCAGCAGCACAGGGCAACAGGCAGCTGGTCTGTGTGGAGAACTGGTTTTTAAACTGGCCCCCCTCGCAGACTGGCTCCTGCCTGGCACCCCACACTGCTTTCTCTGATAGAGAGGCAGCAGCGCCCGGTGGCAGGGGACTCCCCGGGAATGGGGGCTGGATTGCATTGGCTGCCGGTGCCAGCCCCCGCCCCAAGGGACTATAGAGTAGTTGATTAACCACTAAGAATTCATGCAGTTAATTGACTATTCAATTAACCGATAACTAACATCCCTAACTGGGTAACTATCTAAATGGTTCAACAATTCCCATTAAGAAATTTTCATTGCAAACTCATGTGTAGTCAGTTTTACCCCCACTTTCAACAACACATATTGACCTGTCTGTTGGCATCTCTTCTGAAGTTCTGACACTTATCGTAGCAATAATGCTTATGTTATCTCACACAGAAACTTATGACCTGCAGCTTGTATATTTCAATAAAAATATACTTTAGATTAGGTTGCTGTAACTTATGACCATGGTTATTTTGTGCTTAAACATTCATGCAGATTGCACCACCCTAAACCGGGACTCTGTCTTCCAGCAACATCTGTGGTCTGACAGGACCTTGGATGTTCCTGAATGAGAGAGCCCCAAAGCAGGTGGGCCAGCAGCTGAAAGCCCCACGAAAGGAGAGGCTGGTGGTAGTGGGGTCAGGGTCTCAGCAGCCTGGTGGTGGTAGCAGGGCCAGGGTAGCGGGGCAGAGGCAGACAGCAACCCAGCTGGTTAGGCCCATAGTGTGTGCAGTGGGGACAGAGCCGCCACAACCCCGTTGACAGTAAGGCCGGGCTGTGGCAGCCCAACAGGGGAAGCCTGTTTGCGAGGGCTGCGACAACCCAGCTGGGGCAGCAGCAGTCAGCAGCCTGATCGGTGTCACGTGTTGGCCGGCAGCGCAACTTGTGCTGCAGCAGCAGTTTTGGCAGAAGGACGGAGGCAGCTGTGTCTCCCAGCCGCCAGTGGGGCCAAAGGACCCAGTGGCAGGAAGGGGAAGCAGGCTGAGGGGTTTATGACAGGGGACCTCCCTTGGTCCATCAAATTCCCTCATTCAGTACTGCTCAGGTCCTGAGGGTGCCAGACCAGTGAGGACCTGTAGTAATATTTTTTTGGTTATCTCATATTGTGATTACTCATTTTCTATGCATGTGTTACAGATAAACAACCATGCAATACAAATAGTTCCATTCAGGTTCTGTGGGCATTATAAACAGCGAACGTCGGGCCCATCATGTGGTTTGTCACCAGAACTTCCTTTTACTAAGATATTTGTTATAGTTTGTTATTTTCTATAATATAATCTATATGCTTATAGTGTATTCTTTGTAAGCCAAATCAGTGTTCACTTCCATTGGGTCTCAGATGATAAAACATCTCTCAAGATCTGGAAATATATTTGAATGCCAATATATAAATACATTTCCAACAGAAATACACCAACTGATATAATGTTATGTTAGTAAATACATATCCATAGAGCAAATTAATGCAACTTTTTCAACTACATATTCTACACCAACTTTTATCTCTCTCTACTTAATCCAAATGGCAGCATAAACCAACCTAATTAAAAAAAATTAACTGTAATTGTAAATGCAAAGCTTTAAAGAAAGTCAACTACACCACAAATATGTACATTTATTTGTATTGCGCATGGTATTCTAAATAGTCATAATCTGTTAGAGATAACCAGATGCAATTTACCTTTGGCTCTGCATTCATTGAGGCAATTTAAAGTCAATAAATGTTACATTGGAGGGGGGGTAGAAATAATTCGATTTCCAAGAGCAGAAGACAGAACAAAATATTTTGTTAAAATAATCTTTTAGAACACATTTGAAAGATCTTACAGATGTTCAAAGTAAGTTTTTGTGTCTGCATTTTTTAGTTTGCCTGACATTGATTTTTCTTCTCCCTCCATTCTAAAACAATTTTTACCTAATAACAATTTGTAATTCAACAATCTTTTTGACTTTCTATGCATCAGTACTATTAACTATGCAAGTTCTCGGAATGGGGTTTGTTTAGTGCTATTGCACATTTATTATATCACAGAACATTACTTTTATCCTCGCTATCTTCTTGACTCTACAATAGATTTTAAGTAGAAATTAGATGAGATTTAAAAATCTGATACCCTTCACCACTATTATTAGGTGCTAGGTTGTTTCTTGTTGTACCCACAATGGGAAAAGGGATTTTCTTGTGTTTGAGGCACAGAGGCTTCTTGTGTGACCAGATGCAAGTCACTTTACCATTCTGGGGCTCCCATCTATAAAAAGTGGGGAAATAAGAATCCCATGTATTCTTTAATGCAGTGGTCTCCAACCTTTTTACACCTAAGGTCACTTTTTAAATGTCAGGACAAGCCAAGATCTACCCTACCCCTTCCCCAAAACCCCACCCCTTCCTTGAGACCCCACCCTCTCTGTTCCCCTCCTTTCTATCACTTGCTATCCCCGACCCTTATACACTCTCACTGGGTTGAGACAGGAGGTGCAGGCTCTGGGGTGGGAATGAGAGATTTGGGTGTGGGAAGGGGTGAAAGGTGCAAGCTCTGGGAGGGAATTTGGATGCAGGAAGAGGTGGAGAAGGGGATGCTGGCGTGGGGAGGAGGCTCCAGGCTGGGGAGTGTTTGGGTCAGGTGGAGGGTTAGGGAGCTCAGCAAGCCACAGGCTTATGGATGTGAGGGTGCAGGAGTTTGGGTTGGGTGTGTGAGGGGTGGGGGCAGGGAGGTTGGGAGTATGATGGACTCAGGACACAAATTTGCAGAGTGTGAATGGTGCAAGAGTGTTGTGGCAGAAGACTGGGGATGTGGGGGTGCAGGAGTTTGGGGATGTGAGAGGCTGAGGACAGGCGGTTCCAGTGTATGATAGGCTCAGATTTGGGACCTGGGGGGGGGAGGGTGCAGGATTGTTATGATGCTGTGGGACTTCCCCTCCCTCCCCCCACATCACAGGAAGCCAGCGCTACCTCCATTGTCGCTGCAGGTAGCATCAGCAGGGGCTTCTTCTTGGGGGTGGGAAGAAACGAGGGGGAGGGCCCAAATGCCTTACGATCGACTAGTCGAGGCCCCCGATCAACCAGTCGATCGCAATCAACGGGTTGGTGACCACAGCTTTAATGCCATGAAATTCACCTCTTGCTGCAAAAGCACTACCCCAAAACCTCACCTTTAAATTAAAACAAATCTAGCCCTCATGATCTCAAAGAAAACCCTGAAAATGTGAACTGACGTACGGCTACATGATAAGCACTATAGTTCCAGCTATACCATTGAAGCCTACATTGTAGTGTACTACAGCAACAGAAAGGGGGGTTTCTGACACCGTAGTAAATTCACCCCCACAAAAAGCAGTAGCTAAATCAATAGAGAATTCTTCCATCCACCTAAATACATCTACTGTGGGCGTTAGGTCACCCTAACTATGTATCAGAAATTTTTCACAGCTCTTAGCAATGTAGCTACTTCTGGTTTCGTGAAACTCATTCTGAGTAAACAGAACAGCTGAGTCGTGCGAGCTGATCCATTCATCTCAATTGAGTGTTAAGCCTTCAACCTCCTAAAAGATGATCATTTGAAACATAACGTTGACGATTATTTCACTGATTTTAGCCTATTTTGCAGACCTCTCAACTATTCAAACAAGAAAGTGTTTTAGAGTGCTGAGAATTATTCTGTGTGTCAACTAAGCTGACAGTTTAAAATTCACTGGTATTGGCAATAAACACCTGACAAGGAAACTCTCCCAGTTTAAAAGAAAAGACAATAGAACTTGGATATTGGCCTTGCACTGTGCTGAGCTAACACATTATACACAGGAGGATCTGTGGCACACTAAAACCATACTACTGTGCAAACAATCATCACAGCAACTTTATAAATATGATACACATGATAAAAAAGAAAAATTATTTTCAAAGGAATTACTCATATGAACAGGATCAATAGGCACCTACATAATATCCTCTAAAAGTGATAATAGCATTTGCAAAATGAAGACTAGCATATATATTGTTTCTACCTATGTTATTGGATTACCTAGTCTGTTATTTCAGTTATATAATGCTGTGAATCAATAGAAATTACATGAGCATATAACCAAGGTAATGGAGTATAGAATCAGGCACACTGAGCTTTTTGAGCAAAAACAAGCTCCACATGAATACTTATGTATTATACTTATCCGACCTCTAT
The DNA here is from genome assembly GCA_032595735.1 of Pelochelys cantorii. NCBI lineage: Eukaryota > Metazoa > Chordata > Testudines > Trionychidae > Pelochelys > Pelochelys cantorii. The sequence continues at coordinate 64,541,735 of CM064332.1, read as the reverse complement.
ATACAGCAGTACACAGACAATCCAGGAAGTTTTTGGAGAATGTTGGGGATAACTTCCTGGTACAAGTGCTGAAGGAACTGACCAGGGGCCATGCACAGCTTGACCTGCTGCTCACAGACAGAGAGGAACTAGTAGCTGAAGTAGATGTGGGTAGCAACCTGGGAAGCAATCATCATGAGATGGTAGATTTCAGGATCCTGACAAAAGGAAGAAAGGAGAGTAGCAAAATATACACCCTGCACTTCAGAAAAGCAGAATTTGACTCCCTCAGAGAACTGATGGGCAGGATCTCCTGGGATGCTAAGATAAAAAGGGAAAGGAATCCAGGAGAGCTGGCAGTATTTTAAAGAAGCACAGGAAGAAACCATCCCGATGTGCAGTAGGAAAAGCAAATATGGTAGACAACCAGATTGGCTTACCGGGGTAATCCTTGGTGAGCTTAAACACAAAAAGGAAGCTTACAAGAAGTGGAAACTTGGACAGAAAACTAGGGAGGCATATAAATATATTGCTTGAGAATGCAGGGGACTAATCAAGAAGGCAAAAGGGCAATTGGAATTGCAGCTAGCAAAGGATGTGACCGGTAACAAGAAAGGTTTCTACAGGCATGTTAGCAATAAGAGGGTGATCAGAGAGGGTGTGGAGTCCTTACAGGATGAGGAAGGTAACCTAGTGACAGATGATGTGGGAAAAGCTGAAGTACTCAATGCTTTCTTTGCCTCTGTCTTCACAGACAAGGTCAAGCTCCCAGACTACTGCACTAGGCAACGCAGTATGGGAAGGAGATGGGCAGCCCTCTGTGGAGAAAGAACAGGTTAAGAACTATTTAGAAAAGGTAGACATACACAAATCCATGGGTCCGGATTTAATGCATCCGAGGGTACTGAGGGAGTTGACAAATGTCATTGCAGAGCCTTTGGCCATTATCTTTGAAAACTCGTGGAAATTGGGAGAGATCCCAGATGATTGGAAAAAGGCAAATATCGTGCCCATCTTTAAAAAAAGCCTTACCTCAGTCCCCAGAAAAATCATGGAGGGGATCCTCAAGGAATCCATTTTGAAGCACTTCGAACAGGGGAATGTGATCAGAAATAGTCAACATGGATTCACCAAGGGCAAGTCATGCCTGACCAATCTGATTAGCTTCTATGATGAGGTAACTGCCTCTGTGGATATGGGAAAGTTGGTGGATGTGATATACCTTGACTTCACCAAAGCTTTTGATACGGGTTGCCACAATATTCTTGCCAGCAAGTTAAGGAAGTATGGATTGGATAAATGGACTGTAAGTGGATAGAAAGCTGGCTAGATTGTCGAGCCCAACAGATAGTGATCAACAGCTCAATGTCAAGTTGGCAGTCAGTTTCTAGCGGAGTGCCCCAAGGATTGGTTCTAGGGCTGGTTTTGTTCAACATCTTCATCAATGACCTGGATGGGGGGATGGATTGCACCCTCAGCAAGTTTGCGCATGACACTAAGCTAGGGGGAGAGGTAGATACATTGGAGGGCAGGGATAGGGTTTAGAGTGACCTAGACAGATTAGAGGATTGGGCCAAAAGAAATCTGATGAGGTTCAACAAGGATAAGTGTAGAGTCCTGCACTTGGGACGGAAGAATCTCAAGCATTGTTACAAGCTGGGGACCGAATGGCTAAGTAGCAGTTCAGCAGAAAAGGACCTGGGGATTTCAGTGGATGAGAAGCTGGATATGAGTCAACAGTGTGCCCGTGTAGCCAAGAAGGTGAATGGAATATTAGGTTGCATTAGGGGGAGCATTGCCAGCAGATCTAGAAAAGTGATTATTCCCCTTTATTTGACTTTGGTGAGGCCACATCTGGAGTATTGCATCTAGTTCTGGGCCCCCCCCCCACTACAGAAAAGATGTGGACGCATTGAAGAGGGTCCAGCAGAGGGCAACCAAAATGATTAGGGGGCTGGAGCACATGACCTATGAGGAGAGACTGAGGGATTTGGGCTTATTTAGTCTGCAGAAGAGAAGAGTGAGGGGGGATTTGATAGCAGCCTTCAACTTCCTGAAGGGAGGTTCTAAAGAGGATGGAGAGAGGCTGTTCTCAGTAGTGACAGATGGCAGAACAAGGAGCAATGGTCTCAAGTTACAGTGGGGGGAAGTCTAGGTTGGATATTAGGAAAAACTATTTCACTAGGAGGGTGGTGAAGCACTGGAATGGGTTACCTAGGCAGGTGGTGGAATCTCCATCCCTAGAGGTTTTTAAGTTTTGGCTTGACAAAGCCCTGGATGGGTTGATTTAGTTGGGATTGGTCCTGCTTTGGGCAGGGAGCTGGACCTCCTGAGGTCTCTTCCAGCCCTATCATATTCTCTTTCTCTTTCTCTTTCTCTTTCTCTCACACACACACACACACACACACACACACACACACGCCCCCCAGAGTATATGTATGCGTCTGTTTGTCCGCTTGTTCAAGAACTCCTTCTAAACCATAAGAGCTAGGACCACCAAATTTGGTAAGCAGCTTCTTGGTAACCTAACTTAAACCAAGGTCAGGGTTTGGTTGTGGCATGAAAACAGGAAGTGCCTGCATTCCGATGGTTTTCCAGAACATGGAAGGGGGGGGGGCACAGAAAGGACAATGACATACTTCAGACTCACAACTGGGGGGCAGTGAGCGCAGGGAACAGTGATACTGCAGAGTGACCACTGGGGGCAGCTGCATAAAAAAATGCAGCAGCCACTTGCAGATGGGGCTCTTCACCCTGCCATTCAGCACAGCAGGTAAGTGCCCCCAGCCCCAGCTCAGGCTGAGCTGGGAAACTCGGCCAGGCCCGCCCCCCTAACCTCAGGTTGGGGTGGGGGAAGGCATCCTCCACACAGCACAGGCCAGGCCTGGGGAAAGCAGCCGGAGGACAGGCAGGGGCCAGGAGCTCTGGCCTGGCCCCCCTGTAGGTCACATGGGGGGCTGGGAGCTGTGGCCTGGCACAGCCTCCCCCAGTGGACAGGCGAGGGGCTGGGAACTGCGCCCCAGTCCGGGCTCCATCCAGAGGACAGGTGGGGGGCCATGGGCCACAGCCCATCACCCTACCCCCTGCAGTGAGTCTATCACCTCTGCCCTGACACCTGCACCGCAATCCCCTGCCCTGAGATCTCCCACAACTTCTAACCCCCTGCACTGACTCCTGACCTCCCAACCCCTGCGCTGTGCCCCGCACCCAATCATCATTTAAATAAATCATCTCTGTCCTATACAATCATCATTTAAATAAAGCTTATACATTTTTCTTTTATTTAAAATCAATTATCACTGTTAAGGACCCCAACAATACCAGGTAAGTGTGCTAGGGCACATACACTTATGTGATGAATATCTACAGAATCTAATAAAAAAATTGATGTTAAATTTGTAATTGATGTCAAATGTGACCCAACTTCAACTGAAACTATGTTGCTTTCAAGAATCTGCAGTGAGCCTGAAACACTAGACCTGTGAGGCATAAACTCCCTGGACATCCCATTAATCTTATTTGTATGTTAGCACTAATGCCTAATGAGAACAGCTATATCAACATTAAAGAGATCAGCAATTAAATAGTCTGTAAAATCAGGAAGTGAAGACCTCAGAGAATGGTGACTAGATGCGGCAGGAGAAAAAAAATAGAGTGAAGAAAACAGGAAAAAAAACAGAAAGAAAGGAGGATGAAAAAAAATAAGGCTACTTATTGGTGGTGCTAAAAAAGAGAAAAATTTGCCACTGACTGATGCTGAATTGGACTATATTGTATTAACAAATATGAGTACAATCCCTAAAAGATCAACTACTGCACAAAACTCATAGTCTAGTTTCACTCTACTTAAATCACCCATTAATGAGAGGAGACTCACTGTGAGTTAAAGATGTTATATAATCTCAAAATTATACTCTCTCTAACAGTATAAATAGAAATGGAATTGGCCTTTTCCATTGAACTGGCTTGAGACAAAACAAAGCTATATATATGCACAAGTAAAAACAAACAATTTCATTTTTCCTAAAACCATAAACAAGCTGATACTTACGGTCACAATGGGTATCAGACCATTGTCAGTGGGGTGTGCAGCGCCTGGGTAGAAGTCAGCTGGTGGGCCCATCGATGGGTCACTGCTCCTCCTCACCAGCAACGGTGTGCCTAAAAGGTAAAATAAAAGGTCAAGGAGTCAAAAGACCTTCAAAGTAAAGGTCTGTGCAATTACTGGGCAATTCAATTCAAAAGACTTACAGCCTATTTGTTCATGCAAGCTTGTTGTTTTACTGGTGCCTGTAAATTATTAGGTCTGATAACATGTATTAGCCACTGACATACAGAAATGACAAAATCTGTTGCTCCAGTCTCACAATCTTCAACAATGGCAATGGTAAATTGACCAAATGCATGCTGAAATAAAAAACTGCTGGCAAGCAGCGTGACATTCTTTGAAAACCAATATAACCACCAGTGCAGGCTTTATGACCATATGTATCATCACATTCCAATATGGAAACCATATGCCCACTTGAAGGAATAGTCCCATCGGGTTCAAAGACTGCTAGTTTTGTTAGTTTTTGTTGATAAATAGCAGTTAGGTGTCCAGATTGACATTTTCAGATGTACCATCAGCTTTTCATATCTCAGGTTAGCTGATTGTTTTACTGTAACATTAGCGTGGTAGAATGGGATCTTAGGATCACATTTCAGTAGTTCTCTCTTTTCATCAAAGGTATCCCAATTACTCAAGCCTTTTATGCAATGCGCTGAAAGATTATAATCCCCCTATTCAACATGCATGTGTGAGGCCATTTGGACTGCAACGCCAAGAGCAGAGAGAGAATACACCTTTCTAAAGCCATGTCTCCACCTGCCATGCCAGACACCGATCTTCTGGTGTTCGATTTAGCAGATCTAGTAAGGACCCACTAAATTGAATCCTGAGGGCACCCCTGGTCAGGGCCAGTACTCCTCGATTCATGATGAGTAAGGGAAGCCACCAGGAGCATTTACTCCCATTGACTTCCTGTTATTTACATAGCTGGAATTGTGTACCTTAAAGCTGTCTTTCCGGATCTAGTACAGACCTGGACTCAGTCTCTTTTCCATGAAATTGACAAGGTACATCTCTCTGTCTTCCCAATGCCTGACTCAGAAGGGGCCTGAAGCTGACAGACTTAGTCCAAAGAAACAAAGCAGTGGTGTTAGGGAGACATATCTAGAAGTTGTAGTAGTAGCAGTATCGGCTCTGTATTACTGAGCTTGCCTAGATCCTACGTCAAGAAGTTTCACAGCCCTGGCAGTTTTTCCTGGTGGTCCCTGACTTGTACCTGCATCCGTGGACAAATGAAGTATGTACGTGTGTGTATCAATGAAAACTAACAGAACTAGCAGAGTCTAAATAAAAACTTGGCTCAACCACTGCAGCCATTACTCTCTGATTTGGATCTCATCAAAGTTATTCATGCCTTTATGACTGCCAGTGTACTCTTTCTGGGTTACCTGTGAAGACCACAATGGTATCAGTACACATATGATTGTGACATTCAAATCCATCTGGACTGGTATTCATTCCAAACATCCTGGTCACCCTTGCCCTGCAACTTTACCACTTTTCCTTAACCTATCACCTCTCAAATCTTCCCTTCCTTAGAAAGGATATTGAGACAGTAGGCTTGCCTCTCTCTAGACACCTTTGACACTCAACATTCAAGTCGTGTTTCAGACTATCAATATCCCAGAATCTGCTCTAGTCCACAAAATTAGCCACACATATTTCTGCTTGTGAAAATTACTTGTCTTTCCTTATCTAATTTTGACCTAAGCATAGTTACTGCAATTGGCCAATTCAATCAATTAGGATAGACTCCATGTTTGTTTATTTCCTGTGAAGGTTCCACTCCTACCTCCCTTCAGTGACAAATTCATGTATGTTTCAAGACCCCACCTCTGTTACACTCCGTATATGTCAGAACACTGCCCTATTTAATCCATAGGCCTATTTGCCTTTTTGGTCATCCTATTTTTTCCCCCTTAACTAATATTTTAGTACCAATGATATTATGTGTACTTTTTACTTCCAACTTTCATCTGTCCACTTTTTTCTGCCTGCCTTCAACAAACCAAACGACATCTTCACCTCAACTTCCTTCAGCCAGAGATACAATAAATAAAAGAGCTTATATTGGGCATAAGAAACATCCTCAATTTTACATAAAACTCTTACCTCCCTTGAGTCTAAACTTTTTTGCAACTACACAGTCTGTAACCCTGGCATCTTTCTGAACTCCAACAGCCTCTCAATCTCCCATATCACTCATGTCTTACTTTCTCACACTTCCAGCTGCTGCAGTACCTTTTCTGTGGCCTCTTCAAATGACAACAGACCTGTAGAGCATGTACCCAATGCAGCTGCCAGCCACATCACTCCTGTCCTCAAAGAACCTTGTTGCCTATTTCCAAGTCAAATTGGCCCTCTTTTTTTTTTTAAGTTCTCCATAGATAAATTTCAGCTTCTCTCAATAATCCAATCTCTCTTCACACCATTTTCTGGTGACCCAGGAATAACCTCTTTGTCCCTTCATGCAGTTTCATCCTTGTGAACTTACCACTGTCTCCTCAAAAGCTCTGGATGACAGGACTGACTATGTCACTTTGCCCTATTGACACAATTTATTTCAATCCTCAGATGAAATAATCTTCCTCCTTTGCCTGTATCTCAGTTTTCCTCTCGCTCTCCCTACAAGTGCTATTCACCTGCACAGCAGTAACTTTGATATTGGGCTATTCAACGTGAAACTAGTGTTAATGAGCTCTGTCAGTCAACTTTCTGCAATCTTGCAGGACACAGGATCACTTAGTTGCTCATTTTGGAGAATTAATTCTCACTCAAGAATACAGTGGATCTCGATTCAGAAATATATATTAAAGCTCAAGAATCACAACAGTAGTTAACTAGGTAATTATCTGATTTACACAAATATGGTGCTTGATCATATGTATATTGATAGTTTGTCAGACGACAGTCAAAATATCAAAAATATTAAACTTGAAACTTGTGATTCATAATGGAAACTCCAGCTGAAACATAATGGCAGATTAATTAATAGCCTTGACGTAATTACATATGAAGCATTTATTGTACAGACAACCCCACAGCTTCAAAGCATTCAGACTTGTTTTTTCAAGTCACTCCTTGATTGCTCAGATAAGCTACCTATTCTTTAAAAGAAAAATTTTCCTTGTAGCAACAAGCAGTTTCAAAAAAGCTGTCTATAATTTCCTCTCTGTCTCCTCTTCCATAATGATTTCAAAACACTCTTGAAACATTACAGTATGAATCAGCTGGTGCCTTCGAATTGTCCATTCCCTTTTCATGTAATGTAAACACCACAGAAGAAAGATCTCTCTCTAAACGACCAAGGCTACTGTCAGACTGGTATTTTTCTTAGTTTCTTCCATAACCCAATGACTCTTATTTGAACTCCACCTCATACACTTTTTAAATTGAAATATAACTCCCCCCTCTCAGGGTCACAAAGCAATATTTGCTGAGAGGGAAAATATACCCAACACCAATTAGCATGAAAGAAAAATACCAGACCCAACTCCCTAGCTTACACCTCCCTCCAAAACCACACCCTCTGCAATGTTTCCCTTTTTGTATGGTCTTTAGTTGGGATTGGTCCTGCCTTGATGACCTCCTGAGGTCTCTTCCAGATCTATGATTCTAGGGCTGCTGCTTCTTCTCTTCCTTGTCATCCCATCATTTATTTATAGATTTTCCTATATTGTGCACTCTTTTTTACACCCATATTTTAAGAGGCTGTTTTCTGTTGCTGCTTCTGTCTCAAATTACACCTCACTTTTCTGTCAGATTTCAGCCACCCCCTAAATACACACAAGCCTTAGAAAGCTCATCTGAAAACTAACAGCTAATTACTCCAGTCATCTGAAGAAGTGGGCTGTGCCCACGAAAGCTCATGATACCATCTACATGTTTTGTTAGTCTATAAAGTGCTACCAGACCATTTGTTGTTTAAATTTAGCTCAATAACCTATCAGCCAAAAGGCATGGACAACAGATGGGAGCTGGCCTACTGTCCAAAAGCAATGCCCACCTAAAGAACCACGCCCTTTAAATCTTAGTGCTGTGAATGTAAAATGTGTTAGTGCCTCTACCAGGTTGCTGTACCTAGATTCCTGCTCAGGAACTCAATCTTCCAGCTTCTGGCTAGTAACTAACATAATCTGAAGTCTCTAGTCCCCCCAAGACTTCTGGGAAAAGAGGCATTCTGTTTCTTTCATCCAAGAGCTTCTTGGCTAATAGAATTAATTGGAGTGTATTTGTTATTCTAACCTTCCCTTAATTTTTCAACAACTGCAAGTTGGTGTTTCCTACTCTTCTCAACTCATAGCCCTTTTTTGAGACCTCTTGCCATTAAAATATTTTAGAAATCTCAGCTCAGATGCAAGCGTTTGGTTCTCCGAGAATAGCTTTTCCCCCCCAAGAACTGGTGATATTAAAACAAAAGACAAACATTCCTACTACTTGCAACAGCTCCCCTCAAAAAGAAACCCTATCACAAAACTAACAATGCATGGATTCCTTCAAAAGTTTCAATGGTATGCTCATATTAAGTAAAAATACTTTTAAAACTATGTAACTGTGCCATCTGGTGTATAATTAAAGTCATAACAGTATCATAAGCCAGCTACTTAAGAGCTGGAAGGAAAATGGTTCTCTTATTCTGCAAAAAAATTTAAAGATTTCAAAAAAATTTCCAGCCCTAAACTGAGACAAACTCAAAAACTTTCACAGATAATCCAAACAAATTTTGGATTTTGTCAGTTACAACATTTTGTTTTGATAACTCTGAAACATTTCATTTAGCATTTTGACCATTTAAAAATGTTGATCTTTTTGACAAAAAGGTCATTTTGAACCAAAAACCAACAGTTTCAAAAAACATCAGAATGGGACATTTCAATAATTTCTAATTTTTTTTATTTCAAATTGGGAGATTTGTTAAAGACAACTATTTCCTGCAAATAGTTTTGGTTTGACAAATCAGCATTTTCCAACTGAAAGCTTTGGCAAAAAAATTCCCACCCAGCTCTACCACTAATCCACTACGCTGCTGGAGTTACTAATTTTCTTCCTTTGATACATTAAACATATAATTTTGCATCAACTCGAGTTAGCTTACATTTCTGCTTAACATCTGCAAATTTCCCACTGAACTCTCAAACAGTCCCAATGTTAGAAAAGTTGGTAAGCAACATCAACATCGAACTGAATCTAGCAAACTAAGAAAGGAAAATTGCAACAGAAAAATCAACTCAGATCCAGTCAATCCTATGGTTCTCACTCTCTCAAGCTGCATTTATTCATGGCTCACAAACTATATTTCAACTAGAGGAAGATGCACTGTTTATATTATTGCTGCTTCTATGGCCTATGCTATTTGGTATTGCAATAAGTATAGCTCTCATGAAAGTGTACAGTTTTAGCTTTTGATTATGAACTGAGGAAAAAACAGTCAAAAACTGATGGTTGCACTGGCTGCCTTCCATTTTCTTCTTCACTTCACAGAATAAGAGGTTAAAGATCAAGCAAAGCTGCAGTATACATAAGTGGTAAAGAATCTGAAACATATCTATATTGATAACGATATACAGTGAGAGATAACTACAGACCTAACACTTCAGTGCCACACATTGGATATGCATCATAAGCTAGTGGTCCCCAAACTTTTTATGATCATGCCCCCCCCCCACACCTCTGTCTGGAAGTGGAGCTGCAGCTTGGGGAGGAGGAAAGAAGATGCAAACAGGGATCAGGGGGCCAAAGCTGTGGCTGCAGTTGGGGGTGGGGCTGGAAGCTGGGCCCATGCCCAGGTGTGGTCTGCTCCTGGCTCCAGGCCAGGAATGGAGATGCAGCCAGTGGATGTGGCTGGAGCTAAGCTGTGCCCTGGCTGAGGCTAGGTGCAGGCTGGGGCCAGAGTAGAGTTGAGGGTAGAGAGGGGCTGGGTAGCGATTCCTCCCACTCTGCGCTCCCTTAGACAATCCTTGACACTTCTTTAGGGGGATACACCCCACAGTTTGAGGACCTCTGTCATAAGCCCAAATCAAAAGCATCTCAAAAACCCTTTCCCAGCTAAAGAGCGTGCTAACAAAGCCACAGAAAGTAATCAAAACCTAGCAAGTGACACATTCAATCTTATCTTATTGTAATAAATACAGTCAAAGCCATTTACTTTCTGCAGTTAAATGGCCAGCTATGGAAAACACAGATACTCTTTTCGAATGTCATTTATTGTTTCAGGTATCTCATAAGATACATTCATTCGAATAAGTCACTGGTGATAACCCTGTGATAGAGAAATAGTGTGGAAATCAGCGGTCTATTGTCACTTTTACATAGAATCATAGACTAGAACACTAGAACTGGAAGGGACCTCAAGAGATCATGGAGTCCAATCTCCTGCCCTCATGGCAGGAATTATATACTTAACAAAAAGTCTGAAAGCTAAAAAGAATTAAAAACCTGAATTAAGGATGTACATAGGCTTGGAAGAATTCAGTGTTTTTGATAATTTTGATGGATAACATAGAATCATAGAACCATAGAGCTGGAAGAGACCTCAGAAGGTCATCAAGTCCAGCCCCCAACATCCATGTTTACTTTAAAGATATTTTTAGATTGTCATCTCTTTAAATATTCATAGTTGCACAAAATTATGGGGGGAGAAAATGTTGAGATTCAAAAACTTAAAGCTTTATAACTATTACAACAAATTGTCAATATCACATCAAAATATACCAAATGTCCTTAAATCAAATTCTAATACATTTTCAAGTAGCATTTTTCTTACTTTGCCTATCTGTAAATTTAGATTAGTACCGATGGAAATATTTTTTCATGGGTTTGTGTGTTTGTGATGAAATCAATGTTTACTAACTTTTACCAATAAAAATTGAATCCTAGCTGTACAGTACTCACGTAATTACAGCACAAACCATCTGTTAATACTTGTGAAAAAACATGGACCTTTTAATAGTGATACACATAGTTCTAACATTGGTTAGAGAATGTAAGTATAATTAAGAAACTGTATATGATACCTTGATAATACATACAGTAAAAGGATGGTGTGTGCCTATTAGACATACATATCTTAAATTTATTCCTGAGTATCTCCCTCAGAACACTGATAATACAAACTGAGTGGCATCATTTTTTCACCCAGCACAGATATATTTTAGATAATTGGACACTTGTTTAAAAAAAATAAGGACAGGCATTTTTCTCATCAGTTAGATAAGGAAGGGTTCTTGTTAACATATTTGGCTTTTTTGGAGGGGCGGGGGGGTGTTCCTCCTCTTTGCACTCCTTTTATTTACCTATATTTCTGCATTATTTTACTTATGCTGAGGCATTGGCTTTGAATATTTATTACAATGATCCATGGAAGATCAGATAGACAATGTAGTTCTTTGCTTTGAATACCAAAACACATAACATCCTTTTCTGGATAGGTCACATCATCAGATATCTACAAACACTATTGTTTGCTGGGAATGTATTTGGTAGTATTGTAAAACCCCAAAACTTATGTTCAAGAACTGAAGGTATTATCTCATCTTCTTCCATGAGATGATAAATTCTAGATGGCCTCTAAAATTGCACCCCTAACATTGCAAATGACCCCTTGTGACCATATTTTATAACCTCAGTTAATTCAGGGAATTTTTTCCTACAAGTTTTAGTGTAGAACCCAAAATTCAGCATCCTATTAATGGCTTTTAAGCGTATATGGCTGTGTCAACATTATTGTTATATATTTACATTTTACCAAGGCTGATAAGAACATGCCCTGCAATCTTTCTCTCTAAAAGTAAACACTGTATTATCTAGTTTCAAGCCACAAGATCAATCATTTTCCATTTAACTAGCATCAACCTGCCAAAGGATTAGTATCTACAGAGATTCACTATTAGCAGTACATTTTCCCACAAACCCTTCTGTTTTGGAGACAATTTTTAAAAACTGATATAACTGAAAAAAGCATATGGTATAAACCAAACGAATTTTTACACTAAGATTTTAAATTAATTACATTAGGGAAAATAGAGGAGAGCAGTTCTGCTATTTGAGCCCAATTAATAACTGAAACATTTGTATAAATAGAATGTCAGAGGAAACATTTCCAAACAGACTATATTTAAGTATTACTTTATTTTTATTTTAGAAAAAGTTCTTTAAATAAGTTTATGAGATATCAATGCACATTCTAAACAGTTTACTTTCCTCTCTAACAGGGCATGCCCTATGTTGGATCAAACTCACCACTTTTTCTGGGGTTTGACTTTAGAGAAATTAAGTGAGCAATAATAAAATGAAGTCTTTTCCAAGCCTTCTCCTAAAGTTGTTTGTTCTTAGAGTGCCTTGCTCAGCACAGTTCAGCCAAATGTCTAGTTTCTGTCTGCATCACCTGTAAAAACTGATTCTTCCCTTTTTATTTTAGGTGTTGTGGGGCCTGCTTCAGGCCTTGTCCCCAAAACAAATAAGTCACTTTCTATAGTGGTCCACTGTGGCACATCATAAACAGAGTGCTGAATACGTGAATATCAAATCATATAAGGTGAATTTGAAAATGAGCTTCATCTTTATGGTGAATACAAGCAAGCGGCTACCGCACTAGTTTGGAATGAAACAGCCCAGAGAAGTAATGTTAATGTACAAATACAAATATCACGGCTAAGTCATATTAATGAGTACTCTCTAGTACATTGGATGTTGGTTCACAGATGCTTTTACTTTTTGCCATAGGTACTTTACCCCTACTCCACTCTTTCTCCCAGATCCCATTCTCACCCTACCTCTTTCTGCCCTCTAGGGCCCTTCCCTCATTCTGCCTCTTACTGCCACTGCTTCACCCCCTCCCCTAAATTTACACCCCTACAACTCTCCCTCCTTCCAAGTGTCACCAGCCAGACACTGAACAGCTGATCAGCAGTCCTGCCAAACAAATGTGAGTAGTTAGTGTGTAGCACCCCACTTTTTTTTTCCTGTGGGTGGAACAAGCCCAGGCACACATGGAGCTGGCATCTGTGAAAGTAAGCCTGGATTGGCTAGTATGGCATACCAGTAAGAAACTGGCCACAGGTACAGACCAGCTTGTACACAGCCAACATTAAATTGGGGTATGGGCCTGGGTGAGCCACCCAGCATCCAGGTCCAACACAGCCCTCACTCTACTCCTACCAGGACATAAGGGCTTGCCACCTACACCTGGTGCTCCATCTGGCCCCAGAAGTCTGCGCATCCTGATCCTTCTCCCCTGAAGCAGTGCCTGGTAGGCAGAGAGGGGAAAACCTCTGCGCCCTGATCGCATTCTGCGGCTAGAGCACTGATGGGAGGTGCAGGCCACGCCTCTATGCCCCAACCCCACTCCTCCATGGGAGGACCCAGTGGGTGAAACAGGGCAAGTCCCCAATTCCCTCCCCCCAACAGGAGCACCTGGCATACAGGTGTAGTGGGGGGTCTTTTGTACAGATCCCTGCGCGTTTTCTGGGGTCCCCGGCCAGAGCGTCTATCCCTTCCCTTCCACTCCCCCAAGGCTGGTTGGAGGGGGGGTTAGAAGTGGCCCCATCACTCTTAAACCCCTACATCATTGCCTGCCCGCCTTTCCCCTCCTGCTGACACCATGGCGCTAAAGCACTGCCACAGCAGTGCCTTAAGGACTGTACTAGTAAGAAACATAAGTTACTTTCATACCCTGGGTTTTTTCCCAAATAAAAATGAAGAATGACTGTAGGGAAAAACATACATGTGTGGATTCAGTACCATAAACTGCAAGGAGGAGATTTGTAATAAATCATATACAAAATTAAAGTCATAATTTCAAATTTTGTTCCTGAGCACAGAAAGGCTGACTATGATGGGAAAAAGCTGCCCATCAAGTATGTATCAAATTGTCAAGTGGAAAGGTCATTCCAATGACAATTACTTTCTTGATTGGCTCTGCATTCCATATTCACCAGCAGACAATAAATCACATACGCACCCCTAGAAATTTTAGAACTGCCTCTGCTCAAATTGAAACTTTTATCCACTACACAAAAATACAAAACAATATATGTCTGAAATCACAGCCTCAATGCATTTAGATAATTATTGGCTGAAAAATACTTGGCATACTAAATAGACATTAACAACCACTCAAACCACAGCTCACAATGACTTTTCAATACAGGCATTGTAAACAAAGCAGGTATTACAAAATAAAATTTTGTTCAAATCCAGGAAAGCACATTACTACAACTTACATACTATCATAAGAACCCTAGATAAAATTAGAAGCCCAGTTTGATTGTCAGTCATGTATTACACCCCTTTTAGCATCCAATAGATAGTGTGTGGTTCTTAGTTTTTTACAGGAATTCCATGTTATTCCAGCCAGTCAGTGCATTTTCAGACAATGCATATCAACTAAGATGGTTAAATTAACTCAGCCTTCAGTCTCATTACTTAATATCACCAAAGGCAATGTGCATTTGTCCCAATGTACTTAAAATGTAACTCTCAGTAGGCAGTTCATTCTAGCCCCATTACAAAGCTATGCCACTTTCTCTTATATTGAGGCACCTTTATAGATTGAAGCCAATTTTAATTACTCATAATAGCACCTATCTATCTAATTTAGGATGTTCGGCTACCTGACTTAGGTATTTTTATAGTGCGTATTACCATGATATTTAAATTCTCATAGGTAAAAGTATTAGATTAACAGACTGGGATGAGGCAAACTATTAGGCAATTGACTCAATCCAATCTTCCAAATGCAAGTAAAACCATTTCTAAAGTATGAACCCTTTTTCACTAGGGATGTAAAAACCTGTTTAATTGGTTAACGGATTAAATATATTATCTAATAAGGGAGGTGGGGGAGGCCTGCAGGCAAGGGCTGCTCCAACCCCGCCAAAGCAGTCCTTGCCTGTGGCCGGCCCCCATGGGGCTGGAGCAGCCCGTCCCCATGGTAGGCACAGGGCTGGATTAACAATTAGGCTAATAAAGCTACAGCCTTAGGCCCTGATGGTCAGGCAGGGCAGGGGCCAGGTGAGAGCGACAGGACTCCAGGAGGCAGAAGCACAGAGAGCTGCAGCTGGATACTGCAATGTAGGGGGAGGGAAGGTGCACCCATAGTTCCTTAAACTCCTTAAGCTGTCAGGTAAACTGATGCAATAGAAAGGGGAGAGCTTAAGCCACCAGTCCAGCCAGTCAGCACTGAGACTCTGAGGGGTAAGAGACAAAGTTGCCCCCAGATGGCCCAGGCGTGGCTCAGGTCACCAGTGGGAATCACTCTGAGGACTCTGTCCAACCTCTTCCTGAGGGCTTCCCAGCAGGCAAGCTAGAGAGCAGCTCCGCACCCCCGTGAGTAGAGGGAGGGAAGCAAGGAAAAGGGAAAACAAGGAAGTCAAACCCCAATGTCCACACTGACTCTCAGGGACAAAGGCCTAGATGGGAAAAATTCTCCCACTTTAACCTAGTGTTTTCCTTGCATTCAATTTGGCCAGCACCAAGGGAATCAGACTCTATCGGAACCAGACCTCTCAGAGGATCTTACCTTCTCCACAGGGTCATCTGTCACGTAGCTCAATTAGTCGTGGGAAAGGAGAAAACTCCAAAGAGGCTCCTTCTCGTACTCATGTATGTGACCCTGAAATATCTCAGCCCTCAAGGGCTGAACTCAAAAATGAGACTCCCGGTGGCAAAGCCCAGGGGTCTCTGAGACTGCCAGGCTCTGCAGCCTGTCCTACCTAGCCGTTGTCATGGACTCTCTATGCGGTCACCACCTCCCAACCCCCTTTAACCAATAAGATGAGGTTCTGCAAAAGGCCCTTGTGATGTCACTGACACACCCACCCCTGCCCAGCAGTGCTAATGTCTTTCCCCTGGCCAGCCCCTTTGCATGTATGAGATGTTTCCCCTTGTGCCACGTGCCACCCCCCCCCCCCCACACACACACACTCAGTGTTAGTTCTGGGGATCCAAGCTCTGCACTGTAAGGCCATAAGAGATGGTTCGATCATCTAATATGACCCCTCCTGCATATCACAGGCAAGGCTGGATCAACCATTAGGCTACTAAGGCTACAGCCTTAGGCTCTTCCATGGGTTAGGCCTCCTGGTCAGGCAGGGCCCAGGCCAGGTGAAGGAAGGGGAACAACAGGACTCCAGGAGGCAGAACCATTGAGTGAGTTGCAGCTGGATGGAGCAATGTAGGGGGAGGGAAGGGGCACCTGCCGACTCTGTTTACTGCTACTCAGCTTTGCTCCTACGCAGCAGGGGGCCCCACAGGGTTTCCCCCTCTTTCCTCCCAGCTCCAAGGCTCCTGTTGGAGCCTGGCACACTCCTGTCTGCCTGATCCTTCAGTCTCTGCCCCAGCCTAGGAAACAGACCCCAGCCAGACTTGATGGATCTTTTGAGATGCTGATTTTCAATGAAGTCTTTTTGTTCAGGGGAACCCAACAATATCTCTGTTTTGTCCTAATCATTCAAAAGATGAAAGGCTTTAGATTTAGTTTGTTTAATGTTTGTACACTGATTTTGAAGAGCTCACATAGATCGGATGGCTGCCCAGCATTTTTGTACTGATTTTCCCAGTGATGATAATATACAAATATCCTTCTCCAACTATCCAGGCAGGTGGGACATGACTTTAAGATTTCATTGCATATTGGACTGATAAGGGCCCAGAGAAATGCTAGAATTTAGATGCTAACTTTTCACTGACAAAGTGAGAGTGCACCAATCAGAATCAAAGTTTGTATGTGTGACGCCTAACAAAGAGATTGGCAAGAGAGAATGGCTCATCTATTCACCTTCAAAAAAGAAAGTGCACTGATTTTATTGCTGCCTGTTTTCTGATACAAAAAATTGGTGAATGTTCTATGAGGCTTCAGTAATTGGGAGAATACTGCATGCATTACCAATCTCACAATGAGTGAGCAGCATACATTGTCAGTTAGGAACTACAGTGTCCAAAAGAATGTTAGTGGAAGAACTGAAACCCAAATTGAAAGTCAGTTTTTGGAAACGCATGCTTATTGAAAGAACAATCTCCTGTGCATATTTGAAAGAGTCATTTTTCTTGCTGAGCGTGGTCTGCCATTTCCTGGCTCAGATGAGATTGTGGGATCTAAACACAGTGGCGATTACCTTGGTATTCTAAAGCCAATTACGAAGTTTGACCCTTTCTTAGCTCAGCACATCAGTGAACATGCAAATCGTGGAAAAGACCATACGTACATCATATCTATCAAAGGCTATTTGTAATGGATTCACTGGACTTCTGGCAAAGAATATGCTATCAGAGTCTGTGTCAGAAGTACCCAGATAATCTCCCACTGCTCCCAGTAGATTTTAGTAAAAAATGTCTTCAATTTGTTGAATTCTTATCACTCTCAGTTATACAAAGATAAGATGGCAAAAGCGTATCTATTTGGATGCATCAAGTTATCACTGAACCCCATGTGACAGAATCTTTCCCAAATGTTGAAACTGCGTATTACAGCTGTATTTGTCACTAATGATTATTAACTGTAGTGTAGTAACTCTCTTCTAACAAGAGTCAAAAATATCCTCTGATCCACCATGACTCAAGAACACCTCAGTGCTTTGTCCCTCTCGAACACTGAGAATGAAATTGTCAGGTCTTTGAAATACGATGACATAATTCATTACTTTGCAACAGCTAAAGCTAAGAAAACAAAATTGTTTGAAGATTTGAGTAAAGTAGACGTGTTAATTTTATGTAAATATGATGACTTAATAATTTGTTTGCAATATGTAATTCATACTTAGGCCCTTCTTTCCCATTAGTCTTAGGCCCCTCATAACCTTAATTCGCCTCTGGGCAGGCGGGGAGCTGCTCATGCCCCCACAGGATCACATTAATTGGTAACCCTCACCTATTAATGATGAGGCTTACTGGTCAACTGGTTAAATGTTCTCATCCCTATTATATGCTCCTAGGGTTGCCAGGTGTCCGGTATTTACCTGGACAGTCCGGTATTTTCACCTCCTGGCCGGGGAAAAAATTCAGAGAATACCGGACACCTAAAATGTCCAGTATTTTCTGATTTTTTTCCCCGGCCAGGAGGTGAAAATGCCAGGCACCTGGCAACCTTACAAACACTCAGCGCCTGGCCTCCTCTCCTCTCTCTCCCCCCCCCCGTGGCTCCCAACACCCCCGGCCCCCCGACTTACCTGGTTTCGCAAGACTGTTGACCAAGGGGAAGCAATGCTTCCCCTGGGTCTTAGTGCTCAGCCGCTCCCCTGCACTCACTCTTATTTTAATTTTTCTTAAGTCTTGGAGTCTGTTTTTTTTTTTGCTCAACAACTTTGGTCCCCCCCCCCTTTTTTTCCCTCCAACAGAATTTTTTCCCGGTGTTTTTTTTTAGGGGGGGGGGAAGGGGGAGGAAGTGTTCAGTATTTTTGTTTCAACCATCTGGCAACCCTATATGCTACCATCTGGATTAATTCATAAAGCAACCCTACACCTTTAAAGTGAAATAGTTTTTTTTCCTCCACATTAGGAAAAACTAAGTGCAAGTAAAATCAAGAGGCTCTAACAAAAATACACACACATACATTTTTAAGGGTGCTGGAAGACGTTTTAACTGCATGATCTTTTCCTGCTGCACATATTATAAAACAATTAGAGTGCATCTATACATCACTCTTACCTCAAAATAAGCTACGCAATTTACGCTATGCAAATTGCACAGCTGATTTCAAGGTAATTTTGAAATAAAACTATTCCAAAACATCTCTTAGCCCTTTTGAAACGAGAGTTACAGGGATGCCAGAATAGCGCACTCATTTTTTTAAAATATATTTCGAATTAACAGGCTGCTTTAAAGACACAGAATAGCTATTTTGGGATACTTCTGGTATACCAAAATAGCTCCGCAGTGTACACATAGCCTTACTTACTTTCATCCATTCCATTTTACTAAACACAGTAGTTGGGGGTTCTCATTGTGTAGAGTGGCACATCATAGAAAGTTTTTTTAAAAAAATCATCATCTTTCGTTCACACAGTCACTTACTAGTACAAGAATCCTGGATGTTAAATTGTCAGTAGTACAGTTAATCCACACCCTTAAACATCAGAACTGAAATATTATATCAGCATGAAAAGAACTTAATGCCTTCTTATCTCAAGGCATTACACATTTACAAAAGAATTACCACTGCTTGTAGACATTCTTTTTCTCCCTAATGTACCATGCTTAAAAGAGATCTTATCTGCAGGACTGAAATTTGGAGTCTGATTCGATCTTTGTTAAACCACTACATCTGCCAGATGGAGACTGACGTCAGGGCGTACGATCACCTTGGTCATCCTGGAGCACCTGTTTTAAATGCTCCACCAAGGAAATGCATAGATTAAATTGCATTCCAGATGCCACTGAAGGACAATCCTCCACTGAATCACTGCTGATTGTTGAGATTTATCTAAACTTGAAACTTACTGTTTTGTAACCCTGTGGCACCTTAGAGACTAACCAAAATATATAGAATCATGAACTTTCATGGGTAAAACCTACTTCATCAGATGAGCTGGAGTGGAAATAACAGAAATAGGTAGACAGATAATCTCTGCAGATAAATTCCAGTTATGTAGACTCTTAAATCCATGTTTGAGAGACCAGGCAGGCACATCCATGTTTGAGAGACCACCTAAGGCACATCAGGGGCTCATACAACTACACATCCTCTAATGCATATATGCCATCAAGTGCCACCAATGCCCTTCTGCCATGTATATTGGCCAAAGTGGACAGTCTCTACCACAAAGGATAAATGCACACAAAACAGACATCAGAAATGGTAGCACACAAACATGTAGGGGAACATTTTAACCTGCCTGATCACTCAGTCATGGACTTTAAAAGTAGCCATTCTTCTACAAAGGAATTTCACTAACCAATTACAGAGAGAGCCTGCAGAACTGAAATTCATCTACAGATTTGACACAGTTACCCTGGGCTGGAACAAAGACATTAACTGGTTGGCTCGTTAGAAAGCCAATTTCACCCACCTTTAACATCTGCATTTCCACACCAAAAGCATCCAGCCCACTGAATTAGCCTCATTAACATGGGTCCTACAATTGACAGGCACTACTTTACTCGTTTTTAAAATTACAGACTAACACAGCTACCCCTCTGAGATTTTTTACAGTTTTGTGTATCCATAAAATTATGCTCTGCAACATCTGTTGCAAGAGCAATACATATACACCACATTGTTATTTCACAAGTAAAGTATATTTTCCTCATCACTGCTGCCACATGGCACAGCAATGGTTCAAAATCAGTAAATGGTGATAAATATCAACAGGCTGGAGCAAGCACATCTGAAGTTGTGCAATGACATCAGAATCAGGGCAACGAGGCTCCTGAGGAGGAGGCAGCAGCTGACTTTGAGGGAACATTTCTCCTAGATCTTTTCCTGGAGCAATCTCACTTGGAGTGCAATTTTGGGTCTTGAGCAGGTAGCATTAGCTAGTGGGACAGGATAACGATACAGACTTGGGATGAGCAGCAGTGACAGCAGTACTTTCAGGTATCAAAAGACACTTCACTAGAAATCCATGCAGAGCTTGGTCGGGAGCTGTAGAAGCAGAACTACTAAGTGAGAGTTCTCCTTAGCACAGAGAAGCAAGTGGCCATTGTTGTTTGAAAGCTTGCAGTAAATGGTGTGTCCTAGATTGTGGAGGTTTCAGAGATAGGAGGCTACATGTGATGTCTAGGCTGTAGTACAGTCCTTGATCAGAAAACAGCCAAGAGCAGTATCTGCCTCAACTTCATCCTCAGCAGTGCCTCTGTGAGGATCTAGCCATTTTACTCACCTTTCTTCTTTGTCTTCTTCCATGAATCCCTCCCTCCACACCTCTGCCTTTTTATCTCCCTCCTGGGATGCGCACAGAAATTCTTTGAGTTCTTGAGTTTCTTTCTATACAGACTGTGCAGAGTTCACTCAACACTAGCACCCCATCCTTGGTCGCAACTAGGTATCAGCTGCGGGGGGGAGGGGAGGTAATTGGAAGGAGGGAACATAGAAAGGCAACTAGTTATAGTCAAAAATTAGTTTCTGTGCCAAAAGGGATAAAATATTGGTTTTCCTCACTTTCAGGATTCCATTCCCAAAGGCTCTTCTCAGTCTTTGGTGAGCCTGGGTTAGGCTTTCAGGAACCTTTACTTATGAATGTCCCGTGGGCCTTAGAATCAGGGAGAGTGCTGTGGGATGGTTTTTCTGCCAACTTGAGAGGAGTAAATAAAGCTCACCAATGGGATAGTGGCTGAGGAATTAATGGCAGACCCAGGTCAACAACTGTATGTGCACTTCTGCAGGCTGTCCTTACTTTAGTGGCTATCCCCCAAAACAGAGAAAAAACCCTAATTCTATGAAAAAGACAAGGGGCAAACTGAGAAAGTGCTGTGCTGCTGTTTGCCAGGATGGTGCCCCTATAGCTCATGCAGGAGTGGAAGGAAATCACGAGCTATATTGCCAGCAGAACTGTACAACTGTGCAATCTCCCTGGACCCTGACAAATCAGAACGCTCACTCTGGCTGAAGTTTTCTTTTCTGAACACCCACAGATCAGCACAAAGTTCACTGTGAAACACAGAATTTTACAAGTAGCACAAAGCAGAGTGAAATCCTTACAGCTCTCCCTATTATTATCCTTCATGTTCTTATAACCCAGACAGAGATCCTTTCCCTGACTGCAACATTACCCAGGATACAATCTGGACTATTAAACATCTGTGTCCCCTCAGTTCTCCAGCCTGGGCTGAGTTTTTACACTGGTTCGCTGTGAGAGCAACCACTCCTGGTCTGCCCACATAAGGCCTCCAGCATGTAAATTACTTCCAGACGTATTTATGCCTGCTATAGCCAGACACCCATGAATTACACTGCAGGGCAATACCAGCAAACCCCCACCTCCAGAATTTCCTCTGAAAATATGCATATTGTAATATCCAGCACCATCCTAGACAACACAAGCTCATGCAAAGTCTGTCATTTAATTAACAGAAGAGGATATGCACAAATCCTATGATCTGAAATGAAGTTTCCAAGCACACTAGTTTTGATAAAACAATAAAGCAAGTTTATTATATAGAGAAAGATAGATTTTAAGTGATTACAAATACTGATGCATAAAACTCAGAATTGGTTACAAGAAAATAAAAGGTAAAATGCAATGAATATCTTAAACTAAACGAATTCAAAACAGAAAGTTTCCCGCACCTCATATTCTAGCAGTCTTACTAGCTGAATCATTAAGCCAAAATCCCTCCCCAGCTCAGTGATCCTTTCTTTGTCCTTGTCAATGTCATAAGCAGAAATAAAGGGAGAGAGACTCTGGGGCATCTGTTCCTCATTCTTAGAGCTTTCTTTCTTTGAAAAACCATCTCCAGCTGAGGGTTCAGGAGACAGATGTCTGTAGAGACAGGAGCTGTTTATTTTCCAAGATGCATATTTCTCACTCACACCCTTTTTGCTGCCAAAGAATGGCCTCTTGACCAGGTGATAATCTATTTGATCTTGTTGACACCTGGCTAAAGTGTCACTTTGCCTTTTGTTACTGAGGAGCAGATTTGTTGCTGGTTTTGCAGACTGGTAATCTCTCTCACTAAATGTCATACAACAGAATCTTATACCTACATACAATGTGCCACACATGTTTTACTAAGACAACAGTGATCAGAGAATGACGAGTTTTCAAACAGTACCTCGTTATGCATACATTGTACAAAATCAGCTATTGGTTTGTAAAAAAGGGTGAACATAAGGGCACAAGCCGTCACACTGAGCCATTGGTTTAGGCCCCAGTTGTACCCCCTTTCCTTCCTTTGCTTAGATAGCTGCTTTATAACTGTGCATTTCAGTGATTATAATTAAGACAGAGCTGTGCATGCTCCTCTTGCCAAAAGGCAATAAATTCCAGGATCGCTGCATCACACCATGATGAAGCATCTGATCAATAAATAAGAGTATAACATAGTTATCTAAACTCTCCAGTGACTGGAACTGAAAAAGACAACACCTAGCTGCACACAAGCATTTAGACAGAGAGGTAACATTTGGTCAGGATGACCCCAGAACAGTACAGCCCACTGAGGCTGGGAGTGTGAAAGAACAGTGGGAGGCCTTGGCAGATGTGCAACAGTTGTTTCAGGGCAAGGGTGCATCCACCTCTACCCTGCTGCACAAACTCATCCCTCATCTCATAACCCCACTTCCAAAGCAGGTTTAATACCCACGTTGAAAAAATGTGTTTGTGGATAAAAGGCACTTAAACGTTTCATAACTCAAGTTCTCTTGTAACAATTTCATGTGTAGACAAGCACTTAATGAAGCAGCAAGGAAAGAGGCTGGAATGCAAGCTGTGAAAAACCTCACTCCAAGTGATGTCAATTGGGTATAGAAAATTTACACATTTCTACATGATGATGACAGAAGTGAATTTTTTTATTTACATTACTGTCACCCAGCTCTTGTCCAGTACCACCAATCTGAGTGATGTGCATTGTTTTGAAATCAAATTGCCCTAATTTTATTAACATCAAATTTACTAGGATAAGGAATTTTCCATTGATTTTTCTGAAAAACACAGATCGTATCCAAGATTATTTGGATGAACCATGCGTGTCGGGTCAAACAAATTGCTAAATAGGTTTTATCCTGTTTTGCTCCACATAGTTTAAAATAGATCCTGGCCTCCTCATGAGAGGTTCTGGGCCCGTTTTTGACAAGAATAACTACTTCTCTTCATGAAGGCAGGTTACCTTTAATCACATCAAACATCTGCCTGAACCAACCTGGTTTTTAACCTCACCTGTTGCTTCACTTTGTCTAATCTCCCATTTCTTAGGTAAGGTTAAGTTGGGAGTGAAGACACCCTAATCACTTCAAAAAACTCATAGATATAATTGAACCCTATGGACTGGCCTTTGGCATGGCATCTATTACTATTACAGCACTAGTAATAGTGATAGACATGCAGCCGTGTTAGTCTGGTCTACCTGAAACTAAAGACAGGACTATGCAGCACTTTAAAGACTAACAAGATGGTATATTAGGTGATGAGCTTTCGTGGGCCAGACCCACTTCCTCAGATCAATTTGTGGAAGAAAATTGGCACGACCATAAATACCAAAGTGATACAATCAAAAAAAGTCAACACATATAAAATTGACCAATCGGATTTTAGAACAGAGTGCGAGTGAGGGGGGAAGGTTAGTGTCTGTGAGGTAATGACATTAGGGGTGATAATTAGGGAAGCTATCTTTGTAATGGGTGAGCATCTTTGTTGAGACCCATACATAAATTGTCAAATTTAAGCATGAATGACAGTTCTGAGGCTTCTCTTTGAAGTCTGGAGTTAAAATGCCTTTGAAGCAATATGCATGTTTTAAGGTCATTGAGAGAATGGTCAGTCTGGTTAAAATGGCAAGCAACAGTTTTCTCTCTGTGAGAGAGCCTGATGTCTGTTTTGTGTGCATTGATTCTTTGGCGAAGTGTCTGAGAAGTTTGTCCAATATACATAGCAGACGGACACTTTAGGCACATGATGGCATAAATTATATTTCTGGACGAACAAGAATATGTGTTCTTGATCTTGTAAGTGGCATGGTTAGGTCCAATAATGGTGTCAGCAGAGTAAATATGTGGACAAAGCTGGCACCAGGGTTTGTTGCAAGGGAAAGTTCCACGGTTGGTATTAGTGTGGTATGTCCTGTAGTTGTTGGTAAGAAACATCCTGAGGTTAGGTGGTTGTCTATAGGGGTATGTCTACACTAGCCACCCTAGTTCGAACTAGAGTGGCTAATGTAGTCATTCGAACTTGCAAATGAAGCCCGGGATTAAAATATCCCAGGCTTTATTTGCATGTTCCCGGGCGCCGCCATTTTTAAATGCCCGGTAGTTCGAACTCCCTGCCCGCGGAGTAACGGTAGTCTGAATTAGGGGCTTTAGTTCAAACTACCTAGCCCGTGCCGCGTGTAGCTGCGGGCAGGGAGTTCGAACTACCGGGCATTTAAAAATGGCGGCGCCCAGGAACATGCAAATAAAGCCCGGGATATTTTAATCCCGGGCTTCATTTGCAAGTTCGAATGACTACGTTAGCCACCCTAGTTCGAACTAGGGTGGCTAGTGTAGACATACCCTAGGAGACTATGGGTCTGTCTCCCAGAGCCTCTCGGAGGGTAGTATCCTGTTCCAGTATAGGTTGTAGTTTATTGATAATGCGTTGGACAGGTTTAAGTTGGGGGCTATAGGTGATGACAAGTGGTGTTCTATTGTTGGTTTTCTTGGGTCTGCCTTGAAGTAGACGGTTTCTGGGTATTCGTCTGGCTCTTTCAATTTGTTTTTTTATTTCTCTGGGTAAGTCCGACTATGACCAGGAGGCAACTAGACAACTCTCCAACACCACATTTTACAAACCTCTCTCCTCTGATCCCACTTCAGAATACCAAAAGAAACTACACTGTCTCCTTAAAAAACTCCCTACCTCTACTCGGGACCAAATCGACACAGACACACCTTCTGAACCCCGACCGGTTTGTTGTATCTGCTTCCCAAAATCCATAAACCTGGACACCCCTGACGCCCCATCATCTCAGGTATTGGCATGCTCACTACTGGATTATCCAGCTATGTAGACTCTCTTCTCAAACCCTACGCAACCAACACTCCCAGCTATCTCTGAGATACTACTGACTTCCTGAGAAAACTACAAAACATCGATAACCTCCCTGATAAGGCCATCCTTGCTACCATGGATGTAGAAGCTCTCTACACCAACATCCCACATGAAGATGGATTACAAGCAATTAGAAACACTATGCCAGAGGATACTACTGCCAGTCTGGTAGCAGACCTATGTAACTTTGTTCTCACCCACAATTATTTCAAATTTGGGGACAACTTATACCTCCAGATCTGCGGCACAGCCATGGGTACCCGCATGGCTCCACAGTACGCCAACATCTTTATGGCTGACTCAGAACAATGTTTCCTCTGATCCCGTCCCCTTTTATCCCTTCTCTACTTACGCTACGTCGATGACATCTTTATGATCTGGACCCATGGCCAAGAAACACTGGATGCATTCCACAGAGATTTAACAACTTACACCCCACCATCAATCTCAGCCTGGACCATTCTACATGAGAGATCCATTTCCTGGACACCACAGTACAAATCACCAATGGTAAATTAGATACCACTCTCTATAGAAAACCCACTGACTCCTACAGTTACCTACATGCCTCCAGCTCCCATCCAGGACACACCATATGATCCATCGTATATAGGCAAGCCCTTAGATACAATCACATCTGCTCTAATCCCACTGACAAGAGACCAGAATCTTCAGGATCTCTACCAAGCATTTATAAACCTCAATTACCCACCCGGAGAAATAAAAAAAAATTGAAAAAGCCAGGCGAATACCCAGAAACTGTCTACTTCAAGACAGACCCAAGAAAACCAACAATAGAACACCACTTGTCATCACCTATAGCCCCCAATTTAAACCCGTCCAACACATTATCAATAAACTACACCTATACTGGAACAGGATACTACCCTCCGAGAGGCTCTGGGAGACAGACCCATAGTCTCCTATAGACAACCACCTAACCTCAGGATGATTCTTACCAACAACTGCAGGACATACCACACTAATACCAACCGTGGAACTTTCCCTTGCAACAAACCCCGGTGCCAGCTTTGTCCACATATTTACTCTGCTGACACCATTATTGGACCTAACCATGCCACTTACAAGATCAAGAACACATATTCCTGTTCGTCCAGAAATATAATTTATGCCATCATGTGCCTAAAGTGTCCGTCTGCTATGTATATTGGACAAACTTCTCAGACACTTCGCCAAAGAATCAATGCACATAAAACAGACATCAGGCTCTCTCACAGAGAGAAAACTGTTGCTTGCCATTTTAACCAGACTGACCATTCTCTCAATGACCTTAAAACATGCATATTGCTTCAAAGACATTTTAACTCCAGACTTCAAAGAGAAGCCTCAGAACTGTCATTCATGCTTAAATTTGACAATTTATGTATGGATCTCAACAAAGATGCTAATTATCTCACCCATTACAAAGACAGCTTCCCCAATTATCACCCCTAATGTCATTACCTCACAGACACTAACCTTCCCCCCTCACCCGCACTCTGTTCTAAAATTTGATTGGTCAATTTTATATGTGTTGACTTTTTTTTGATTGTATCACTTTGGTATATATGGTCGTGCCAATTTTCTTCCACAAATTGATCTGAGGAAGTGGGTCTGGCCCACGAAAGCTCATCACCTAATATACCATCTTGTTAGTCTTTAAAGTGCTGTATAGTCCTAGTACTAGTAATAGACCTGATAGCTTCAGAATTCCTCCAGGCAATACCAGTGGGCTTTGTGAGTGAGTGGGAAGGGATTCATTACTCCCTTTCAAACAAGCCTGAAAGTGTGAAAAAAAGCACTTATTCTTCCCATCCCAATACTTGGTGCGGTTGCATCTTGTCACAGATCTCATTAAAGCATATGCAGAGAGCTCCTTAGCCTGAAAATGAGACATTTACCTGCAGTTGCATTCTTCATTTGCTTAATGTCGACTGAAACACAGTTCTCAGTACTAGGGTAAAACACTTATGAAGAAAGCAAAATACACAGTGCATCTATGGAGGAACCATGGACTGAACCAAGGAAAACGAAATCCAGGTAGTTTAAAAAGAATAAATTAAATGATTCTTTCTTCTTTCTAAAACTCTTGCATTTCTGTGCTGATCACAAACAAGCAGTAAAAAGCTGCTTCTCCCAAAGCCAATGTCTAACAAAAATTAAAAACCACGTGATGGCCTCAAAATGCCAAATTTTCACTGGGTGAAAGAAAGTAGGAAAAGATTATATGCCAGCAGGCAAACTGTCTGAATCCCTTAATTGTTATTTCCAATTTTATTTTGGTCAAACTGTACAATGCGGCATGTTAATGTCTATAGTAAGCAGACTAGGTTAATACATATTAAATACATATATGAAAATTTATGAATTTGGGTTCCTAGATTAAAAACAAAAAAAGGGGACTGCTACCATGGGACCAGGATTTTTTGCCTTAATTTGATTATAACAGCTCAAAAATAATATGAACATGAATCTAAAATATAGTTTTTCTTTTTATATTTTAAAAACCAACAGTGGTTGGTTGGTAGGACTTTAACAGGATTAAAAAAAGAGCTAGATAGATTCATAGCGGTTGGGTCCATAAGAACATAAAAACAGAAGAATGACTATACTGGGTCAGACCAAAGGTCCATCCAGCCCAGTACCCGGTCTGCTGACAGTGACCAATGCCAGGTGTCCCAGAGGGAGTGAATTGAACAGGTAATGATCAAGTGATCTCTCTCCTGCCATCTATCTCCACCCTCTGCCAAACAGAGGCTAGGGACACCATTCCTTACCCATACTGGCTAATAGCCATTTATGGACTTAACCTCCATGAATTTATCTAGTTCTCTTTTAAACCCTGTTATAGTCCTAGCCTTCACAGCCTCCTCAGGCAACCATTTCACAGATTGACTATGCACTGTGTGAAGAAGAACTTCCTTTTATTTGTTTTAAACCTGCTGCCCATTAGTTTCATTTGGTGGTCCCTAGTTCTTATATTATGGGAACAAGTAAATAACTTTTCCTTATTCACTTTCTCCAAACCACTCATGATTTTATATACCTCTATCATATCCCCCCTTAGTCTCCTCTTTTCTAAACTGAAAAGTCCCAGTCTCTTTAGCCTCTCCTCATATGGGACCCGTTCCAAACCCCTAATCATTTTAGTTGCCCTTCTCTGAACCTTTCTAATGCCAAAATATCTTTTTGAAATGAGGAGACCGCATCTGTATGTAGTATTCAAGATGTGGAAGTACCATGGATTTATATAAGGGCAATAAGATATTCTCTGTCTTATTCTATCCCTTTTTTAATGATTCCTAACATCCTGTTTGCTTTTTTGACTGCCCCTGCACACTGCGTGGACGTCTTCAGAGAACTATCCATGATGACTCCAAGATCTCTTTCCTGATAAGTTGGAGCTAAATAAGCCCCCACCATATTATATGTATAATTGGAGTTATTTTTTCCAATGTTCATTACTTTACATTTATCCACATTAAATTTCATTTGCCATTTTGTTGCCCAGTCACTTAGTTTGGTGAGATCTTTTTGAAGCTCTTCACAGTCTGCTTTGGTCTTAACTACCTTGAACAGTTCAGTATCGTCTGTAAACTTTGCCACCTCACTGTTTACCCCTTTCTCCAGATCATTTATGAATAAGTTGAATAGGATTGGTCCTAGGACTGACTCTTGGGAGACACCACTACTTACCCCTCTCCATTCTGAAAATTTACCATTTATTCCTACCCTTTGTTTCCTGTCTTTTAACCAGTTCTCAATCCATGAAAGGATCTTTCTTCTTATCTCATGACAACTTAATTTATGTAAGAGCCTTTGGTGAGGGATCTTGTCAAAGACTTTCTGGAAATCTAAGTACACTATATCTACTGAATCCCCCTTGTCCACATGATTTCCCTTTACAGAAACCAGGTTGACTTTTGCCCAACAAATTATGTTCTTCTATGTGTCTGAATTTTATTCTTTACTATTGTTTCAACTAATTTGCCCTGTACTGATGTTAGACTTACCAGTCTGTAATTGCCGGGATCACCTCTAGAGCCCTTTTTAAATATTGGCGTTACATTAACTATCTTCCAGTCATTGGGTATAGAAGCTGATTTAAAGGATAGGTTACAAACCATAGTTAATAGTTTCACAATTTCATATTTGAGTTCTTTCAGAACTCTTGAGTGAATGCCATCTGGTCCCAGTGACTTGTTACTGTTAAGTTTATCAATTAATTCCAAAATCTCCTCTAATGACACTTCAATCTGTGACAAGTCCTCAGATTTGTCACCTAGAAAGGACGGGTCAGGTTTGGGAATCTCCCTAACATCCTCAGCCGTAAAAAGTGAAGCAAAGAATTCATTTAGTTTCTCCGCAATGACTTTATCATCTTTAAGTGCTCCTTTTGTATCTCAATCATGCAGGGGCCCCACTGGTTGTTGAGCAGGTTTCCTGCTTCTGATGTACTTAAAAAACATTTTATTACCGTTTGAGTTTTTGGCTAGCTGTTCTTCAAACTCCTTTTTGGCTTTTCTTATTACATTTTTACACTTAATTTGGCAGTGTTTATGCTCTTTTCTATTTACCTCACTAGGATTTGACTTCCACGTTTTAAAAGGTGTCTTTTTATCTCTCTCTGCTTCTTTTACATAGTTCTTTAGTTCTTCTACTATGTTTTTTAATTTGGTGTATACATTTCAGTTGGGCCTCTATTATGGTGTCTTTGAAAAGTGTCCATGCAGCTTGCAGGGATTTTACTTTAGCCACTCTACCTTTTTAATTTCTGTTTTACTAACCTCCTCATTTTTGCATAGTTCTCCTTTTCGAAATAAATGCCAGTGTTGGGCTGCTGAGGTGTTCTTTCCACCACAGGAATGTTAAATGTTATTATATTATGGTCACTATTTCCAAGCGGTCCTGTTATAGTTACCTCTTGGACCAGATCCTGCACGCCACTCAGAACTAAATTGAGAATTGCCTCTCCCCTTGTGGGTTCCTGTACCAGCTGCTCCAAGAAGTCGTTTAAGGTATCAATAAATTTTGTCTCTGCATCTCGTCCTGAGGTGACATGTACCCAGTCGATATGGGGATAGTTGAAATCCCCCACTTTTATTGAGTTCTTTCTTTTGATAGCCTCTCTAATCTCCCTTAGCATTTCATAGTCACTATTATTGTCCTGGTCAGGTAGTCGATAATAGATCCCTACTGTTATATTCTTATTAGAGCAGGGAATTACTATCCATAGTGATTCTATGGAACATGTTGATTTATTTAAGATTTTTACTTCATTTGATTCCAAATTTTCTTTCACATATAGTGCCACTCCCCCACCCACATGACCTGTTCTGTCCTTCCAATATATTTTGTACCCTGGAATGATTGTTTCCCATTGATTGTCCTCACTCCACCAGGTTTCTGTGATGCCTATTATATCAGAATCCTCCTTTAACACAAGGCACTCTAGTTCACCCATCTTATTTTTTAGACTTCTAGCATTTGTGTACAAGCACTTTAAAAACTTGTCACTGTTTATTTGTCTGCCCTTTTCTGATGTGTCAGATTCTTTTTTATGTGAATGTTTTTCGTCTGATCAGGCCCATACTTTATCCTCTTCCATCCTCTCCTCCTGACTAAAACCTAGAGAATCTCTATCAATAGACTTTCCTCTAAAAGACGTCTCTGTCCGATCCATGTGCTCCTCTGCACCAATCAGCTTTCCCCCATCTCTTAGTTTAAAAACTGCTCTGCAACCTTTTTAATATTAAGTGCCAGCAGTCTGGATCCACTTTGGTTTAGGTGGAGCCCATCCTTCCTGTATAGGCTCCCCCTATCCCAAAAGTTTCCCCAGTTCCTTATAAAGCTAAACCCCTATTCCCTACACCATCGTCTCATCCACGCATTGAAACTCTGAAGGTCTGCCTGCCTACCTGGCCCTGGGTGTGGAACTGGAAGCATTTCTGGGAATGCTACCATCAATGGCTATTAGGCAGGATGGGTAAGTATAGTATCCCTAGCCTCTGTTTCTCTGGAGGACAGTGACAGGGGAGGGATCGAGTAAGGATTACCTGTTGTGTTCCCTCCCTCTGGGGCATCTGGTATTGGCCACTGTAGGCAGATAGGATACTGGGCTGGATGGACCATTAGTCTGACCCAGTATGGCCGTTCTTATGGTCTTACATTCAATTTTCACAGCAATGTAATAATAATAGAGATGATTAATACACATTAAAACAAGGAATCGAGAAACACAAAGTCTGTGCAGTTAAAATCAGCACCAAAAACGTTTGTTTAAAAGGACTCAAATACCCAGAAATTATATTATAGTTTCCAGATAAAAATACTCCTGTCTTAAAAAACATACAAGCTATGAAAGCCTGGATGTTTCAGGTGTGGAGCCACTTTCAGATATATGACAGAAATCAGGATAGAAAGTCATTTACTCCGTAATGTGCCAGAAGACATATATACTATTTGCTCCTATGTTTCTTTATAAAGAGCATGGCTGTAACACTTTCATTTTCATCAAGAGGGTAAATTTCACATGTGCAAGTACAACCTTTAACTTCATGACTCAAACACAACCAATACCAACCTTAAGTCACAAGCCCAAGTGCATAATGCCTATACACTGACTGAAGAAGTGGGCTGTGCCCACGAAAGCTCATGATACCATCTACATGTTTTGTTAGTCTTTAAAGTGCTACCAGACTATTTGTTGTTTTTTAAGTTGACCCTGTACAGACTAACTCAGCTACCCCTCTGAAGCTTTTGAAAAGACAAGTTATCTTACAATCTTCAGCTCTCCAGAGAAGAGGCACCATTTGTTTTAAAAAGCACTAGTAGGCTTTAATTGGTCATCGCAATTACTTAAAACCAAATTAAACTGAATGCTGCAGAGGAGAAGAGCTATCAACTATACTGTCATCCACCTAAACCATCTGTCTGAACAGTGCACAGGAATGGCTGATACCACCACTAAGAGAGCTGCTTCCAAAGGTGAAGAAAGAGATCAAAGTAATATTTTATTAAAAAAAAGAATAAGCAGTGTTTCCTCAGATCAACACAGGAAGCTCACGTTTTCCTAGTATATCTGCATTAAAACTGACTGGCTTCTAAGAAGAGATTTGTATGTGCACATTTCCTTGGATTAGAAGAGGAATCATTACCACATGCATACAATAGACCATACTCAGGCAGCAAGTAAAAATTACAGAAAAAGAGAGATGTTCCAAAGCAAAAGATGAATAGAACAGTTTTCCCCACATGCATGGTATTTCTTAGTCTATTTGGGACAATGTTCATGCTTTTGAGTAAACTGGGTTAATGTGAGGGGTGAGAGTCAGCTTCCCCCTTGGCTCTCGACTCCCCCGTTACCCAGCCTGGCTCCCCACGTACCTGAGTAGGCACAAAGGACCTGGGTGGGCACAGTTTTGTCGGCAATGGGTTGGGGGGTGGAGCTGGGCACTAGATGACAGTTTTTCTTCTCTATTTCATGACTCCAGCATGGAGTCTGATTTTGATAAGATAGCCCAGAGCCCATGTAAATCACAGTGTCTACACATGTACTGCATCACCCTAACTACATGGACATAACTACTCTACCTCCACAAGAGATGTAGGGCTGATATTGGTGCAGAACAGCACTTAAAATGGCGGGAGAAGGCTGTAGTGTGCACACTGACATCATTGGGATAAAAAGTCTCAGAGGGGTAGCTATGTTAGTCTGTAACTTTTAAAACACCAAGTAGTCCTGTGGCACCTTAGAAACTAACACAAATATATAGTATCATGAGCTTCCAGTTCATCATCTGATGAAGTGGGTTTTACCCATGAAACCTCATGCTCCTATATATTTTTGTTAGTCTCTAAGGTACCACAGGACTACTTGTTATAATTAGGTCAAAGTATGCTGTCTTACACTGACCTAACTGTGTAGTGTAGGTAAGGCCTCAGAGTAGAAGAATGCAATCAGCAGTTTCACTATTTCCCCTATGCATCTTGCATGCAGAATGGGTTCATAAAACAAATCCTTGTAGGACCTGGCAAGAGAATGCACACAGAGGTGAACAATTCTACAAATGACACCAGAATCTTTCAACAAGGAAAGAGAAGAACCTCAGAAGCTTGATGTGATTTGCCAATGCAGGCTCCCAAACATATAAGTCAACAAAACTTCATGGTATCAAGAGCTGATGATGCTCTAAAAAGACTAATGTGTCTGCTTTATCTTTTTCTGGAATCTGTTTTGCTGAATACTAATGTTGCTTATAGATTTAAAAATATACTACAAACTTCTTGTGAGAGAAAACCGAATGTTATCTGTTTTCTAACAAATTAGATAGCATGCAACTAATGGTTTGTGGCACCTCCTTGGGTTTGATTGTCAAAGGAAAGGAGGAAGAGGAGAGAATGGGAAAGACCCAGAAATTTTTATGGTGATACTTCAGTGCATGCTATGGATGCATCTACACTGCACCATAGGTCAAAATAAGATATGTAATTTGAGCTACACAAATTGCGTATCTTATTTCGATGTTAATTCAAAATAGCTTATTTCGAAATTTGGCACTGTCTACACAGCACTTATTTCGAAATAAATCGCTATTCCAAAATGTCCCTTACTC
The DNA here is from genome assembly GCA_032595735.1 of Pelochelys cantorii. Lineage (NCBI taxonomy): Eukaryota > Metazoa > Chordata > Testudines > Trionychidae > Pelochelys > Pelochelys cantorii. The sequence goes on along the minus strand of CM064332.1, from coordinate 64,507,352 downwards.
CTTGTGGAATGAGGTTTACAGGGATGTCAAAACAGCTAGCCCGCTATATTTCGAAATAGCGGACGCACTTAAAAGACACTCAAAGTGACATGCCCATATGAGAGATCTTCTATAAATAATTATATTAGTGCTTTCTTTTCTGCAAAGGTAGACTGAAAGGGAAAAAAAACAATTGGCATCAGGTAAAACTAAAAGGCTAAACTTTTAATTTTGCCCTTTCAGTTCCAGTACTCTCTCTGAAGACGACAATTTAGCTGAGAATATTTTCATCTTAAGGTACAGGAAAGCACTTAAGTAATGGCGTATATACATATGTAATTTGCCAAGAAAAAACTACCTCTAAGATGAAACGTGACAACTCTTAGGGGTCTAACAACAAGGAATGAAGAGTACCAGTCAACTAAATATATAAAAGGAATTTATCTCCTTTTCTATTAAGCCTGCCAGCAAACTACCACTAACTAAAAAGAAGCATTACTAAATGCACAATTGAAAAAAAAAATATCAAACAGTAACTCAAATAGAAAAAAATGCAAAAATTCAGAGAACTAATAAAAGCTCAACCATTTCTATTGCTCATTTACAATGTTTTCTATAGGTTGTTTTGGATTCCCCCATTTTTATCAATTATGAATGTTTGTTAGTATGTTGTATACTTGTATTACAAACCCCACAGATAACATGCACCTGCCTGCAAAGCATTTCATACACTACATTCCTATGCAATGTAATTATACATACACATATTACATTAAAAATGTCACTGGTTAGGCATAATCTACCAAATAGGATTTTGTGTGTAGCTAGCTCACTATACCGTCTGACATTATCAAAAGGAGGCTGTTAGAGGGAAACCAACAGCAATGGCAAAGATGAGGTACTATCTTAGGAGCTTGCGGAAACAACTGGGAAGCTACAATTAGTCTCCAACTAGTCTGGCAAGCTTTATTCCTTCCCATGCTGAATTTAGGATCCAAGGTGATACAAAAACCTAGGAGATCCTAGCCTAGGCAGGAAGGAGGATGATTGTCCATCAGCTGGAGGATAGTCTGTGATAGAGAGAGAGCATTCTACAGCAGCAGTCTGATTCTCTAACTTCAGAGATGGAGGCACCTGGGCTGAATGGAACTTGCCTAAGAGTGAAAGGAAAGATCAGGGATCATATAAGGGAAATATGTTTTTTTTTGTTTACCGTTTTAACCCTTCCCCTAAACGCTATATACCTTTGGGTGAAAACAATGTTTGTTTTAAAGAAGCTGGTTTTGAGTCATATTAATCAGTTTGCTGGTTCCTAGGGTGAAGAGGCTTAGTTGTCAAACACAGTTGGTCAAGAAAGAGGAAGCCTGCCACCTACAGATCTAGTCCAATAGCAGTTGGTTCATGGGCTTGGTCTAAGTCTGTTACCTGATGGATGCACTCAAGCTAGACTAAAAGGTGTTTAAAACACAGCTCATCCTGTAACGGACATCTCTACTACTGCAAAATGTGTCATTTTGTCTAAAAGTTGTAGACATATTATACACAAATGCATACATATATTATCAATACATTCTAATTTCAGAAGCAATTAACATTCTCCCCTCTTGCCCTGTGGCTGACTGGCAAAAACCTGGCTGAGCTATAAAATAATACCACCACAGGTTTCACAAACTTTTTTTTAATCTTTGTTGCCTTTGTATGATACTTTTCAAATTGTTGCTTCTCCTGTTAATGGCTACAGACAGCTGTTATATGGTAGTAATTTCATTTTAAAAATTCCTTTAGACAAGCATTTTGACAATGCTGAAAGTTCATAAAGCAGTCTTTAGTAAAGAACAGTGAAAAATGTTCATCTCTGTTGAAAGCTGGGGGGAAAAGTTTCACAAATGTTTTGTTGGTTCTGCCTCTTTTTTTTTTATTTGTTTGTTTGTTTTTAAAGAAGAAAGTCGTTTCTATAAGCAATGAAGTGCCCCTTCAAAGTGACACTCGTAATATGTCAGGAAACAAAAACTGGCCCACCTGGTACGATCAGAACAGTCTAAGCTTCGCCATGATGCAGGCTCTGTGGCGCCAGCGTCATTGGAGAAAAGGTGTGTCAAGTGCTCTGTCCAGGATAACAGAAGGGCATTGCCCCTGGTGTCCCAGCCCAGTACTGTTCTGTAGCAGTATAAACTGAACTTCTTGTTCATCTGGGAACTAAAAAGGTGCCAGGATGGTGTTTCCCACTGGGGGTGGAGGGCAATTTTGTTTAGCATGGAACTGACCTAAGAGGAAGTGGCTGCTGAGACGCTCTACTACAGAGCTCTAAATACCTGGTACGTATGTTGCCAAACATGTGATGTGGTTTCTGAGGAACAGTTCCATAAATAGACTGACTCTGCAGGGAGGAAGAGATTTTTCCCCACTGTGTGTGTTTTATGTAAAAGATGATTGCTATGCTGGCTAACATCTGGATTCAACAGGGCAGTGTACCTGAAAGAAATGCCTTGCAGGCTATGCAGACTGCCCTTACCTCTGATGCCAGGAGATGGAGCAAGGGCAGTGTTGCTGACTGAACTTCTCAATTGGATCTGCCCATTAAGAGACAATCATCCAGATTATGGGAGGGCAGTCTAATCCTTTCATCTCATATGAGCCACCACCAAGAAAACCAAGTGCTCTAGCCCGCTTAAAGTAGTGGAACTCAAAGTACACAAGTAGTGGCCTTGTCCCACTAGGAAACTGATGGGCATTCTGCCAGATGGATTAAAATGAACATGAAAATAAGCATCTTTTATGTCAAGAGTTATGAACTATGTGTCCTTCCTCCAGTGAGAAAATTACTGATGCCAATTTTACCATGTGAAATTTTGATTTGTAAATAAAGATTCAGCTGCTGTATATGAAGAATGGGTGTGCCGCCTCCTCTTCTCTTCAAAACTATGAAATATGGCATGTAAAATACCCTTTCCCTTGGTGTGAATGCTGCACTTGCTATATAGAAATGCCCAAATGTTTTGGGATCATATCTCCCCTTACAACTACCACAGCACCCTCCCCCCAAGCTTGACTTTTGACATTACTTTTGCAATTAATATTTTCAATATGTGTTTTTAAAAGGCAGGTTTTGTTTTAGGGTAACTCAATGCAGGCAGACTGCAATGGCTATCCTAATATCCTTATGATGTACATTTGAGTTATGAATTGAAGGGGCTTGGGGCACTGGACTTATACTTGAACCCAAGTACCCTGCAGTGTATACAATATACTGGAGTGTTCTCCATTTCACAAAACAAAGAAAGGAAAGACATCAGGGGAATCAGCTCTGAGCACAAACAAATAAGGACTCTCTCCCTTCCCTGTTACAGTCCTATCCTCATCCAATGGAATGGAGACAATACTACTGGTCTTGAAGAAAGTATGGTTACGTGAACGTATGTATCAGAACTTTATTCACTCACACACACACACACACACACACACACACACACACACACACACACACACACACACACACACACACACACACACACACACACACACACACACACACACACACACACACACAGAATGAAAGAAAAGGTACAGAAAAACACACACACACATAGGGAATGAAAGAAAGAAAAAGTACAAAATTACCATAGCTAACTACTTAGGTCATTACTCTATGGCATGAATAAGACATTAGACTAAGAAAAAGGGCCTTGTCCTTAATGTGAATTGTTTGGTAATCAGGCTTAATAAGAAACAAATAAAATAAACGCTCATGACCAAATTGTGATGTTATGGCTCTAACTAAAGCAACTGACTCCAGGTTCCCCCAGTGAATTTCAGTCCTGGATTCCAAAGACTTAAGCAACAAAAAAAACACTACATACTTGCTTTTTAGTTTGAATTCAGATACTGTGAGCAGCAATAACCTGCTTCGATTCTGCTACGCGTGTGGTGCAACGGTGTTTGTCTAGGATCAGATGCCAATATTTAACCTCATATTATAGGCATGGCAGATACTTAAGATGCTGTGGGCTAATTAAAGGCATCACATTCCTGTTCATTTTCTTAAAGACAACACCAAAAAAGGGTTTCACTTTTTTATAACAGTGTATGCAAATGCTTCCATCTGTTTCTCTGTGTAATACATTTGATTTAATTAACAGAAAAGACATTAAATTTTACAATCAATAGTTGTACAATTATCTATAAACTGCTAAAAAGAAAGATATGATAAATATTATGAAAACAATTTGATAAAAGCCAGCATCCCAAAACTTTTTTGAAAAAATGTTAGCACACATATGGAAATAAATAAACGCTGAGGTGCCCCGAGCTTTAAAGTCAAATATAGGGTTGTTTTCTAAATAACATCTTTTTCAAGGGTCAATTGATTTGTTAACAGAAAAATGACTACCTGCTCCTTTAAACAAGGGGATTTGGGGATGGGGAGGAGAGAGGTGAAAAATACTGAAAAGGGGGCACAGTAGTTGTTGAATCATCACCTGGGAATACAGGGCTTGAAAAGGAGTAGCACAGTACTGGGAGCCTCTCTCTTTACACACACCAACCTTAAGGCAGGACTCACCCTGCCTGCCTTTTTGGTGGTAAAATACCAAGTTTAGTCAACACCTGCTGTGGGTAATACACCGGCCATCCCTTTTCTAGAGGTGCTGGGAAGGTATTTTTTCCTTAAACACATGTCAAATATCTCCTCCTCTTCTTTTGGCATAGCCAGACAACAAACATAATTCACTTGGTAAAGGGAAAACTAAAATCATAGCCTTAGTACGACTGGCTGGAAAGCACTGATCACAAAGAAAGATGAAATAAGTAATTATAAGATAGAGAAGAAAAATAACAAAAGGCATTACCGCTAGGCAAATATCTAATTAAACTACCTTATTATGACATAGCTAATAAAAATAAAGACTGATTAACTGATACTTACAATATAGTTTCTTAAATTTTATATGGATTCCCTCACCTTTTTTTTTTTTTTTTTTTTTTAACACAAAAGAATTTAGTCACTATAATCTACTTATTCAGCCTCAAATGGTAGTATTCTTCTAGGGACATCATTAAAAATACATCCATCATATGGACAATATGGTGGATACAGACTTCTAAAGCAATGAGTATAAAAAACACACTATAACTATATATTTTGTCCCTTTGAACCAGATAGATATAATCCCTATTTAAGGTAAATTCAGAGACGTTTTCATAGCTACAGAAGTCTGACAGATGCTTAAAATACATTGTCTCCGATCCTGAAAAGCGACTACATAAAAATAGTTATCTTCTTACTCCAGGGATTGCTCACTATGTATATTCACAGTCATATCTTTCTTCACTGAAAACACTTTTTTTTTTTTTTTTCTGAAAGCCAATGCAGAATCAATTCAATAATTAGTGCAGGCACTCCCAATCTGTGGCACATATATTCCGGTGATATTCAAGACATCTCCAAGGATATACGGGAAAAATTGTGTAATGGTACATTTTATTTGTTGCAAATTCACAGTAGTGTACTCAGACAAAGCTTTAAAACTCTGTAGGAATTTATTACATAAAATACAGTATTTAATTTACATCAAGATATGCCAATGAAACACCGATACACTGAGGCACTGCTGTCCCTCACTTCCAACTGTCCATTCCAAGTTCAGAATTTAAGACTTTTTTTTATTTTATATGGCATACTGTATCTGTTCATAATACAGACAGATGTCTAAAGTGCAGGTAGTGTTAGGAACAACACAAAAAGTATCACTGATGAGAAGGGATTGGGTACACAAGCAGCTCGTAGATCTCAAAGAGGATATACAATAAAAAACTTTAGAAACCTCTGAATTTGAGGATGCACCATATTTTAATCTAGCTCATAGCTATCAATACTATTGATAACTCTTTTATTTGCATTTTCAGTTCAGTTCATCTTTCTTCAGACTTGGCGTAACTGAGGACAGCAGACAATAGACTTGCACAGATGACAATAAGAGCAAAATAGCTTTGCAGAATTTTTATCATCAATGAAACACAAAAGCGAGAAAGTAAAACAGGCAGACTTTAAGAATTCATTTTAAGTTTGGAGGCACACAGTTAGAAAATCCTTCATTTAAATTAAACCAATCTGAAATACAATCATTGACAGAAATGTGGAATATCAATATCCTCATTTCTACTTCATCCCATTTTAGAGGAGAAATTCACTTTTATTTCCAGAGAACCGTTTGTACAGATTGGAAATTAATTGGGACCATAATTGACTGATCTTTTTAATGCCATCTTCATTTTCTTAATACTCCAGAACATCCTAGTATTATTTCCGTTATGAAAATGAAACTGTTTGGTAAATGACATGTGGTGACCTCCAGCAATGCTAAAATTAAAGGTCTACTGGATTGCCATTATGAACAAAAATTCAATTTAGTTGCTTTACATAAGTTTGCATGAGGCTACAACATGAAACAGAATTCCTCCCCTCTCTCAAGTTGTGAATACACTGTTGAGCTGAGACAGAGCACGTTTACTGGTCTATCAAAATATGCTTCGGGGAGCTTATGTGAACAGTATTTATTTTTCAAAACATGTTGAGGTATCTTTAACATTTTATATTGTGTCTTATGTGCATAATACAGAATGTTAACTCATTCCATTAGAGATCTTTCAGACAGATGAAACCTTTCCATACATATCAAGAATACTATTCATAGCATTCTTAAATATATGGAAGTTGCAGCAAGAATACATCATTTCCTGAAACTCCAGGCCCAAAGAAATCCTGAAGTTGAAATTACAAACACTGTGAATGACCTACTACTACTACAGGTTGAACTTCTTTAGTCCAGCAGCCTTGGGACCTGACTGGTGCCAAACCACAGGAGGTCAATATTGTCTATCACCATTACCAACACTCCTACTGCTTAATGAGCTCTTGGAAGATATTTAGGGTAAATTAGAGCTAAGAACAGCACAAAATACTAGGAGCTGGGACTAGTGGCTTTAAAGAAACTTTATAGGACCATGGGAAACTTGGCCACACCCATGATAAGCAGACATCCAGTGAACTAAAATCATGCCAGACCACAAATGTTGTCGGATAAGAGTGTGCCAGACTAGAGAGGTTCAATCTGTACAATGTAAACGTTAATCTGGAAGGTTTCATTGACTTCAGTTAGATTGAATACTTTTCCTGGGAGGCACAAACTAGAACAATAAAGGTTCCGTTCACAGCATTAACTTATTTTCCAATAAAAGGAAAGTTGGTGGAATGTTCTTTTTATCAGTCTTTTCCTTTTGTTTTTAATGAAATTAAAACAAAACCAACCAAATGCAAAACATTCCATTTATCATAAGTGGTCTACCTTTAAACCAACAAAGGCACAAACATTTCAGACCCAAGACTGAAATTCTAATCTTAATCTGCCCGCATATGCTCAGGAATTTTCATCTCACATTATTCTAGACCTCCTAGAATACATAATCTGAATAGGGTAAAGTAAGGCACGATAGTAGCCTTACTTCTCTCTTTTTGTATTCTAAGCCACATATTTGGAAGGATCTCTTTCCATTCAAAAATGTAATATTGATGTCTAGTAGAAAACATGTCATTAATTTGCTGGATACTTGCCAGACAGCGCGGGTGCTTTGAGGATACACAGGAATGGGAGTCACCTTCAATCTGTTTTTGAAAGATTCTGTGTGGCCTCACCACAGCATTATCATCAGTGAAGCCAGATGCAACAAATAAACACCATGAAAATAAAGAGGCAAGAGAGCAGCAATGCAGAAAGGCTATGGCAGATAACCCTCCTAAGTAAAGATTAGCAATCAGTTTAAAAATTGGAAGACAACGCACACTTACCCAATTTCAGTGCAGAAGTAGTCACCTCAATCTCACCACCAATTGGCTGAAAGGCAGCCAGCTGCGCAGTCACTTCGGTCTCAAAAGGGTCTGGGCTGAGTCTGTCTGTCAAACTGTCACTGGTGCAGTCAATCTTATTGTGCAATTCTTGTTCATCATACACAGCAATCAGCTATAAAACAAAAGATATTACAGTTTATACTTAAAACATGGCTGACATGGATTTCCAGTACAAACACTGTCTTGGTGGTACAATACAATTATCAAGAAGATTTGAAAATGACAGATGATAGAGGCACAGATTCAGGAAAGCACTTACGCTCAGGCTTAAGCCTTCGGTGGGACTTGCACATGTTCTTAAATAGTGACCTGAAAAGACATGCTTTTCTGAATCAGGGCCACAACGTGCTGTCACTATTAGTTAGCAACTTAGTATAGTGGAAAAAAATACCTTAGGATTTTAATTACAAATATCTAATTAAAATAATCCATATTTCAGCCACAAAAAATAACACTTATCTGAAACACTGCTTCTGTACTCCTCGAGGCCCATGTTCAAAAAATAAAATGGGGAGGTGAAATCCAATTAGCCAAGTTTAAACACCCTATTTTTAACAGATCTCAAAGTACAATGAGTAGGTACGTGTATGATAAACTAGGGGTATAAATAATTTCTTTGTATTCAGTTTATCTTCTGGTAAATAAAAAAGGACAATAGGGGAATGTTGCATTCTTATAATATTCTAAGGTATTTACAAGACAGCATGGCCAAGAATATAAAATATCATTTAATGATCTCTTATTTTTTCCACTTTTAAAATCCTAGTGTCATTTACATTGGAGAGCTTTTGTGGATTAACATTTAAGGCACATGTGTCATGTGATCCATGCTCAGCGTATCCGGACTTGCATCAACAGTAGAGAAGGTGATTGCAACAGTAGTAACAACTTCATAGTCAGTGTGTTCCATTGAGGCACTTCTCTCATTCAATACTTTCAATAGACATATGTTGCCCACTGACTGGTTTCTGCAGTTTAGGGTGTACTTTTAAGATTTATTAAGAGATTAATTTTGTGTCTACTAAATTTGAGAAAAAAAAATCACCATTCACTTTCTAGTTATCTCCAAAAAGCAAAGCAATAAGATTGGGGTTATTTTTTAATCTATACATTTTACAGAGTTTGTGCATCTGTCTGCAAGTCCATCCATCTGTCTGCAAGTCTATTTGTTCAAGAACTCCTCCAAAACTATAAGAGCTAGGGTCACCAAATTTGGTACGCACCTTCCTCTTATCCTAATTTAAAGCAAGGACAGAAATTGGATGTGCCAGGAAAACAGGATGAGTGTAGAATGGAACTGTTTTCCATAACATGGAAAGGGAAGAGACTGATTGGAGGGACAGCTATACTGCCGAGTGACCACAGGGGATGGGGCTGTCCAAGTTGCTGGCCACCAGACCAGGTAAGTGGCCTCTCTGTCCCAAACAATGCCAAACGGGGGGGGGGGTCCAGGAATCTTCCCAACCGCCACCCCTGGGGCTCGGCTGTGCATATGGGGTTCCCTGTGAGACAATGGAGCTGGGAACCATAGTCTGCTCCCCCTGAAGAGACACCTCCCAGAAGGGAGGCCAGGAACCGTCAGAGGGGGTACCTGGAGGCTGGGCCTGGCCCCCCCCCTACTTCCTGACCAGATGGAAGGCAGAAAGGGGGAGCAAGTGGGCAGGACCAGGCTATGGAGACCTACCCCTCCCGCAGACAAACAGGAGGCAAGGATTAGCTGGAGGCCAGAGCCAGACTGTGAAGCCCTTGCCACGCCTCAGACAATCAAGAAGCAGGGGTTGGCTGGAGACTGGGGCTGGCCTATGGCACCATGCCCTGCCCAGACAAGCAGGGGGCAGGGGGCAGCTGAAGACCGGGGCCAACCCCCAAGGCTGTGTCCCCACTTATGCACCAGCTGGAGGGCACAGGAGTGCCACAGGTGGCCTGCCCCTGCCTCCAGACATGCTGGACGGCAAGGCCGACCTATGAAGCCCCCACACACATACCTTCTACCTCCAGCCTGGGGTCTTGTATCCTCCATTTACTGCTCTGAGCCTCCCACACAACTAACCTCTTGCCCTGCCTCCAGCACCCCCACTTCCTGCTCTGAGACCCACTATTTAAATAAAACATGTACATTTTCCTTTAAATTAAAAAAAAAATGTTACTACAGTTAAGGACCCAAGCAACATTGGATACCTCTGCTAGAGTGAGTGTGTGTGGGGGGGAGGTGTATTACTGTGTGCAAATATCCACGTATATAGGTATGCCTTGACGATTTGTAAAATATTGAAGCAAAGAGACATGCACTAAAAAACCCAACTCATTTGCCGAAGGGGATAAAAATAGTATACAAGATAAAGGAATGAGAAACAAAATAAAGGAGGGAATAAGAGGAGTTAAAACTGAAGTGCTTTAAAGGAAGAAACTGACATTTTTAGGTCTTCCACTCATTTATAGTTTGGTTGTTAGAAATGTGTCAGTTTATGTTTACCAATACATATTCCAGCAACACACAGTATATCATAAATAATTAAGCAGCAAACCTGTTTCCCTTTTTCAGAGAAAAACAACTTTCTTTACATGACCATACATATACTCTTACCAGATAAAATCTGATTTGTATTTATCCTGAATGTATCAGACAAGACTAAGGGTATGTCTAGATTACATGCCTCTGCCGACAGAGGCATGTAAAATAGGCTACCTGACATAGTCAACGAAGCGGGGATTTAAATATCCCCGGCTTCATTAAAATAAAAATGGCCGCCATGCTGTGCTGGCTCAGCTGATCGTCGGCACAGCGTGCGAGTCAAGACACGGAAAGCCTTTGTCGACCGCTCCCTTATGCCTCATGAAATGTGTATAAAAATTTAGCAAATATATACCCAAACACACAGCACTACAAATATACATTAAACAAATATGTATATCTATTATATACTTGAGATAGTTAATTTGTCTGTGAGCGAGTGAATCAATCTGCCTGTTCAAGAATCTTCCTCCTAAACGGTAAGAGCCAGGCCCACCAAATTTGGTAGGCAGCTTTCTCTTATAAAATAAAGAAAGGGAAGGGTTTGGTTGTGCCAGGACAATGGAATCTGCCTGGAATTAGACTGTTTTTCATAACACGGAAAGGGAATGAGCCAGAGTTGGGGACCAGGACAGCTATAACCTCATTGGGGCAGGGATGCAGGTAAGCTTCTCGCCTACCTCATAGTCAGCATGGCCCCCACTGGAGCTAATCCTGAAGAGCTGCCACCTGGCCAGCATGGCCCCCTCTGGCTCCTGCACCCTCACAGCTTCAGCTTCCTTCTCTGTGCCCCCCCCCAACTTTAACTCCAGCACACACACAACACACACAATCCCCTGCCCTGAAGTACCTGAGGAACGCCAGATAAATCTTCTAGTAATCTCATATACAAGTAGGATAAGCAACAATGGGAGGAAAATAATGCCATTAAATGAGAAGGACTGAATACAAAGCAGCAAAGTATTGCACCTGAGGGATTTACTGGCCCAGTAAGATGCAGAAAATTGATGGAATGGTTCATTTAAGAGTCATCCAAAGATAACGTATTCCCACATTCTTGCGCCCCATAAGAAATGGCATATTTTCCAAGGCTTGTCAGTCTTGCATTCTACTCTATAAATAGAACCTTCAGCAACTGTATGCTCTCCCGCTTCTGGAGTGTGTTTATACATGCAAACTGTGTTTATTAGTATGCAACAATACAAAAAGAAGCAAACTACATTATACGTTGCAATGAAAAATCTGATTAGTTACAAGTTTTAACCAAGCACAATTAAACCTAAATAATGTGAAGTTTCACAATTTCACAGGGAAAGAAAAACAAATTATCACCTTTGAATGAATGGTGGAACATTCACACTTATTTGAAAACATTTGTCTATCTGTACCTCAACAGAAACTGGCTTTTGTATTCTATGTACACCATTTTAAACAAAGACTTCACAATGATTTCTTTTTTAAAAAAATGCTTTTGATAACTAGATGAGTATTGTTCATTTTTTTTAAATAAAAGTCTTCATGGGTGCAGGAACAAGCATAAACATGACTTCACTAATTTCAGCCAACATAAGTGGAACTAAAGAGATACTTCTATTTCCTCTCCAACCTAAAACATTCTTCATATTGACAGTGCCACTTTGGTGTAAACCTCAAAGGAAAATAACAAAACTTGCATGCAATTAAACTCATCAGCTTTCAAGTACTGACAGGTTAAAAATCATTTAAAAAGTAAATGTTTTACCTATATTAACAACAGACTAAAAGGAGGGATTAAAAAGGAAGAAGCAGGATACTATTCAAATGCACAAACAGGAGTTAGGTGTCCAACTCCCGTTAACTTTCCATTAGTGCTGGGGGAATAACCATCCTCTGCGTCTCTGATAATAGTCTCCCATTAGGGTTGCCAACTAATTAATTGCATGAAACCAAGTGCTCTCACCCTATGCTCCCGTCCAAAGCTCCTCCCCTGCCCCGCCCTATTTTTTGGGTCCCACTCTGCTCATTTCACTCACTCTCCCCCACCCTCACTCACTCTCACTGGGCTACAGCAGGCGGTTGGTGTGCAGGAGGGGATGAGGGTTCTGGCTAGGTGTGCAGACTCTGAAGTGGGGCAGAGTATGAGGGATGCGGAGTTTGAGGGCTGGCTGATGGCTGGAGCTCCGTGTTGGGATATGGGCTGTGTGAGGGAGTTAGGATGTGGAAAGGTGTTCCAACCTAGACCTGGGGGTTCAGGCTCCAGCCAGGCAGTGCTTTCCTTAGGCATCTAGTGAGTGGTGCATCAGGGCTGAGGCAGGCTTGCCCTGGCCTTTTGCAGCTCCTGGAAACTGCCAGCATGTCTGGTCCCAAGGCACAGGGGGGGTTAGACGGCTCCACGCCTGCAGATACAGCCCCCACAACTCCTGGCTAACAGGAGCTGCGAGCTGGCACTCGGGGAAGGGCAAGCATGCAGAGCTTCCCTGGCCCCTGTACTTACGGGCTGCAGGCACATACCAGCTGCTTCCAGGAGCTGCATGGAACCACGGCTCGCTATGCTGCCAACCAGACTTTTAAAGCTCAGTGAGTAGAGCTGACCGAAGCTGCCAGCGCCCCTTTTTGACCAGGTGTTCCACTAGAATGTCTGTTTGCTCTTTAGCGCTATTTTCATTCAAGGAGGTAAGTGTCTTACTTTTCATATTCCAAGAACATTGTTATATTTAAGGATGAGATTGTGTCACGGGAGTCATGGGTTCTGTGACTTTCAGAGACTTCTGCCATTTTCTGCTTCAGCCCTGGTGCAGCTAGGGGACCTAGAGCTGTCAGGTGCCACAAACAGCAATAGCCTCAGAGTACCAAAGCAGCACAAGCAGTAGAGTCCATCGAGCAGTCAGTCGCCACAGGTGTCAGGGACACTCAAGGTCTGAGGCACACAAGACCCTGAAGCAGTCAGCCACTGTGGTTAGTGGCGGCCTGAGCGCTGAGCCCCAGGAATTGTGGCAGAATACTAGAGCTTTGATCCACTGGGGCTGCAGTGGATGCTAGATGACCTCCCTCCCCCAGCCAAGCAGTAAGGCTCAGGCTCATGCACCTAGCTCAGACTTCAGTCAGCGCCCTCCCCTTCCCATCAACAGTACCCCCATTACGTATAGTAAAATTCACAGACTATGAATTTTTATTAAGTGCCTGTGACTCTTCCATGACTTTTACTAAAAACAGGGACGAAATCTTAACCTAACCACTGAGGATACTGAATTTATTAATAGGAAATTTCCTCGACTCATCTGGCTAGAACAAACCCTACTGGTGGTTTGTGAAGCGCATTGCTTCACAATTTACACAGATTTTGATTTTTTTTAACAGTAGAAAGCCTTGCTGGGTAGATAAATAGCTCTTTACTCCACTACTTCTACATGGCACTACATTTCCTACCAAGTTCTCAAATCTGGGAATGGATAGAAATGAACAAGAACCTCTTCCCCCTTCTAGAAAAGGGAGTTACTCACTTCGTGCACTAACAACTGTTCTTCAAGATGTGTCTCCCCCGTGGGTGCTCCCCTGTAGGTGACAGGTTGCCCGGAGCCACAGATCGGAAACTTGCAAAGCAGTTTCCCCCAATTCTATAGGTAGATGGCCTCTGCACATAGGGAACGGGAGTGACCGCCACCCTGTCTGTTTATATAAAACATCATGCAGATGTTAGTCTGTAAGGATTTGAATTGTATGGTTGACAATTTTGGGTGCAAAATGTGAGCATGCATTTCTTGCTGCCCTCAGCTCCAGCAGGTTGATGTGCAATGATGTCTCGTGCAGAGATCATTTGCCTTGGACCAATTGGTCATTCATGTGGGCTCTCCAGCCTAGTGCCGTGAGTGGTCGCGATTAAGCAAACCGCCCCCTTCCCTTGGGTTCGCTAGGACTGTGCAGAACTCTGGTCTGCCCCCTTGCTTACCTGGGAAGTCATCAATAAATTTAGACCAAATGCCAATTTGTGTCTTAATCAATGAGCATAACTTTATTGATGTTGCCACTTAATAAATAACAAAGTTAAAAGATAACAGCTAAGAATTAAAAAGAAAATAAAGAAAAGCAAATTGTTTCTGCTAGCATGATTACAAGGATACTTAGTGATGTCAGCTAACTCGTTATCTAATTTTTTAATTTCTTCTAGATTAATTTTTAAAAGAACTGCAACTATGAGGATCCTTGATCTTATAGCTTATCAAGATTATTTTGTTTTTCTTGAATTTTTAGACTCTTTTTGTTAGATTTTTTGACTCACCTGATCAGGTGTAGCAGCATCTCTCTATTGGCCAGGTAGAGGACGACGAGTGTTGTTACGATGCCTGCCTCGGTATGGCCCTCCTGTCTTTTGTCGTCAGAGAGCAGTACGTGAGTTCAGTTTCCAGAATGAGTTGTAGATGATGAGGTACCCGCTGTCATTACTGCAGGGTATTTATGGCCTGATCTCTCATTGTCTATTCATTCTGTGGTTAATTTGAGATGCAAAAAATTTTTCTCTCTTAAGGGCTAGTGAATTAGCTGAGGATCTTGTAAGTAGATGCAAAACATTTTTTTCTCTTAGACCAGATTCTGACCCAATTTGGTGTGTTATTTAAAGGCTGGCGAATTAGATGAGGATCTTTACTCTTACAAATTTTACTGCTTATCCTAAATTATCATATTTCATAACACATTTCCTAATACACTCCTTCTTAACAGCAAAAAAGTCAATCCATGAAGTCTGCGGTTAGGCCACTTCCTCTTAAACATAGCTGTCTGTGCTTTTGCTATGGCTTAATTTTAAAGAGCTGCTAAGCATACATGACACCTAGGAGCAATGCATCCATGGTAATTTGTACCATGGGCTCGGGTTGGTGGAATGGGACCCCCACCAGGAGATTGTCCGCTAACGTCCACCACCGTAGAGCTGTGAGAATGTCTGGAGATACGATAATGCTCTTGTTTCAAGAGTGTCCAGATGGAATGTACATGGTTGCTAGCCATACTTGAAAGTAATGGAAGCACAGACAGGCATGACAAACCACGTAAGTCGTTGCACCCATATGCCCCATCAGTCGGAGGCAGGTGAGTATGATGGTAAAAGGGGTTCATGGATATCATGTTTATGAGGTCTTGTATAGCTATGAAGCATTGCTGAAATAAGTATGCCCGGGCCGAGACAGAGTCTAGGTGGGCACCTATAAATTCTATGTCTTGGACTGGATATAGCATTGATTTCTGTTCATTGATTAGAAGGCCTGAGGAGAGCTCTGGTTGTGTTTCTCATGGAGGTGGTTTCCTCACATGACATCCCTTTTATCAGGCAGTCATCGAGGTACGGAAAGATGAGGTGTTGTCTGAAATATGCTGCAACGACTGCTAGTACCTTTGAAAATACTCGGAGAGCCGATGAAAGGCCAAAAGGTAGGACTTTGTATTGAAAATGGTCTGGTCCAAGAGTGAAGTGTAGGTAATGCCTGTGTGCTGGATTGATGGCAACATGAAAGTAAGCATCTTGCAGTTCGAGAGCTGTGAACCAGTCTCCTTGATCTAATGCCAGAATAACTGTATTTAGTGTGACCATCTTGAATCGGTGTTTCTTCAGAAATTTGTTCAAGTTTGCAGAGGTCGAGGATCAGCCTCCAAGCTCCCATTTTTTCCTCTATCAAGAGTAATTCAAGTAGAACCCCCTTCCATGAAATTCCTCAGGTACTCTCTCTACAGCCCGGATCATCAGGAGATGACTGATCTCTTGTTTTAGCAGGGCCTGGTGAGAGGGGTCCCTGAAGAGGGATGGGGTAGGGGCTATGGTGGGGGGCATAGCGGTAAAAGGGATAGTATATCCCATGCAAACTATTTCCAACACCCACTGGTCTGATGTTATAGACTTCCATTGCATTAAGAAGGGTGGGTAGAAAGATGGCCATACTGCATTGGCATTGAATCATAAGGGAGGTTTTGCAAACCCTCGACCACACCCTCAAATTTGCTGCTTCGTGGTTTGGTTGGTGGAGGGGAAGCCCTGGTTGGAGTGTCTTCTCTGTGGCCGCTGTCTTGGCCTGGTGTCTTCGTAGGGCCTCTGTGGTGTTTGATTATATTGTCCGTATCTGTTGCAGTTATAGGGGGTGTATCGTTTACGTCTATAGGGTGGGATGTACATGCCCAGAGTTCAGAGTGTAGCTCTTGAACCTTTACTACTATGCAGGGCCTCATCTGTTTTAGCTGTAAATAACTTTAATTTGCCAAATGGTAGGTCCTCAACTTTGGATTGAAGTTCCCAGGGAATGCCAGAGGCCTTTAACCAGGATGCCCTGAGCATTGCCATTGTCGTAGCTGTCGCCCTAGCCACAGTATCGGCAACATCCAGTGCTATTTGTAGGGCAGTGTGGGTGCTCATGTGGCCCTCATGGACTACTGCCTTTAGGGCAGGTCTCTTTGACTCAGGGAGGTATTCCACGAGAGCCTCCAATTTTGAATAATTATCAAAATCGTGGTTTGCCAAAAGATTAAAGTAATTTGCAATTATCAATTGCAGTGAAGAAGAATAGACCTTTCTGCTAAAGAGATCTAATTTTTGGTGATCCTTGTCTTGATTGCCTGACCTATGCTGTCATAGTCTGGATCTCTGTTGGGCTGATTCCATGACCAGGGAATTTGCTTGGGGATGTGTGAACAGAAATTCCATGCCCTTCGGGGGAACAAAGTATTTTCTGTCCTCCCTCTTGCTGGTAGGCTGAGTAGATGCAGGTGTTTTCCATAACTCATCTGATGTTTCCATAATTACCTCATCTATAGGTAAGGCAATCTTCCCGTGTAAGGTAGGGTGAAAATTTTTTAACAGACAGTGTTGTTTTTCCCTCTAACTCTTGGAGAGAGACTTGTTGACTTGTTGCCTCTTTTAAAAAACTCTTGAAATTGCTTAATGTCGTCTGTTGGGCACATATCAGATGGTATGACTGCATCATCTGGCATTGATAGAGAATTGTCTGTTGGGAACTCATCGAGTGTATGAGAGTCCAGGTCTCTGTCAAGCACTTGTCCATCCTCCTCCTCTTAGTCTTCCGTAGGAAGGAGGGACCGGGTTGGAGACTCTTCTTGCCGGTGTGGAGTGAATTGAGACCAGCGTCTGTGTAGGTCCCAATAACCCCAAGGCATCCACTGCGATGGGTAAGGTGTGGGGGGTAAACCCAACATGGGTACCAGGGGTTTTGATGTGGTCCAAATATATAATGGTGCGAGCATGACCCTATCGGTGATGCATGTCATGAGGAGAATGCGCTCATCTGGTCATCATCAGGTAAAGGAGCATGGTGAGACCGTTCTGGAGACTGCAGTATTTGAGAAGAGCCATGAACAGAGGACATTCCAGGTGACAGAACTGCAGAGGAGGGCACACGTGCTGGCGCCTGCTGGAATTATCAGCCGCTGACTGTGGCATCTCTGCTGCTTCCTGCCTCAGTTGCAGGTCAGTGTGGGGGCACTTTGGTAGCGGAAGTCCCTGAGGTGCTCTCTCTCTCTCTCTCTCCCCTGCTAGTTCTTGGGGAGGAAGAAGGTGGATGGAGAGGCTCTCTTTCTGAAAGGTTTTTCAGGGAAGGGGGAGGCTGCTCTCTTTTGCAGCAGGTCTTCCCGTGGACAGGAGGCGTTCTGTTCCTCAGCAGGCTGTAAAGCCTTCTCAAATAGCATCATCCTGAGGTGGAGTTCTCTATCTTTCCTAGCTCTCACCGTGAGGAAAGAACAATGTTCGCATTTCTGTGGTGCGTGGGTTTCCCCCAAGTACTGTATGCATAGTGAGTGACCATCTGATACAGGCATAGGCTCTCAGCACTCCTCATATTTTTTTGAAGCCCAAGGAGCTCGACATATTAAGTTGTCTGTGATATTTCTTTATTTCCTTTTTTTAAATTTATCTTCCTTCTTTCTTTTTGAGAACGGGGAAGAGCCGGTAGATATCTGGTTCGTGCTGGCCCTGAGGGGAAAAGCCGTGTTCAAGTTTCCCTCATTTGTAAACTAAATGAGGGAAACTACTAATAAACTAAACTATTATAAGACTATTAAAGGTAACTATCGAACTGATAACTATAAAGCACTACATGAGGTAATAGGCTGAGAGGGAGACATTGAAGCTCCGTCTGCTGATGAGGGTGGTTAGAGAGGAACTGAAAGGGAGGGACTGAACCGCACGAGCTACACACTCGGGCAGGAGCGGCACTAGACATCTCCTGCGCACGCGTGGCTCAATGGGGGAAACTGCTTTGCAAGGTTCCGATCTGCAGCTCCGTGCAACCCATCATCTACAGTGGAGCATCCACGGGGCCATCACTCGAAGAAGAACTACTAGTCCAGATCACAGGAAGATGAAAGGGAAACTTCCTGGAGACCATGTTCTTCCCCTTATCTTAGGAAATAAGGCTTCTAGGACGGACCAAGACATTGTTGCTCAGGTGTGCCTACTGTCAAGAAAAGGTGATAAAGTCATAAATGACTCTGCTGAGACCTGAGACAGCCTAATAGTCGAGCGATCCTGTAACTGCACCAGTTAGGAACCTATCCATTACAAGAAAGTTTGCAGATCTAAAAATACATCAAAGCTTCAGTGACCATACACCATTTTTAAATTTAAACTTTCCTGGATTTTAAATCATCTTTCTTCAGCGTTAAGATATTTTCCCCTAAATTATTGACATATTTGCAATATTAAATCTTGTTTAATGATGTTTTGTTTTGGACTCTCTCTAGCTTTTTGTGGAAGATGCCTAGGAAAAATAGAAAGATGCATGCCATATGGAAGCATTCAATCACATCCAACTATGTAAATAGATTACACCAGGGTGGGGAACCTCAAGCCCTGGGTCCAGCCTGCAAGGCTCAGTGCCTATCCAGCACTGGGGAGCCCGCTCTGGCACTCCAGCCACCCCACTGCCCACCATGGAGCTGAAGCACACAAAATACTAGGCTGGGTCCCTCTAGGCTTTGATGTGCGAGGGGAATGTGGGGAGTATCTTTCTTCTTCTCAGTTGAGGACCACATCAGTGAGGGTTTTTTTTCTTTTCACTTGTGTGAGGCCCCCAAGTGATTTTTGTCACCAGCCCCTGACCCAACAAAGGTTCCCCACCTCTGGATTACACTCTCCTTTAAATGAAAATCATATCACTCACCATGTCACTTTTTGCCCTATTATAGTTGCACCAAAGTATCACTGAAGGGACAATGAAAATTTCTTAAAATCTGAATTCCATTCAGAACCTCTGTATAAGTTCTATAGCACTCTGTGATGGTTAGGATGCTCCAACAGAGTGTATTTATGGATTCCAATGCCTACTACACCTTTTGTGGAGTCTAGGCTGCCAATCCATCAGATCCTTTACAACGCTGAATATAACATAGGAATGGCTATGCTGAATCAGTCCAATGGTCTATCTAACCCCGCATACTGTCTTTCAATAGTGGCCAGTGGAAGTGAGGAAGAAAGTGAGGAGATCCATCATCTGTTCTCCAGTCCCAGATTCTGGCACTCCAAAGTTCAGGAACACTCACAGAACAAAATTGCATCTCTGACCATGCTGGCAAATAAGTCAGAGCCATTAACGTATCTAATTCTATTTTTAACCAAATGATATTTTGTAGCTTTCAACTACATCCTCCGGCATCAAGGTCTGCACATTGACTGTACACTGTGTGAAGGACTTCCTTATGTTTGTTTTAAACCTGCTCTCTATCCATTTATTTAGTGACCTCTGATTCATGTCTTATTGGAGGGGGAAAATAACACTTCTTGTTCTTTTTTTCCCATACCATTCATGATTTTCAAGTTTTCTACAATATCCTTCCTTTGTTGTCTCTTGTCCTAGCCAACAGTCCCACTTTGTTTGTTTTCATCTCTCTTCATGGGGAAGCTGTTACATACCTCTAATTATTTTTGTTCACTTTCTCTGTATTTTTTCCAGTTCTAATATAACTTTTCAAGATGAGGTGACCAGAACTTCAATGTGGTATTTAAGACCTGGGCACACCATGAATGTACACAGTGGCATTATATTTTCTATCTTGTCTATCACTTTCATAACAGTTTCTAAAATTCTGCTTTTTTGACTGCTGCTACACATTGAGCCAATATTTTCAGAGAAGTATCCACAATAACTTCAAACTCTCTTTCTTGAATCCTAACAGCTAATTTCGATACCATCACTTTGTAAATATAGTGGAATTATTTTTTCCACTGTGCATTACTTGCTTTTACCAACACTGAATTTCATCTGCCATTTTGTTGCCCAATCACTCAGTTTTGTGAATTCCCTCCATAACCCTTCACAAACTGCTTTGGGTTTAATTATCTTGAGTAATTTTGTATCATCAACAAACTTTGCCATGTTATGATTTATCCTGCTTTCCACATCATTTATATGCATGTTGAACAACACTGGTCCCAGTGTAAATCCTTTAGGAAACACACAACCCCACCATTTACCTCCATGCACTCTGAAAAATGACCATTTAAGGAAACAAAGGGTAGCCATGTCTTTCAACCAATTATTGACCCATGAGAAGACCTGCTCTCTTATTGCACTGACTGCCTACATTGCTTCAGAGCCTTTGGCTAGAAACCCTGTTAATGGCTTTTTTAAAAGTTCAAGTACTGTACTATGTCCATTGTCTTAATGTATGTTGACGTCTTGGTTACACAAGATCTCTGGATCACTGGTGGCTTTATGTATTGACGGTACACGCTGACAATTATAATTCACCCCATTAACTTCCCATGTATCGCCAGTGTTTTGGAAATGGCAAAGGCAGTGTGCTGCAGATCATCATAACAAACCAAGTTTAAACTTTGTCATCATGTGACAAAGTGTTCATTGGCAAAATAGGCGGAATACCGATTGTTTCTAATTCCTAGCTCTCAAGCTCTCTGAGCCATTTTCCTTCAAATCTGGCCAAAATTCACATTTCTGACGCATCATCTTGTGTACCAGCTGTGCATATCTAACTGATTGATGAATCTGCATGTATTCATTTCAGTCCAATTTTGAGCTTGGTTAGCATGGTGACAGTAGATTGAGTAGTTAACACAGATTTGGGGCAAAATTTAGCTGATGAACTCTTCATGCATGACTGAGTTATTTTCTTAAGCTGCTTAGCAAGTATTTTAATACAGTTATGTAAATCTATAGTAACAATACAGCCATTCCTTTAAGGCTGACAGTAGGCTGCTTTCCTGACATATATAAATGCTTGTGCTAAAATGTCAAGGATTTATAATTACGATGGCAGATGCATAAAATACATAAAGCACAACTTATTAGTGTTGATTGAAGTAAATATACCAAAGGATATTTCTCCTTTCTTATGTAAGAAAATTCACATTTAATGTTATTTGTAGGCTGTCATACACATTATGTTTTCATGTGAGACTATTTTTGAGTTTTGCTCGATAAGAAATGTCCTTTGTTTTCATTTTTCATCTGTCCCAGTAAAAACAACCAGAGGAAACACTATTAGACGGAAGAAGAATTGTTTGCTTTCTGATTTACCTTCACACTGATTATTGTCACCTATAATGATTTTATAGAAAACTGACTGGTTTTGGAGGATATCTTTTGGTCAAATGGAGAAAAACAATAAACATCAGAGTGTAAGATAATACATATGATTGCCAAATGAACTTGACAGCAGCACTACAGTGGTTCCTATAAAATATGCAATTTTTATTGTAATATAATGTTTGAGTCACAGCAATATATCTTTATTAGGTTGCCAACTCTCCAGGAGTGTCCTCGAGTTTTCAAGTATTTAAGATTCCTTTTTAATTATAGGGAATGTCTTGTGATGAAATCTCTAGGAATACATCCAATCAAAATTGGTAACCCTGACCTTTATAGTCAGAAAAAGACAGATATCCTCAAATACTGTGCTGTGGGTTAACTGTTGGTAAATATTAATTTGCTAAAAATGAGGCCACTGTAGAGCCTTATGTACCTCACAGTACTGTTCTGATGCTAAATTAAACGTTAGTCTACTGTCAGGAGATCCTCCAAAGGAATGCACTATAGAATTTCAAAGTAGTAAAAAGTCTACTGTCAGGAGATCCTCCAAAGGAATGCACTATAGAATTTCAAAGTAGTAAAAACACAAAAGTGCACATTCTAAAGTAAGTGGACTGAATGGTATTTGGAATGAGCATAATTCCATTTAATACATGAGCAAGAGAGAAAATATAAACTGTTTGTACCTTTGACAGTGTGTGTTCTGATTTTTCAAACCACAGCACGCTAAATATAATCACTTGGTTGCTTTCACAGTAAATCTGCATATCAAATCCAAATTAGAACTTATGTACAGTACTAGATATTTTTCTTTAACTGTAATACCTCTTTGTTCTCTCTTTCATCCTACTTAAGACCTTCTCTCCATTTTGGGCACAATACTAAAGAAAGAGCCTTGGAAAAGAGGACTGACATCTTGCTTTGTTCCAATTTAGATAGAATTTCATGTTTGTATAAATTAAGAAAAAAGCTATCATAAAAGGACACTATAACTTTTGTTAGGATAAACTTCAGTTATTTGCTTCCTTCAAGCCTGTGCAGGTTTTGCACAGCTATTTACTTGGCCTTATTTGTTATTCATGATATAAGACAGCAAAAAGTTGCTGTGCTTCCCTGTAAACTAATTAAGCATTTATAATTTTACTGTTTTATTCTCTTTATAGTTTTCAATCCTAATTTGTAAAAATCATCACTATTGGTTGGTTATCTTTATAAAACCAGAGCAAAAACATCTTTTTAAATAGAACCTAGATGCTATTAAAATAAAGAGGGACTGATATGGCCTGGGGGAACTTCTAACAGTTTGTGTCATTTCCCTCCCCGCCCCCATATGATTCTTAGAATATGCACCAGGTGTGACAACATGGTCTATTCTTAAACCACATTTGTCATCCTTCGTATGGAATATAGATGTTAATTTTATTTTCAAGGCTGACTTGTTGTCTCATTTTTTGTCAACTGATGCTAGGGTTTAGTGGGGGGAGGGAAATGGAGATAAGGAGGCTAGAGGGGGTAGAAGGAAAATGAAAGAAAAGAAAAGCACACTTAAACTGGCCAAGCCTAGGAGAAAATGTAAAACCATCTGTACAGCACAACATGCATGGCAACTTCCATTTGTATGTGCAGATTTGATAAATCTTGGGGTGCTGCCAACACATCACAGAGCTGTAATGCTATTCTTATCCATGCAGAAAAACATTCGTTATTTACAACTGCCATGAGTATTAGTCTGACTGATGTCTGGTTTAGCAAGTCTGTACCATTTGCCCAGACTACAACAGTTTATCTAGAACTGCGTGTCATTATGACATGGATAAGGCTGTATACAACAGTAAAGATGATGCTACAAATTTTTGCGGGCCTTCCAACACGAAAAGAGTATTCTAAGGAATTCCTGGTTTGTTATAACAGCTACAAACACTTTTTAAAAAACCACTTTCTATTGTCTTACGTGCACTGTGAATGATCTTGTCTTACACCAGAAATAACCCTTGAAAGCGTGCTGCTAGTGACCTCAAGCAGGCATTACCCTTAAAGAACCCTCTAATAATTCCTTCACTGCATTCTTCATGTAAGCTAAAATTCATAAGAGGGCAAAAGTGAACAGGAATTGCACAGAAACCTTCAGAATTGGTTAAAGTAACTGGCCTGGTCCTAAGGTTCATATTACCACATAAATTAATAATTGAGTGCATATCATAGAATCCCAGGGCTGGAAGAGACCTCAGGAGGTCATCAAGTCCAGCTCCCTACCCAAAGCAGGACCAACCCTCAGTAATATTCAATTAAGGACACACATGCTGCCTTCAGTTTACGTATTTGCTTTCGAAAGGCAAGGATTTAAAAAAAAAAAAAAAAAAAGATATCCACGTCTAGAATGGGTGAAAAAGAAGATTTCTATCAAGCTATGCTCCTGTTAGGAGAAGATCAATAAAATGCAAAATCATGTAACATTTACTAATTTTTTTTATTCGAGTTGTGATCCTAAACACTACATTTCTTTAGAAATATTAGTTTTCAAACAAACTATCAAAAAGACAGACTTGAAAAAATATTTTGACTTGACATCTTAATGCAGCATTACTATGAAAACAATGAAACTAAAAGTAACATTTCCACAGATAAAGTCACAGCTCTAGAAATAACAAAAAACCCTTCAGTGACAATTACTCACTTCAGCAATCAGCTCGTAGCAGACATCCTACTGCTGCTTTGCTTATTATAGTCCGTAAAAGAATGGTCTACATGATGCAAATTTCAGTCAGTTTTCTTTGCTTACATTGGCTTCCTACAGTATCATTTCATAGTTAATTTTCACTATTTCTTAGTAAACTGGGATTTTAACATCACACCCAAAACGCATAACTATATTAAATACAATATTTAAGCTGCTATCATTCACAATGAATTTCAGAATACAACTGATTAAGAAGTAAGGTATGTAAAGTTAGAGACAGATGTGTGTGTGTGCATATATATTTTATGTGCACATGCACACATAGATAATGTTAGATATTTGTGAATGAGGTCTTCAAGAATTCACCACTTCCTGTTTACTGCAAGTGATACAGCACTTGAATTTCATATTCTGAGCATGAACATCTCCTTTCCAAACAGAATACATAAGATGAATAATGAATATTCAGGAGACTGCAGTTTTAGGAATACTTTTATCCCAAATGAAATGAAATGCAGGATTCACAAAATAACACTGCAGAATTTCTTCTTTAAATCGTGCTATAATTGCCCTTCTCCCCTGGATTCTTGAATTGCTCCTAAATGTCAGGCTGTTTCATAGCACCTTTACTTCACGTGCTTTGCTGAACATGTCATGTTCATACCCATTTTTGTTATACTTAGTTATAGAAAGTATAGCATTGTAATACTATGCATCTCCAGTATGAACACCTGCTATCTAAAGCAATCTAAAATGCCTAATATGTAGGAAATAAAATTGTCCAAAACTGACAAAAAACTAATCCAAATTCCAGATTAATATTATCTGATACCAGTCTGACTTACCAGTAAGTCCTCATATCTTTGCAACAATTTTGCATGCTTTATTTTGTATTTAATTAGCTCAAGTTCTCTACCAAATAATGGCACTCCTTGGGAATAATTGCATTTGAGTGGTCAAAGAACATACAATAAATTTAAAATCGCATTTTTCTTTGATAATTGCTAGCCATTTAAAAGATATAATTTATTCGTGAAACATGAAAAGAACTTTTGGCATTCCCACTCACAAAAATGAATTGTGCGCTGGACTCCATAATTCTATGGTTTCTATGTTAATCAAACTCTACCGTGCTCCCAAAGGGTGATAAATTGAAACACTGTGGCCAAAGACAAATTTTCTGATTCCTAAAATTATATGTATTTGGTAATGTTTTCAACTGAGAGTATATCTTAAAAGTAGTGCTCTACTATTCTATCTAGATTCTTCATGATGAGAAGCATTTACACATGTAAATAGTTCTCCTGAAAACCATTCAAGTCAATGGGTCATATGTAAGCGCTATTCAAGGTGAGTAATGGTTGCACAATCAGATCCCCCATTACTTCAACATCACTTCAACAAGTTCTAAAATCTTTACTTCATTTAAGACAGCTGATATCATGTTCCTAAAATCAATTATTAATAATAGTTAAGACAGGATATTTCAGTGATTACAAATTTATCCATTATAGTGCAAGAGGGCACCAATAAAAACTGATCTTCTACTTCACAGTGTATTGTACTCAATTATCTCGTATTTTAAGTAGGAAGTGACTGAAGATACCTAAAATAGTAAGTTCACCTAGTTCTGTCTGCAATACTCTACAGCACCTCTAGTGGATCAAAATATTGCAGTGGTAGAGGTTCAGCAATAAATTCTTATGACGCTTTTAAAGGATTAAATGAATTCTATGGTAAGAAAATAAATAGTGTATTAAGGGCATGTCTGCACTACAAACTTTTACTGACACAGGTTACATCAACATAAAGCCATTGCAACCAGTACATCGCCTGTGTGCAGGCATAGTTTAGGGATGTGAAAGGTTAGCCGTTAACTGGTGGGGGCTAGAGCAGCTCCCTACCCGCCGTGGGCAAGGAGCTGCTCCAGCTCTGTGGGAGGGCAGGGGGGGAGGAGGGCGGCACTGCAGACAGGGACTGATCCGGTCATCCGGGCACCCCGCAGGCAGGGGCTGCTCCACCAGAGCAGCCTCAGACCACGGCACACCCAGGAAGGTGCATCACAGGCCAGGGCGCTCTGGTCCAGGCGAATAGAGCAGCCCCTGCATGCAACATGCCCAGGCCCACTGCCGACAGGACCAGGTTGGAGCAGACCCTGCCTGTGGCGGGGGGCGGGGGAGGAGGGCATAGGCAGGGACTGCTCCAGCCAAGGTTGAGTAGACCCTGTCTGAGACAGGGGAGCCACTCCAGTCCCCCCACCTGCACCCCCTTTAAGCGGTTAACCAGTTAAACATCACGTTAACCAGTTAAGCAATTAAACAGGGTTTTACATGCCTAGCACAGCTGGTGCCTTGCACTGCCAATGATGATTCTCACCAAGAGTGCTGCTTTCCATGCAGAGAGAGGTATGTCATGGGTGGGTATTCCAGTGCACAATTCCATGCAGACTGTCTGGTAGGGCAGACAAATTGTGGAGAAGTGACTGGGAACGAGGGTTTAAGTTCCCATCATGCAACTTTCACCACTCCATAATCTGAAATCTGAGGGTGTGTCTAAACTACATTCCTCTGTCGGCAGAGGAATGTAAATGAAGCACTTCGAAAGTGCAAATGAAGCGGGGATTTAAATATCCCGTGCTTCATTTGTATAATCACGTAATGGCGCGCTTTTGAAAAAGCACTATTTCGAAAGCGTGCCATTACGTGATTATGCAAATGAAGCACGGGATATTTAAATCCCCGCTTCATTTGCGCTTTCGAAGTGCTTCATTTACATTCCTCTGCTGACAGAGGGATGTAGTCTAGACACACCCTAACTCATAAATTTTGCACTTATTTTGAAAATCCCATGAAGCTGCAAAGGACTTGTCACCGTCTGTCCCAGGACAGAATCATGGACCTGCACAGACCTGCACTACCCTCATGATCATTGCAAGCACAGGACGCATGACACACCAGTATTTGCGGACCCACAAAAAGAGCACAAGGAACATCACAATTTTGTAAAGGACAGACTGCCACTGGACACAATGAAAACAAATCGAAATGACTGGTGGTATTGATGAAGCAGCTGTAACTGGTGAAGTGCCACTCCTGAGACCAAGAAACAAGAACTGGCTGGTAAGACTGCATCAAAATGCAGGGTTGGTATGAAGGGTAGCTGCCGAAATTTTGGCTGTGCAAGGTCACATTTCTGGGTCTGTGTGCCAAGTTCACCCCCACCCTCCAGTGCATGAACACCAAAATGAGGACGGCTCTGACAGCAGAGAAGTGAGTGGCAATTTCATTGTGGAAACTTGCAATGCCAGATTGCTACCAGTCAGTGGGAGATCATTTTGGAGCTGGAAAATCCACAGTGAAAGCCATTGTCATGCAAGTATGCAGGGCCATTAATTGTCACCTGCAGCACAGGACTGTGACTCTCGGAAATTTGTAGGACATAATGACGTATTTGTAGCAATGGGATTCCCGAGTTGTGGTGGAGTAACAGACAGCAAGCATATCCCGAGTTTGGCACCAGACTTTGGCACCAGACTTCTGATGTACTTGCCAGACTACATCAGCAGCAAGGGACTGATCCGGTCATCCGGGCACCCCGCAGGCAGGGGCTGCTCCACCAGAGCAGCCTCAGACCACGGCACACCCAGGAAGGTGCATCACAGGCCAGGGCGCTCTGGTCCAGGCGAATAGAGCAGCCCCTGCATGCAACATGCCCAGGCCCACTGCAGACAGGACCAGGTTGGAGCAGACCCTGCCTGTGGCGGGGGGCGGGGGAGGAGGGCATAGGCAGGGACTGCTCCAGCCAAGGTTGAGTAGACCCTGTCTGAGACAGGGGAGCCACTCCAGTCCCCCCACCTGCACCCCCTTTAAGCGGTTCAGGGGGTAGCTGAGTTGGTCTGGTAGCACTTTATAGACTAAAGCTGAGCTTTTGTGGGCACAGCACACTTCTTCAGATGACCGGAGTTATATAAAGCTCATGATACCATCTACATATTTTGTTAGTCTATAAAGTGCTACCAGACCATTTGTTGTTGTTTTTTTTATTTCTATAGTTACACAAGCCCTGCTGAATCACCAGGGAAACTTCATCAACATCAGTACTGGCTTGTCAGGAAAAGAGCACAATGCATGCTTATCTAAAAGAATACTGGACTTTTCCAAAAGTTGCAAGCAGGGCCTCTCTTTCCCAATGGGTACATGAGCACTGGCAATGTACAAATGCCAATAGTGTTCCAGATGTAGCATCTCCCTTAGTCCCCCGCTCAGGTAGCTGGACACTGGCCACCTCAACAGCACCAAGGAAAGATTCAACTACCAGCTTAGTAGGTGCAGAATGACAGTTGAATGTATTTTTTAGTAGACTGAAGGGATTCCGGAGTTCACCACAAGACTGAATCTCACTCAGAAAAACATCCCAGTGGTTATAACTCCTTAATATGTCCTGTGAGACAAAGGGGGAAAAGCCACTGACAGGATGAAGGTAAAAGGCTCATTGCCAAATTTGAACAGCCAAATATAAGGGCTATCAGAAGAACTGAAAGAGGAGCTATAGGACTCAGGTGGGCCTTTAAAGAACACTTTAACAGTGAACCTCAATAACACATGAACATAAGAATGGCCATACTGGGTCAGACCAAAGTATCCAGCTCAGTATCCTGTCTGCCAACAGTGGCCAATGCCAGGTGTCCCAGAGAGGAGTGAATCGAACAGGTAATGATCAAGAGATCTCTCTCCTACCATCCATCTCTACCCTCTGACAAACAGAAGCTAGGGACACCATTCCTTACCCATACTGGCTAATAGCCATTTATGGACTTAACCTCCATGAATGTAGCTAGTTCTCTTTTAAACCCTGTTATAGTCCTAGCCTCCATAACCTCCTCAGGCAAGGAGTTCCACAGGTTGACTGTGCGCTGTGTGAAGAACTTTCTTTTATTTGTTTTAAACCTGCTGCCCATTAGTTTCATTTGGTGGTCCCCTAGTTCTTATATTATGGGAACAAGTAAATAACTTCTCCTTATTCACCTTCTCCATACCACTCATGATTTTATATACCTCTATCATATCCCCCCCTTAGCCTCCTCTTTTCCAAGCTGAAAAGTCCTAGTCTCTTTAATCTCTCCTCACATAGGACCCATTCTAAACCCCTAATCATTTTTGTTGCCCTTTTCTGAACCTTTCTAATGCCAAAATATATCTTTTTTGAGATGAGGTGACCACATCTGTACGCAGTATTCAAGATGTGGGAGTACCATGGATTTATATAAGGGCAATAAGATATTCTCTGTCTTATTCTCTATCCCTTTTTTAATGATTCCTAACATCCTGTTTGCTTTTTTGACTGCGGCTGCACACTGAGTGGACGTCTTCAGAAAACTATCCACAATGACTCCAAGATCTCTTTCCTGATTAGTTGTAGCTAAATTAGCCCCCATCATATTGTATGTATAGCTGGGGTTATTTTTTCCAATGTGCACTACTTTACATTTATCCACATTAAATTTCATTTGCCATTTTGTTGCCCAGTCACTTAGTTTGGTGAGATCTTTTTGAAGTTCTTCACAGTCTGCTTTGGTCTTAACTACCTTGAGCAGTTTAGTATTGTCTGCAAACTTTGCCACCTCACTGTTTACCCCTTTCTCCAGATCATTTATGAATAAGATTGAATAGGATTGGTCCTAGGACTGACCCTTGGGGAACACAACTAGTTATACCTCTCCATTCTGAAAATTTACCATTTATTCCTACCCTTTGTTTCCTGTCTTTTAACCAGTTCTCAATCCATGAAAGGATCTTTCCTCTTATCTCATGACAACTTAATTTATGTAAGAGCCTTTGGTGAGGAACCTTGTCAAAGGCTTTCTGGAAATCTAAGTACACTATATCTACTGGATCCACCTTGTCCACATGTTTGCTGACCCCTTCAAAGAAGTATAATAGATTAGTAAGACATGATTTCCCATTACAGAACCCATGTTGACTTTTGCCCAACAAATTATGTTCTTCTACGTGTCTGACAATTTTAGTCTTTATTATTGTTTCAACTAATTTGCCCAGTACTAGCGTTAGACTTACCAGTCTGTAATTGCCGGGATCACCTCTAGAGCCCTTTTTAAATATTGGCGTTACATTAGCTATCTTCCAGGTGGTATACATGGTGGTTTACTGTGCTCTACCTGCTCCTACAATTTGAGGAAGGGACACAGTTAAAAGTTGGGTGCTCATCTATCAATAAAACAGTGATAGTGCACCTACTCCTTTTCTGGTACCTGTTGTACACTTAAGATTATTACAGTTTGTCACTGCACCGATAAGTTGTATTAAACTGTACAATCATAAGTATTGTCAATAACATCAGCCATTCTTTAGCATGTGTTTGGAACTATTTTCCAAACAACAGAGTACTATTAAGTAACAAAAACACTCTAAAAAATTCTGTGCAAATTAAAAGCAAATACATTAAAACCTTAATGAATATATGCAACAGAGCTTTAAAAAAGGGAAGAATATTCATATCCATTTTATCTGTGCAAACAGCAACCAAGGCTCTCTCAGGTCAGCATTTGTAACAGTGGTTGTTTTCAATGTCTCCTGGTATGGAATGGTACAGATGCAGTCCCCGATACCACCCTGATACAGAGGCAGCAGCATGGAGTGGCAGGGGACTCCTTGGGAGTGGAGCCAGAGTGCACTGGCTGGTGGCCTCACCCTCGGGTATTAGAGAATAGTCGAGTAACGAATAAGAATTCATGAGGTTAATCGACTATTCAGTTAACCAGTACTTAACATCCCTGGTCTGGAGTTGGTAACAGAGTCCGATGTATCCTGCTATTCAGTTGGAGAGTCTTTGTGGGGCTGACTTCCCTTGGAATGTTCAGCAATTGAGATAAAATGTTTTGGTGAGGTCCATAATGGTTCAGTTCATTCCAAATAGAAAACCAACATTCTTCTGACATCAAAGGTGTGCATGGTGGTTTCTAGTGTGCTATGTGGTTTTAGAAAGAATACTGAGAGATGTATGGGCATATTAATGTGAAAAGAAGTACAAACCTTTGGCAGAAACTTAGGGTGGATTCTCAGGGTAACTTTGTCCTGTAACATAAGTGCTCCCAGCTCCGCAACACATCTGGCAGAATTGATCACCATGAGAAGGAAAATTTAATGGATAGGTGCAGTAGTGAGCAAGTAGCGAATAGCTTGTGTGAGAGCTGTGAGGATTAGATTCAGGTCACAGGTAGGTGTAGGGGGGCAAGATCATAGAGAGGGTGAGCAATTTGAACCTTTGTTTCCTTATGGACTTGTTTAAGCCTCTGAGGCCAAGAATTGGCCTCTATTCTCTGTTCTTTTTGGGTAGTAGAAAGTAGCGGAAATAAAGCCCTTTCCAGACATACTGCTGGAAACAGGTTCTACAGCTCCCAAGTGGAAAAGATTATCTACCTCTTGACTAACAATTGTTCATCAGAGGGCTCCCTGAAAAGGGGACAAGAAAGGAGGGTGGGTGGGAGACATGGAAAAAAAGGGGGTGGTAATGCCCAACCTGATGACCTCCAGGGCCCGTTTGTCAGTGGTAATTGTGAGCCATTCCTGAAAAAAGGGGTGAAGATGGTTGGAAATATGGAACGCTGAGTGTGCTAGAGAAAGGGAGAGATCTTCCTCAACCAAACCTTCAGATTTGCTCATTTGAAGGTGGGGGTTGGGAAACTGAGGTGAAGTGATCAATGATGCTGTGGCCTCTGTCTGTCATTGGTATGACTGGTATCTAAACTGGCCGTCATGTCATGGCAGGTGACTGCATGCCCAAGGATCACACAGTGACTTGAAAATCATTCATTGAACAAAGCACCTTGTTGGTAGTTGCTGCAAAGTGCTTCCCGGTGCCAAAGGGGATATCTTTTACCGTGCTCTTGATCTCTCTGGGGAATGTGGTGGAGTTGCACCAGAAGGCTCGCCTCATGACAGTAGCGGTGGCTGTGGCTTGAGCAGCTGCAGCCCTGATATCAAGAGCTGCTTAGAAACGTGTGTAGAAACACGTGTCCCTCTCTGATGAAAGTTTAAAACTGCTGTCTTTTGTCCTTTGAGAGATCCTTAATAAAATCCATAAGCTTTGTGTAGTTTTTGTGGTCATATTTAGCGTGGTGTAATTTGCAATCCTGAACTGGGGTGTGATTGAGGTCTATACTTTGCAGCCAAAGATGTCCTGTCTGTTGTTACTTCTCTCAGCAGTAGTTCTAGACTGTTTTTTAGACCTTTGGTTTGTCACCTCTATCACTAGTGA
Organism: Pelochelys cantorii; assembly: GCA_032595735.1. Lineage (NCBI taxonomy): Eukaryota > Metazoa > Chordata > Testudines > Trionychidae > Pelochelys > Pelochelys cantorii. The sequence continues at coordinate 64,474,494 of CM064332.1, read as the reverse complement.
ATTAGGGTTGAGATGGGAGAAGAAATATTCTGAGCCTTGATGGGGAACAAAAGTACTTGCAGTCTGCTCTCTTGAAAGTAGGTGTTGCTGTGGCTGGAGTCTGCTACACTGATTTTGCCAGGTCTAGACTTGCCCCATTGACAGGCAAAGCTATCTTAGCTAAGGAGGGTGGCTGCAGTATGTCCATTAATTCGTGCTGGGTTTCTGAAACCTCCTCCATATCTATGCAGAGTTTCAGTTCCAGCCATTTAAATGGGTGCTGGAAATGAATAAAATCATCCACACTGGGTGGCTGTGGGGCAGAGCAGTCTTGTCTGATGGCAAGGGAGCCTCATTACCCTGAGAAGATGTATCATGGACTATGTCTTCTGGATGGTCATTGACATATAAATCCCGTTCCCTTCACTGCGTGGGTTGCGGAGCTGTTGAAGGAGATTCAATGATGCCCGTTTGGGTGTGAGGGGGAGTCCTGTCATCTGTAGTAGGATGTATAGATCCCCACAGATTCCAATTAGGCTATCGACCCAAGAATGGTGGCAGAAAGATGGCCTTGTATTAGTAATTTTGTGACATTCAATAACACAAAGGTACATCATCATTGAGCAGCAAGACCTTGAATTTGTTAGTAGCTAAGGAGCCTTACCTAAATCACTTGTTCAACACTGGTCCACATTCTTAGGGCTGTGAAGTGTGTTAACTGGTGGCGGCCTATATGGAAAATTTGGAAGACTCAATCCAATTTCTCATGACAAGTAGCCTCATTATAAAATGAACCACTCCTAGTTCACCACTCACCAGCAACTATACACCACTCCTAGTGGGAGTCTCAGCAGAGAAAACAAGTACTAACTGGGCATTGTGATAGGGTGCACTCTCCCCGCACTGAGCAGGAAGGGATTAACCCAGCCCTGAGGTGTGAGAGCCTTACTGGGCATGCTCGAGCTGCACAGCTATAAAAGGGAGCAGCTCAGCTCAGTTGGGGTGGGTGGCTGGAGGGAGAGGACGTATATTGCCAGCTCTAGGCAAACTGCAGCAATTACTCAAACACCGAGGCACTACCACGCAGGCTGGAGGCCAGACGCTCTCAGTGATCTCACAAGTTCTAGAGGCAAGCAGGTGCAGACAGATCCCTGACAGAGGAGGAGAGACAGATCCATGGGACAACTGTAGCAGGAAGCAACCAACATGGTGAGTGAGCTGCTGCTGGGCAGTCAGTGTGTTTCATACTGAGCTTTTCCCTGCTGACTCAGTAGCTAAAGCAAAGCCACTAGCAGGGCCCTGGGCTGGGGTCCCGTGGAGTGGGAGGGCCTGGACCCCTAAGCTGGGTGATATAAACCTTCCTCTATCTCCATCCCTCGAGAGGGGACCGCACCACCCCAAGAGTGGGGGAGAGTTATTGACTCGGGCTATTGAACTGCACTGCCCTGCAAATTATAGACTGTGGCCACTGAGTCACACTACCCCCAAAAGGAGGAACGAGTTGTTGACTTGGGCTAGTGAACTGCACTATTCTGAGAGTAGGGACAAGTCATTTGACTGTAGCCATTGGGCCACACTACACCACAAGTTGTGGCAAGTTATGGACTCTGACCATTGGGCCACCCTGCCCCGGGGACTAAAGAGGGTGTTACAGACTTTGGTGGGCAGAGTTATAGACATGGACTGGAGAGCAAAAGTGTAGACAATACAAGAGTGCCAGGAGTGAGACGGGCACCCTTACCCCACACTTGGTGATGTCTTTACCTCTTCTGTGTTGCAGGAATGGATACTGAAGCATTTTTTTATCTCTAAGGGCTCATCTAGACTGCATCCCTCTCTCGAAAGAGGAATGAAAATGAAGCCGATAGAAAATTCAAATGAAACACGGATTTACAAATCTCGCACTTCATTTGCATAAATCGCATCCGAGCACTTTTTTTCAAAAAAGAGTTTTTCAAAAAAAAACCCCACAGTCTAGATGGGGTTCTTTGGAGGAAAAAAAACCCTTTTTCGAAAGAAACCAAACACCTGAAAAAATGATGTGTATGGGTTCTTTCGAAAAAGAGGTTTTTTTCTCCAAAGAACCCCGTCTAGACTGCGGGTTTTTTTTGGAAACCCCTTTTTCGAAAAAGCGCTCAGACGCAATTATGCAAATGAAGCACAAGATTTGTAAATCCATGCTTCATTTGAATTTTCGATCTGCTTCATTTGCATTCCTCTTTCGAGAGTGGAATGCAGTCTAGACATAGCCTAAAGAGAGTTCCCCTAAAAGAAGGCTGGTCAATAGCGATGTCAATCTGGCACTTGCAGGACTATTAAATTTACTCCAAAAATATAAAATAAAATAAAAATCTTGCAATCTGTTAGGTTAACTTAAACAATGAAAAACTGTGTTAGTATGCACATTTTGTGGTTCTATGTACTAGCCCATAAATCAGAGTTCACTTTATTAAACTCTACAAAAAGAATTTTAAGTTCTAAAAATGCAATCCACAATTGAGCTTAAATTTTTCTACTACTGAAGTAGTAGGGATTCATCCATATGTTGATAAATAAGTATCTACACTACTCAAAATAATCTAAAAAATATATTTGCAACATATTTATTTATAACAAAATATTAAATTAACAGGAACAAATACATTCTTTATTTTCCACTGAATGTAAGTTTTTAGTACAGCGAAAGAGTATACATTTTAAAACTGTATAAAAAATAATAAGCTACCCTGCAAAGTCATCTATATCCTTTTTTTAAGCCTGCAAAGAACATCTATAGAAATTCCTCAGATTTTTCCCTTAATGGATGAAATGTTTAATAAACCCATACTTCATTAGTTAAACCTCCTCTATTTCCATTTACCAATATTTCAAACCGCCTACATTCTAATTCCTTAATTTAAAAACTCTCCAATAGTGCAGGGCCCCATCAATTAAAATCCACTGAATATTAATTGCGGCTCTGTAACTATGCAATGCTGTACTTCACTCATCTGCACTAGTTTCTTTGTAGGTTTTATTTATCTATAGCTAGGGATAATTTTACCCTAGACAGATATGTGCACAGAGCTCTGTGTTTTTTATTAATTTTAACGATGAGAACAATTATTGTTAGGAAATTATTGCAAGTACACTACTTAACTGAAATCTCAAAGAAAGTGTGCCTTCACACCAGAAATGTAAGATTTGAGATGGAGGACTCTTAAAAAGCTCTTACTGCCTGGAGTGCTTTGACCTTCCTCCCACTGGAACTGGGGCTTCAGCTCATCTAATGATCCATGACATTTTGCAACTAATTTTTATTAGCAAAAAAAGCAGAACTTTTGTATTTGCCCTCTGCAACGCTGAACAACACTATACACAAATGTGAACATTTTATGTTTCTGAAGTTGGACCAGATTATTTTTCTTTGTTAAAACCTATCTCAACATTGTTGCTTGAATAGTATCATGAACCATAAAACAGTATCTTACCAAGAATTTCAACCTAACTGTTAAGGGGGGGAAACATTTTCAACTGACCCACACTTCACCAATAGACTAAACATTATGGGCACCAGCTATTGTTTCTCCCCCTCAGGTTTTGTCTACTTTATTCACCTAAATACCAACACATCCTTTCAGATCTTACAGTCTCAGCATGGAACACACTCCTACGCTGCAAACAAAGGATTATACAAAGAAATACAGTTTGAAAGGGGTCTCTTACAAGAAGGCAGTAATAGACTGAGACAGAAGTCTCACAGGTGTGAGATCTAGTCCCAAGTGCCCATTACAGAAAAGGTTTGCTAACTTTCTAATGTGAGGTACACAACAGAGATTGTATGATGCTGGGAATAGAGATGCAGGTCTTAAGCAACTAACTGCATAGCTGACAAGTGAAAAACATTCTAAAATATATGCACCTTTAAAAAATTGAGTTAGGTAACAGACCCACACGTACACACACAAAAATCCACATTAATCTATCATTAAGACTATATTTTTAGAAAGATGAGAGTCTTCAGTTACCACCCTAAGCAGCTATAACCTTACTGGGGGTTTGTCTATACTACAGAGTTTTTACGGAAAAACGGCCGTTTTCCCAAAAAAAGTCACTTACGTTCACACTGCAATCGCGTTCTTTCGAAAGAAAATCAAGAGAACAGAGGGGTTTTTCCAGCATTGGTAATGCTCTTTCTATGAGGAAGAAACCTTTTTCCGAAAGAGCTCTTTCAGAAAAAGGCATGTGTTGACAGGGAAGAGGGAGTTCTTTCGGAAAAAGAGGAAAGAGAAAAAAGCACAGGTGCCCTGGCGGCCACTCGGTCTATAGTAATCACAGTTTAAATGCGAGATAGCGTCCACACTGAATGGACGCTATCTTTCAAAAAAGAGAATTGCTTTTTTCGATGCACTTTGGCAGTGTGGACGCTCTCTTTTGGAAGAAGTTTTTTCGTAAGATCTCTTCCGGGAAAGCTTCTTTTGAATGAAGCCTGCTGTCTAGACGTAGCCAGAGTTGCTCCATCATTTGGGGGTCACTGCTGTTAAAAGGAAGTATCATATTAGGTACCAATATTTCAGGAAAAAAGTACATTATGCTGAAACTAAAGAAACTGCAGAATTAAAATAATTTTACATTTCCACTGGTAGTTACCTAAATTTTTATACATCCAAAAGGGATCAAGTTTCAAAGTCTTCGATTACTTTACATCATACAGAAATGTCCATTTGGAAACACTATTAAAAATTACCCATAAAGCAAAACATGTAAATAGTATATTGGGAAAAATGTATTGTACAAAACATAGCTTTGGATAAGTGCTACATACTAACTTTGGTAGGAGTTCAACAGATTAAGAGCACCCATAGTATCTACATCTATCACAAGCAAGCTACCAATATTTATAAAACTTTAATATTTATTCATTCATTTATATTTAGTCACTAAAAATGACAGCTATAATGGGAAAACTGTAGAGCTATTCAAGAACTAAGCATAAAACTCCAAAGAAATAATTTTAAATGCAGGATACTGAAATTCATTTCCAATCCCCTCAAAAGACAAATAGCTACCACTGACTAGTCAGAAATCTGTAAGGTTTTGCTCTCCATTAAAAAAATTCTACAACCTGCTTAAAGTGGGAGAGGGAGGAATAAAAATTAATCATCAGACACTGACCACAGAGAAGAAATTCTGTTATAAATTATTTGGATCTACTGAACCAGTAGTGATTATAATCTCCATTTTGTTAAAAAATATTCAAAATAGATAAAATAAAACGCAGCAGAGATTGGTAAAGATCACCAGTTTAGCCTCACTTATCTATTGCACGTCTGCCATACCACATTATCTTACTACTCAAGCATTATTTTTGCATTTCAATGTAGCAGCTCTATCAGATTAATGCCCAAGATATTTCAGCTGTGTTGCAAGTAAGTAAGTGGACATACAGGAATATTATGCATGGCCTGTAGCACTGACACTAAGCAAAGGAAATGTGATTAGCACCAAATTGCATCTGACAGGGGAATCAGAAAGCTGTCAAACACAATGACATGGATTCAGTATTTAGAAGGTAAAAGGAGAATAAAGAAGCTGGCCAGTCTGGCATGGAGACAGCAATAAAACACAACAGCTATGATAAATTAATTCATTTACTTATGAAAAATTAGAGGCTTCCACACACAGTTCTCATTTATAATCTTGTCAATCTGGCTGTGTAAATATAAAGCTTATATAGCACACACAATGAAAAAAAAAGGAAACAAGCTTATAAGAGGAGGGAAAATATGTTTAATGAAATCAAATCATTTCTTGCTTTAAACCATACTGGATTGAGCCTTTAATAATAGTGGCTAATGCAACAATGCATTATAACTGTTACTGTGATCACTGGAAACATTCTCTGTTAATACTAAAGTAACTTTGAGATGAAGTACTCAAAAGACAAAGCAAACTGTAGAAGCTATTAAAATGTCTATTGAATGGGGTACCTAAAAGGAGATATTGGGAGAGGACAAGAATGGAATGTCTCGATAGGATTAACTCTTGACAAGAGCAGGATCTGCATCAAGGACATGCTGATGAAGTGGCTGTTCTAATGCATTTAATAGATTTGAACACAGAAATCGCCTCCTGGAAAGAGCAAGTTTTCCTGAATCCTTCTGCCCAGAGACATGTCAGTCTTTGAAGGTTCCAAGGAACTCTGTTCTTGGCCACTAGGAGACCCTGGCTTGAAACATCAGGATTTATGTGGTGACTGCAATGTTTGCTTCTCTATGTAATTTTGCTCAAATAAAAGTGTTTAACCGTGGGATTATACAGAGTCTATCCTTTCAGAGGGATGCTAGTAATCTAGTAACTCGGATGGGGGACAAAGAATGGAGACCAAACCAAATAAGAGGAACCTACTTTGCTGCAAGCTAAAATATAATCTGCCACATAGCTAAAGAATCTGATGGGACTACATAGTCAAAATGCAAAGACACAGAATGAAAGCAAAGAAGCTCCTTTGTGAACGGCTGTCAATGTCAAAGAGACTTAGCTTTCAGGTTTTGGTATTTCGTGCACTTTCCCTTTCAGTAGCCATACAGGCTTTCCTTCAGCTATGGATTCCATAGCAACTGACCTCAGATTGTCAGAACCAGAACAACTTACACTTACAGGTGATTATTTTACGTTAATGTTTTAAAGACCCTTGCCTCATTTTTGCAGATCCAACATTTGCTTCTGTGGAAACAGCAGTTGGCATCCCGAATTGTTAAAACTCTGCCAAATTTCCTCAAGGGTTCCCCAGTGAACTCAGAGACTACTATGTTTCAACCGTACACCTATAGGCATTAGGATCCAAAAGACTGCACACACAAAAAATGCAGATTTGAAATATACAAAAACAAAGAGAACTGACTAGGATGGTTAATTAGCTGAGAAATCCTGACTAGGAAGTTACACTGGAGTCAACAAATAAAATCCAAACCTGTGTTAGATAATTAGTTGCTGATTTGTTTGCACTGAAGCCTTGATGATCCTTCAATAGTTTTGTCTGTGAATAGATCATGAAAATGCCAGAGGACGTTCCATTAGTACATGTCTCACATGTATTAGTCAGGAAGACAGCTTTTTTCCTTTAATTTCTATATATAATGGTACTTTAAAAGAGTAGAGAATAACTCTGCTATTTACACTAATGTTCTTTTTTTTTGGTTTAAAAAAAAAAAGGCTTTAGCAGTCCATAGTAGAAGGAGCTATTGAGGAAAGCATAGGAGCTGTTCTGTTTTCCCAGACCGCACGTATCTTTCCCATTATGACTAGATAATTTTGATATGAAAATACCATATAATGTTAAATTCTATTTATATAAAATGAACTGAATGTGTAAAAATAATTTCTGATCCTACATTTAACTTCCCAACATCATGGATGAATTAGCAGATCCTCATGAATGGTTTGGATAAAGATGTTCTAAGAACAAACTCTGACCTTTTTTTCAAAATAAAACACAGTTTTATGTCCTTAATTTAATGAATATATTAATTTTATAATATACAGCTGTCATTGGCAATGTGTGCCAATGATACATTACATACCAGTATCTGAAAAAAATGTATTAGAATATTGGTGCCCATCCTTTTCCCCCACTACCAGATGTGGAATCAGTCCATACTCCCCCTCCACTGGTGCACAGTTAGCCTAGCAATGGAACTTGGACTGATGATATAACAGGGGTGGGGGAAACAGGATGGGGGTGGAGCTGGGGCTAAAGGTAAAAAGCGAATGAAGGCAATGCTAGGCTGGGGATACAGTAGCAGGCACAGTGAAGAGGGGTTGGCCTGGATCCTGCTGCAGTCCCTTGTCTCCCAGTGTTTCTCTCTGCTCTCTTGTGGAGGATGCCCCACGATTTGGGGACTGCTGCATTAGAAGGTATTTGAGGTTTAGTTTGGGTCCCTCCCCAGAACCTGGAGAAAATCAGGTGTTGCAGAGGATAAAGAGAACAAAATAAGAAAAAGACAAGCTTTGGACTTGTTCGTGTCTTATGCTCCTTGTTTGAATCACCATCCTCTCCTCTTCATCCTTTTATGACTACAGGGAAATCGTGGTAGATTAAAGCCATTTCTGTGTATATGTGACGTTGTACTGCAAAGAATTCCTCAGAGGAATTCATATAATCAGTCCCAGCTCCTTCATTAACTTAATGTATATATCTGGTTATTACTGGCCAAGATAACTATTGATTCCTCCTCTTGGTGGCTTTGTTGAGTAATATAGCATAGGGGGAGGGTGCATTTTGGAAAGAAGCATTTTTATTCTGAGTGAAACTATCCCTGCTTGTGACTTCACTATTGTGTGATGCTAAGTGTTTCATATTCCAGTATGTAAATACATTTGTAAAGTACTTTTTAAAAAGATGTGCCATTCAGTGCGGTGGCTATTTTTAGAAGTTACATTTTGTTAATAATTGTTGAAAATATTAATAAATATATTTGGATTTATGCCAATGAAACTTTTGGTAAATGAATACTTGGTTAGATTTATATGATTTATGGAAAGGCGTCCATACTTTGTCCACTTTTTTCTCTCTTTTCCCACTTGCTCATTTCCACCAAGTAGACATTGAACATCATTAGTTTTTCTTTCTATAGAAGTTTGGGATTGTTTTTTGGTTTGTTATTTTCTGGAAATCAGTTTGATACTGATTTTGGAATACCAAAAACTTCCAGGTTTTTAATCATGTGAAAGATTTATCTATATTTAATTAGCAATGCTCTTCTCAGCCTTCTGTGAAAGAATGCACTTTCAGTTCTTTTAATTGCTTCTCAGGAGACCAAAAAAAAAAATTCTTGACCCATGGAGAAACCAAAGGAAGGTGCTCTCCCAAGATACAAGGAGACTGGAAAGCACAAATTAATACACACAGAAATACGTTTAAGTAACAGAGGTTCTCACACAATATGAAAGATGCAAGGAAATTAAAAGGTATGGCTGACACCTAGTTCTTAATACAACACATTCTGACTAGGTCCCTAGCATATATGGTACACAGCAACATCATTCATTGCTTGAAGCTCCATCTAGTACCTCATGAATGGTTGGCACAACAGAACAGGTAACCTTAACTTGAAGTTTCCTTGCATTTGCCTATTTAAATCATACCTTTATTAAATATTCCCAAATACAATTCTGTTTGTAAAACTTTCAATATAATAAAACCTCATAAAACTATGAGAGTCCCTGTATTAAACCAAATCACTTAATGCCATTTATTGTTCAGAAAATTAGAATTTAAGAAAATTTTTACAAACTATATTCTGATGGAGGAAGCTATTTGTACTGAATTAAGTTACAGTGAAGCTCCACTTAAAGAAACTGTTAAAATTGACTAATTTCCAAAAAATCCAGTTATGATCTGTTGTTTTCCCCAAAATTTGTAAGGGCTTTCTGTTCTTCTGTAGATGTTAAGGGCCTTTTCAATAGGGACAAATTGACTGTATCAAGGGAACATTATGAACTATCTCTGTAATGGTGTTTGCATAAACTTAACGAACAGGAAAAAAACTTGTGACAGACTAACTTGGCCACCCCTCTGAGGCAGGAAAAAAAAAGTCATTCATAATGGTGAGACAAGGGACAATTTTAACATAGCATACTGTCTCCTTGATGACTTGACCACCTTCACAAACTGTGTGTCCCACCTTGTATAAGGTTTACTGAAGTCATCCTTATGTAGTTTTGGGGGCAGGGAGAAGAAATAATGCCTATTATATGAAAAATATGTACAACACAGATTTGGAAAAGCTAGGATGATTTGGAGTGGGGTGACTGTGCTTTCAGCTCATTTAAACCCATTTTTCCTCATTAAATGACAGCTCTGTCTTAGATTCCAGGGACATCCTGTAAATGGGCCTAGTTATACTTCTATGCTACCATGTTACTGAGAAAAAACAAACCTATTTCCCTAAAAGTCCGGTGGAGGTGCTACTGTGATCCCTGCTGTCTTGAACTGTGTTCCTAAGAACTGTGTTCCTAAGGTTTGGTGACCATGCTGCATGAAAGGTCTCTACATATAATTCAGTTTTGTCTATGTGGAGCACAGGTAAGACCACCTTCTTTGAGAGCCACATCATGAAGGAACCATTCTTTTGGATTCATGAAGTTTTCAGTTTGCTATTTTTATTAGAAACAGCATGCTAATATACTAATCCACTATATATACATAATATACATACCACTATACTAATCTCCATGGAATTCAGTAGCAATTACATGCCAGATAGGTGATTGTCACTTTTCAGGGTAGAATCTTCATGAAAATTGCATTGTATCCCATGGATTCCATGTGAAATTGATTCCAGTTTAGAATAAATAGAATAATAGAATACTAGAACTTCAAGGGACCTCAAGAGATCAAGTCCAGATCCCTGCCCTCATGGCAAGGCTAAGCACTGTCTAGATCATCCCTGACAGATGTCTATCTAATCTGCTCTTAAATATCTCCAGTGATGGAGATTCCACAGCCTTCCTAGGCAATTTATTCCAGTGTGTAAACACCCTGACATTATGAAGCTTTTCCTAATATCCAACCTAAACCTCCCTTGCTGCAATTTAAGCCCATTGGCACAAGGGAGTGGTCAGATGAAGTTTGGTACTAAATGTTCAGATTTTTGGTATAGTATAAGATTGTAAAGATTCTCACATATTCTGTGGTTGTGTTGTCACTGATGCATATTAACATCATTGAACAGATGAAGTGTCTTTCATAATTGCCCATTTCAATGCTTTGTAAAAATCCAATATGAAACAATTAAAAAATAATTTGAAGTTTAGGGTTGTGAATTTGACTTATTTAAAGGTTCAGAGATCAGTTCAGAAACATTCAATAGACTGACTTGTTGCTTCCTAAGGATATATCTTCTTCCCTCTGGCCATTCACTGTTGCTATTAAAATGCCATATGAAGATGTGCCCTCATTATCTAAAAAAGTTAAAATACTGAGAAACATTCAGTAAGATGGAGTTCAGAAAACTAAAAGAGGTCCATACTTGATTGCTAAACTGGGTTACAGTCCAGGCAACATCTACCACTAAAACTTGATTCTTTGTAGGTTTGTACAGACCTGTTCCAACAGGAGAACAAGAAAACATTTAAGGCAGACTGTTCAGAATATACCAATACAGAAATTTTTTATGTAATTATTTGGAAGAAACAAAATACAAAGTTATTTGTGAAAAGTACTTCACCAGTGCAATATATTTTGGCAACCTGTTACATATCATTCATTATCCAGTTGGTCACTAGGGGCACGTCTAGACTACATGGCTCCATTGATGGAGCCATGTAGATTTCTTTACTCTGCAAAGGGAAATGAAGAGGCGATTTAAATAATCGCCGCTTCATTTAAATTACAATGGCTGCTGCGCTGTGCCGATCAGCTGTTTGTTGGCACAGCGCTGTAGTCTGGACGCTCCGCCGTCGACATCAAAGGCATTTGTCGACCTCCCCGGTAAACCTCATCCCACGAGGCATACCGGGGAGGTCGACAAATGCCTTTGATGTCGATGGCGGAGCGTCCAGACTACAGCGCTGTGCCAACAAACAGCTGATCGGCACAGCGCGGCAACCATTTTAATTTAAATGAAGCGGCGATTATTTAAATTGCCGCTTCGTTTCCCTTTGCCTACAACCCTAATCTACATGGCTCTGTCAACGGAGCCATGTAGTCTAGATGTGCCCGACGATACACTGCCTCTGGGAAGCAAATAAGTAGTTCATCCACTGTTCCTACGGTTCCCACAAAGGAGCTCCCTTGTATGCATCTGGATGTTCGTGCTGTACGTGGAACTAGAACTTTGACCTTAGTTCCCTTTTCTCAGTTTCTAGCTAGCAGTATGCAGGATCTTCATAATCGTAAGTGCCATCTTCATAACCATAAGTGCAGTATGCACAACTGGGGAGTTGGAAAATTTAGGTTCTGCAGCAGGCTAGAAGGGGGTTTACCCAGGAGCTTTCTCCATGGGCAAGTGGATTTGTCAAAATGATATGTTTGATAGCTTGGTTAGATAACGAATAATTAAACTGTGTGAATGTCAGAATAAAAATGTCTATAAGGCATTCTGCATCCTTTATCTTGTCAGGTTTAAACTGGATGGGCAGAGGTGGTGTCCCTAGCTTCTACATGCCAGAAGCTAGGAATAGGCAACAGGGGATGGATCAATTGATCATTGTCAGTTCTGTTCATTCCCTTTAAAGCACCTGGCATTGGCCACCATCAGAAGATAGGATATTGGGCTAGATGGACCTTTGGTCTGACCCAGTAGGGACATTCTTTGGAACAAGGTGTGTCTCTTAGAATTTGTTTGTGTCTATAAAGCACCTAGCACAGTTTGTCCCGAACCTTGGGTGGCACTTCTAAGGCTTACTTTAATACAAATTAGGGATATTAAAATGCTTTTAAGTAATCTTGTAACCGCTGAACATTTCATGGTTATACACAGAGCAGCAGCTGGCTTTCTGGGAGCCAGAGTGCACCAGGAGCTGGCTTTTAAGATGGTTCCCTGCACATACTGGCTCCCACCTGCCCCTCCTGCACTGCTGCCTCTGATACAGAAGCAGCAATGTGAGGGGGCAGGCAGCATACCTGAAGCCTGTATTTAACCATTAATGTTAACCAATGAGTCCAGGCTCATTGCGTACATGGTTAACCAGTTACACCTTCTAATAATCATAACAACATTATATTCTGCCCAGTTTGAAGCGTGGAGAGCATTCTTCTGATATCTGTGGGCCATACGTAAAAGAACTGGATTCCAAATGTTTTTGCAGTTGAGCTTTGGGTACCACTTGAACTTCCTAAGACAGACAGCAGGGTCCCAAAGCCTAGTGTGTTTTAAATGTTAAACTGAAGATAAATTAATATACATTTTGTGTCTTCTTACACAATCATTTTTTTTTAAATCAAGTAAAATATAACAGTTTATTTGAGCAACATCTTGTGTACTATTATACTAGATTTACGGTCCCAAATTTTTCAAAAAGATCTATACCTGGAGCCCAATTTCCAAGTGTGATCCAACAAGTGTTGACTGATCTTAATTCCACAAAACAGCAATTGGAGTTAACTGTGAACCACACTTAACAGGAGACATTTTGGAAGATCACAATAGAATGTGAATCACTTCTGATTACAAAGCAAAATTACAACAAACAAACAAAATCCCTCACAACCTTATATTTCAAAATGCAAACCAGAACAAGGCTAAGGAGGAAGTTATAGAAAACAACCCACCCTCCCACTTTCCCTGGTTAAGATCTTATGTTTGTACAGCTCTTCACGAAGCAACATATGGTCTAACACTAGAGCTGCTAGGAGACACTTCATTCAACAACATTCCATCACACACCAAAAAAGCTTGAATCATAACCCACTGTTTTTAAGGAAACCTGTAAAAGTTTAAAACAATCCATCTACTTTGGAATTTAAAACACTTTTCAGTAACTTCAGATTAACAGCATGACTAGGTTAAAGTGAAGTCCTATTATTGTTCCACAACCACACAATGTAGCGTAGCCATTCTCCCAAGCGAGCACCGCATACAAACAGCACCTTAAATTTTGAATGAGAAAGTCTTTATCACGGGTATATGCTTCAGTAAGAGACATGTAACTACAGTTACTGGGGGGGAGGGGGGGGAGGAGAGGGGTGTCTATGGAAAACCATCCAGGTTTCCACTTCTGAGATCTGATACTTTACACTGAGTGATTTAGAAGCAACCTGTTGGAAAACAGTCAAGTATCAAGACAGATTGGAGGGGGCATTGCCCGCACTGTGAGATCTATAAGTCTGTGCCAAATAATGAACTGTATTCAAACTTTGATGTTTGACTGTTTCTTTGAAAAGGTTAAAAATAACTATGTTGTAAACATTTGCCTTAATATCTACTGTTGAAACACTACACTGCAGAGGGTCAAACAAATGTGTCACCAAAACTTTCTCCTTCATTTAGAGGGAAATTTCAGCGAAACAATTAAATTAAAAGTCAACCAAATACAGCAAATCATTTTACCTTAAACAAACTTCCAGCTCCACCCACTATTAAAAATTATTAAAAATAAACTAAGAAACAGGGGTTCCATCTTCCAAGGTGCTCAGCTATCTGCCCCTATTCCAGCAAAGCATCCGAACAATCCGAATTATGTCAATGGGTCTATGCATATTCTTAAAGTTATGCACTTTTGCTTATGTATTTTGCTGTTCTGGAGACAGAATGTCAGCCCTGTTGCAGGATCCAGCTTATCGGCCGGTTTTAAGGACTTCAATTGCAGCTGACTATCTTAAACTATTTCATGGTGCCAATCAAATCACTGACAACTTTCTTTTAAGATCATGTCTCATTAATTGTTGGAACTGACAACACTACTGCCAAAGTAAATAAGAAAAAATTCTAGAAATATATTTGCAACAAAATGGTTGAGAGAATTCCACATCAGGATGGAATCTGGAAATATTTACAAACATTACCGATGTAAGGAAGCAAAGGTTTAAGTATATGTGCAACCTTTCCAACTTGGAAAAGAATTAATGAGGAGAAAGGTATTAAGGCATTTTGCTCTCATTTGCACTTGTGGAACATTCAGTGAAGACAAGGAGGAAGGACAATTAAAAGGAATGTTTTCATGTATGTAGATGAGGCAACTGAAAGGATTTGTGAATACAGTGCAGTCAATGGGTATTTTCACTCTGAAAAAATACAGCTAAATTTAGGAAAAGTTTTAAAAGAAAAAATAAACAAACATGGTGAATACTGCTAAATGGAAAGAAGCAGCAGCATACTAAGTAAGCATGAAGTAACTTTGGGAGCTACTGACCTGAAGTCATGAGCTGAACAGCAGAAAGTTATTTTTGATTCACCTTTTATTCACACTTCAGCTTTCCAACAATATATCTCAACACTACTTTTGTTTTCTTTACTCCAACTGCATTTTGAAATGAATCCCTTGGGAAAGTTTTGCAATAATGGGATGGCTTGATGAAAACAAATGAAGCTAGGTACTTTTCAATAATATTAATGACACTCCTAATTATTTATCTACAGCTATATTTTAAATGAGAAGTTCCAAAGTCAACTTTTAATTTTCTATACTTGAGTAAAATGCAACACTATAAATACTGAATTATAACATTATCCTGTGAAGTATTTTTCTATATTTATAAAAAATAATTATTTTGATAAATTTACTCATTAACAGTATCACCATTTAGTGTATTGTCAAAGTTGCTAGTATTTTTTCCCTATTGCAATAAAACCACAAAGCATTAACCCCATCAGACAGCAAACGCACTGAGTGTGGCCACTTGAAACAGGTATCGAGAACATGCAGGTCAGGGGAAACAGGTATGCCAGGGGAAGGGCCAGCTCTGGAGAAAAATGGAGTAGCCCATTTATTTTTAATTTCCCTATTATTGATGGAGGGAAGCCAAGGGACAGGGATAAGACTACGTATTTTTTTTAAATATGGAAGAAATGGGAAGGATTAGGAACTATTTATGGAATTGAAAAGGCACTGCTGTTGCTCTGACTCAAGCCAAAGGCAACAAAGAAGGACCTGGGGGATGATTGGCTGCGCACAAGAGATAACCGTTCAGAGCAGCAGCAATCAGGCACTACCAATACAAATATCTGATCCAAAGTACAGCGTGCCAAGACACCTAAAATGGAGCACTCACAGGGACACTCCTCCAAGAAGAATGGCTTATGGAGTGTGCTACTGATAACTTCATGGACATCATGATGGTGCCAATAAATGCCAAAGATTTTCCTCTCACCTTCTAAGAAGATTTTGGGTGGGTGGGGTGTGTCATGATGTGATCTTAATGATTTGTGTTACTTTCCTAGGCCTGTGGGTGGATGGATAAACAGATGAATATAATGCACACACAGAGAACTGGTGTTCTTCAGTGTTAGGGAAGTAGCACCTGGCTCATAATCTGAGGGACAAACTATACTTGTGATGTTGTTCCTGAAGCATATGTTGATCCATGAAAGGCTGCAATGTGCATCTGAAAGGTCTTTGTATCAATAATATTTTATCCCTTTTTTAAAAGTTACTGAAAGTATATACATCAGGAGCAACCAACTATACTCAGGAGCAATGAAAGCCAAAGGGAACCTCTGTGAAGGAATCTACATTACCACTCACTTCCCAGAACATGCTGCAGACTCATGCACATCTGTAATTTGGACAAGAGTGAAGTAGCACTATCAATTCCACTTCCTCTCTTTCTGGGTCCATCACCTGTACCAGTGCATCTCTCAAGCTTTCAAATCTTCCACCCATGACAAGCATTCTAATGTGTTTGAAAGGACCAAAACGTGTATTATAATATTTAATCCTCAAACAGTTGTGTAGGAAAATGTCATTTACCCTTGTAAAAGTCCTAAAACTCATGTGCATGCACAAGCAGAACAACATTTCAGCTTGACCCTAAATAAGGCTTGTCAATCTGTCAGACCAAGAATCATGGTGAAAAATCAAAATCTGGGTTGGAGGGTCAGTAGGCCAGAGATACACATGTACAAGGGACTCCTGTGCATGAGGCCAAGAGCCAAGTAAGCACCTGCATTGCAGTTAGTTCCCTAGATTCCTTGTTTTTCAGAATAAGGGAGCAAAAGGATTCCTTGATGTATTCCTACCCCCCACTAAGGGACTCTACTAATACCTGAAATCCTTGAGAGCAGGTGGAGGAGAGGAATCATCTGCAATAAGTAACTTTACGTAAATCACTGTCATAGCATCACCTACATTTGACATAAAATCTATGCTGAAAACAATTTGTTGTCATAACTGCTGAAAGTATTATCACTCTAATAAGATGAAATCAAAATATTTAACAGTCACTTTTAAAACTGAAATAATAAAAACATTGTTCTTGTTGTAACAAGCACTTGTTCTCTCTCTCTCTCTCTCAATATTCTACATAAACAGAAAAAATGTAATGTGAAAATGAGACCTATAGACACAAAACTGGTGAGGTACGCTAGTTAAATAATTCTAAAAAGTAACAATTTTTGCAGTCTTGTGTATGAACATGACACAAGAAATCACATGAAATCAAAACAGAAAAATTAAATACAATGTTGTGCTTAGTGCCTCTTTACAGCAACATTTAAAAATGAAGGCCTAAACTGTCCTATTAAAATGAACACCGCCATAACATCAATATAGCATGGCTACCCCACCACCAAAATTAATGTAATAAGATTTACTGTGCACAGTTTTCTAGAAGTTGAGGGAAGGACCAAAAATGCCATGCTAAGGATGGTTATAAAAACGTGAAGGGTACACTCTTCTGCTCAGTCACTATTTTCATTTGTAATTACAAATAGAAAACAAACCTCATCTGCAGCTGTTTCCAAATAATTTTGTAGATGAATACTGATTATGATATATATTCAATGATATTAAGACAGTTGGATAAATCAACTTTCTTCCTCCCCTCCTCCTCCCCATCAACTGAATTTTTTACCATAACCTAATCTTCATCAAGTGTATCTGATCCAAAACATTTCTCTTTTTTTATAAGCAAAAGTTAGAAAAACAGTTCAGTTATATAAACAGGAAATAGCTATAAAAACGGACAGGTAAGAAAAAAAGCTTTCTATTTAAAATGGTCAAGCTAACCAATGTAATACAGGATTCAAAAGGTGTTTTTACTTCCACTATTTGCACATTCTTTGTTTATTAAAAATAGAAGATTTTGCAGATGTTGAAGTACAGTAACTACAAGACAGCTCTGGTCATGTCCCCTGAATGTAAAAAGAACAATACAGATCATCAGAAAGAAAAATATTAAATTTTAAAACACTTTTACATAGCTGTAGGCCTTAGCAAATGTTGGCCCTGAAGTAGTTTTTATTTCTACTTCCACCTCACACACAAATTCCAATTTTACAAACCAATACTTTTTCTGGGGTCGGCAGTTTGTCTCCCCTAATAGCAGACAGATTTGAACCACAGTAACATTTTAAAAGTAAAATTTTAATCTGAATTTTCTTGTTTGGGGTTTTTGGGCACCGTGCCAAGACGCTGTCAGAACTAAGGGAAAAATCACCCTTTAAATTTCTCTTAAGTATACAGCTTGATAGTAGTAAGAAATGAGAAAAAATTAAAGTGCAGAGAATACAGATGACAGCATGGATATATTATTTTTGTGTCTGTCATGTAGTAGGGGGAGGAGAAGGGCCTGAACTTTGAGTTTCAAAAGAGGAACTTACACTGTGTACTAACTGGCTTTCTTTGAAATGTGTGTCCCTATCCGTGCTCCATTGCAGGTCAAGCTGTGTCCCTGTACCTTTGACTGGAGATTTGCAAAGCAGTTCCTATGCTGGCTGCCCACATGAGAAGCCAACCTCATGACCTGTCTGTGCTTCGATAGGGTGTTCACGGCACAGACTCCTCAGTTTCATCTCTACAAAGGAGCATGCCCCACAATCTGAAAGTACATGGGAGAAGGGCAGGTATTGGTGATCATCACATGATCCCTCTGCTGTCAACCATTTCTAGACAGAGGCTAGGGACACCATTCCTACCCATCCTGGCTAATAGCCATTGATTAAACTAACCTCCATGAATTTATCTAGCTCTTTTTCAAACCCTGTTAAAGTCCCAGTCTTCACAACATCCTCTGGCAACGAGTTCCACAGGTTGACTATGTGCTGCATGAAGAAAAACGTCCTTTTGTTTTTTAAACCTGCTGCCTGGTGACCCCTAGTTTTTATATTGTGGGAACAAGTAAATAACCTTTCCTTATTCACTTTCTCCACACCACTCATGATTTTATAGACCTCTATCATCCCCCCCCCCCATTTAGTCTCCTCTTTTCTAAACTGAAAAATCCCAGTCTTTTTTCTCTCTCTTCAGATGGGACCCATTTAAAATCCTAATCCTTTTTGTTGCCCTTTTCTGAACCTTTTCCAATGCCAATATATCTTTTTTGAGATGAGACAACATCTGTACGCAGTATTCAAGATGTGGGCATACCATGGATTTATATAAGGGCAATAAGATATTCTCCGTCTTATTCTCTATCCCTTTTTAAATTATTCCTAATATCCTGTTTGCTTTTTTGACTGCCGCTGCACACTGAGTGGATGTTTCCAGAGGACTATCCACAATGACTCCAAGATCACTCTCTTGAGTAGTTGTAGCTAAATTAGTCCCCATCATATTATATGTATAGTTTGGATTATTTTTTCCAATGTGCATTACTTTACATTTATCAACATTACATTTCACTTGCCGTTTTGTTGCCCAATCACTTAATTTGGTGACATCTTTTTGAAGCTCTTCACAGTCTGCTTTGATTTTAACTACCTTGAGCAGTTTGGTATCATCTGCAAATTTTGCCATCTTACTGTTTACCCCTGTCTCCAGATCATTTATAAGTAAGTTGAATAGGACTGGTCCCCGGACAGACCCTTGGGAGACACCACTAGTCACCTCTCTCCACTTTGAAAACTTACCATTTATTCCTACTCTTTGTTTTCTGTCTTTTAACCAGTTATCAATCCATGAAAGGACCTTCCCTCATTTTCACATGAGTTCTTTCAGAACTCGTGGGTGAATGCCATCTGGTCCGGTGACTTGTTACTATTAAATTTAGCAATTTGTTCCAAAACCTCCTCTATTGATACCTCAATCTGGGACAATTCCTCAGATTTGTCACCTAAAAAGAATAGCTCAGGTTTGGGAATCTCCCCAATATCCTCAGCCGTGAAGACTGAAGCAAAGAATTAGTTTAGCTTCTTTGCAATGACTTTATCATCTTTGAGTGCTCCTTTAGCATCTTGATCATCTAAGGGCCTCACTGGTTATTTAGCAGGGTTCCTGCTTCTGATGTACACCCCGAAAGACACACATCTCGAAGAACATCAGTTATTGCACAGGGTGAGTAATCTCTTCTCCTTTGAGAGATGTCCCTGTGGGTACTCGACTTTGGATCTTGTAAGAAAGCTTCTGGCAGGACTGTTCTACTGAAGCTGGGTGTCCAAAGATGGCCCCTGCATGAGAATGTAATGCTTAGCAAACATAAGGGCTGATGCCCAACTGGCCACCTTGCGTATTTCGGACAGTGGAATATTATGAAAAAGGCTACGGAAGTGGACACATATCTAGTAGAGTGTGCCTGACTGCTGTAGGAGGCTGGATTCATTTCAATTGGTAACAGAGATGTATGCTGTCCAATATCCATTTGGATAGCTCTGGGTAGAGTTAGCTTTGCCCCACGATTGTTGAGTGATAGATATAAAAAGCTTAAAGGTCTGTTTAAGAGGCTTATCCTAGCCACATAGAAGGATAATGCTGTACGCATGTCAAAAATGTGCATTGCTGCTTCAAATGCGCTGGTGTATGGTTTGGGGAAGAATAGGTTCATTCCTGAGATGGGGACAGGGAGAAGAACAGAAAAAGAAGAGAGGGGAAAGAATGTTTCTCTTCATGTGAAAAATATTCTACAGATCAAGATTTAGAAGTGGAAATGGAATATAATATGAAGACAAAGACAAGGCATTTGTTTTCATGTAAATCTGCAGTGCAATATTTATTATGGTGTTGCAATAAACTGTTAATGTAAATAATTTTAGTAGAGATTAATACCTGCTTTGTGAAAATGTGTGCATATTTTGAAAACCAATTAAAAACAGTTTGTGCAGCTCATCTGACACTATATCCAACACAGCTGAGTCATATACTATTTAAGATCTCCCATGGAATTTGGCAAAAAAAGATTCTGGCTCAAAAATCTGCTGTGGTGGCTTCTTTATTATAGAGACCTTTCTTGCAGCATATAAAATCATGTATAATATTTACAGCACCTGCGTGCCTGTGCTATTAAACATCAATACAATCTGTGTTTATATCATCTCCATACTAATCAGATCGATTACTACTGATATATTGCCTTGTCATGCCATCGTAATACTAATCAAACAAATGGAGCTGCAGGAAGATGCATCAGATATTTAAGTATTTAACAGGATACTGTTAGAAAAAAGAAATAAAGAAACGTCACTGTGCAGCTCTATCGCAGGAATTAACAGAGCTACCAGAGTCTCATAGATGTTACAAGTGATGCTGCAGCAATTTTTTCAGTAGCCACCAAATAGGGATATAATCCAGTTTGTAGTGATAAAACAGACATGAAAAGGAAATATGGTTATTCATTCTGCTTCACTTGCAAGAGCCAGTGAAAATATACTACTTTAGAATATGACAACATAATACTTCCTGCATTAACCCTGGATAATACTTACTGCATGAACCATTTTTTAAACTATGCACACAAAAAAGACAGACAACATGTAAACAAAGAACGCACACATTTTTATAGAAAAGGGTTTTTTCCCTACTAATAATTATCTATCGTACCACTTCACTGTCAAGAAATTTTACATTAAATAGTCACTATCTTTGAGTTTCTTCTGACAACAACTAAACCATTTCAGGAGCTCTCAACCTGAATTTTCCTGACATAAAACAACATATTTTAGGGTATGTACACAAAATAATACTTTTAAAAGCATTCCCATGTATTTATAGCACCACTGGGTTGGGTTTTTTTTAAATAGAAAATACACAAATACATATCTTGACTTAATACAGGACAATAAAACTATTAGAGCAATTTATTTTCAATAGTTCCAAAATGGACTAATACTATACTGGAAAATCTAAAAATTAAGAGTTACATGGTTTTAAAATCATTTTTAGACAAGTCATTTAGTTTTTTTCCCCCATTCACAAAATAATTAACAGGTACATTTGTTAAAGAAGTTAAAATTTTATGTTAATTATTGGATGAATTTATACTAACACTTCACTCTTAGGGCACATCTACACTAAAGGGGAAGGTCAACTTAAGATATGCAACTTCAGCTACATTAATTATGTAGCTGGAGTTGATGCATCTTAAAATCACTGTCTACACAGCAGGTGGTTGACTGAGGCAAACACTCCCATCTGCTCCTCTTACTCCTCGTGAAGAGTAGGAGTACCGGCGCTGATAGAAGCACCCTCTCAGCTCACTAGACCTGCTAAATCGAACCCCGGAAGATCAACCGTGGCAGCATCAACCTTCCATGTAGCATAGACATGGCCTTATATGGCACATTTCATCTTAATATCACAGAGTACTTCACAAAATGTTACAGCGAAATCTTCTAATGGCCAAAATACCTGTTCTTTGCAAACTGTTCTCCATCTTTATTTGTAAAATAAACAGAAAAGGGAGAAATTGTTAATATTTATTAAAATTAGCATTTATGTGGTGTCAATTACATTTAGAAGAAATTTATACTTCATTAAGATAAAAGAGATTATAAAAGAGTTATTGTTTACATTTTTGCTACTGTCATAGGGTCCACTCATACAACCATTACTGATGTAAGAGTCTATAGGATCAAGTCCAGAGCTTGACAGGAGACAAGTTACAGAAAAACTTAGTATTAAGGCAGTGGACTGTTTACATTCTGATAGCTGATTCTTGAAGTGAAAAAAATGTACAACAGCATGGAAGTACACCGGTCAAATATTCTAAAACACAGCAAAAATAGGACACCGTTCTATAATTTCAAAATAGACACAGGAAATTCTAAATATTGACATTGTTTCGTAATCCTTTAAGTATAGTGTTCACTATGGTAAAAATGGATGAACAAATTTCCAATTTATTGGAATGGCAGTAAGAGATAGATAGATATAGATATATACGTGCTTGCTTCGGCAGCGATATATATCACTGCCAATTCCAATACTATTACTGAAAGTTCTCTAAGCAGACATTTAAAAAAAAAAAACACCTTTTCTATTTTCTGCTACTGCATAATTAAAAACAGTCATGGGAAAAAGATTATGCAACTACAGTAACCAATCTAAGTTTCTTTTTAAAAGTTACTTGGAAGAAAACACAGATGGCACTCCAAACAACAATATAAAACAAACTTAAAAATAAAATACCATCCTCATTGTGGAACCAATAGAATCCAGCTGGTTCAACTGAGTGCTAAAAGCTGCACTAATCTGCACTCCAGATCTCAGAAAGTATTAACACCTGATACAGTTTAGAAAGGGGAAAGGAAAAGAAAATATGCATGTGTGAAATAATAAACAAATACTTTTAGTTAAAGAGCAAAAGAAGAAACACTTTTACACTATCAAATATCTTCACATGGGAGGACTGGAGAATTCCTATATTCACCATAGGATACAGGACCCTGCATATTCATGTATCTGTGTTCTGCATAAACAATTAGGGATTTCTAAATTAAAAGAAGGCAGAGGCAATTTTATTTACATCGATCACATTTTGTGTAATTTCTTCCCCAACTCTTTCCATCCATCCCAACACTTTTAAAACTATGAGAGTCTCTTATGCATAACAGCAGTTCATCTACTTCTGCTGCTTATACCTCACCTAAAATCCTAGCCTACAAAGACATCAGAATTTTTTGGCCTTATCTACACTTATTGAGAACGTGACGCTCCTCCAGAGATCGATCTCCTGGAGATGGATTTAATGGGTCTAGTAAGGACACACTAAATCAACGGCTGATGATGCTCCCATCAGCTCGGGTACTCCACCAGGTCATGAGGCGTAAGGGAGTTTGACGGAAACCCCCTGCAACGGCGGCGCCGCAGTAAATCAAATTAAGGTATGTCTACTCCAGCTATGCTAGTCACATAGATGGAGTTGCATACCTTAGTTTGAATTTTCCCATTGTGTACACCTGGCCTTAGCTGCTGCGGAGATTATTAGGATCACACTGATCAGAGATGGAATTACAGAAAGTGGTTCTCCTATGAACCCCTCAAATTTCATTTTTAATTTTGCCTGGTTTCCACTCAGAACTATGACTTGAGCCATACTTGCTTTAAACTCATTAAATTGGGCCTGGATTTTCAGGTTAGTGAGAAAAATCAGGGGTGTTTCATCTAGTTCCATTACAAAAGCTGAACGCTAATCTGATTATGTTGTCAAAAGGAAGATTGTGAACTCTCAATAACAGAGAACCTGTTTTCATGCAAATGCTACTTACAATAAAAAGATAGGAAAGAAAATGTCAGTAGAATTGTTCCTGTAAGCAAAATGTTTTTCAAATGCTTTCATGAGGTGTCAGCAGCTCTAATTAGAAGTGGATCGTACAGTGAAGCAATGCAGTAGCAGGAAGTCTTCAGTCAAAGCTGTTATGCTCGAAATTTATACAGAGGTGAACAACAGAAGACTGCAAACAACAGCCAGACACGTATGTACAAAGGAATCATACCACGATGTATATAATTCAACTATCTGATGGGTCACGTGGTGGTAAAAGTCCAGCTACATAAAACAATATTGAACATATACTTGTAACAGAATTCTAGCAGCCTATTTCTCACTCTCAGAACTCCAGGAATGCTTACTTCTGAAATCACAACAATTACAGTGGCCACTGTATCCTTCAAGTCTTCTAGGACTCAGTGAGGAACAATACACTAATAAACGCAGTTATAAATATAGGCAAGACCATCATGCAAGCCAATAAAACAGCATGAAAACGGCAAACAAAAATTTAAGTACATCACATGCTAGAAGCCTGCTAAACAATCAGTGGAGCCACTGGATGATCGAGGTGCTGAAGAAGCACTCAAGGATGATAGAGATGAACACATTTAGTTGGCGAAGAGCCAACATGGCCTTTCTAAATGGAAATGATGCCTTACCAATCTATTAAAATTCTCTGAGGGGGTCAACAAACATGTGGACACACATGATCGAGGGGATATAGTGTATTTAGAGTTTCAGAAAGGTTTCTCACCAAAAGCTCTTTAGGAAAGGAAGCAGTCATGGGATAACAGGAAAGGTCCTCTCACAGAACAGTAACTAGTTAAAAGATAGGAAACAAAGGATAGGAACAAATGATCAGCTTTCAAAATGGAGAGAGGTAAAGAGAGGTGTCCACTAGGAGTCTGAAGCAGGACCAATGCTGTTTAGCTTTTTCACAAATTATCTGGGGAAAAAGGTAAACAAGGGGGATCTCACAAAATTGGCTGTGCGAGCAACAGAATGATAGATGAATTTCAATGTTAATAACTTTAAAACACTGCACATTTGAAAACATAATCCCAACTATACATACAGAATGATGGAGTCTAAATTAGCTGTTACCACTCAAAAACAAAGTTTTTGGAATAACTGTGGATCACTTTCCGGAAACATCCATTCAATCTGCAGCAGCAGTCAAGAAAGCTAATGTTAGGAGCTATTAGGACAGGCATAGAAAATTAAAGATAGAAAATACCATGCCTCTATGTAAATCCATGGCACACCCACATCTTGAAAATTGCAATTAGACCTGGTCATCCCATCTCAAAAAAGATATTGGAATTGGAAAAGGTACAGAGAAGAGCAACAAAAATGATTAATGGTATGGAATTTCTTCTGTATGAGGAGAGATTAATAAGACTAAGACTCTTCAGAGAAGGCCAGAATTATAACAGAGTTCAAGAAAGGAATAGATAAATTCATGAAGTGTAGGCCCATCAATGGCTATTACTCAGGATGGGTAGGAATGTAAGACCATGCTGTGAGTGCCCCTACCATCTATTTGCCAGAAGCCGAGAGCAGACAACAGGGGATGGAACACTTGATGCTTGCTTGTTCTGTTCTTTCCCTCTGACGCATCTGGCAAAATATTGGGCTAGATGGACCCGTTATAGCCATTCTTATTTTCTTAAAAGAGATGAGGAATACTTTTGGGATACTCATATGTGAAAGTATAAATACCACTGAAAAATCATAATAAATATATCTGTTTCAACAATGTTCTGTCAATGTTTTTCAAAGAAAGAAAGAAAAGCTCAGAAGGAGGATGACTCAGCAACCACAAGACATCTAAAGCCAAACAAATGGTCTTAAAAAATTTGTTTTGGTTCCTTTTGGTAACGTGTGGGCTCCAACGCAGAAAAAACAACACTATAGAATATGATGCAATGATAGCACACTAATCATTTTGATTTTATCCAGCATCAATAACAAATTATCCAAGACTGTCCACTAATTGTAATTAACTCACACGATCAACTCAAAAAAATGAATCTCAATCACAGTTTTAATTGCACTGTTAAAATACAGACTATCAATTGAAATTTATTAAATATTTTGGATGTTTTTCTATATTTTCATATATTGATTTCAATTAAAAGACAGAATACAAAGTATATAGTGCTCACTTTATATTACAAATATTTGAATTGAAAAATGCAAAAAGAATATTTTTCAATGCCTCATAAAAGTACTGTAGTAAAATCCCTATCGTAAATGTGCAACTTACAAATGTAAATTATTTTACATAACTGCACTCAAAAACAAAACAATGTTAAACCTTAAAGCCTGCAAGACCACTCTGTCATACTTCTTGTTCTGCCAAAACAGTGCATGTTCATTTTCATCATCTGAGCCAGATGCCACAAGTGGAAGGTTGATTTTCTCTTCAGACTATGTCTAGACTTCAGGCTTCTTTCGAAAGAAGCTTTTCTGGAAGAGATCTTCCAGAAAAACTTCTTTCGAAAGAGTGCATCCACACAGCAAAAGTGCATCGAAAAAGCGATTTGCTTTTTCACGAAAGATAGCATCCACACTGATTGGACGCTATCTTGCATTTAAGTTGTGATTACTATGGACGGAGTGGCCACGATGGCACCTGTGCTTTTTCCTCTTTCCTCTCCTTTTGAAAGAACTCCCTCTTCCCCGTCCACACATGCTTTCCTCGTAGAAAGAGGTTTACCACTGTCGGAAAAATAAACCTGTTCTTTCCACAATTGCAGTGTGGACATAAGTGCCGGTTTTCTGGAAAAACAAACATTTTTCCAGAAAAACTCTGCAGTATAGACATACCCGTAGTGGTTCTGGTGCAGTTTCTACAGAGTGTTGCTCTTTTAAGACTTCTGAAAGCATGTTTCTTCCCTCATCCCCCAAAGATTTTGGAAGGCAGGTCAGATTCTCACACCTTTGGTCAAGTGCTGTAGCTATCTTTTAAATCTCACACTGGTAACTTCTTTGTCAAATCTTCTGTGAAATGTTCTTAATTTGAACAACATGTGCTAGGTCATTATCCAAGACTGCTATAACATGAAATATATGGCAAAATAAATTTAAAACAGAGGAGGAGACATATAACTCTCCCCCAAGGCATTTAATGTATTATTTTTTAACAAGCGTCGTAAGCATTGAAGTATATCCTCTGGAATGGTGGCCTAAGCATGAAGGAACATACGAATGGTTTAGCATATCTAGCATATAAATACCTTGCAACACCAGATACAGAAGTGCCATGTAAACGGCTGTTCTCACCTTCTGGTGACATTGTAAAAAAGAAGCAGGCAGCACTGTTTCCCATATATGTTAATCACAGCCCTAAAATTATGCTAATTTAACAGAAGATTTTTTTTCTTTAAAAGAATCCAAGAAAACAAGCAACTCAATAAGTTAAACCCAGAAAATCTGTAAATTTCAGTGCTGCTGGCCTACTGTATAAAATGGCGGAAGAGGAGGCATTTACCTACTTCACAGAGGTACTGTGACTATTAATTAATGTTTGTGAAGTTCACTGAAGCTGAAAATTACCATATACTACACTAAATATTAATTACTACTACTACTACACAGTACTGAAGTTGTTAGCATATGCTCATTAAAGACACCTTTGTCCAACAAATCAAATACATTCTTAGTACTATACAAATGAACACTTGTTACATATAGACACACTATGACCTAACAAGTATCATCATTATGTGTTATCTGTAGTTTATAAATAAACTCTCAGTGCATCTCTCTTGAATAAATTAGTCATGCCATGCTTTAAACGAGCCTGGGGTTCTTTTAAATTATGCCTTCTGGCTGGTCACTGTACCATTTCAGTTCCATTCTTAAGGGCCAGTATACCACCTAAGAACAGTTAGAAATATTATAAAACATTGATTCAGGAACTCAAGAGAAGTACATCAATAAACAGAAACACTACAACGTATTTTCTCTAAAATAATTACAAGATGTTGGCTCTGCTCCTAAGCAATTATTATATTAGTTTGCCCCTGGTCCCTATAGGGTTATGCAAATTAAAAAAAAAAACCTAACTATCCTGTCCATGGGCAAGTAATTTGTGTGCTGAAACATATCAGCTGTAAGTTCCTGAGAGATAACAAGACTTTTTATACACTCCACTGTATTTTCAAAATGCTATGTGGAACATACAGGCAACTAGCCAAAAGAGATGGAGATAGAGAGGAGCAGATGACTTTGAAGGCCTGTGGTTACATTAAATCTTTAGCTCCTCCTCTAGGCTTTTTCTCTCAGGATGCCAACACCAGCCTTCATTTACATGCTTTCAGTCTCCCATACCATTTATTAAAAAAGCAAGAAATTATATTAAAACTTGTTGTCTAGAAATGAGTGATTCAGAACAGAAAACACCTGTTAGCAGCTAATGCTGAGGTAAAAAAGGTAATGGCTCACACCCTTCCTCTTTACAGGAAATACAATTTATCTCCTGCTGAGAATTTCTATTGCATATAAGAAATGAAGCTCACCCAAAAGCCATCACAATATTTTTTCCTTTTAAGGCTAAGAAAACATTCCACAATTTCAACAATTATTTCAAACACAGGCATACTATTGCTGTTCTCCAAATGAGCATTCCTTCGAAACACCAGTACATGTCCATTTAAGCCTCTATAGTGCCTGGCCCCTAGGTATAGTTGGCAAACTCTCATCTAATATTAATCTAGTACTAGAAAGATCAACAATCTGAGTTCCAAAATCACAACATGCACAGAACTCTACAGGCAGACTCACCAGGTAAAAATTTCTACTTTTCAGTCTTAAAAATTGTAAATGGTCAAACCTCAGATTGTTTACCTAACAAACTTTACTCAAAGGTTTAAATATTTGAAATCTACCAAAATCTTAAATAAATCTGCTACCATCACAGCGCTGGGCATTCACATTCCCCAGATAGATTCTTTCCTTCTCATCCATAGACCCAGAATCCCCTTCCCTCCCACTCTCCTTCACCCATCTGTGTTCTCTGACAAGACCTCTTGGAGCACAATCTACTTCCCCACTAAAGCAGAAGGAATCTTCTGGTAAGATTCTGTAAGAAATACCACCCCAACAATACACAGTACTATTAAAACATAATTAAATACATCTAAAAGCTAGAGACAGTATTAAAGTGTTCAAATAATTCAGTGCCATTGAACAAGGATCTGGAGTTGTCAACCATTCAAAAAATCAAGAGAGTCCAGACACAAACAATTATGATCTCATCTTAAAAGTTGTCAGATTTAAACAAAATAAATTCTGGGTACTTTTTATTTCCTTTCTGGCTCTGGAGCCTTTAGAGCAGGGTTCGGCAAAATATGATCAGGAAAGACAGCTGCTGCACGGTCATGTGAATCTCTGAATGCTGAGAGCCCAGGGCAGGGGCAGGGGCTTCTCACACTACTCCTGCCCCCAGTAGCTCCCATTGGCCGCTTTCTGACCAATAAAAACTGCCTGTTTGCAGGACAGGAAGCATATGAAGTGCCCATCCCCCCCTCCTCCAGGCTCACAGTGTTTGCAGCATAAACATGGCCTTTTTAGCTCCTGTGAAAATGTACAGGGACGTGGAAGGCAGGGACCCTAGTTAAAGAACCTGCTGAGCTGCTGGCTAGGAGCCACCCAGATAAGGTCTCCCAGCCAGAGTCTGCCTCTGGCACCCCAGCCCCCCTAACTCTGTCCCCTTTATTCCCCCCTACCACCCAAACCTTCTGCACCCCTGCTCCAGCCCCCAGACATCTTTCTAGACACTGCAACCCCTCTTACCTCCCTCCTCAGGTCACAACCCCCTCCCAGACCTTGCACCCCACTCTGCGATCCCTGGTCATAGCCCAAATCCCTGTGCCCCCTGCTGTCCCAGATTACAACCCCCTCCCAGACCCTGCACTCCCTCCTCCTACACCCCTCCCCCCGGCCAGAATACTCTCCTGCATCCATATCCCTCCCAGACCCTGCACCCCAATACCCTATCCCAAGTCGCAACCCAAACCCCTGCACCCCTACCCCAGGTCACACTCCCCTCCCAGACCCTGCACCCCCTCCTGTACCCCAGTTCACTGCCCCATATCACAATACCCTCCTTCACCCAAACATCCTCCTAGATCCCACACTCCAATTCCTTACCCTCAGCTCCCTTCTAAATGTAACCACTATCCCAGACCCCCGCACCTCCTTCATTAATATAATGGAAGTGCACAGCCCTCGACCACTTACCAAATTCTTGGAGTGGCCCCCATCAAAAATTACTGCCTACCCCTGCTTTAGAGGCTATGTTCCCACACTCAAAGTGCCTGAGGTGCCTCAGCTCCAGTGTCAGGGCATCCACACAGCTGCTTACAGCTAAGTCCAGCAGCTCAGTACTCAACACACTTACGCTCCACAAAGATTCACACAAGAGGCATTTTCTGCCTATGTGATCTTTGGGACCTGATTTATGGGCATTCTGAGAGCACACTATAACCCATATCCAGAGATCAGAGCACAGGACCAGGGTTCACATCTCCCCTCTGCCTGAGTTGAAACAGCTACTTGAATTACAGGACAGTAAGAAAGGTCATAGTATGTCAGACCAATGGTTGACCTAGCCCAGTATCCTGTCTCCGACAGTTGCTAGTACCAAATGCTTCTGGCAATTGGAGGTTTTGGGGACACAGAGAATGAGGCTGAGTCCCTGACAGCCGCTGAAGGACCTATCTTCCATGAATGGAGTCTTGTGGCTTCCCGCTTCAGGCTGAGGACCGGCACTGAAGAGAAGTGAGAGGGTGAAGAGGACTAGTGGGGAGGGGTGGCAAATAAACCATTTTCCTTCCCTTGCCTTTTATATAAATAGCTTTAAACAATAAAAAATTTTCATTGTGATTCTAAAAAAAATAAAAAAGATTCACAAACAGATGCAATAAACCTGTCACGACTTCTATGCAGTAGTTTCATGGCTGCCGATGCTAATTAAAAACTGAAAATATCTGACCTACACCTTACTTTCTTTTAATAACATAATGATCAAGTCATATAGAAATGTGCTAATTTTTGCAGTTTTTAAAATTTTTCAATCATTTTATTAGGCCATTAGATACCATTTGCTTACCTCTTTTCCTGGCAACTAACTGTAAATGAAATGTTCTGCAGCAATGAAAATTACAGGAGTACATTTATAGCAGCACTCTTGTAAGCTGATGGAGATAAGGCACAAATGACAGAGGGCAACTACAGCATCCAAGAATTACAACCTTCAGGTTACTTCAGAATGCAGAATCTTCTTTTTAAATCTTATTCTTGTAAACCTAAACAAGTACAGCAGATGTATTGTGTGTGCCATATTGGTGTTGCTATAATTTTAATTTTTTTAAAGCAAAATATTTTAAATTTGTTCAGTTTGTCGAGTTTCCCCTTCTCCTGCATATTACAAACAGAACACCATTACCTCATACAAAAAAACAAGATAAAAAAATTGAAAGGAGTTTCTTCCACTTCATTTTAACAATACTCCATATTTTGTATGCCTCCACTCAAGACAAAAGAAAACACAAGGCAAGCTATCAATCAGTTGCCCTACTTAAAGACTACAGTCAAATTTTTCAAACCTGAATGGCCAAAGGTAGCTACTTAAGTGTGCAGGTAGACCTACCCATGTGAAAGGCCTGGTTTACAACAGGGGGAAGAAATGCCTGAAGATGGGATCTGTGGGTGCTTCTCAGGTTACTTATTTTGGCACTTAGATATGGATTCAGATGCAAAACGAACCATGTTTGCCAGCTTTGGCAAAGTACATACTTTTGTAATTTAGAGCCATTTTCAGAGTACTTCAAAACAAAAAATAAACATTTAAAACACTGAACCAAGCTAAATAGGAGCTAGCTATTAACTTACCTTCAGTAAATTATCAGAAAACGGGATAACAAAACCAGAATTTCCCTGTTACATTATAGACTCACAGGACTGGAAGGGACCTCCAAAGGTCATCTAGTCCAGTCCCCATGGCAGGACTAAGTATTATGCAGATCAACCCTGACTGGTGTTTGTCTAACCTTCTCTTAAAAATCTCTAGTGATGGAGATTCTCTAGGCAATTTATGGCAGTGCTTAACCACCCTAACCGTCTACCTCAACTGCTGCAATTTAAACCCATTATTTCTTGTCCTAGCTGCTGAGGTTAAGGAAAACAATTACACATACCCCTCAATTCTGAGATTAAGGAGAACAATTACCTTCCCCCTCATTCTCCTTGTAACAACCTTTTACATACTTGAAAATTATTATGTCCCCTCTCAGTCTTCTCAAGACTAAACAAATCCATTTGCTTAAAAAAAAATTTTCCCATATAGGTCATGTTTTCTGGCCTTTAATCAGTGTTCCTGTTCTTCTCTGGACTTTCTCCAATTTGTCCACATCTTTCCTGAAATGTGGTGCCCAGAACAGTACGCAGTACTCCAGTTGAGGCCTAATCAACATGGAGTGGAGCTGAAGAATTATTTCTCTTGTCTTGCTTACAACATTCCTACTAAAACATGTGTTCCATCTTTTGTTCCCGTGAGAATCATTGTAAATGTATTCTGAGAAATGTATAGTCTACAAATAAGAGAAAAAGGAATCAGTTCAAGATGGACAAAATTACTGTAATGCCTAACAACAACAGAACTACTATGACAAATACTTAAACAGAGAGGCTTCAGCCAATTTTATTTATGTTTTCACATAAATAAGTTATTCCAAAACAGACTCCCTATGTCACATTTAAATATTTAACAGCTAAACAGCCTTTATTATCCTATATTAACACACCATCGATTACCCCAAAAAGGTTGCACATGTGTTTGCTGCAAAATGTAGTATATTTATTAAATTGCAGTTGAGTGGTGTTCCAGTAACAACAATTTATGAACTAGCACGCAAGTGAAGACTTAAGTTTGTGAATAAGTTAAAGGATTACTGCTTTAAAGTACTGTGGAAAAACAAGGTGGGTGAAGTAATATATCTTTTATTGAACCAATTCCTGTTGGTGAAAAAGACAAGTTTTTGTTAGATCTAGGTAGCTCAAAAACTTGTTTCTTTCACCAACAGATGTTAGTCCAATAGAAGATATTACCTCACCCACCCTGACTGTCTAATACCCTGGAACCAACATGGCTACTTCACCACTTAAAATAATGCAGTATTCTACAGCAATAAAAAAGTATACAGTATAGTAACAGTACTGTGCTCAGAACGTTACTATGTAATACAGTAATATTTGGACAAGAGTTATGCAAATTAGAATTAGATGATTCAGGAGATTAATAATGGGATATGAAATCTTTTTCTAGGTTGTCAGTTCAAGTACAGTCGGAGATCAAAGTGACCAAAATTTGTCACTATCTAATGGCCAAATGACGACCTATATTAAGAAAAATTAGCACAAAAGGATCATTTTAGGACCAGAAAGCAAAAAGGACTTTCAATGAAATTAAACTGTTAAAAATGATCAAAGAAAGCATTTTAAGAAGCAATACATAATAAACCTATGAAATTCACTACTATAAAATACTGAAAACAAGGGCTTAACATAATTCAAAAATACAGTTGTCTGCCTATATGGATAATGAGAACATCCACACTATGGATTCCACAGTAACACTGGAAAGGGTTGAACATGGATAAAGATATAAACCCTTAAATTTCAAGCATTAACTGTAGGGGATTAGAAAGCAACTTCAACCATGGGCAAGGTATTTTGTATTTGTTACTGGGGATGTTAAAATGCCTGTTATTAAGTAACCATGTAGTTGCTGAAAATTTCAGCGGTTACACAGCTACCTGTGGGGCAGCAGTCAGCTCCTAGGAAGCTGGTGCGCACCAGCAGCCAGCTTTTAGTCTGGCTCCCTGCGCTTAGCAGGAGTCTGTGTATAACAGTGAACGTGAAAGGGTAAGCCCAGATTCATGGGTTAACGGTACGCGTGGCTACACTTTCTCATCCTATATATGTGGATTTTATATCTTTCATAGCAAACAGTCAGAGACAGGCAGTCAGAAAAGTTGCACCACTGATCCATTGCTGAAAAAGGAGAACATTCTTATGGTTTAAAACACCAGAATGGAATTCAGGGGAGTTAAGTTTTGTTCCAGGGTGCATTACAGACTTCATGTGTAACATTAAAACCAGGGCTTTTGTACCCAAGTACCCCATCTGTAAGGCATGGATACTACTACCTCATGGGGGGATTTATGGCAACAAATCCACTAAAACAAAAAGATCAAGATTCAGTGCTGTCAAAAAGCCTATAAACAAATTAAAACAATAAAAAAAAAAAATCTGATCCACAGTGTCAGTTATGTTGCTACATAAAGAAAAGCCTCGGTCAAATACCCAGTGGATGTTCATGCACATCAGAAAACAATCACATACCAATACTGAAATACTTGTTGGCAATCCAGCACAGGATTTGAGAGTGAACTACACACTTGCTCTCGGAAGTGGCCCTTCCAGGGATGAGGCACATCAGCAAATCTTACAACTAGGAAACTTTGCACAGTCGTTGCATGTTCGGCACACAAAGGACTTCAGTTGCCATGGCTGTCCACATAGCAGCATCAGAATGAAGTACAACATCTAAACCACCACAATAATGTTTGTGTAAAAATTCTATGCCCTCTTCCCTGTTATCTTGCAAAGAATCCATAGCCTAGCGTCATTCACCTCTCTGCCCTCCAGGCTGAAGGCAACATATAAAAAGTAAGAGTCAACGTAACAAGAAATGAACCAACATTTAGAGAGCTAAAGCACACTGTAAGAGATATAATTTATTCCCATACCACTTGAAAAATTAACTAATTTCAGTAAGTTATTAGCATGACTATCTAAATACATAAATAGTATAAGGACATTACTAATCCAGTTACAACATCCAACAAAGTAATTTGTTACAATTAACTTATCAGAGGAAGCAGGTGACCTTTAATAAACTACCATCTTAAGAAATACACAGGAAACCTATTTAAGTAATAAGACAAAACCAGTCTATCATGCTAAATGCTCACATGCCTCAGGTGCTTTTCGAGACACAAGGCAAAATTATGGCAATGGCAATGTAGAGAAGAGGATGAGCCAGAAAGCGCTTGTTTACTGTAACAGTTCTGACAAATGACATTCTGCTACTACTCATCATGCCCCCTACACTTATGAAGAATGGAGCAGTTAATTATCTATACCAAACAAATGCTTTTAGAAAAGAAAAAGCTGTTTATCAGCTTCTTCAAGTTGTCTGCACTTCCAGCCTCCTCCACTCGCATACTTTTCAGACAGGCCCTATATGTGCTACCATCACATTCACTCTCCTGTCAGTTTCAATAATGTCTGCGTTCATCAGTGGAGCACACTTTTCAAATTAAAAAAGCAAGTTAGACAATGTCTCTTCAGTTAGAGAACATTTATGAGCTAGCACATGTTTCTACTTTTCAGAAGCTTCTCACAGACAAATGACCCATACTGAAATTATACCTGATCTATGCACCTGTAACTGTCAGGAATCACTTTCTGACACCTCTTTTAGGAGAAAGATGGTACAAAATGTCTTAAAATGAGAATTTTGGTAGGGGCTACAAATGAACTGATACACAAAGCCAGGGACTTTTCTTCGTCTACAAAAGATCTTATAGCTCCATCTAGCTCTGCATAATGGAACTCAGTTTCAGCATCATTTGCATGTAATACAAATAGTGACTGTGTAACTGGCATTATTGTGTTTTTACTTTTTTTTTTTAAATGAAAACAATTGATTCTAAACATTTCCTTTATTGATATTACTATTCTATATTCTGATCTTTTCTAATTTAGGTAGCAGTCTTGATTTACAAAAGTCATCCTTCACTTGCCAAAACAAAGGAAGAGGAATTAGGCTTTTCCTGCTTTTAATCTACAAATGTTCTGCAATACCACATTTAGTTTCACATGCATTTTACCTACTCTCTAATTCAAGATGAGAAAAGATCAACCCCTTTCCAAAGTTATCATTCATTGATGTAGCAGCATTAGATGCACCTGAGCTACAGGATCAGTACTGCTCAACAAGTCAATAGAGGCCTCAGAGAAATATACAGACTGCAAAACAATGGAGACTAAATTCTCCTAAACATGAGTTAGTTCTCCTACACATGAGTTAGTCAATATCTTTGTGGATGTTTAGCCCTGTGCATGTTAAATTTTGGAAAATGTGTCCTTGAAATAACACGTGTAACTGGAAAATATGTCATTAGTTGTTATTAACTTTTAAAATGAAACATCCTTGTCACTGTTAATCATTCTGCTGCCAAACTTATCCACTACTTTTATGTGGCATCTGGAAGTGGTAGTGTCAATAAAAATATATGCAAAACTCTAGCGGTTAAAGAGAACGTTTAAAAATGTTTACAGTATTTTCCTCAATTTCTATTTTTGACACTACTCGTTTAATTAGGAGTTTAAGCTAGACTGAGAGCTTTGTCTACAGGATTGTGACTAACTGAAGCATCTGTGTTTTGACATCATATTTTCTTGTAATAAGAATGATTAAACTGATTTCTGATGTAACTTCAAATAACACAGCTCACTTTAAACAGAGTAGCATTTCACTGATTTGTATGTATGACTTAGGAGACACTTTGTGGGTTACAGACCTTTGCAAACCAGTCAAAAAGCAAACTATATTAAATACCCCAGGGTTTTGTTCTGTAGTACACAAATTTACCTCATTATTTTGACACTTGTAATTTACAGTATTTTTAAATCATAGAAGGTCCTATATATTTTGCATAAGTTATAAAGATATAGGCTGTGTCTACACTTAACAATTTAAAGTACTTTAAACTGAAAGTGTGGCCACAGCACTCCCAGCACCCTATGTAAACCACCTCTGCTGGCACTTTACAGCACTGTAACTTGCTGAGCTCAGTGGGGCAGCGTTGTTTTCACACCCGAGTCAGAAAGTTTCAGTGCTATAAAATGCCAGTGTAAACTTGGCCTTACTAACCTAAAATCTGTCTACACCAGTGAGAGGCTAGAAACTATGCTATTTGTGATAATTACTGTGGCTACTTTGGGTACATCTAGACTACACGCTTCTTTCGAAAGAGAGCGTCCACGCTTCAAAAGCGGATCGAAAAAGTGATGTGCTATTTCGAAAGAGAGCGTCCACACTCATTGGACGCTCTCTCGCATAAAAGGCCACCCGGAACCACTTCAGCCAGGGCATTATGTCAGCAGTTCCTTCCGGGTGCTGTTGCCTAAGGCTATCTGAGACGTGTGCTCCTGGGGTCTTTGGGGGAGGAGGGGGCAGGCCCCTCCCAAGTGCTCAGGCACCTCCTCTCATTCTCTGTTTTGTGTGTTTCTATGTCTCCTTCTGCAGGTGGTGAGGGCCATCAACTCCATCTTGCTGCGCAGGGTCATCCACCACGGAGTTCTGGACCCCGTCGCGACCGGATCTGGTGCCCTTGGATACCCAAACCGTAGAGGAGCAATCAATGGGACCCACATCCCGATACGTGTACCACAGCACCCAGCGCCCAATATATCAACAGAAGGATTACCTCTCCATGGTGCTGCAGGCCCTGGTCGACCAACTGGGACAGTTGTAGGGTGTCAGGCTGGGCACACAATGCCTGCATATTTAGGAACTCTAGTCTCTACCGCAGGCTGCAGGCTGGAACATTCTTCCCCCAGAAGGACTTTGTGGTTGGGGATGTGCAGATGCCAAATTTTATCGTGGGCAACATGGCCTACCCACTGATGCTGTGGATCATGAAACCCTACACTGACCACCTGGACCTGAGCACAGAACAATTTAACACGCACCTGAACTGGGTTCGCATGCAGGTGGAATGCATCTTTGGGCGCCTCAAGGCCCGGTTCACGTGCCTGCTGACATGCCTTGACGTGGGGAAGCGCAACATCCCCGAGGTGGTCTCTGCATGTTGTGCGCTCCACAACCTTGTGGAGAGCAAAGGGGAGTCCTTCCTCCCGGAGTGGGGGGGACAGGCTGGTGGCAAGGGGAGGCTGTTTGAACAGCTGCGGACAGCTTCCATCCACCAGGCCCATCAGGCTGGGGTGCGAATCTGGGAGGACCTGAGAGAGCGGATCTCTGAAGGAGCCCAGTAACTCTCCCCGGGGCCTCCCCAATGGGGCATGTGCCTTGCCCCCCAATACCTTTCCCACCACAACCCTTCCCTGGACAATTAATAAAGACACCAGTTTTGTTTTCAAAATAAACTTTGTTTTGTGTTCTTTATAATCAAAGTAACTGGGGTGGAGGGGGCTGAGAACCAGGAGGGGGGCTCAGGGCTGGGAGTGGCGCGTGGAGCACCTGCAAGTGCTGCCTCAAGTCCGGGGACCTCAACAGAGTCGGGGTTGGGTGGGGCCTGGGACAACACAGGGCTGGGCAGGAGGGGAGGCTGCAGCAGGCTCAGGGATAGTGGGGGGAGCAGGGGTGGGGGGAGCAGGGAGAGCAGGAGGGGGGCAGGACCTGGGTATACCATCACTTCCTGGATGGTGGCACACACATTTTCGCACTACCACACCAGCTGGTCCCACATGCAATAGCGCCACTTAGCATCATCACAGACCTTTTCTGTGACTTTGCTGCATGTCTCACAGGACTATGTGCTGTTGCATGAGGTCCTGGTGGACCCTCCAGCGTTTCAGCTCCCCCAGCTTCGGTCAGCTGCCTGGGCTGGCGTGGATCGCCCCTCAGTGACGGCAGGTCCAGCTATGGAGAACAAGAGGGAGAAGTGGTCAGTCATCCATGCTGACACTGTCCCTGAAGGCGTACCCTCCTCTGTGAGCAGCGAGCAACTGTCCTTGGAACAGGGGATGGTGATGTCCTGAGAGCAAGGCACAGCAGGCCCGGCCTCACAGGGGCCCCGAGGTGCTTCCTCCCCCCCATGGACAAGCAGGCCAGGGAAGTGTCTGGCCAGAGTGGGCTCCCATGGGTGGGAGAGGGGCCTGGAGCAGCCTGGCCCTCCCTGGGGCCCACACACACACCTGTACCTGGCAGTGCTGTCTGCGGGAGCGGGTGGTGCCTCACGCATGCAAGCATGGCCATGTGCTATGTCTGACACTCGTTGGTCTGTGTGGGGTCACGCGTGCGCCCTTGTGCCCAGTCTGCTTCTGGCAGTGCCTGGTGGGGGGAAGACGTCCCTCCCAGGGGTCGGACTTGCGTGGGGCCTCCCCGCCAGGCTGTCCAGCCTGAGCATGTCAAGTGACGATCACGCCCCATTCCCTTTGCTCCCACCTCCCCCACCCTGTGTGTGCGCCAGCCTGACAGCACTCACCTGATGTTCCCTCCCCGGCATCAGATGATGCCTGGGAGATGTCCAGGGCCTGGAGCATCGGCTCAAGGCTGAGGGTGACGACACTGCTGGTGTCCTCCTCATCCTGCAGCTGCTGTTCCTCCTCCTCCTCCAAGAGCTCCGGCTGGGCGACCACAGGTGTCTCGAGGCCTGAGTTCACCAGAGTGGCTGGGGACAGGGCTTGCCCACCACCCAGAATCTGGTGGAGCTCTTTGTAATAGGGGCAGGAGTGGGGTCCTGCCCCTGAGTGGGAGCTGCGCGCCCTGGCCCATGTGTAGCCTTGCTGCAGCTTCTTGACCTTGCTCCTCACTTGGTCAAGGATGTGGGGGTGGTGTCCTCTCTAGGAGAGAGCCTTGGCCATCCAGCCATAAATGTCCGCGTTTCTGCGGTGCGACTGGCATTCCTGGAGGGACGACTCCTCACCCCACAGCTCCAGGAGGGCCAGGATCTCAGCCCCCGACCAGGATTGGTGCCCATGGGTTTGGTGTCCATGGGTGGGTCCTTGGACCCCTGGGGCTGCTCCCTCAAAGGGCCAGAGCAGTCTCAAGGGGCTTGTGGCTGTGCTATGGCTCCTAATTCACATGGCAGGAAGAACCACATGGTCAGGGTCCTGCTCTGAGGCTGGCTTCCTGCCACAATGCTTGCCCCGGGTGCCTGCAGCTTTAAGAGGTGGCTGGAGATAGGAACTATAGAGCTGTGATTGGTGTGGATGGAGTGTCCACCAGGGCAACTGTGCTTTTTCTTGGAGGCCCCTTTTTTCGAAAGAACTGCCTCTTCCGCATCCACACACACCGTTTTCCGAAAGAGCTCTTTCGGAAATAGCATTATTCCTTGTAAACTGAGGTCTACAAATGTCAGAAAACCCCTGCACTCTTTCAATTTTCTTTCAAAAGAACGCAATTGCAGTGTGGATTTAGGTGAAGTTTTTTCAGAAAAATGGCTGTTTTCAGAAAAAACCCTGTAATCTAGACACACCCTTACAGATTAGCAAAGTGAGAATTTGGGAGGCTCTCAGGTATATCTTTACAAACAAAAACTCATGTATCTACCTAACAGAAACGTGAGAAGAAAACCAAATCCACTCCAGTTTATATGAAGTTTTTCTAGCATGATGAAAAAAATTAAGTAAATACATAAAAATCTCCACTCTCATTACAATGGAAATTCCTATAGTTAGTTGAAAGGGATCTAGAAAGTTAAGAGGGTGATTTTTTTCCAAGTGGAATTTACCAATTCCTATCAGGAATGATATTGGTTGTCTATGTGGAAATATATTTTTATTACTATGGCCCACGCAGGTCCGGTAGTAGATACCAACCAGTCCCACTGGACTTGCCTCTGTCTCTCTCAGATAGAAAAAGAGAATCTTCCTTGGCTTACATCCTTGAATTCC
The DNA here is from genome assembly GCA_032595735.1 of Pelochelys cantorii. Taxonomy (NCBI): domain Eukaryota; kingdom Metazoa; phylum Chordata; order Testudines; family Trionychidae; genus Pelochelys; species Pelochelys cantorii. The sequence continues at coordinate 64,433,732 of CM064332.1, read as the reverse complement.
TATTTGAACACTTTCAGACTGCCACATAAGAACATAAGAATGGCCATACTGAGTCAGACCAAAGGTCCATCTAGCCTAGTATCCTGTCTGCAGACAGTGACCAATGCCAGGTACCCCAGAGAGAGTGAACTGAACAGGTAATGATCAAGCGATCTCTCTCCTGCCATTCATCTCCACCCTCTGACAAACAGAGGCTAGGGACGCCATTCCTTAACCATCCTGGCTAATAGCCATTAATGGACTTAACCTCCATGAATGTATCTACTTCTCTTTTAAACCCTGTTATAGTCCTAGCCTCCATAACCTCCTCAGACAAGGAGTTCCACAGGTTGACTGTGCGCTGTGTGAAGAAGAACTTCCTTTTATTTGTTTTAAACCTGCTGCCCATTAATTTCATTTGGTGGCCCCTAGTTCTTATATTATGGGAACAAGTAAGTAACTTTTCCTTATTTACTTTCTCCACACCACTCATGATTTTATATACCTCTATCATATCCCCCGTTAGTCCCCTCTTTTCCAAGCTGAAAAGTCCTAGTCTCTTTAATCTCTCCTCATATATTAGTGGATGTTGAGAAGAAAAGGAGATATACAGATTTCTAATGTGAGAACCCTCCAAATATATTATGGTCTAATTAATTAGCTACACCAATAAAATATAAGCCTACCCAAATATATTCCTTATAAACTTCTGGTGCCTATTTTTTCCTCTTAATAATTGTTCCATTTTTTCACTTGTAATAGAAGATAAAATATAATATTTGACAGGATTGTTCTCTCTCACATTAGGAATCTGTATATCTGCTTTTCTTCTAAACATCCACTAATTTTTCAAAAAAACAAACAATGCATAGTCTAGCGGCACCTTAAAGATTAACAAAACATGTAGATGGTATCATGAGCTTTTGTGGGTACAACCCAGTTCTTTAACTCAGCTACCCCTCCGAAACGAATTGTTCAGTTAGTTATGGGTTTTTCAAAATTGCCCACAAGTTAATGTTTTATTTTCCTTAACTTTAGCAAGTATAAATTATTTCTGTCTTTTGCCCTCTATTTTAACTTGCAAACCTGAAATGACGTGGTATTCAAGTTTTGTGGTTTAACTCCTTTATTATTTTTTATTACACTAACACACACACACCAACCACCAGCCACACCACATACTAAAGAATAACCCATTGAAATCACACCAGCTACTTATCTCCACCTCTCATCCCATTTCCCTCTAACAAAGACTTGTAGTCTGCAGGGCCCAAGCTCAAAGACATTTTAGAATACTTCATACTTCTTCACCACTGATGATTTTAATTCTTCCTCCCTAATTACTCCACCTTATTCAATATTTTTTTTAATTCCTCAAAATTTGTTTCCTTGAACTAGAATAGTAGTACACTATGAACTGATTTCTTAATAAGCTGAATTCAAGAAACTCATGGCCACTAATTTCTAAAACCCTAATAAGTAGAGGAGGCAGGAGGACTTGTCCCCTAGGCTATGTCTAGACTGAAGAGTTAAACTGGAAAGAGATACGCAATTTGCATCTCTCAAATTGCGTATCTTTTTCCGATTTTCTTTTGAAAGAGGCTTTCCCGAAATTTGGTACATCTACATGGCACCAAGTTTTGTAAAAACCTGCTCTTTCAACACATCCCTTATGCATCGTAGAACGAGGTTTACAAAAAAGGCAAAAGAGCACGTCTGCTTTTTTGAAAAAATTTTCAGAAAAGTGGACGCGTTACTTGGACGCGGCATTGCTTTTGCAGGATACCTCTGGTATCCCGGAAAAGCTCTACAGTCTAGACATAGCCCTAGATGGAATCTTTATTTTTCCAAATCAAGTTTCCTTTCCTTGTAACTTAGAAACTTCTTTGATGAAAACAGTTAGACTGCTTGTCTGACCAATTGCTGAAATCCCCTTTAAAATGGTGTTTTGTAAATTACAGTACATTTGACTGTAGATCTGAGACAACTTCCTGTTTTTATTTCCGTCATAGCAGTCTGTAGCAGATACTCAGTCACTTCTTTATTTTCATTCTTTAAATTTTTCCTTAAAGAATTTAGTCATTGGCAGAATGTAACTTAATAGCACTGTACATAATTTTGACAACCTCTCTTTTCCCTCTATCACTTCATCTCTTCTTTATAGCTCATATTACTTACAGTACAGTGATAAACTTATGAGAATCCTCCCAATGATATTTCTATTATGTTCTCTAGATCCTCCATCCTTTAATATCACTTCACTTCCAGTTCTAGCTCGTGTGTCGCCTCACACCTGAGTAGTTAAATTGTGCTCTGATTCTTCCCATTTTGTTTCAAAGGTCTTCTATCTTGTCTTGCTTTATATACGAGAAGTAAAGAGTAGATCAAATGATAGACATGAAAAGGACCTTCTTCGAATTCCTTATGTTAAATTAGGCCCACCTAGGAAAATCTCCAAATTTTGAACTTAGTAGATCAGTATTCCTTTCCTATTATTATTGGCTTTTAAACTTAGTTCCCCTTCCCTCCATCACCCTGTGCTAAAATATCTTCACATTATTTAAAACAGGACCGAGTCTTAGATTACATTCTTTGAACAACAATATACAAGTAAAGGACAACTAGATGTATTTAGCTTTCAATATAGTCATGCCCAAACTGTTAATAAATCATTCAATTGATACAAAACAGTTTTGAATTTGAATACACATACATATGTGCAGATATCACAATTGCAGCACTCAAATTAAGTCACATAATTCCAGTGGGTAAGAAAGATGTGATGTAAAGTATGTGCAAATTTACTCCTTACTAAAAATGATTAAGAGTCCAGAAGAACAAGTGCTAGAAGCAAGTTAAGTAACTAGTTCTGACTATATTTTAGCCACCCACTGTGATGGAGAACAACAAAATCGAGAACTAATGACGTGTGGAAAGATTTAAACCACAAGAGCATGATTTACTGGCACTAGAATTTTCCCTTATCCTTTATGTCACCAAAATAAATGAAACATGTATTTCTGTATTTGGACTGGGATTTTCAAAGGAGCCTAATGAAATGAGGCACCAAATTCCATTGACTTGTAGTGGTACTGAACACCTAACTCCCTTGGACCCATTTGAAAATCCCAGCCAAGTGAGTGCTTGTGAACTGTCACATTTTTATGTTTAATGGTTTCAACATCCCCTTGAACCCCTTAAGGAACTTCTAGATACATTGTATACATTTTGAAATGTTCTGTTTAATAATTTACTATTACAATCAAACACATTTTAGCATAAGTTACATATATTTTGGCCTTCCTCTTTCATATTTTAAATCATTAAAGTGAAAATGCCAAACAATTTATCATAAATACATATGGCTTTATTTTTTTTTAAATCCTTTAAATTAAGGTCAAATATTTCTCTAAACCAAACAGAATAAAAGTTCAGGAACTGATCTTGATGATTTTAAAAAAGCATGTATGCTTTATAACTAATAATCCAACTGGACATTAACAACAGTGTCATGCTAACTTTATGGCTAGAACATGCTGTTTTCATGTTAATCTATTTAAAATTCCTCAATTTAAAGGATGAACAACAAGGGCTGTATAACATTCTTTTAATAAGGTTAAACTTTATCGTTCCAATAATATTCTCCCTGACACTACTAGGAAATTCCTTAAAGCAAGTGAGTTTTAAGTTTTGCTGTGGATTATACTCTAGGGCTACGTCTATACTGTGCTCTCTTGTGCAAGAAAATATGCAAATGAGGTGGAGCGGTGAATATCGCCATGTCTCATTTGCATACTTAATGAGCCACCATTTTGCGCAAAAAAACCCTCTTGCACAAGAGCCGTTCTGCCTAAAAAAGGCGGCAGAACAGCTCTTGCGCAGGAGGGGGGTTTTGTGCAACAATGATGGCTCATTAAGTATTCAAACGAGGTATGGCGATATTCACCACTTCACCTCATTTTCATATTTTCTTGTGCAAGAGTGCACAGTATAGACGTAGCCTAGGGTATTTCTTTTTGGGTCTGCTACTACAATGAATTTACCTAATGTTGATGGTAGCTAACCTCTTTTCAGATCATTGTTTTCTGTAAAGTCCCAGAATAATACAGCAACAGTAAAATTTGAAAACTTGCAAAGTTTGCTCTCTCCTGTCACAAAAATTAAGTTTCAACTGATTATTAGGCATCAAGCTCATTTGTGAGAAATGATGCAGTTCTATACCTAATGTTCCAGACATTCAGAAGCAGAACTGAAGCCTTTAAAACAAGCTATAGTTGGTCACAATGGATTTATACCGTTTTGAATCCATAATTAAGATTATTTCTCACAATTGGGAAATGGAGTAAGGGGATAAAAACAAGACTGGGCTTATTAATTATTATTATTATTATTATTATTAATAAACACAGCCTTTCCCTTCTGTACCCATAATTGCTGAACTTTCTTCCCTTATTTCCTAAAATTTCTTTTATAGGGTCAAAGCTTTTTAAAGTTTGAGATTAATTTAAACAAGGGGGGAGGAACTTGACCTTGCAAAACTTTTTTTTATAAAATGTCTACTAAAAGCATAAATCCCAACTGACTTGATCTAGACTCAAATATGCTTTGCACATTAGTCCCCAGAGTTATTTTATTAAGGCTAACTAGATTTTGTTGAATTGTTAAAAGGTCACGTTTTGAGCTTCTGAAACTTACTGTACGAGTTCACCATGGAAAATTATATCTTCCATTGGAGTTATTAATGAAGTTAGGAATAGATTGAGAAACACCTGTACAGACTGAAAATTAGACAGCTACAAATCTTTGTTTAAAGCATTGGATTGTGATGACTTTATAGTGTATGCTTTGATAGCTCCAGCAAGAATTTCAACTAACTGAAAAAAAGTGGAATGGTGATAAAACATGCCTTTACCTGGTACTCTCTTGACAAAGGAAGTCTGTCTGGAAGCAGTTCAAATTAAAGAGTGTACATGGAAAATTCTATAACGGTATGATGGTGATATAAAGTGATGTTTAAATTACATTACTTCAAAACTACAAGATGATAACCCTAAAAAAAACAAACCCTATTGACTGTTTTCCCTACATCTAATGATGGCAAGAGTTTAAAACAATCTATTCATTTACTATGATGAACAGTTCAGTGCTTGTGAGTATTAGGACTTGTGGCTTCTGTGACAGTCCCAGGCCAGTTGTCTGGTAGAAGGTAAGTATATTGGCCACTGGATGAATAGTTTTTTATTTCTTAAGTGACCAGGGCAGGGGCTGCTCCAGAGCAATCAGAAATGTACTATAACCAAGTCAGTCAGGCAGATACCATAAATCTCCTGGAGCCAATTAAGAACTTGCTAGAAGAAATTAAGAGACAGCTAATCAAAACACCTGCAGCCTATTAAGGACCTGCTAGGACTAGGTTAAAAGAGTCCCCTTCAGAAGGGTTATTGGGGAGGATCTGTGACTAAGGTGGTGCACTGTGGAAGAGCTGGGAGAATGAGAGTGACAAGGAATAAGGTGCTAGTAGAGGCCATTTGGGGGAGTGGCCTCAGGAAGAGCTATAGCTTTGGTAGTGGAGGAAAAACTACATGTTGCCATTGCCATTAGGGTCCCTGGGGATGGGACCCAGAGTAGAGATGTAAAGCATCAGTAAGCATCACCCAGTTAATTGGTTATTGTTTATATCCCTAACCCAGAGTAGCGGGCATGTCTGGATGTCCTCCTCCCTCCCCCAAGCCCTTCCCACACCACCACAGACACAAATTCCCTGAGAAGGAAGACTGAGACTCAGGAGGGTTCTCATGCCAAACCATTGACTGGCCTATTGTGAAGGTGACTCAATAGGCTGTGACCCTTGCCTCCAGAAAGAAAGTGTCTTTTTCTTTATTTTCTTCCATGATAAATGTAGGTAAACACTTGGGTCATTAACATAATTTTAAACCATAAAATATTCCCAGTGCCCAACAGGTCATGCAAGAGAGTTGTATGTGACAGAGTTTTAAAATTGTAACTGAATTTCTTTGCATGAATTTTTCTTAGGAAGCAACAATGCTGAGTTATTTCTTTTCCAAGACCAACTGCTCTGCTAAAAGGGGTGTTATGGTTTGCATCATGTATGTAATAATGGTTATTCCTATAATGTATTTTCTTAAATATCTCCCACAAAACCTACAGAATGACTAATTTAGTAGATAGCCCAGCACACAGCAGTTCTAATTATTTGCCTGACGAACAGGAGGGGTAGTTCAGGAAAGATTTATTTCAGAACGGGGTGCCCATCAAGTATGGGTTGGAGTTGTTTAATGATACTCCATAACTTCTAAAAGCTCTACTTTTCATCACCTCTAGCTCACCAGGAAACTGTGGCCAAGTTCTCATCTTGGATGAATGGGCACAGTGGTATTATGAGAATGGGTTCCTGCATGGATTATTTTATACCCAGTGCCAATGAAGATTCTTAAAGAACATAAACCATCTGTCATTTTCTTGCTGGATTAAACTCAGTTCTCCAGCTCTGCTTTTAGCAGGAGGTTGGACTTGATGACCTCCTAAGGTTCCTTCCAACCCCATGATTTTATGAAAAGCGACTGTCTCTCTTTTTTGAGCAAGATCTTTTTTCCAAGGATTATCCTTCTATAAATTAATATAGGAGGATAATTATAGTTTGCGGCTACAACTCATAGCTATACTTGTCATTGATGTGTTTTTAAAAAAAAAATTTAAAAAAAACTTACATCCCCTTCTACCCTTGAATTTTAGGGTACGTTCTACACAACAGGGTTAAAGTCGAATTAAGCTACACAACTTCAGTACATCAGTTGCGTAGCTTACGTTGAAATAGCTTAACTCGGCATTAGGTGCTCTCTACACTACACCTTACTCCTCCTGAAATGAGGGTTACCATGAGTCGGAGAAAGAAGTCCTCCAGCTCACCATTATTTCAAAATAAAGGCTTGTAATGTAGGTGTGCACTATGCTATTTCAGAATAACGTCAGTTATTCCAAAATAACGCTGCTGCGTAGACGTACCCTAAGAGTTCAGGGACCTAGTCAGAAAAAAATTAGTGGAAAACCCTGATCCAACTATTAAAGGAGATCCAAGAGGGGTATACTGAGTTAGCATTTTTCATTTTCAGTATCTTGAATTTAGTCATCTAATCAGTTGACTACTTACCAGGAGCTGCAGATAGACTGATGCCACAGACCCTACTACTCTAGCTTCTGCTGCTGAGAGCTGATTTTGGAGTTCATCTTCCTTTTCATTAGCCAGTTTAAGAGAGTGCAAAGAGATTTTAATTTCTGAAAACTTACAATCATTAGCTACAGAAAGAGTTAGAAGTTCCAAGAAAGTTACCAGAAGTCTATGTTCTTATCTATCATCTTTCTTATAACTAAAACAAAAATTCCATAGAGGTAGGGAAAGCAATTCAGTGATTTAAATGGTTATGGAACCAACAATTATGGATCCAAAAGGACTATCTTAAAGAATTTCGCTGAGAGCATTCTTATGAATACGCACACTGCTAGGCTGCTATTCTGCACTACACAATCTCAGGACACAGTATTGACAAATGTAAAATAATGAATACTTTTCAAGCAAGAAATCCTAGGCCAACACTGAAGAAACAGTTAACTTGCATAGCAACAACAAAGCTTAATACAATTATTATTAATTCTCTCTACCAAACATTTTTCTCTTTTTATGGAACTGCAACCTCAAGCCATAGAACAAAAAGCTCTGCCACTATTATTTTTGTCTGTCTGTTCACTGGGTTACTTAAGGGTACATATAAACAAAACAACCCAAACTTATCAGAAAAAGTGGCTTATTTCTTATCAAACATAGCAGCATTCTACAAAATACATTATAAAATGATTCCGTTATTTCAAATTGCTTAACAAACATTAGCTAATTAAGTATTCTGACATCCTCTCTGAGTTTTTGTAGCTAAAGCATTATAATTAAGTGGAATTAATATCCTGCTCCGTAAAGAGTGTACACATACTAAAAATGGGCTGCACTTAGTACCTTTCTGGGACTTGAATTTATTGTTAACATTTTATCAAAAACCATCCTAGACTGAAATTTTCTCTTAACGTTGTCTATTTCTAGGGTTTTTGTTATGGGATCCCTCTCTGTCTCTGACCCACAGTTTCTCTCTCTCTCTCTCTCTCTCTCTCTCTCTCTCTCAGAGATGCTCCAACTCATCTTTTACCTCTTAGATATGAGGTAAAAGATCTCACCATCTGATCTGTCATTTAAATCAGTTCTCAAAACAGGAGTTCTATGGCACCTTAGGGTACGGCTGCACTGCACACTTATTCAGAATAAGCTATTCTGGAAGAAATACTCTGAAATAGCTTATTTTGAAATAGCTCGTCCACATTAGGGGAGCCTGCCTCGAACTCATTTTGAGGCTTCCCTGTAGTGTGGACGAGCTACCTCAATTTAGAGCCCCAGGAAGCACTAGGGAGTAATTACTCTGAATGGCCCTAGGGAGGAGCTATTTCAAAATCGTAGAAGTGGAGCGTCTACACTACAGCTATTTTGAAATAGCAATTTTGGAAGAGGCGTTATTCCCCATGGAATGAGGTTTACAGAAGTTGGAATAAACTGTCTGTTTTTTCAAATTTATTTTGAAACAACATAATTGCTGTGTACACACTTGCATTGTTATTTCGGAATAACAGCGTTATTCCAAAATAACGCTGCTGGGTAGACGCACCCTTAGAGACTAAGGCGGGGGCAGGCAATAATTTTTGACAAGGGGGGGCCACTTCAGAAATTTCTGAAGTGTCCCAGGGCTGCCCCAGAAAGGGTGGGGCCTTAGGTGGAAGGGGTGGGGCCAAGACACTTCCATGCTTCCCCACCCACAGACCCTGATTGGTCTGGGGGTGTGGGGAGCATACAAAGTATTTGTCCCCCCCTTCTCCCCACGAGTGAACCGCCAGCTGTTCTGAACAGCTGGCAGTTCCCTCTAGGTACCCATGCCCCTGGCAGCAGAAGACTTTGTGTGCTTCCCCCTTGCTGCCCCCAGGTCAGTCAAGACCCAGAGAGGTGGAGCAAGGGAAGTATCTCCTTCCCTGCCCCTGTCCTGCAAGGGAGCACTGCACCTAAGAGTCAACTGCCAGCTGAGTGGCAGATAGAGGTTGACTTTAAGTGCTGAACCCCTTGCAGGGAGGGAGGAGACTCCACACACTCTCCCTGCCCCAAGCCCTGATTGGCCTGGGGGTGGGGGAGCACGTGAAATCTCCTCCCACCCTGCTCCCATCCTGCAAGGAGCATGTAGTGATTAGAAGCGCCACACCCCTCACAGGGTGGGAGAAGACTTCACACGTTCCCCCCTGCCCCCAGGCCCATCAGGGTTTGGGGGCGGAGGGAGCGTGCAAAAAGTCCTCCCATCCTGCCAGCACCGTGCAGTGCTTCTAAGCGCCATGCACTCTCTGCAGGACAGGAGCAGGGCAGGAGGAGACTTTGCGTGCTCCCCTCCACCCCCAAGCCCTGATTGGCCTGGGGGTGGGGAAGAATACGAAGTCTCTAGCTCCCTGCCCTTGGCTGAGGAGGTTTAGAGTCAACTTCCAGGGTTGACTAAGCCCTACACGCTCCTCGGTCCCGAGGCCCTAATTGGCCTGGGGGCGAGGGAATGACAGGGCCTCCAAGGGCTGGATGAACTCGCTTGGCGGGCCAGATCTGCCCCGCAGAGGCCCTTTTGCCCACCCCTGGACTAAAGGCACATCTACACAACAGAGCTAAACTCAAAATAAGCTATGTCACTTGAGCCATATTTTCAGCAGTTACACAGGGGGCGGCAGGCAGCTCCCCAGGACCCGGTGCACACGGAGAACCAGCTACCAGCTCCTGCATGCTCCCCTGCACTGCTGCTTCTGTATCAGACGCAGAAGTGCAGGGAAACAGGCAGCTCCCCAGGAGCCAGTGTGCACCCTAAGCCAGCTTTTAAGCCAGTTCCCCATGCAGATCAGGAGCCTGCACGTAACCGGCAACATTAACCGATGATCTCAGGCTCATCAGTTAACCACGTACACAATTATACTTTCACATCCCTAGTAAAGACCTGATAGATCAACTGCTGATCGCGCTTCTGTCAACTCCAGTACTCCATTGGGTCGTGAGGAATAAGGGGAGTTGACGAGGGAGTTTCTCCCGTCAATCCCCTATTAGGGATGAGAAGGACTAGTCGACTAGTCGCGTTCTTCCCCTCCCCTCTCCCACCTCCCCCCACCACCTTGCTGCCTCTATCAAATAGAAGCAGCAAGAAGAGGATATTTTAAAGTGATAGCGCCACACGGAGCCCAGGGTCAGCTGCTCTGTGCAGCACTGCCGCTTTGAATGCCATGGAGAGCCCAGCGTCAGGCTCCTTGTGGCATTTCAAAGCGGCAGTACCGTTTGGCGCCCGGGATCAGCTGTGGACTCCACAGTTGACCCTGGCCTCCATGCGCCGCTGCTGCTTTGAAATGCCATGAGGCGCCCAAAGCCGGACTTCCCACAGCATTTCAAAGAGGCAGTGCTGCACGGAGCCCAGCTCTGTGAGGCGCTGCCACTTCGAAACGCCGTGGGGAACCCGGGATCAGCTGGGGACTCCTCTGCTGACCCCAAGTTCTGTGCAGGGCTGTCGCTTTGAAACGCCGCCATGGTGTTTGAAAGCGGCAACCCCGTACGCAGCCTGGGGTCAGTGGAGGAGTCCCCAGCTGATCCCGGGCTTCATCGCTTTCGCTTCTGAAGTGTAGCAACAACACTTCGAAGACAGAGGCGCCCTACTGACTAATCAAATAGTCGATGCAAAAATGCATCGACTATACGATTAGTCAATTACCTGATACTTAACATCCTTACCTCCCACAGTGGGGACGCCTCAATAAGTTGAGCCAAGATGCATCAACTTATGCTACTCATGTAGCTGGAGTTACATATCTTAGTTTGACTTTGCCCCATAGTGCACACATGATCTTATCAACAGAATTTGGTCCAATACATAATATTACTTCATCCACCTTGTCTCTATACTCCACACTTACTGAATCAACATAACTCCTTCCTGATGCTTGCATCTAGCTGTACCTTGCAAATGTCCAGTCTAAACGTAAGTCTGACCAGACTCTGCTTAACAAGGGATAGATGATGGCACCATAGTAACAAGTAATACAGATTTAGATAATTTACAAGTCTTAGATTCTTTAAATAATATCAGTAATAAAATCAAGAGTCCTGTCATCACACAAAGTACTATTACTATTTTCTAAAACACTTTTAAATCCATTTTCTAGAATCATTGTTTGAGAGCTTCATTTGATTCTCCTGGATTCATACGGGATGGTCACATTCCAACTACGTTATATGCAGAACTTGAAGTAAGTCAGTACTTACAGCAGAATAATTAGAACTCTTATACAATTAAAACGTAAGATGCTCTACGGCACTGCATTTCTGAAGATTTACTACTTGTCTCTGGTACATTAAGACACAAGCCAAAGGCAAATTTACTTAGCCTTTAGGGAAATACAATAATCGACAGAAATTCTCTGCTTAGGTCAAGTCAACTGCCATTGTACCTGAATCTCTTATGCTTGAAAATCATTTTTTGTTTAAAACGCCTGCACATATTCTTGTACCATCCTTGTATTAAGGTGGCAGGGTGAAAGCGGGGGGTAGGGGAGACAATGCCAAGCTAATTCTCTCTTACATTTACACTCAGACTGAGTTTAGAAAAAAAGGAACAATGGAACTCTGAAAATAAAATATTAGCTTCAATTATGTGAACTGAAAGCTGTCGTAAGGGAAAAGAGCCACAGGTTGGACCTCCCTGGTCCGGCACCCTTGGAACCTGAGCCATCCTGGACCAGGGAATTTGTCAGACCATGGGAGGTCAATGCTCCCCAGCTGGCGGCCCACCTGCCGGTTCCTCTCCCTGGAGCTCCAAGGCTGGGGCTTCCCACCATGTCAACACTGGCCCAGCTGGGGCTCCCCATCCTGCAGCTGCCGGGAATCCCCAGGGTTCCCTTGCTGGGCCTCCTGGCCACAGTCAGCCCCACTACCTTCGGCAGTTCCAGGGGTTTTCTGCCTAGGGCTGGCTGGATTCCCCAGGTTCCCTCAGCCCAGGACCACCAGACTGCTGCCAGCACCCACTGCTTCTGTGGGTTCCCCGGCCAAAGCTCATGGAGCATTCTGATTGTGAAGTCAATATACCTGTAATAGTAAATAAGGCCAGAGAAGAGAAAATATCAAAACTCTTTTACAGATTTTTGAACTCCATTGTGTTCTATTGAAATACAGGTTGAACCTCCCAAATACAGGTTGAACCTCCCAAATTCTGCAACATGCGTAGTCTGACAGGACCACAGATGTTGGTGGATCAAAGATCCCCAGAGGCTGGTAGCGTGAGCCAGCCAGGAGAATGTGGAAGCTGGGGATTCCCCCTGGGCCAACAGCAGCTGGGGCTGGGTCATCCCTGGCTGCCTGGCCCCGCTGCCATCAGGGGTTCCCTGGTTGGGTGAGGGTTTCCCAGCCCCTGCCTGGCTCCACTGACGTCAGGATTCCCAGCCTAGGGGGGAACCCCCAGCCCCCACATTCTCCTGACTGGATCACGCTCCTGACCTCTGGGGATCTTTGGTCCAGTAACATCTGTGGCCCTGTCGGACCACAGATGCTGCCAGAACAGAGAGCCCCGAATTTGGGAGGTTCAACCTGTATTTCAATAGAACACAAAGAAGTTGAAAAATCTGTAAAAGAGTTTTAATATTTTCTATTCTCTGGACTTATTTACCATTACAGGTATATTAACTTCACAACCAGAATGCCCCATGAATGGACATCAACGAGGTCACACATCTCAGGATAAGGAAAAATAATTCAGACTCCATGACTAATTAGGCATGTCTCTCTGCCAGGGCTGTCCAATTTAAGTGGAAAAATCAAGTTATAAATATTTGTGGAAATGGAAGTGAACTGAAATTACTAACATTTCATAAATAAATCTCGAGTTTGAGGTTAATTGATCAAAATTGTACTTTAATAAAATTATGCATTTTACTGTCTGGTCTTTTTAAAACACCATGACTTCAAATGTCTTATTGAGTAATTGTGTTATTTTAGGGACCACTTGTATTAGATCAGTGGTTGACTTTACATGGTATTTGTAACTATGTGGATATTTTCCTTTATAACCTGCAGATTTTCAATAAATAAGTTTTTCTGTCCTCAAGGTAATGGAAGAAACTTTTGCATCAAATAGAGATACATGATAAATTATGATCAATTTGTAGCCAAATACGTACTATTTAATATATTTGAGGGGGTTATTTGGCCTCAGCCTTTCCTTTTATAATAAAAAAGAAAGAAATTCAATAAACTAAAAGGAACACAATCTTAAAGAGCTTTTAATAACTGCTGTTAAATATTTTAACACCACAAACAAAAATGTGACAAATGTTTACAAATTGAAGGTTTTCTCTCTATACTGCATCCATACACATGTTAACTTAACCCATGTTAAAAACATATTTTAGGTCCTGCAATGTGAATATAGCATCTCTAAAAGACTCAAAACATTCAAAACTAGTAGGAAAAATTCTGACAAAACATTTTTTCATTAAAAAGTACTGATTCATCAAAATCAAAGTTTCACTACAATGCTTCAGTTTTGACAAAGTTACTCTGGAGACCAGGCAGGTTTCAAAATCTGCCTCATTTCCTGTCAGCTTACCTGATGGGTTGCTGGGGAACCCAGGTTTTCAGCAGCACACCAGAGGACTCCCTCAAAACCCAAAGACTTTCAGTGTTACCCAACGATCACGTGGCCCTGAAGCAGGACTCCATCCTCTTTACAGAGATGAATTGTTTTTTATTTCATTTGGAATTAGAACTCAAATTTCAGAATAGCAAATTCCTCCATGCATGCCTTTCTCCACTCAACTCTATAATTAATGCAACAGATAGATACAATTTCTGAAGGTGCCTACGAATACAAGAGTCTCCTTCTATTCAAAATATATAAATACATTTTAAGAAGACCAGTTCAACCTTACAATATTATTCAGATACTGACTAGATGTTTAAATTCCGTTCAGAAGCAGGTTATTCTGTGGAACTCCTTGCCTGAGGAGGTTGTGAAGGCTAGGACTATAACAGGGTTTAAAAGAGAACTAGATAAATTCATGGAGGTTAAGTCCATAAATGGCTATTAGCCGGTATGGGTAAGGAATGGTGTCCCTAGCCTCTGTTTGTCAGAGGGTGGAGATGGATGGCAGGAGAGAGATCACTTGATCAGTACCTGTTCGATTCACTCCCTCTGGGTCACCTGGCATTGGCCACTGTGGGCAGACAGGGTACTGGGCTGGATGGACCTTTGGTCTGACCCAGTATGGCCATTCTTATGTTCTTATATTCCTATTTGTTACCTTTGAGATTTGTCTATCAAATTAGTTATGTTAACACTGACTTAACCTTCTGGATATATGCGCATCAATTATGCTGGCCTAAAATCAGGTATTAAAAAAAAATGTTCTAGATAACCAAGCTTCATTTGATCATAAAAGTTAATTTCAAGTTTTACACATGTACCAAATGTATGTATTCCTTAATTTTTACAATATGAAGGTATCAGTATATTTACACTGTTCTAAAATGTAAGCCAATCTAGAAAGATAGCATTGCTAGCAGCCTGAACACACTATTGTAAAGTGCTTTGAAACTTCAGATGAAAGGCACTTTATGTTTTAATTATTTTATTTTCTGACATTATGGCCGTCGAGACATATTTCTTCCTTAATTCTAGAATTATTTAACCTACTTTAGTACCTTTTTTTTTTAAATAATAATTCTAGCATTGCAGGAGATAGCTACTAAATTCAATACTAAACCAAGAGTGATTCAAGTATATTCATAAATACCTTTGTAAATTCTACCAACATACGTTCACATCATCATCCAACAAACAATAAAAACTGTCAAATATAAGGATTTAGGAACTTGATGAACAGAAAACAATTTAGCATATTCTACTCCCCTACCCATCAAAAGTAATTACTTTCCCAAATTTGTTTGGTTATTTTTTGTTCACAGGGTTTGGGGTTTGCTTTTAAATTTTCCTCTCTTGTTAATCCACAGTACAATTTACACCACCACAAAAAATGTGAGTAAACTACTCTTCTATTTCATTCTGTACACATTTGAGAGAAGATTTACTTTTTTTTTTTTTTTTTTTTTTAAAGAAAGTAAACAACTTGGTCTACTTTTAATTTCACAGCACATAAACATATGATCCTTCAGTTCTCTCTCTCTCTGTTGACATGCTAACACTTCTAAAATTTAGTAACTGCCTGGGAGTTCTAGCTGCCTACTTTGTGACATCAGAGATTGGCTTGATTTAAAAGAACGTGAGAAAAATAAATACAATATTAATATTTCTGAATTATTTTCATCATGCCAAAGAATACCTTAGAAATGATAAAAACACAATACAACACTTTTTAAAGTTAAAGTTATTTTCAGACTTCAGCAGTAAATTCTTCTGACAGTAAATTTTCTATGAAGTTAACACAACAACTGGGAAAGTGCTAGCTTAAGGTTTATTACCTCACTTATTTAAATTCTACATACAACACTATGCTTCATATATTATTCCTACAACTTTTTACAATGTTAGGAAGTTAATTTCTAAGAGCATTTAATTGTATTATTGCAGTTCTTCAGTGAAACCATTAAAGTAAAAAGCAATTTCTAGTATTTACAGGGTGTGGTCGGTTGGCCCGCCCGGAGGGGTTCCTCCTCCTCCGGCTCAGTGGGCGGCCACTCCGACCCACTGTGCTGCCCCTTTAAGACCGACCCCGTTGGTCCACCGGAAGCGGTCCAGCCTTAGCTCAGGGTATGACAGCAGCAAACCCCTCACAGTTATGAGGAGCGGCCAGGCCCTCAGTCCAGGGCGTGGCAACAAGCACCCAGTTACAAAGAGAGGCCAGGCCCTCAGTCTAGGGCGTGGCAACCAGCACCCAGTTACAAAGGGTGGCCAGGCCCTCAGTCCAGGGCGTGGCAACAAGCACCCAGTTACAAAGAGAGGCCAGGCCCTCAGTCTAGGGCGTGGCAACCAGCACCCAGTTACAAAGGGTGGCCAGGCCCTCAGTCCAGGGCGTGGCAACAAGCACCCAGTTACAAAGAGAGGCCAGGCCCTCAGTCTAGGGCGTGGCAACCAGCACCCAGTTACAAAGGGTGGCCAGGCCCTCAGTCCAGGGCGTGGCAACCAGCACACAGTTACGAAGGGTGGCCAGGCCCTCAGTCCAGGGCGTGGCAACAGACAAACGCAGTTACAAAGAGTGGCCAGGCCCTCAGTCCAGGGCGTGGCAACAAACAACAGGTGAGTAGCTCCTTGGTCAGGAGGGGTGCAGGCGGATCGCCTGTGGCAGTGGCAAGGAGGGAGAGACTGCCACCCAATAGGTGGGTGGCAGGGGGGGCGCAGGCCCACCCACTCCTCTGAGCCCCGGCCCAGGGCCCTAGGGCAGCCGTGCGGGCTGCTTCGGCTCGGAGGGGGCTCCGGCCCGAAACACACCGGCCTAGGGGCCTCTAACAGCCCCCACTATCCCTGGGCCACTTCCGTTCTCCCCCTCGGGTGGTACCTGGATGTCAGGCAGAGGAGACTGGGAGTCCAGGAGAGTCTCATCCCACCGGGGTGGTCCGGTCCAGTCCTCGGCCGCTTGCAGGTCACTGGGGCTCAGCTGGACTCCAGGGGCCGGCAGATTCGGGCGGTTGAGCCAGGCCTCCGGGTCAGGGTCCGTGGAAGTCCCCGGCGGGGCCTCCGGTCGAGGTAGCTGGGGCTGCAGCTGGGGCCGCTTCTCCCAGTCCCGGGGCTGGTGCTGGGGCACAGGCTCTGGCTGGCCTT
Source organism: Pelochelys cantorii (assembly GCA_032595735.1). Lineage (NCBI taxonomy): Eukaryota > Metazoa > Chordata > Testudines > Trionychidae > Pelochelys > Pelochelys cantorii. The sequence goes on along the minus strand of CM064332.1, from coordinate 64,416,873 downwards.
TCAGCTCTTCCATCGCTTCTGGGAAGGTAGGCCGGTTACGCTGGGCCTCCCCCTCCCAGGCAGGGAGCCAACGGTCTGCCCCTGGGCCCGGCAAGTAGGAGGCCCGGGCCAGGCCTCAGTCCCTACTTCCCAGGCTGGGAGTCCAGAGGAGGCCTCTAGCCTCTCGGCAGGCTCAGCACTGACTGAGGCCGCTGCCTGGGCTTTTATAGTCCTGGGCCCGCCCCCGGGCTTCCAGTCAGGTGATAGGGCGGGGTTAGCCTCAGCCCAACATGGCGTCTGGAGGGGTTCCTCCTCCTCCGGCTCAGTGGGCGGCCACTCCAACCCATTACACAGGGCCACATTTATAGGTCACACAAAGTTTGGTCTTTTCAACAGAAATACCATTATGGTGGCTACTTGAAAATAACAATCAGCATCCAAGTGCTACTCAGCATGAGCCTAAGTGAGTGCAGGTAACATAGCCACATGACTGTACCACTGCAGTCAGGGATGACACTCCAAAGCATTAACTCTCAAACTGTGGGTCAGGACCCCAAAGTGGATTGCAGTTCCACTGTAATGGGGTCACCAGCACTGGCATTAGACTTACTAGGGCCTGAGGCCAAACCAGTGACCCACTGCCCAGAGTTGAAGACAGGCTTTGGCTTCAGGCTTTTGGGCAGCAGGGCTCAGGTTACAGGACCCCACTTAAGGCTTCAGCCCTTGGGCTTTGACTTTGTGTTTCCCCCATCCCTCCAAGGCGGCAGGGCACAGGTGGGCTCAAGCTTCAGCCCCTACTCCGGGGGGGAGTCACACAGTAATTTTTCTTGTTAGAAGAAGGTCCGTGGTGCAGTGAAATTTGAGAACCCCCTCAACAGACACTAGTATCCTAGCCCACTTGTCTGTCCACATTAGCTGCAATGGAGCAGAACAACAATTAAGGGTCTGGTTTTCTCAGATGCAGAGCACTTGCAGATTTCATAAATACCAGCTAACTTTATGAAGACTCTATATCTCTGTTCAGTATCTGAACAGCAGACCTTAAATGACCTGCAAGAATTTCATACATATGAATATTTGTATTAGCGGCGCACAGTGTTAATACCAACCTGTGCAAGAATTTCTCAAGGTTTATTTTAAGCATGCAGAGAGAGAGCCCTTTCCTCTTCCTTTTGTTGCCCACAGTTGACTCCTGTAATCAGAGGAAGGGCAGGAAATTCATACCCATTGTGAACAAAGTTAGCTTTGACCCATGGAGTGCCTGATGCACTATTTAAGCCAGGGCTGGGCAAGATGCAGCCTGGACCAGATCCAGCCTGTGGACTGCATTTGGCCATTTTCTATTTAAATCCTGCTGCCCATGCCCCCAAATTTCAGGCAGAGGCTCAGGAAGCAGGATCCTATTTAAATGGCTCACGGCTCTCAATTGCACTACCGGCAGGGGCTAGAGACATGAGCCTTTTAAATATCTGCAGCAATCCCAGGCAGCTGCCAGGCAACACTGTAGTGGTAGAGCCGGGAGCTGCAAGTTCTTTCCTATTTTTTTAATTCAACGCATCTAGGCCCACACAACTCTGGGAGGGAAATTACTCTACAGGCCCCTCTCCTTCCGCCTCAGGCCCCTCCTCTTGCGGGGGTAGAGCTGGCCTGTGATAACATTACAAAATTTATTAAATGGCCCCCTTGCGAAAATTATTGCCCACCCTAATTGAAGCTGTAATCCTAGTATCTCCAGCACTCTGGCTCTGTGTTACCAAAACTCTATAGTTGAGTGTTCAAACACATATGCAGTTGAACCATGATGCTACTTCTAAACGTCATACTACCATAAGGGGCATGTAACCTGCTTCATTTTCTGGAAAACAGAGATACCAATTTTCAGAGCTATCAACACTAGCAACATTTATTTTCTACTCTACTATGTCTCTTTCCAAGTAACAAAGGTGGAAACATTGTCAAAGACTGAGGTGTCAAAGAAGCAAATGTTGGAAAAAGTTTAAAAATAAAAGAACAATCATATTTTTGGCCTCAGTATTCTCAATAAAGTCAGTGTTGTTATTCACATGATTAGTTATGCAAGTGCTTTCCTGGTTTAGGCCTCAAGAGTGAAGTGTCTTAAATTTGCTATCAATTATCAATAGTTTTCTTGCTCTTACTTTCAAAGACCATCACAATTTAGCTTTGCTTTTTTTTTCCAAAATCAAGTATGTAATCCCTAACTGTAGGGTCCTGAATTAACCTAAAAAGAACAGTATCACTGCAGTTAAGACTGAAGGGAGCAGATTGCAGTACTCAAGGCACATACTGAAAGGCTTCTACCATCAGCAACTCTTATTGATTGAAAGAAATGGATTTCTGCCTTTGTAATTCTTGTTTAATACACAATCACTGCATTTTCACTCTGGTTTTCTTTCTCCTTTCCCTAAACTTAACAGATGTGAAATGAGTTCTACCAAATAATACCAAATGCAATAGTCTGTCCTTTTTTATATTGCAAGAAAATCCAGTACTCTGGCCAGCTGATTAGCACAGCACACACCTAAAGCAGGAATCAAACCAGTTTGTCTGTGATTAAATTTTATTTACTCCCTTCACATAACACTAAAAGACTTACCCCCCAGCACTACAAACCAATTGCCTTAGTTATCTGCAGCACCACTTTACTGCTTTCTAAATCAATTTAGTCACTGATTGAGTCTTAGACTCATGCTTTTGCAATGAGGCAGTTAATGCAATGCAAGTGCTAACTCTGATCTAAAAGGAAAAAAAGAAATAGTATCAGTGGTGAAATGTCAAAATTATTTATTATTAAAAGGAACACAAAAAAGCCTCTGATTTACAATACCTGAGAATGATTCCTGATATTATGCAAAGATGTTTTCATCATCATGTAGTTGCATACACGCACCATTGAACCAACACCAGAAAAGTTTGTAGATCTAGTTGGCCTGCATGGCTTCCTTCAATACCAAATTGACTGTTATTTTACAATTTTTTTTCCTTGTCAGGTTCATTTTTCAGTTAATCCTATAAAATCAATTTTTGAGTCAATGCCATCATGGGGAATTTCATTTGAGATGACAATATACAAAATATGTAGAGTGGAGAAACTGTACTCTTCCCAATTAATATTCAGAATAATTTTAATGCTAAAGTCAAATACGCTATCAGGAATTCTTGAAAAAAAATAGGATTTCTCGAGCAAAACCTTTAAAAAAAAATACACACACACTAATTCTTCATTAACTGAATACTGAATTAATTTGTCAGACAGAAATCTAGCAACTGTTTACACAGATACTGTCCTCTGACATTAGAAAAGAATGAGCTTTCATTGTTGAGCCATTCTGGTGGTAACAGATAATTCACTATCTGATCTTCAAGTTTGGAGAAGTTGCTTCTTCCAAGTGTTTGTTTACTATCAATGCTACCAGGCACACATGATATTAATGATCAGGAGACAAGACATAAAGTAATATAACATGTTAACATTACTACTGTTCTAGCAAATATTAGCTAAATGGAGCTATGTCTATATTACCAGGTTATTTCGAAATAATAACGCTCAAAATAACAATTTTAAAATAAGCTTATTCCTCTTTACAAACAGGAGTTAGCATTTCAAAACAACAGGATTGGTAGTGTGGACACTCGCATTGCTATTTCAAAATAGCAAGTTATTTTGAAATAACTCCCCAGTGTAGACATGTTCTAAGAGAGCTCATATTTTTACTATTAAACCCTCATGTGACAACAAGCAGCAAGGACCTTTGATATGTTGGTCTTCAGAAAACAAATAAAGCAACAGTAGCTGGTAACAGGGCACATCTAGTTGTGTCAAACAATGAATTTTGAAATAATACTTGTTAAAATATTTAGTGTCAATTAACATTCAAGTGTTATCAACTTCAATTCATGATTTCTTCATTTGTGTCCTATTTCCAACAATGGCTATTGCAGCAAAATGTTATGGATCTACAGGTGATACCTGTGATTATGATATATTACCATTAAAATAATGAACAATTTAGTACTGTATTATGTTCTCAACACAAATCTATACATAAACTTAATCCTGTTAAGTAGCCATCAACTGCATACATGACAGGAACTGTCAATCAACTCTGAACTGACTACATTGTATTTTTAATACCAATGAGGAAAATATTCCAGACTCAAGTGGCTGAGAAGTTTTATGCCTGTAAGGCACTAACTTAGGAAGGCTTGTCTTATCAAGTTTTCAGGTGCATATGAAAAGCACAGACAAATGGGCAAATCTGTTCATTAGTCAAAGGGAGAATGAGTAAGTGATACCCCAACAGGATCACTATTGCCAACAGTAGGTCTAGTCACATGCAATTCTTTTCTTCAGCTGGTCCCTACAAGAGGAGTACAAAAAACAGACTTGTGATAATCAGGGTGCAGACGATGAAAGTATATTTATATATAAATAAACAAAACAATCAAGCTAATGAACAGCAACTTTCAGAGCACCCTGAGGGACAGAGTCTGCACCCCCAGAAATCCTCCCTGGCAATTGAGGCAGAGAAAATGAATTTTGGTAATGTAAGGGAAGGAAAAAGTAATCTGTGTGCCTGTGACAGCCAGATCCTCTAGGTCTGAAATCCAAAAGCTACTAGAAACTTGATGTAAAGATCTACTTAGTAACTTGCTGAAATAAAAGTTTTAGTCATTTAAAAGCATATTTTGTTTTGCTTGTAATCATACTCACATATTTTATTCTTGCTTAGCATCACTTGAGAATCACTATTATAAAGACTAAAAATTTGTTTTATTACAAAAGAAAAGTGATTTTTCAGCTAACCTAATAGCTCCTTCTTTTTGGAAGTAGCAAACTTAATTTCTCCAATGACAGGGCTTGGACACTGTATTGGAATTGTATTTCACTGAGTGCCACCTGAAAGGCAAGATTTAGACTTGTAGAGCCTTGAACGGTTTTGTTAGCAACGGTTTTAGTAGACCAGTACATCAGGGAACTGACAGACATTCTTACTAATGCAGAGTGATAACACAGTGGCTCACAGTTCTGAGATTCCAAGCACCTCATCACAGGGCTCCTTGCATCTTCCTCCACCCCCCGAAAGCCACAAGTGGTTATGATTGGCCCTTAAGTGGCAATGCTACACCCTGTTCTATGAAAGATTCAGGTTGATGAGATGTTTAGGCAGGCCTGCTGATGGGTGGTAGGATATAAGGGGGAGTCAAAAGGGCCGAGGGCTTCGGGCTACCATTACTGCTACCCAATAAGCCATGGGCGCTTCTTGGATCAGAGCACCGCCACCCTCCCACTTTGCGCAGGGGCCTGGCAAGTCCCCCTGGCTTTAGGGCTCTTTTCCAGCTGTTACAAAATTTAGTGATCCTCCCATCTGCTAAAAAAACACCATCTTACAGTGTCCTATCACACACAATCAGTTTCATTTGAAGCCACACAGCAACACTCAGTGAACTTACCAAATTTTCCAGTCTAAATAATGGAAATTTGTGTTGAATAGCTGCAAATGCTACTGTACCATATGTAAAATATTAGAGTCTAACAGGGATAAAGTCAGAAATGTGGAAATGACTCCACAAACCAATAATATTATATTGTGTGATAGCCTAGAAGCCTCATACAAGGATCCAGGTCATGCTACGCATTGCATAAGAATGTAAAGAATATGGTCACTGCCCAGAGAGCATAAATTCAATACAATTTAATAGCAAATGTTAATTATTACATTAAATTAATGAAAAGTTGTTTGAAAAGTTCCATAGGACTTTACCATTACGTCTGTTTATTTTAATGAAGGCTGTAATCAATAGTTATCACACCTTTGCATGTAAGAAACTAAATACTGGAAATAACTTATTTTGGATAATGTTTGGTAACTTATTTTTGTAATGGTGACCTCAATTAAAAAAAAATAAAACTGAACAAGAATGAATGGTGTCTATAAACTAAAACCCCCATTACAGACTCAGCCTATTATCCAGCATGCCTGCATGAGACATTCACGGTAGATAGGGAATATGAGAAAGGTAGAGCATGGAAACAGATAACACACAAAAGAAAATGTTTTCAAAAGAGAGCTACAAACAAAAGATTTTTAAAAACTGACTTAACATACTAATTCCCCAGGGAACAGCAGGGTTCCTTTATCCACAAAAGGCAAGATATCTCTCAGATCAATCTTAACAGCAGTGCATGTTATAATAATGAACCCAGTGTAGTGAGAACCCAAGGTAAGGCAGACTTAAGAGGAAGCTGCATACCGAATTTGGTGGTCCTAGCTCTTACCATTTAGGAGGAGTTCTTGAACACACACAGAGAGAAAGACTGACTCTCTCAAATACATAGTAGATTTGTCAATCTCTGCCTGCTTCAAGCACCCATCTGATTAAAATCTTCAGATGTGAATTTAATAAATTCAAACAAAGAATTAATACATTTTTAAAAGTCTACAAGCAGTTGAAAAAAAACCATATTGCTCAATTCCTGTAACTTGTGTGTTAGTTTTTTTATAGTTGTGAAATATATTACTTCCTTACTCTCAAAATGAAATATTGGTTTTTAACAGACTGTACCTGCTACAGGGAACAAACTGGTAATGTAGAGAAAGCAGAAGGTTCCTTAATTGGCTTTGAATTTGGCTTTCATACCCCCACAGACAAATTTTTGGTGGTGCTTAGACACACCTAATCTTACGACTATTGCAGATGGACATGTTGTAGGCCAATGACCATTTACTGAACCCTATAAGATTGTGTATATAAAGGTTGCCAAATGAAGTTTCTGCAATTAAGGATGTGTCCCTAATTAAGGATGTTTCCCTAATTACATACTTGACGTATGTAAGCAGAGAAGAGATCTTTTTAAACAAAGAATAAGTTAGTAAAGAGTTAGCATTCCAAAAATCCTCAGAAGGACTTGACGACTGTAGATGTGCACAGGAAAAAGCTGGAACCTTCTTAAGAAGAGTTGAGATACACTGACAATAAGCATTTGATATGAAAAGAAATTTTGAAAAAGACTTGACTGGAAATCCCAAGTTTTCAGAATATAGTGAGGAAGACCACCTACAGAACAATCAGCAATTAAGTTATAAAACGTTTCATAAAAAGGAAATTTCTCCCCTTTAGGAAAACACAGTTTTTCCCTATCAATGTTACAAGAAAAAAGAAATGGCTGGAAAGGAAGAATCCTCTGAGAAATCACTAACAATGCCTCAAATTAGGAGGTTTCAACAAATCTTATAAGAAACCCTGCATTTTCTTTTACTCTTATGCTGAATACTTGCTATTAGGGATAGTTTACAGAGTGACAAGTTGTTTTGTGGTTTAAAAAATAAGTTAACATTCCCAAATATCTCAGAATCAACTAAAAACTAAGAAGTCATTTTTGATCAGCAAAGGTTCTCTAGATATTGATGACATCCACTCATCTCCTTTTTACTTTGTACATAAACACATTATACAGATTAACTGGCAGCTTTAATAGAAAGAGATGGAACAATTTGACTCTTCATTAACTCCTAGAAGAATTAACTGTAAAAAAAAAAACACCCCAAACAAGTAAATAAATAAAAACTAAATTCAAGATGCTAATTTTCAATCTCTACTCTCATCACTCCACATACACAAAAAAACTTTAAACTCAATATTCAGAACAAAATTTTAAATAATTCTATTAACTGAGCAACAAGCTGTTTCTCATACTTTAATAGAATATTGGATAAGTCTGTATTCTTTCAAATAAGGAATCAACTCATAAGTACGGCCATACTGGGTCAGACCAAAGGTCCATCTAGCCTAGTATCCTGTCTGCCAACAGTAGCCAATACCAGATGCCCGAGAGGGAGTGAATACAACAGGCCATCATCACATGATCCCTCTCCTGATCCATTTCCAGACAAACACAGGCTAAGCACACCATTCCTACCCATCCTGGCTAATAGCCATTGATGGACCTAACCCCCATGAATTTATCTAGTTCTTTTTTGAACCCCATTAAAGTCCTAGTCTTTGCAACGTCCTCTGGCAAGGAGTTCTACTCGTTGACTGTGTGCTACATGAAGAAAAATTTCCTTTTGTTTGTTTTAAACATGCTATCTATTAATTTCATTTAGTGACCCCTAATTTTTATATTGTGGAAATAAGTAAATAACTTTTCCTTATTCACTTTTTCCACACTAGTCATGATTTTATAGACCTCTATCATATACCTCCCTTAATCTCCTCTTTTCTAAAATGAAAAGTCCCAGTATTTTTAATCTCTCTTCCTATGGGACCCATTCCAAACCCCTAATCATTTTTGTTGTCCTTCTCTGAACCTTTTCCAGTGCCAATATATATTTTTTGAGATGAGGACACCAGATCTGTACACAGTATTCAAGATGTGGGCATACCATGGTTTTATATAGAGGCAATAAGATATTCTCCGTCTTATTCTCTATCCCTTTTTTAATGATTCCTAACATTTTGTTTGCTTTTTTGACTGCTGCTGCACACTTATGGGGAGATTTTCAAAGGCACTTACAGCAGGTAGGCACCAAATACTCACTGATTTTTCATCAGAGTTGGGCACCAGCTAGCCCTTCATATCTTTACAAAACTTCCATTTTTAATTCTAAAAAAGCATATTTTGGATGTTTTAATGCAATATAAATGCAAAGGAATTTTGCCAGCCATCTGTACAAGTATGAATTTCATAATGAAGGCTTACCTTGAGAAAGTGGATTTTCTTAGATGATGTAATAAGTATCATTGTGAGTGTCTCATCTCAGGCAAAACGGTCACTGAAGTCACTGGAATTTGTACTATTAATGTGTTATATTTATAGTGTTTATAACAAATGCTGGTTATTGCTATTTTACTTGGAAAAAAAATGTATACACAACAATATATCTTACTTCCAAAAGTTGAAGTCTATTTAATGCTTCAGAGAATTTGAAATAAATGTCACATACACTTTTTTATTACATTTTCAGCTAGCTCCTCATTTTTAGCCTCATACCAAAAAGGTCAGTGAAGCTCAACAGCTCATCCCTTCCACCAAGACAAGTTAATTCTATTTAAAAAAAACTGCCTTACCCATTCACCCTCTCTCATTATGGACCATAATTATGAAATTTGAGACCATTTTATAACAAACCACACATTCTCTCCATGTCAAATGCAGTGCCTCAGATGAAAGGAACCCAGCTATATTTATGGGCTCATCCTGAAATCCTTACTTAGGAAAATACCCAAAGATCAGAGTTTTGTCTTTGAAAATCTGAGTAAGAACTTGAGAACATTTCTGATTATGAAGAGTCCCAGCACTGGTCTACACACTGCAGCAATGTGTACTAGAAGGGAAGAGATTTCTAAAGCACAAAAATGTGCTAGCCCATAAGGGCCCTGATGGCACGCACTAAAGTTCCCAGTGCATGTTAATGTATTCCCATAAACTAATTAGGGAACTTTTAGTACAGGCAATCAGGATCCCCAGATGCTAGTCAGTGCATTGCAGAAATCACAGAGGTGAAGCAAGCTGAAAAAAATTATTGTTTTCCTCCCTCACCCTAGCATCTCCATAAGGAGGAAAACCTTTGTTCAGTTCCTCCCACCTTCCTGTGGAACAGTTCATCAAACCAAGGAGTTAATTAGAATCAGGTGACCACATCACCGGAGTATACTGTCCATGAGTCAGAAGCAGTATGTAACATTACAAACAAGGCCAAGACAATTCACAGTCCATTGTGCTACCTGAGTAGACATTAGACCCTGTCTTAATCAGAAAGCTTAAGCCAGCAACTTAGAACATTGCATAATAATCAGGACCAAATCCTGTTCACACACTAAATCCAAAATACTCCAGTTTCTTCTTCATCAGCATCATCGCAAATCCCCAAGGGACATAACCTCCTTGCAGACAGAATTCAATCCAGATTGATCTCTAGTTAGGGTTTTGCCAATCTTTTTCTGTTTATGTCATCGCTGGCCATTTTATTCACCCACTAAAGCTTTTGGTGACCATATGATCACTGGACATATAGCAGCATTCTTTGATAAACATTCTTCATGATTCATTGGTCTCCAGTCCTAAATTTTATGTCTGTACCAAGAAAGCCACAAAAACCAAACCACCTGCTGCAGCTGCTGGTTTCACCTATGACTATCCTCAATTCTGATCTTGTCCTTAATATAGAGAACTGACAAACACAATGAACTGAAGCTGCCTATCTGCTGCTCTTCAGACTTTGTCAGGGTATGTCTACACTACAGAATAAGGTCGAATTACGATACGCAACTTCACCTATGTTAATTGCGTAGCTGAAGTCGAAGAACCTAACTCGACTTTTGGCACTGTCCACACTGCAGAAAGTTAAAGGGAGAACACTGCCTTCAACTTTCCTCACTCCTCCTAGAAGCAGGACTACCAGCATTGATCAGAGTGCCCCTCTCAGTTCGAATTAGAGTGTCTTCACTAGACCCGTTAATTCAAGCCCTGGAAGATGGACAGTGGCAGCTTTGAACTTCTCTGTAATGTAGACATACCCTTAGTGCCCTCATTTCATTACTCTACAATAAAGTTGGCGTAACCCTGTCTCTATAGCTCCATCACATCATAGCAAGCTTCAAATCATGATATTGCCAAATAGTCCACTAAAGGGTCCAAAGCATGACAGCATCTTTGCTATACAATCATCCATATCTTCTGAAACTCCTCCAATATTCTCCAAATATTTGACAGTTGCTAAGAGCTTGATGTCCCAACTTGACAGGTTAATACTGATTGTATACTGGCAGTAATCTGGAGCTGGACGCTGCTTGAGGTTGCTTTGGTAGTATTGGCAGGGAATTTGTTTTATATGGATTCATAACCCGATAAATGTGCACTGCTTCTTATCCAATCTGATCAGCAATTAACTGTAGTGTTTTGCCATACAAGAAAATATCACTGTATTTGAGATCTCAAAGCAAAACAGTGTTCATATCCATACCTTCTAGAGTCAGTACACGCAGGGTACGTCTAAACTGCACCCCTCTGTTGGCAGAGGGATGTAAATTAGATGTATCGAAAGTGCAAATGAAGCCGGGATTAAAAATATCCTGTGCTTCGTTTGCATAATGGCAGTCACCGCTTTTTTCCAAAACGGGGCTTTTTAAAAAAAAAAAAAAAAAAAAAAAGGCAGTTTAGACAGGCGTTTGACAGAAATGCCCCATTTCAAAAGATCCTGTACTCCTCATTTTTGAGGATCTTTCGAAACGGAGCATTTCTGTCAAAATGCCCCATCTAAACTGCCGGGTTTTTTCGAAAAGCCCCGTTTAAAAAAAAAGCAGTGGCCGCCATTATGCAAATGAAGCACAGGATATTTAAATCCCGGTTTCATTTGCCCTTTTAATACATCTAATTTACATCCCTCTGCCGACAGAGGGGTGTAGTTTAGACGTACCCTCACAGTGAGGAATTTTATTCTGAACAACCACCTGCAACAATCTGATCAAGTGTCCTTGTAGCTGAAATAGCCAAAAGTTTCTCAGCTGTGGAGGCTAAAACGATCCATGAAACAGCCACTCCAGTATCCTGCAGGTTGGTAGCAAATGTAAATACTCCAGATTCACACTGTTATATCTGAGAGCAGAATTTGGCTTTCAGTGTCCAAACTCTTTTTACAATTTGAACTGAAGCACTAGGCTTACTTCTGAATCGCATAGCAATAATCACACATTCCTAGTTTATTACTTAATGAATAAAAACACACATTTCTTCCAAATACAGTACATTTCAATTTGCTTGTGGGTTTTATATCAACTCTCCCTTCTTTCTGACAAAATTTGAGTTTCATTCTTCAGTTCTGAGAGGTATGACTGTATAATTAAGGTGTTTACCATTATAGCATATAACTGCTATTATAAAGAGCTCAGGGACACATGGACTTCACAACAGCAACATTACTTGTACAAGTTTTATATTACAGAGGGGATGATTTGTTCCCCAAAATTACAGCTGAATAGTCAATTCCTCCTAGCTTGTATATTCTATATGGAACTCTGTTTACATTTTTAAACTGATTTTGAAAGCACTAGAATTGGAATTTCATTACCACAAATGAACAGTCTTCACTACCAATTATTGTTTCATGTGCAATAGACAATACATTTATTAAATTCCCCTAAAACACTCTGGAGTTTTCTGTCCATTCCATCAACGTGACAAAATCTGAAAAAAAATGCATCAAGACATAACTAATGTTGGATTACTTACATTAGTTCTACACACAATAATATTTCAACAATAGTGAATATGGATCATTGCTTTATTCTAATTTCTATACAAAATACTGCAGATTTTTTCTCTTGGTGTTTATTCAGAGGAAACACACACACACTTATTACTAGTTACTACAGAAGTTAATGATGCAAACAAATATAACATGAAAAAATATAACACATGGAAATTGAAGTTTCATCTAAACAAAGCGAAAATGAAATTAATTTTGTTAATTTTTACAAAAGTATTTACATATTTTCCAGGTAGCACTTGAAAGACAAGGTTATTCTTTCCATTATTTCTGAAACTTTTTTCATTTGAGTGATGGATGTCAGTCTCTGTACTAGTGTTCAGAGCATCTTCTATTTATGCATGATTTTAAATTGTTGTGTGTTAGAAATTAACATGCAAGTTCATAAACTTATTCTTCACATTTGGATGCCTGTGTTACACTCAAATCAATGAAATGAGTTGGAAGTTCTCAAATTTAGTCCCCAGTGGACAGTTGTCTGCATTACAAAACTTCCATACAACATGGCACAGTTTGACATCTGACAGCTAATGATGATGAGGTAGAAGACTGCATTAGCAATGTATCAGAAGTCAGAACAGAGGTCCGCTGATAGATATACCAGGGAACATGCACTGCTCTTGGATCTAGTCAGAGTATCAGCAGAGTGACAAAAACATACAAACACAACAGCAGCAAATGTAAAATGAATAAAATTCAAAATATCTTATTTCCAAGAATTAAGGTCTATTTAATGCTTTAGAGAAATTGGAAATAAATTTCTCACAGCCATTTCTGATTGTTTGCAACCAAATAGCACAGCCATTGCTTGCAAAGTGGAAAGGCTTATAACCCAGTTCTGCCTAACTCAGTTCAATTTGTTGTGTTTACCCCCCATATGAATCAGGAAGCTAAAGTTTTGCAGCTGCACAGGCTCAGTCCTATTCTCCAAACTCCATTACACACGGCAGTGCAACTGCATTTAGCAACTCACTAAAGCCACCACTCCTAATAATAACACTGCTCTACAGCCAAAATGCTTCTGAAATAAATGTAGTCAAACTTTACTAATTCTGGGTCACTGAGAACGAAAATGATGCTTAAAATTGTTGATTGGCTCTAGTTTTCAAGATATGCTATTGGATCAGTATATACGACCCTTGACTTGGGAATGGCGGAGGATAAGTGAGTTATAAAGGGAAGGCATCTCAATTTAAACCAGAAATGACTAAAATACATCTTTGACTGGATCTATGAATAAATCTATGACTGGGTTTGGACAGTACTTGCTTTTTAGGCAAAACAATGAAGCTGGTATTGCGTCATACATGATATGAATTGCATCATGTTATTCCTAGAAGTCATGGATGATGCAATCATAACGAAGCTTACATCACTCTGCTGAACAAATTGCCTATATCAGCTCTAGATATCATACAGTGTCGTGCTCTCTTATTTGTCAGTGTTTGATTTTGCAAAGGGACACATTTCTGTTTAGCCAAAGTGAGCAGAGATGCCTCGTACTTGTGTGAACAGTGCAGATAACTTCTGCTATGTTTGTGGTGAAGTGACTTTTGCATCACAAAAGCGCAGTATAACCACTATGGTTAAGAAAGCCTATCACCTTTATTTTGGCTGCAAAATTGGAGATCAGGACAAGAGGTGGGCCCCACACATAGGCTGCAACACTTGTGCAACAAATCTTCGCCAGTGGTTGAACAGGAAAAGGAAATCTATGCCTTTTGCAGTACCAATGATTTGGAGAGAGCCAACAGATCATACCAGCAATTGTTACTTCTGCATGGTGCCTCCAGTTGGGAAAGGTGTGTCGAAGAAGAAAAAGTGGACTGTGCATTATCCAAACATTCCATCAGCTATACGCCCAGTACTCCACGGAGAAGGACTGCCGGTTCCTGATGCACCAGAATCACTCTCACTTGAGTCAGACGAGGAAGAGGAAGAGGATGAAACTTCTGGTCCTGAACCATCAATGTCAAAGGACCCACATTTTCTCCCATCCTCCTCCTCTGAACCACACCTCATAACACAAGGTGAACTGAATGACCTTGTCAGGGATTTGGAACTACTCAAGAGTAAGGCAGAGCTGTTGGGCTCCAGACTACAGCAGCGGAATCTTCTGGCAGGTGATGTTAGGGTTTCCATGTTCCGTGACCGTCAAAAGGATCTTGTCCCATTCTTCTTCATGGAAGGTGCTCCATTTAATGAATACAAGAGACACGCCAAGAAGCGCCGAGTAGACACTGAATAGGACTAAACTATGTACATAATAGTTTTTTGCCTTTTGTTTCATAATAAATTTTATTTATATAACCCTTTTGCTGATTTTTAAAGTGTTACAGAAACAGGACAAGTGAAATGTTATCATGTAAAGCAACCATAAACACATGAAAAGACCTAGGTTTACAATTTATGATTAAAACTCTACTATCTACACAATATACATAGACGTAAAATGTAAAAACTTAAATATCTTGGAAACAGTAGCCAATCAGTTGTTTTAATTGTCATATTTGAATTCAGCACATCAAAATACATAATAAATAGCACATTATATTTCTGAAGCAGACGACTTCTAAAAAATTGTAGACCAGTGTAATGGTAGGAATTATGGACTGTGTATCAGAATACAGGGATAAAACCTCAATTGTGAAAGATGATGCAAGGGGTTAGATATGTACCAGTTGTCAAAAGCACATCTGCTGTGCAAATGTACTAAACTGTTACACGGCTAAGGAAGACCTCCAACCATTTTGCAGAATTATTGTCCATGGAATAGTTTTCTTGTACAGCAAAGAAACACACTTATCTAAATTAACTTGCCATGATGCAAAATAAAACAAAGCAAAAACTCATAATAGCAGCAGGTTCAATCACACAATACCAATAATGGTAGGGGACAGTGATTCTCTCTTCTTACACAATATGGCTACTACCCTTTCAGTCTGACTTTGAACAAGCAGGGGTGCCAAACTAAGGTTGTAATATTCAACCTTCACTTGATATTTATCTCCAGGGTAGAAAATAATTGGATGTCGCACCTATTAACTCAATTTCATTCTGCTAATTATTCTTTAGTAATATTCTCATTTTTCCCCCTCAGCACTGCATTTTAAACAGAATTAGCATATGCACAGCTGAAATTATTTTCAAGAATATCACATAATACAGTAATTACTCTCGAACTTCCTTTTAAATAGTAGGCAAAAACAAATCTCAAGAGACCGATTTATACTGAATTTAAACACCCCCACAATTTTCTACCTTTTTACTGTGAAATAAAATTAAATATTTTTTTAAAAATACCACCTTTTCTTTTTAGAAACAAATTCTGCCATTATTATTAAAACATAATCAATGATAAAATTTCAAATACTAGCAGTAACCAGATGCATGAGTCCACTTCAACTACACAACTACCTCCCATATTTGTATTGTTTCTACACAAAGCCACAGAAACTCCAAAACATTTTTTGTTATCTGCGCTTAAATTTGGTTCTCCAGTATACTATAATTACATTTTTACTCCTTTTGTTTCTATTTTGATTAAGGGAAAAATTAATTTGCAGTTAAATGTTTCATGTTCTAAATCAGCGGTTTTCAAAGCATGGTCTGTGACTGTCTTGCAGGCGGGCTGTGGGCTCAGGACCCTCTCCCGCTCCCCCACAGCGGGGAGTCCGCACTGGCACTCCAGCCCTGCATCCCTCTCCTGAGTGGTTGGAGCACCAGCACCAGCTTCCTGCTGCGGGGTAGGGGGGAATGCCGAGTCTCCTGGACTGATCCAGCTTGTGGGGGGAGGAAGCAGCTCTGTGCCCTGCTGCTCCTCATCCCCACGGCTGGGGCTGGAGGAGTAGCAGCACAGGAAACTGCTCACCTGCGGGCTTTCCCTGCTGCTCCCAATGGTCAGAATCACGGCCAATGGGAACAGTGGGGAGCGGTGCCTGGGAACAGTGGGGAGGGGAGCGGGTGTGTAGAACCGGATTAACCCCTCCCCATCTTCCTCATACCCAAGCCCCATACCCCTATCGCCCTCACGCACATCCCCTCCCACCAAAACCCCGCATCCCTACCCTACTCCTGTACCCTCTCCTGCCCAGACTTTGCACCCCCACGTACACCCCACCTCCTGCCCAAGACTCCCCATCCTCAACATGCTCCTTCACCTCACCTCTCACCCAGACCCCCACCCACCCTCAGCCTGCTCCTTGATCCAACCTCCCAGCCAACTCCCCACCCTGCTCCTGCATCTTACCTCCCACCCAGACCTTGCACGCTTACCTCCTCCTGCACCCCACCTCCCTCTCAGATCCTGCATCCCCATCCCTATCCCGCTCCCTGGCAATCCCCTCCCACACACTGAACCCCTTATTTTTGTCTCTACCCCAGAGCTTAAGGAGGCCCACAAAATCTTTTGGGACTCTGGAAGAGTTAATCTGGCCTGTGGGAGGCCCTGAACCTCTGTCCTCCCGTCCCTCTTCCCATTTCCCCCAGGGACTGGAGTGCGAGGGGAGTGATGTATCTCAGTCGGGGGCCACATCAGTACAGCAGTGATGTTTGGGGTTTTCAGTTTGTTGTTTTTGGGTTTTTTTTACTTTTAACTTTTGTGTGGCCCCCCGACTGATTTTTTTGTGCGTCGGTGGCCCCTGAACCAAACAAGATTCCCCAACCCTGCCATAAATAAAGATAATGTTGAAACCTTTTTTTGGACATAAATTAATATTTTACTTTATTTTAAAATGAAGTTTGATAAACTAACAAAGTTAAATCACTTAATCTGTTTAATGATTTTGATTAATATTTCCATTCTTACCAGTTACATACATCCTTTTATGTTATAGCTGCATATTTATGTTTTTATGCTTTAGTAGCCTAGTATGAATAGTTAGCATTTAAGGTAATTAGAGATAGGGATGGCATTGTGTCATCATGGGTGGTTGGCTGGTGGTCCACGGAAAGGTCTGCACTGAGCAGGGTGGGCCTTGGACAAAAAAGTTTGAGAACCACTGATCTAAATTAAATATATCTTTGTTTCCATTTTGTTAGAAAGAACGAGGACATATCAGCAAACCAGAAAGAACCAGGACACTTCATATCAGCAAACCAGAGGACTTACCTAGGCTGAAATATCAACATATCTGGTCACAGAGTATGTATGTAAATAGTATTCATATTGTATATAGTATTCATATTGTATGTAAAAACTTCAAAGAAAAAGGAGCCCAATGGCACTTTGAAGACTAACAAATTTATTAGGTTATTAGGACATAAGCTTTTGTGAACTACAACTCACTTTCTCGGATGAAGAAATGAATTGTAGCTCACAAAAGCTTTTGCCCCAATACCCTAATGCATCTGTTAGTCTTTAAAATGCCACCGGACTCCTTGTTGTTTTTGCTGAAACAGACTAACATGGCTACTTCTCTGAAACCTGTCTTCAAAGAAAAAATAACTTATAAATGTGAAATAAAGCAAGCTTTACAGAGTCACTGAAAAGCAACTACTCAGACAACCAAAACTGCTCAATTTATAAAATACAGAAGATTTACCTGTTATTGCTCAGGTCCTTCAGGGCACGGGACTGGGTGTGTGTGGTGGTGGTGGGGGGGTGGTGCAGGATTCAGGGAAGGTTCTTCAGGATGTGCGGGGGAGGGGTTTAGGAGCAGGAGGCTGGAGGTGTGGTGGTGCAGGTATATAGCTTGGGAATGAGCAGCGGCTCAGGACAACCCTCCCTTTTCCATTCGATAAGAAACAGTTGCATTCCAGGCACACCCCTTTGTCCTGGCACAACCAATCCTTTACATTAAGTTATGATAAGAGGAAGCTACATACCAAATGTGGTGGTCTGTTTAGGAGGAGATTTTGAACAAACAGACTCACAGATAAACTAACAGATGCACAAACTGTGCCAAGGATATAGTAGATATGTGAAGATCTTCACAGAAAATTAGACACTAGGGTAAGAGCAATGACCAAATTTAATATACAAAAAGAAACGGGAAAACAAATACCATCGTGAACTCCAGTGCAACCCTCAGCCCTAGAAATGCCTAAGGGAATAGTAATAACAAGAAGAAAACTATTAGACTATTCAAAATACAATCCATGAAATCTAAAGCAACTAACTTTTTCTGCCAAATTAGCAAAAGGGACCATTTGTAATAGAAGAATGAAGTAATTCTGTGTGTAAATGAGAAATATGTTTAATCTTTTACTACTCTACCTGAATTGGAAGAATCATCAGGCATCTTACAATTATAAGACCCTCCACACCCCAAAGTCGTCACCACAACCTCCTAGAAGACTGTCCAAAGATACAAATGAGTCTGCAAAACAGACAAGTATGAGGAAACTAAGATATTACTGGTTATACATCTTTAACATTTCTACATACCATTATTTGATTGCTGTCTGATTTATTGTTTAGACTTCAGAGGATTTGATTTTAGAACATAACAACATAAGAACGGCCATACTGGGTCAGACCAAAGGTCCATCCAGTCCAGTATCCTGTCTGCCAACAGTGGCCAATAACAGATGCCCCAGAGGGAGGGAACACAACAGGTAATCCTCACATGATCCCTCTTCTGTCACCCATATACTGACAAATAGAGGCTGGGGACACCATTCCTACCTGTCCTGACTAATAGCCATTGATGGACCAATTTTTTAGTGGTAAATTATGATTTCAGAATGGATGCAAAACTAGTCAAAAATATTTCCATTGAGAATAATCAAAATTTAAGCATTTGTTATGTAGAGTTAGCGTAAGGCTATTTACTTTGTGTACTTTGACACGTAATATTGACAACTTGTATTTTAACAGCTATAAAGCTTTAACTTTTTGCATCTTAGTGCCTGCTATCATTAAATAATTGTCTGATTTCCTCATCATCACCACTACATTTTCATAATAGGGCTGTCATTTAACGCACATTAACGCAGGTGTTTCCATGTGGCGCTGCCCCCTTTGAAACGCAACTCAATGTGGAGCCCGGAATCAGCTGTGCAGCGCTGCCCTTTGGAAACACCGCCGTGGCGTTTCAAAGGGGCTGTGCAACGTGGAGCCTGAGGTCAGCTGGAGTCTTATTATTGTTTAACAGCGTGATTAATTGTGCAATTAATTTTTTTAATTGCTTGACAGCCCTATTTCATAAATGTGAAAATTTAAATAGATAATAAATGAAAACGTACTTTAAAGTAAACAACCATACTATCTGTCAAAATAATAAAACATTCAATTCTGCAAAGCCTTTTTTCATTATGGGTGTTCAGACTGAGTCTCAGCTTTAGAAAAAGTGTGCAATTTTAGTAAGTGTTTAAATTGCCCACATATTAGAAAAAATGTTTCTCTAGAAGACATTTGAGTCTATGCAATACATAGACTTGGCAAAATTCAATTTTTTATAACTTTGATAAATTAAATTGAGTGGGGGGAATCAATATCAATTTTCATAGCTGCAGAAAATTATGAAGGGTCACACACTTGTGTAATAATTCAACACTGATTATAAAGCTTTAACATTTTGAATCTCAAAATTGTCAACATCACATCAAAATACATAAAACAAATATTGATAAACCAGACTAATAAGTTCTGAAATTGATTTTTTTGTCTGAATATTTTGAGCATGAATGGACATTTTGTCTGTGAACAGTGAAAATGTTTATCTAGATTTACAGCTAAAAATGTAATCACACATGTACATAAAATTTTATAGTGTATATGTTTGTGTGTGCACACAGGCAAGCATTCTAAATACATGTTGTATATAAAGGCTTTATCCTCATGAAGTTGGCATGGTCTTGTTCTTCACAAGAAGCAAGCCACCAGTGATATAGGTCAAGTCAATAATGATATACTTTTGAATATGGCACATGCTGCACAGAAATTTTATAATCTATGTCCCTAATGTATAAAGCCAACTGATTTGGGATAGCCATAACAGCCTCTTAAAATTACCTAAAATGGATTTTATGTATATAAAAATTAAAAGTCAAAAGACTAGTGCCAAAGGTAGAAGCTTGTTTTCATTTTTTTTAAAAGGGATGATCTACCCCCATTCCAAAGGCATAAAATGCAACGTAAGGCTCACAAAATTTCAGACCTTGAATTGTAATAGACTTGGCTCTCAGGCAGGTATATTTATGAAGGGAAAAGAAAAATGCTTTTCTGAAACTTTGCTTACAAAAAACTAATGACTGACAACTCTCAGTCGTTTGGAATCAGTGGCGCGAAACTTTGGGCCTTGCGTAAGTATGGCCACCTGCAGCTCCCATTCCCTGATCTTGGCCACTCTTGGGCAATGGGAGCTACAGGAAGCAGTGCAGGTGTCAGGGACTTGCTGGCCACTGCTTCTGCAGCTCCTGTCTGGAGGCCTGCCATTGGCTTACCTTGACATGCCACTTGTGCCCTCAGGCCGCAGGTTGCCCAACACTGTTTGTAATACTGGGAAGAAGATTAATAGATATTTCTAGAGAAGGTAAATGAAACATTCAAAGATGCATCAGAAATACATTCATCACACATTTGGGTAACATCTCAATATACAGAGCACGCACGCGTACACACACACAGAAGTTACATATTTTAAATACATAATCTATTACATAATCATGCTATTTTTTATTAGACACACAAGAATGAAGTTAGTTTCTCTTACCACTAGTGACACAGGGCAAACCAGTAATCATTAAACTAGGGATTGGTTGTGAACTGTTCCTACTCTAGAGAAGAACGAGACCTTATCACCTACAGAGATTTAATTGTTTGTTAGAGAGCAATTCCTCTTCTGTGAAGCAATGACATTCTGCCAGAAAAGCTCCTGTGAATATAAGAACAACCATACCAGGTCAGACCAAAGGTCCATCCCGCCCAACAGCAGCCCATGCCAAGTGCCTCAGAGGGAATAAACAGAGCAGGTAATCATCAAGTGATCCATCCCCTGTGTACTGAACAACCCATGATACAATAAACTACACTGCTAGGAGAAACAGAAACAAACAAGTCCTCCCCTGCATGATAGCATAGACAACTGTTTCTCTCTGATGAGCATTTAATGCAGTGTACTGCATTCCTATTGACAATCTATTTAATCTATGCTTCTCTCAGGGCCAGACTGATAACCCTTACTCACATAAATAGCAACACTGATTTCAATGGAACTACATGTGCAAGAGGTCTCCAGTGTGGCTAACAGGGCCACAATCTGGTCCTGATGAAGTAAAAAGCTATGGGGCTTAGAGTGATAATTAGAATAAGACAGAAGTTATTTTATTAGAATTTAAACATTTGGATGCATCTCAAACAAATGCTGGTTCTATGCCTTTGCTCCTCTAACAGCATCTTTTATGTCCGTATTCTTGATGGCAGTGATAAATGCTGACTGCCTGTAAAATGTTTCACTCCTATCTGCTAGCTGGTTCCTTCCATGCTAACTATTCATGTTAGGCATTTTGCAACTGGCCCCTTGTAATCAGTAGGCAGCCAATTCCAAGTCCTCTCTCACCACAGATAATAGTCTCTCTCAACTCCACAGTCTGTCCTGTAATGGGATTTCCCTTCAAAATAAGAAATTCCCATATATTGATACAAAAAGTCATCTGCTGGGGCATATCAATAAATAATACCTAATTCTTACACCACGTTTTTCATCAGTAGATTTCAGAGCGCTTTTCAAAGGAGATCAAGAATCATCACTCTCAATATTCAGATGGAAAAACTGGATTGTACTTTATTTTCTCACTGTACAGCATATTTTGCATCATTGCATCACAGGATATAATTTCAAAACACTTATGAGTACACGTGTTGCATTCTGATAAAATGTGTATAGTGACAAGATTAAAATTACTAAAAAAAACCAGCCAATTTTAAAAATAATGTGTCATTCTTGTTCTCTGAAGAAAGCAGTTTCAATATATTCCCATTTTCAAACCACACCATTGTACACAAGTCTGGGTTAGAATTACCCTAGTTTTAAGCTTTTAACTGCTATAACATCACTCAGGAATTCTATATTGTATCAGAGCTGTGGTCAGTCTAGTCCAGTATATTGTCTCTAACATTGGTCAGTACTATGGATGTTAAATACTGGTTAATCGAATAGTCGAGTAACCTCATGAATTCTTATCGGTGAGTCGACTATTCTAGAGTCCCCGGGGCAGGGCTGGCTGCCAATGTGCTCTGGCCTCACTCCGAAGGAGCTCTCTGCCACTCCACGCTACTGCCTCAGTATCAGAGACAGCAACGCAGGGTGCCAGGCAAGAGCTGATCTGCAAGGGGAGCCAGTTTAAAAACCAGCTCCCCGCGTGGACTGGCTGCCTGTTGTCCTGCGCTGCTGTCTCTGATAAAGAAGCAGCAGCGCAGGATGGAGGCAGCCCCTGTCTGGGGGGGGGGGGGGGGTCTGAGCTCCTGGACCTAGTGTGAGCTAGAACTGAGTGGGGCTGCTGGCCAGCCTGCTAAAAAATTTACTGGCCGGGAGGGGGGGGGGGGATGCATGTAGTCTATAGCATTAACCTATAAGCTTTTGCTTATCAGGTAATCAACTACACTATTACATCCCTAGTCCATACCATGTGTGCAAGACGAAGGTGGGATAACATCCCCCCCCCTACACACACACACACGACTCCTCCTAATCTCTAAAAAAAATAGAGATTCATTTAAACCATGATGTTTTATATTTTGTCCAAAAGTGGTTATCATTAACTATTGTAACTTGTTTACCATATCAACATCCAATCCACTTCTTTAATCTTGCTCAGTGTTTGGCCTTAATGACATTCTGTAGCAAGGACTTCAACAGTTTAACCACAAACTTATAGGTCCTGTCCAAATCCTGAAATGACTCTCCACTTATAAGACAACCATTTTAGGTTCAAGTTACTCCATAACCTGCTCTGCAAGTATGACAGTTATCATATAGAGAAAAAATGCTTACAGGTTGGACCTCACTCGTCCACCACCCTTGGGACCTGAGTGGTCGTGAACCACATAGTTTGCCAGACCAAGGGAGGTCAAGGCTCTTCTCTAGGCATCCCCAGAGTCTAGGCTTCCCTCCCCATTTCTGGTCCCATGCCAGGGCTCCCAGGGTCAGCTTCCTCAGGCTGGGATTCCCCTCTCCGCCGGGGTTCCCGGCCAGTCCGGGGCTTCCCGCTGGCCCCACTGCCGCTGAGGTTGGGACCCAGGCCATGGATCCCTCCCGTCGGCCACTGCCAGCCCCGCTTCCACTGGGGATTCTCCCTGCTGGCTGCTTCGACCGGGATTCCCAGCTGAGGATTCCCTGCACCTGTTGCCAGCTGAACTGCCTCCTGGGTTCCCGGCCAGGGCTAGGGATTCCTCCTGGTCAGCACCAGCCCCACTGCTGCTGGGGTTCCCAGCCAGGGCTGGGGATTCCTTTCAGCCACCACAGGGGCACCCTAGGGCTGGACTCCTCACCCACGGCAGGATCAGCCTGCTAGCCTAGCTGGGGCTCCCCAGCACCCGTGAGCCTCCCAGCTGACTCGTGCTCCTCACCTCCGGGGTCATCTTGTCCAGCAACATCCGTAGTCCTTCCTTCCAGACCATGGATGTTGCCAGACGAGAGTCCTGGATTTGGGAGGTTCAACCTGTATAATCGTTCATTAATTCATCCATTAATCAGAAACTAAACTCATAAGTAATTTAGTGATAGGATAAAATGTTCCCAAGTTCATAAGCAATGTGTAAAATTCACTGCTTCACTAACTTAAAACAGATGCAATTTCACTGACCTCAATGGTGTTACACATGGTTTATAACAGTGTAAATTAAATTCAGAATGAAGCACAAAGTGTTACAGCTAAAGCATGTAACAGAACAATAAGACTGCCACATAATTAGATTGATCACCAGTCCAACATCACATTATATTATGCATATTAAAATGTAAACATGAACACTGTATTTGTAATATCTGCAAGTGAATTTAAAAAATTATCATACATCTATTTAGTCATCTTAAAGAATATCACATATTACTGAAGAATTAAAAGGATTATAAAGTTACTGTATAATATAATGGAAATGCAGTTTTTGCATATAAGTAACAAAAAGCCCCAACAAAAACGACATCTTTTATATAGATATTCCTAAAAAAAGTACGAATTTCTGATGTCCACAATCACTATAATTTGAACGTCTAAAAATCAATTTTTTGTTTAACACAACAAATATGACAAACATTTTTCATATGGTAACTAGTGAGACTAATGAGACTAAGTTCCTACCTAAGCAAATAATTTTCTTTTAAAATGTACATTTACACACAGGATATAACTTCATGTGAAAACCCAAAACTGAAAATATATGCTTTTTCATATTTTCTCTGCTATTAGCCCTGAAGAAATATATTAGATTTGTTTTAAAGGAAGCAGGTTTCCATTCCCTCTCCAGTTGTCTGTCAGATTCTAATTCCAGAATCTTTATTACTAATGGTGATATAAGAAGCAGAAAGAACATGGCTTAATATCAGAGCCTGGCATTGGCAGTTAAAATAAAAGTTTTGGTTTATACTTTGAACACACTTCGTAATGCAAAAATACTGGAGAAGAATAAGTGTAATTTACAGACGATGTCATATTGTTATTTAAAATCACTTTGGACCCAGGATTCCCAAACTTTGACACGGGGACCAGTAAATCCATTCACAAGCTTTTGGAGGACCAGTAACATTCATTTGCATATTTGCATATTCATTAAGCAAAGATGAATATTCAAATAAGCTGTTTCTGGTCCTCCCAAAGCCCCCAGTGCCAGCTTTAGCAAAGCTTTTGATACGGTCACCCACAATATTCTTGCCAGCAAGTTAAGGGAATATGGATTGGATAAATGGACTATAAGATGGATAGAAAGCTGACTAGACCAGGGTTTCCCAAACTTTTTGCTTTAGTTGGAACCCGGTTTTTTTCAGTAGTGTTTTTTGCAGCCCAAATACATAAATGCATATTAAAAAAAAAAGAATTAAAAATGAATACATTTTCAGTGTTTCACCCGGCTGCATCCGGGACCTGGCACCACATGGACACTCCAGGAGGCAGGAGCAGATTGGGGGTAGGGTATCTTGCTAGGAGGGAGGGTGCAAGGAGGGGTAGGGTTGCCAGGTGTCCGGTTTTGTACCGGACAGTCCGGTATTTGAGGGTTCTGTCCGGGAAACAAATTGAGAAAATACTGGACATAAAATGTCCAGTATTTTCTAATTAGGTAAGTTTTATTATTATTAGGTGTATCATCAGTCCGTAGCTGCGAACTGCCTGGCTGGTAGATGTGCTCACACTGTGTGAGTGTGTCTACCAGCCAGGCAGTTTGCAACTACTTGAGGGGTAGTATGCAACTACTCGAGGTATGGGGGTGGGGGGGCAAAATGGAATCCCCAGAGCCGGACTCACTTGTGTGCCCGGGTCTGCAGGTGCCCAGGTGAGTCCCACTTCCCACTGCCGATATGCTCCCCTCCCACCTCCCGCTTCTCCTCCCGATCTCCCCCATCCAGCCCCGCTCCCTGCGACCCCCTCCCAGCCAGCTGAGTCCCCCCTGCTTCTCCTCCCGATCTCCGCCGTCCAGCCCTGCTTCCGGTGGCTGCTTCTCCCGTCCTCGTCCTCCCGATCTCCCCCGGCCAGCCCGCCCCCCCGATCTCTGCTGGACAGCCCCGCTGCCCCCAACTCTGCTTCCCGGCAGCCGGTTCCTCTCCCCCCCCCCTCCCCCACACCACCTCCAGCCCGCCCCGCTCCCCTTCCAGCAGCCACGCTGAGACCCGGTATTTTTTTCCCACGGCCCGGTACCAGGCCGCAGCCCATAATTTGGGAAATGCTGCTTTGGACTATAAGAATACCTTGAAATGAAATTGCATCAATTCTCTTTTCTTTATCACACCCCTATAGCAAGTATGTTATTATCAGGGATATGAAAGTGTAACCGTGTACACGGTCCTTCATGGTTACATGCAGGCTCCCAGTATGCACGGGGAGCCACCTGGTCTTCCCACCCGCCACATTGCTATCTCTGCATCAGAGGCAGCAGCGTGGGAGGGGGCAGGCAGCAACCTGTAAGGGCGGTTACATGGTTACATGAAATTTTCAGCCGTTACATGGTTACTTAATTAAACATTTTAACATCCCTAGCTATTATAATGTCATCATTACAAGCAACTAAAGAACAGCAGCCATGGGACAAGTAGTAACAGCCACCCATAATGTAGTATTATGCTACTGTACCTAGAATACAGAAGAATATTCCACTACTCCGTGCTTCATGTTTCACATGCAAAAGGGGAAGAAAAAAAACCTAAAGAAAATACCTGGCTTAAGTTGGTCTGGCTTATGAAGAACTAGAGAGCATCTATTATTGCAAAAATAAATTCCTGAAACCCAATGCAACCAACTAAAAGAAGGAGCTGGCAGGGTGAAGCTCCTCCCCATCTTCCCCCAGCCACAGACAGGGGCAGCTCCAGCTAGGGCCGGATTAAGGCATGGGCTAGCCGGGCAGCTGCCCGGGACACCAACATATAGGGGGCGCCTGATGGCAGCTGCCAACAGGTGCCGCGCGCCCGGCTCCCAGATCGCGGGCTGCAGCAGCTCCCAGCGGCCACCCTGCAGTGGCCGCCCAGGGCGGGGACCGCGTTAACCCCCGCAGCGCCAGCCAGCAGTGCCCTTCCCCCTGTGGCTGCGGGGCCCTGCATGTCCAGGCTCAGCCCGCCCGGGCGGCCCCAGGCTGCGCGCCAGCAGCGGTAGCCGGGCTGGGCCAGGCTGGGCACATGCATCCTGCTGCCGCCAGCTCCGCGCGTCCTCCCCCACACACCGGGGCGCAATTCAACTGTCTGCCCAGGGCGCTGGAATGGCTCGGTCCAGCCCTGGCTCCAGCCCAACTAGAGCAGCCCTTGCCTGCAGTGGGCTTGGGCCCAATGCAGACGGGCTGCTCCAGATGGCCAGAGCAACCATGCCTGTGACACACCCAGGCCCCACCACAGACAAGGGCTACTCCAGATGGCTGGAGTACCCCCTGTCCACAGCGGGCCCCCAGGTGCTAGAGCTGCTCCAGTCCCCACTGGTTAACTGGAACCAGTTTTAAGTGATGTTTACTGATTACCCTTTCACATCCCTGGCATGCACCTATCTTTTGAAACACTTATGTTCTGGCTTTGAAATGCTGCTGTGAAAATAAGGGTTACTCTGTAACTCCCTAGAGATTAACCAAAAATACATATATGGTATTATGAGCTTTCGTGGCATAGCCCACTTCTTCAGATGCCAAATATCATTATTTCCCATCTGAAGAAGTGGGCTGTGCCCACAAAAGCTCACGATACTATCTATATTTTTTTGGTTAGTCTCTCAGTTGTTACAGGACCATCATGTTTTTTTCAGTTCTTTTAGTTACAGACTAACATGAGACTCTATAGCTCCCGTTCTTCTTACGCCTCACTGGTTATAGAGTAGGTTCTTCCTTCGAGTTTCTTTTGGCAGGCAATCCTGCTAATACAGTCGAACTCTTCTCCAGAGAGTCTGCTACCAGTGCTTCACAGGGAGAAAATTGACAATTAGGTCCCCAGCTCCTATTCTCTCCTTCAGACAGATTCAGTTCCCAGAGGCCACATCAGCCTCTCCCACAACTCAAATTTTTTCTAGTTAGATACCTTTATATTCACTGTAGACAGCTGCTGGCAGCTTTTTACTAGTCACCATATTTAGTATGTAATACATTCTTTTAAAGGTACTCTTCCTCTTATCCACTGTTTCAGGAATTCATGAAAGGCTGGCAGTTACCATTTGAGTAATTCTAGGAACTCTCAATCTGCTGTGGAGCCCAAAGTTTGTGCTATTTGGTGTTCCCCAACAATTCATACAAGCATTTTGTAATTCTTCAGAAAGACAGGAAGGGGAGACACCCCCCTCCCCCAGGCTAAATCTATACTAAACTATAACAGGAAATGTATCTCTTGATAACCTCAATGTTTAAAAACTAAATGAGCCAGAATTATAGTTTTTAGAAAGCTTTTCTTTATTATTTTAAGACTTGCACATTTTTAACCACTGACACTCACAGGCTGAAATGCTTCTAAATTCTGTAATTTTAGCTAATAACTACTGTTGCTTAGGTTTCTATAGTTACTCATGAAAGGGTTATGACTATCTGAAATGCATACAGTCTCTCTCATAATTAACCACATCATGATAGCCTAATTAATCATTAAATGTTGTCAGTCTAAGACCTCAAATTCTTAGCAGGAGGTAAAGCACTGAATCCCACCATGTACACAACACTTGTTGGAGTGAAAGAGAACACAAAAGAGATCTAAATTTTAAAGCACAGGTCTTCAAATAAGCTTGTCAAATATTAATATAACTGTCTCTTTTGGCTCTGGCCACAGAGGAAATAGAAAATCTATGCTTATAAAAAAGCCACCTACAGTACTCAGCAGGTAGCCGCAGTACATACTTTTCCCCCAGACTGTTCTAGAAATGCACTTCAGTCCTGCCCTCTTTGCCTTTGGGACCCTCCTCCCGACAACAGAATGTAATAGGATGTTTTAGTCTCCATGTCATCTCCTCAATACACTTCCAAACTGAAAACAGCAAATGTGCTGAACACGTGTACTTTCCAACAAAAAACACCTGACTAATGAGACACTATTAAAATCAGATAAACTTCAGACATGAACATGAATCATACTTGGGGGTAGACACTACTGTTTATCTGCATGGGATATATTAATTTTTCCTGATTGTTTTGTTGATTCAGACTTGAAAAATTTTGTTTTTTACCACATGCCATTTATTGCAATGTATTGTTACACTGATAGTCAACATTCAGTATTTTCAACAAAATGCTTCATTTTACACACGTGCATATAATGTCACAAAAGGAAACACAACACTCCAAAATGATTAATATTGCTACATATCTACTTCAGCTGTGCCAGATACTCACCAGGGAAAGGAGGAAGGAAAAAAATGGTTTGAAATTTTTAAGAGTTGTAAAACACATTTCAAAAATATCTGAATGTCTCAATCCGTCCAAGCACTTATTACACAGACACACGATGTGCTCTTTCCCAGGGCCTCCCAAATGCCTTAAATTACCACTCTTAACCCTCCATCCTAACTCTATAATGAAAGACTCTTTTCTTGGGGCTATCAATGAACCTCCAGGTGGATGCTCAAAAGGGACAGAAGACATGTCTCTCTCTCTGGAGGCTCTAAATGTGTTCCAAGTATATAGCACAGAGCCTCTGGAAGAAACTCTTCCAATTCTATAACATATATGGGAGAAGAGAGAGACAAGCAGAAGAGAAAAGGAAGATTATCCCTTAAAGAATGTGGGTAATGTATCATTCTCATCACATTTAAATTCTTTTGGCAGTCACTCGATAAGAAGTAGGACATCTTCCTGTCACCATCCTCTTTGTGGATCCATTGATGGTTGACCAGCCTGATTCTGGAGCGGCAGGTCTTATCACAAAAGGGGCGGGTACTGGTGGCTATTGGAGGGGCATGGGGCAGTTTTTGCTGCTCTTTTCTGCTTCTCCACCTCTCCTATGTCTGTGCTGCTCGGGACCTCTCAAATTGCGCCACCCCCTCACAGATTACCACTCTCTACTGGGGATGGTCCTGGGCAAGGTTCTCCCAAGTGCTGACACCGATGCTGCACTTTTTCATGATTTTCAGGGTGTACCGTTGGCAGCTTCCTTTGCAGCACTATCTGGAAGTGACTTTGTCTGGTGAGATCCTTCAAGCCTTGTACACTGAACTTTTGTCAGATCAGTTTCTTCTGAGTTCTCCATTTGGTGACAATCCTAATCGCCATCGTGAATCGGACGAGGCAGTGATAGGTCCAGCAGTCATCAGCACTAGTCACTGCACACGTGAGAAGGACATTGCACCGATTACAAGAGCGGACAATGCCATAATCTATGAGGTGCCACTGCTTCGATCAAGGATGTTGCCATGAGGTCTTAAATTTGTTTTTCTGGTAGAAGAGGGTGTTCATGACGACAAGCTCATGTTCATGCATTTCATAACGAACAGCACTCCATTGCAGTTGCTATTGCCAACTCCTTTTCCAATGATGGTCTGCCAAAAGTCCACAACTCTTCCAACCCTGGCCTTGAAACCTCCCAAAAGAATGATCTTGTCTTCTTTGGGGATGTCTTTCAAGACCGTGTCCAGTTGGGTGCAAAATTTCTCCTTCACATCATCTTTGGTGTCTAAAGTTGGTGCATAAGCACTCACGACAGTTGCCTGTTGGTTTTCGGCAAGCTTTGAGCAGACAGTCATGAGCTGCTCATTGATGCTGACAGGAACTTCAGATAGGATCTTTGTCAGTTCGTTCTTGATGGCAAATCCTATTCCATGAATTTATTTTTCTTCCTTTGGGGTTCCTTTCCAGAAAAAGGTGTACTCTTCGCCTTCTTCTCTTAGCTGTCTTTCTTCTAGTCTATGTGTTTCTCCAGGGCAGCTATGTCGATGTTAAATCATCGGAGCTCACAGACGATAATTGTTGTACATCGGGTCATCCGCTGTCTGGATTGTCCATTAAAGCCCAAATATTCCATGTTCCAAAATTCACTCTTCCATTTTGACTGCACAGAGGTGAACCCACTGGATGTGGTTATCCAGTCAGGGAAGTTGAGGTGGACTATGTTTAGGGCACCTTTTCTAGCCCCCTCCCTATATGGGGTGAGTAGAGCAGATCCTAAATAAGGCTGCTCAGTTGTGGATGCAGTTGCCGGACTGTTCTATCATCTTGGTCCTTGAAACAAAACAATTGATACCCATACCCACAACCTACACTTAAATTACTTTGATTTTAGCACTTTTAAAAGTAATCTGATGTTCAGTATGAGTAAACGAAACCCATTCCCTTTCCATTTACCAATAAGAAGAGAGCAGTAGCAAAGCAATCCAACTTTAGAGCAATCTAACTGTCTCCCGCATTCTTTGCAGTTTGTCCTAAGTGAGCAACTTCAGCATAGCCTCCTCTGCAGCACTGGTCATAGTGCAAAGACATTACAGCTTCCTTGGTTCCTTACCAATGTGCATCGCTGACAGGTTTGGTCTCAGGTTTGACCCCCCCTGTGACTGTCAATTAATGTGCTGAAATACCAGCCTATTTTCCTTCCCTTCTGGGTGCTCTCAACTCTGTGCTTCTGTGCCAAGCCCTCCAGCCTCATCCAGCACTGACACAGAACTAGAATCACATCCCTCTGCAGTATAATACAGATACAGATCAGCTCAGCTCTGGGAAGGCTCAGCCAAAGAGACCTGCCTCAGCACCCAAATACACAGTCTCAATGTGACCGGAACCACAGATAAATTGGTCTTACTCTGCATAAAGTCTTATACAAGGTAAGCTTATGTTCACCCGCTTTCTCAGGGGAAAAAGAGATATGCAAAGATTCCTTGCAACCCCGCGGAACAACTACTTACATTGGGTTTATTAATAAACAAAACTTATTTTGTAAGTATAAAAGGTTGGATTTATGTAGTCATAAGACACAGACTGAACAAAGTTATTAAGTAAAATAAACAGGCAAGCTAAGCTTAATACACTAAAGAAACTTGTTACAAATAATAATTTCTCACCCTAACTCCTATTTTAGGTAAGGTCCTTCTCAGGCCCAAGATGCCCTTGCTGACCTGATCCAGCAGTTCTCTCCCACCCCTGCTGATACAATCCTTTTGTTTACAGGTGTTTCAAATATCTCCTTGGGGCAGAGAGGCATTTTGTAAAGCCAGCTGAAGACCATCACTATTTACTTCCATTACCTTGTATACAATTTTCCTAAGGTGGGAAACTGTTGTTTGATTCCCCCAACTCCTGGAGGAACAGTACAAAATTCAAGATGGATTCCAGTATCAGGTGACACAGTCACATGTCTTTGTAGTACCCCAGAGTCCATGAGTCAGTAGCAGCAGAACATGATTGCAGGAAGACAGTTCTCCCCCAGTCAACTGTCTCTTGCTAATGGGCCATTAGCTCTGTGTCTGGCTTCTTCATTATTGTTCCTGATGGTCTGGTAATAGGTTTTTCCCAACATGAACACATTGATAATAAATCTACAGTCAATATTCCTAATTTCAGATACAGAAATGGTATATGCATACAAATGGGAAAGTCTTACTCAGTAGATTAAATCTTTTCCGGTGATGTTTTACATGAGGCATTGTACATAAAGCATAGTTCAGTTATGTCATATTCATGTTCATAAGCATACGGAGCACAATGTCATACTCACCCTTAACTGGTAAGTGGACTGGCCTGAGTGTGTGTCAGTCCAATCCTTGCCTTCACTACAAATCTACCACAATCAAAATAACATTACAAGAAAATAAAACCACCAAGTATTTTGAGATATGGAAACCTGTCTATAAGGAACCTACTTCACATAATGGCACCAACAGGCATCCAATGGTAATTACAATATTTTTGGTGACAACAAACCAGGTCTGGATTTGAACAAATGACTTAGGGATGAAAGACACCCTTTATGGCATTACTGTGGCCCTACAAAAGTCACAGCCTTGACAAACGTCTCTCAGACCATGAAATCAGGTCTTTCCCAGTGAAATCTGGCCTTGAGTACTTTTTCCCTAAAACAAATTTCAAGAGGAGACTAGCATTTCAAAAATAAGGGACCCTGACCCAAAAAGGTTACAAGGATATTGGGAGGAGGGTAATCTGTGGTATTGCCACCCTTACTTCTGCACTGCCTTCAGAGCTGAATGGGCCAGAAAGAGGCATCTGCAGGCCAGGCATCTAGCACTGAAGGCAGCAATGCCAGCAGCAGTGCAGAAGTAAGGGCGTCAATGGATGTCAGAGAATTGCAGCTGCTGGCCAAGGGCTCACCTCTGCAGGCAGCAGTACAGAAGTAAAGGTCGTAATACCATGCTATTCCATCTTTATTTCTACCTTGCTGTTAGCAGTGGCACCATCTTCAAAGCTGGGCTCCAGACCAGCCACAGCTGCTCTCCAGCTACCAAACTCAAGGCAGAACCGCTGCCAGCTGTAGCACAGAATTAGGGAGGACAATGATGATGATCCCCTTACAATAACTTTCTAATGCCTTCACCACCACCTTTTGGGTTAGGAGCCCTACAGTTACAACACTGTGACATTTCAGATTTAAGTATCTGAAATCAGGAAATAATGACTTTTAAAATTCTATGGCCATGAAATTGACTAAAATGGACTGTGAATTTTGTAGGAACCTATGCAATAGCAACCACTTGACCCATCCACGTAATCTAAAATAGTGACTTTTAACCAAGAGTTGGGGTCCCTTGCAGGTCCTGCAAGCAACTTTCAGGGGTTCATCAAGCAGGGCCAATGTGTTAGACTTCATGAGGCCCAGGAGAAAAAGCTGAAGCCTAACCACACAGGGCTGAAGCCTGGGGCTCTGAGCAATATATTTCCATGGACCCTGTGGCATGAGGCACTAGGCAGTTGCTCTGCTTGTTGCCCCATAACACCAGCCCTAGCTTTTATATGAAGAATACTCGTTATTGTGGCACAGGAGGGCTGTGGAGTTTTTAATAGCATGTTAGGTAGGGGGTCCTCAGAAAAAGATTGAGAACCCCTGATATAGAATATATTCTAAATACAACCCATGGGCAGTTTAAGAATTTCTACTGAGCAAATCTTCCTCCAGATTACATTTAGTACGTGGAGGGGGAGACAAAATCCAACTGAAGCAGGAATTAAAGAGAACATTTCATGTAATCCTATCCTAATCTCAAAATATATATATTGAGTACTGTGTCACAATGTTCACAAATGATGGGGACTGATTTAGCTATAACTACTCAAGAGAGCAATCTTGGAGTCATTGTGGAGAGTTCTCTGAAAACATCCACTATAGCAAAAAAACAAACAGAATGTTAGGAATCATTTAAAAAGAGACAGAGAATAAGACAGAGAATAACTTAATCGCCTCTATATAAAACTATGGTACACCCACATCTTGAATACTGTATAAAGATGTGGTCGCCTCATCTCAAAAGATATATTGGCATAGGAAAAGATTCCGAAAAGGACAACAAAAATTAGGGGTTTAGAACGGGTCCCGTAGGAAGAGAGATTAAAACGACTGGGACTTTTCATCTTAGAAAAGAGGAGACTAAGGGGGGATATGATCGAGCTCTATAAAATCATGACTGAGGTGGAAAAAGTGAATAAGAAAGTTATTTACTTATTCCCATAACATAAAAATAAGTAGTCACCAAATGAAATTAATAGGTAGCAGGTTTAAAACAAATAAAAGAAAGTTTTTCTTCATGCAGTGCACAATCAACCTGTGGAACTCCTGGCCAGAGGATGTTGTGAAGACCAGGACTTTTAACAGGGTTCAAGAAATAGTAATAGAGAGGTAGCCGTGTTAGTCTGATCTTGCTAAAACAAAAGGAAAAACTATGTAGCACTTTAAAGACTAACAAGATGGGTTAATAGGTGATGAGTTTTCGTGGGCCAGACCGTTGGCAACGGGGTTTGTTGCAAGGGAAAGTTCCGGGGTTGGTATTAATGTGGTATGTCCTGTGGTTGCTGGTAAGAATTTTCCTGAAGTTAGGTGGTTGTCTATAGGACAATAGAACACCACTTGTCATCACCTATAGCCCCCAACTTAAATCCCTCCAACGCATTATCAATAACCTACAACCTATACTGAAACAGGATACTACACTCAGAGAGGCTCTAGGGGACAGATGCATAGTCTCCTATAGACAACCACCTACTCTCAGGAAGATTCTTACCAACAATCACAGGACATACCACATTAATACCAACCCTGGAACTTTCCCTTGCAACAAACCCCGTTGCCAACTTTGTCCACATATTTACTCTGGTGACACCATCACTGGACCTAACCATGTCAGTTATATGATCAAGAACACATATTCCTGTTCATCCAGAAATATAATTTATGCCATCATGTGCCAACAGTGTCCTTCTGCTACGTATATTGGACAGACTTCTCAGACACTTTGCCAAAGAATTAATGCCCACAAATCAGACATCAGACATCTTCACAAGGAAAAAACAGTTGGTTTTCATTTCAACCTACCTGGACATAGTCTTAACAACCTTACTACATGCATCTTACTTCAAAGAGACTTTAACACCAGATTACAGAGGGAAACTTCAGAACTTTAATTCATGCTTAAATTTGACACTTTACGAATGAGCCTTAACAAAAATGCTAATTACCTTATCCATTAAAAAGATAGCTTCCCCACTTATCACCCCTGATTAGCCATCCATTGACTCATAAATAGCTATTCCCTCCCTCCCTCTCCCTTGCCCCACTTCTGTACTAAATCTGATTTGTCAGTTTAAAAATGGGTTCACTTTTTTCATTGTTTTCCTTTGGTATATATGGTCATGCCAATTCTCTTCCAGAATGTGATCTGGGGAAGTGGATCTGGCCCACGAAAGCTCATCACCTATTAACCCATCCTGTTAATCTTTAAAGTGCTACAGGGTTCAAGAAAGAACTAGATAAATTCATGGGGGTTAAGTCCATCAATGGCTATTAGCCAGGATGGGTAGGAATGGTGTCCCTAGCCTCTCTCTGTCAGAGTCTGGAAATGGATAACAGGAGAGGCATCACTTGATTACCTGTTCTGTTCACTTCCTCTGGGACATCTGGCATTGGCCACTGTTGGAAGACAGAATATTGGGCTAGATGGAGCTTTAGTCTGATCCAGTACGGCCGTTCTGATGTACTTGTATGTTCTTTTGCTATAATGCCACAAAGAAGGGTAGCAGGAATAAAGCTTGGTAATCCAGTTGAAAAAAGTATTTAACACTGCATGAGTCATTTTTTCAGAACATATAGCAGGAAGCTTCAAAAAGAAACTTTTTATAAACTGAAGTGAAATTAAACAGAACACTGAAATAGGCCACTTCAATTAGAATAGATTTTAGATGTAAGAGTATTTCAGGCAAAATTAACGCCATGCTTTCAATATCTGTTTTAAAAGTTTCATAGTATTTGTTGAATAACTCATCAGAAACAACTGAAGAGATACAGAAAAACCTAGCCATATTTGCATAATGTTTCTATATTTATGTAATGCAACATCATTTACTAAAAACTTTAAGTAGTTTATACTAATTGTGCTGAACTGTGTTAAACTATTCTTGCATATTATCTGCTATCCCACTTAATCTATATTCTAATTTCCTTATATTTTATATCTGACAGGTGGAGAGGCCTATGCATTTGATCCAAAAACATATTGAAGTCAACGGGAGATTTTATGTTAACCTCACTGAGCACTTGATTAAGACCTATATTCCATTTGCTTCCTAACAAAAACCTGGGAGTCAATCCAGCAATTGAAGCCAAGAAATTAAAACAAATTTTTATCTTAACTTTGCACTAATTCTGAAACTAAAATAGTTAAACAATTTATTTCTTAACCCTTTGGGATCAAAAAACAATTTGGCTTTTACTATGAATTACTTGAGCCAATAATTATGCTACGCTGCTGGCATTAAGTGAAAAAACAGTAAAGATGGTTACTGAGTGTCACTGTGGTGGCCACTTCCTGATCATCAGAGGTCCCTGTGCAGTAGTACCCTGCTACCAATGTCTCCTCTCTTCTTGGCCCCTTAACCCTGCTGTCAGTATTTTTTGCTTCATGGCCAACTGCTTCTTTTTATTTTGCCTATGTCTATTTCTGTTGATTAGCCAACAAATGAACAACTTCTTCCATTCACTGCATCTGACAGGTTCCACGCTTTCAATTTCCTTCCTTGATGGGAGAAGGTCTGCAGGATCTTCCCAACTATGGTAGCTGTAACTGGACTCGTATTCTCCCGGGTGCCCCCTTGTGGCCTGGGGTCATGCAACAGACAGACACCCTCCGTTACCTCTCAGACTGTTTAAATCCACTGACCACAGAAAAATCAATTGGAGGCCTCACACAAGTTAGAAGCAAACAAAAAAAACCTCACTGCCTGTTGCCCCTGATTGAGAAGGAGAAAGACACTCTGCACATTCCCCTTGTGCCCAGGATAGTAGATTTTGTGTGCTCCAGCCCAGCGGTGGAGTGGGGGAGCCCTGAGCCTCAGGGGCCACATCCAGGTAAGCCAGGGGCTGCATCCGGCCCCTGAGCCTGAGGTTCCCCACCCCTGTTTTAAATAAAATTATCCCCTCAAACTTTTTCTTGGTCGAAAATAGACTCCCATCTTTATTTTACATTAATAAACCTGTTTACAAACAACAAATAAAATTAAAAATTGCAAAACAAAATCCATTCCTAATTCCACATAACACGTGTCATCTCTTCCATCTCCTACCTGCTTAGAAGGCAAGGTATTTTCCTGCCCGGAGAGCTTTGCAGTCCTTCCCCTGCTTGGTAATAGTCTCTCTTAGGTGTCCCTGCTGAAGGCATCTCGCCTGATCTCTGATTCTTTCCTGCAATAGCCTTTCCTCACTCCTTGCAGACTCAACCATTGCTTCCTAAACTTTCCCCTTCACTGCAGCCACCTGCTGCTCTTTATAGGGAATTACCTGATTCAAAGTAGTGAGCCTTATTCTGCAATCAGGATCCACTAGCCCCAACCCTACATCCACAACAGTAATTACTTTACTTCCTCAGTATAAGACTAAAAGCTACTGTTAAATGCTCAGTAATGTCATTGTCTGATACAAAATTAAAAGTTGGAAATGAAATTTTAAAAGGCAACCTACCTGACCCTAAGTTTCAGATATAGCACTGTGTCCAATACACTGAACATATATACTATCACCTCTTTTAAAGATGTTTTATAATATATCTGAATAAAGTATTTTTCCCTAGTCCAAATCCTTGGTAAACTAAGTTATTTTTATTAGACAATCTAAAAGCTTGTCTAATGGGGGGGGGGGGGGAGAGGGGAACAGAATGTCTGCAGATTGGCATGGTAGTTAAAAATTATATTAACATAAACCTGTCTTAAGAGCATTTTATATATTAAAATTATAAGAAAGAAAGTGAAAGAAAAAAGAAAGAGCACTTTGAAGCCTTGTGCATTAAGTAAGGCTGCTCTGATATCCATTCAACCCTTGTGATAAAAAGCAACAAAGGATAACAGCAAAATCCATAGCTATGAAAAGGTTTAAAAAAAAAAAAAAAAAAACTTAAAATATGTTTTTAAATCAAAATAGAAATTTTAAATGGTCCCATGACAAACTATAATTAACCATTAAGCCACGGTAATGTACACTAGAATTCTTATTACCAAATTTTTCCAGACAGTAAAGCTGACAAAACTACTTCTCCAATCTCCACAAAACATTATAGTTCTTTACATCTACACCTAATTCACAATGGGTACAGATAATTTAAAGGCTACCCAACTGCTATCACAAAAACAGGAAATCAAGACAAAGGATGAGAAAAATGGAACTCATTTTAAATTGAAAAAAAAAATCTATAAATTACTGTAATTATTTTAATAGCCATTTCAGAAAGGACACTAACAAAGGCCTGGTTTTCTCATGCATGCACATACGTCTCTGGTGATCCTTAAGAGGACTAAGGGCTATTCTTATCTACAATTCCTACCTAACTCTTGCAATCTGCTGAACAATAAAGCTAATTTATATCATTTCAATTCTTCTTTTGATTGCACTTTTTTCTTTCCTCAACAAAAACATTACAATCTGTGACTTCTTTGTTATCAAATGCAGAGCTCATGCTGTTTGCCAAAATTGTACAGCAGATTTTTTAAAGGAACTGTTTTTAAAAATAGCATGGTGCAAAAAGTGGAAAATCATTACTGATGCTTTTCTAAAGCAGATTAAGTGTGTTAATATGAGACAAAACCATCATACAGATCCATGTAATAAAAAAGAGACACAAAAGCAACCACACACCTCAGCAGGAGAGCTGTAAAGATTTTTTTTAAACAATACTGTGCTTCACAAGTGCAAATTTACCTACCGTTTTCTAAAATTCTCGGGTATCTTACTGGAAGTTACATTACTCTTTCATGGATATTAAATATTAATATTTCATAGATATTAAAACAAACTTCCAAACAAAAAAACAAAGGGTTTTTTTTATTTAAACTAGGTTTCAGAGAATTCTTATTTTAAATTTAAAAAACTAGTTTTCTTTATATATAAACTGCTCTTCCATGTACATAAGAAGAGAGGCAGTCAAGTGGGACATAACTGTTGCAACCCTGTCTGTTTTGTCTACCATTTGCCTCTTTGGTCTTCTACGGTAGAGAGCATTATGGGCATAGCCCAGGAGCAACTATATTTCAAACTAGGGATGTAAGCAACTAGTCAAGTAGACTTATTGGGTAGTCGAGTCACTCCCCAACTACTCGCTTTCCTCCCACCCCCACTGCTGCCTCTGAATCAGAGGCAGCAAGAGTAGGGAAAGCAGGACCCGGTGCTGGAGGGAGGGAACAGGGAAGGCAGAGGCTTAAGACCTGGCGGGAGCTGAGACTGCTCAGTCCTGACTTGTGCCAGGTCTGGGACCTACCCCTGCTGCAGCTCTGCATTTTAAACGTAGTAAGGAGCCGCTCTTACTACATTTAAACTACAGCATCACAGTGGTGGTAGGTCCACAACCCAGCATGAGCCGGGACTGAGTAATCCCAGCTCATGCTGGGTCCCGGACTGCTGCACCTCTGCATTTTAAATGTAGTAAGAGCCAGGCACACCACTTTCAAAAGACCTGCACAACACTTTCAAAAGATGAGTATGTAGGAGGTTAAATTCATTACTCTGGCTAGACACCAAAAATCATGGATTAGACACTGGATTTACAGTTTATTACAAACAATCTGTAACCCACTCACCCCTTCCTTTTCTCTTCAGAAGACAGAGGTGTTAATGCCTTGAATGGTCCCTTTTAGTATGTACTAACCATTTATGCTAAACAATCTGTTCCAGGTTGCATTTTGTTGTGATGCCGCTAGGAGTTCCTTTCACTGACCTAAAGTTCTGTGTGGTTCAAAAACGAATCCCTTCACCAACAGATGTTACCTCACCCACTTTACCCATATTAATGTTAGTTTTACATATGGAACATATACCTACTAGTATGTCAAAGCCTGCGAGGGCCAGAATTTGGCTACATAAATATATCAGTGTCATTACCCTTTTTTAGTTTGCAAATAAAAGTAAGGCAATGACAATGAGGTACAAATTATGAAACATGAAATACCGAGGCTGTGAAACCGAGACACCAAGATGGCATTTTATTGTCTGATTATATTAAGAATACATTACACACATACACAGATCTAGATAGTATTCTATTTCTAATGTTAAGTTCCTCATTTTATAGATAAGCCTGCCTGCTCCTTTATTATTGTCTACAGAAATATATAAAGCAAATATTAAGCATTCAAATGTCACTCAATAGAGTATTTCTATCTTGTTAGTCTGGAAGAAATAAAGTCTACAGTTACTACCTGAAGGGATATGGAAAAAATTAGGATTCCAGTAATGTTTATTCTCATTCTCTTTGTCTTCCCAATCTTGTATCTGAACTATTAGTATTTTATATTTATCCAGGATATACGAAAAATTCTCCTCATCAGAGACTTCAAATCCTTAAGTGTTCAACAAAATCCATCGACTATTTAATTAGTCGATACTTAACATCCTTAGCAAGGAGGAGAACCTGCAGGATCTCCATTCCAGATGCAGGAACAAGGACATATACGGCCAGATGGCCAATAGCCTGGCCACAAAGGGCCATACCTTGACCCAGGAACATGTCCGGAGTAAAGTGAAAGAGGTCTGACAGGCTTACTCCAGGGCAAGGGAGCGCAGCTCATGCTCTGGGGAAGAACCCCACTCCTGCCCCTATTTTGAACACCTGCACTACATCCTGAGGGACAGTGCAGCCCTTTCCCCACCCCAGTGACAGACTCAGGGCTGGAGACCTCCATCGTCACCCACCCGATGGTCCCAGCCAACAAGGAGGAGGAGGACATGACCAGCACCATGACCACCATCATGCTGGAGCCAGTACCCCAGGGCCTGGGTGTGTCTCAGGCATCCTCTGAGGCTGGGGAGGGATCATCAGGTAAGTGGTCTTTGTTTTCTTACACAGACAGGGTGGGGGTGGCAGGCAATGAGGGGCTGTGGTGTAATCATTGCTCAGCCATCTCAGCCTGGCCATTGCGCTGCAGTCCGTGCACGTCAATACACGTGCAGTGCCAGTCTGCACCCCAGGAGGCAGCACTGGAGCACCCCTGGGCTCCTGCTCTCAGGCTCTGGTGAGGTCGGTCACACTTTACCCTGACCACACACAGGGCTACACACACACACACACACACACACACACACACACACACACACACACACACACACACACACACACACACACACACACACACACAGACTCTGGAGTGTGTGCATGCCTACATGCTCAAAGCAGCACCCTCTACCAGGGACAGAGCTGCGACAAAGGTGTGTGTGCTGCTCACACACACCCCATCACCCCTCTCCCCCAGCGGCCAGGGATACAAGGTCTCTCCCCTTGGGATGACACCACTGCCGGAGCCTGCATGTGTGTGACACCGATGGAAGGCCATCCAGCTCGAGGCCCCCCTCCCGTAATTGGATCCCAGTGTGGCCGGCACATTCTCATGCCTGCTTGTCCATGGGACATGGGGAGAGGAAGAGGGGCAGGAAGCATGGTCCTCATGGGACATCTGGGCCCCTGTAAGATAGGGTCCACTGTCCAAGCCACACATGGCCTTGCTCCCGGGACATAACCTTCCTCTGATCCAGGAACTGTTGGTCTCAGCTCACAGATGTCACCAGGGATGACTGACCATCTGTCTTTACTGTCCCCAGCCAGACCAGCCATGACAGGGGGGTGATCTACACCACCCAAGCCAGCCACCCAACCCCGGGGGAGCCCAGGAGGACCTGATGAGGGTGCACATCTCCATTCTCTGGGACATGCAGGAGACGCTGGCCCAGAAGGTCTGGGATGACACGCAATGGCGGAGAGACGTGAACAGAGCTTCTGCAGCAGGGACACAACATGTGTGCGACTGTCCAGGCTCTCCTGATCCACCCAGAGCCAGCACCTGCTCCTGCCGCTGCCCCAGTTCCCAGTCCTGCTCCCCATCCCATGCCTGCTCCAGCCCCCACTCCTGCTTATCCCCCGAGCGTCCCCCATCCCCGAGGTTGCCAACATCCCCACACACAAGGCAGAGGAAGCACCCAAGCCATGTGCCACTCCCAGCGCCGGCCCTGAGCTTCTCCTCCCCCCTCCAAGGTTCTCAGACCCCGCCCCCTCCCCATTTCCAGGTTCACAGCCTCCCTCTTCCCCAGTTATTTCTACCCCTAATAAATCACACTGTTCTCTTTTTATAAACCAAACAGTTGGTTTTATTATGTCTGCAGGAGAGAGGAGTGCAGGGGGTAAGGGAGGGGTTACTGTAGGAAACCCCTCCCTTCCCAATGTGCCGGCCACCCCTCCCTTCCCACAGAGGAGCAAGGCACAGGCCCCTAGAGGGGAGGCCCTGGAGAGAGTGTCACTGGGGTCCTTGTGAGAAACTCTCCCTCATGGCCTCCCAGACGCACACCCATGCCTGATGGGCCTGCCAGATGGCAGCTGTATGCCACTACTCAAAGGCCCTTTCCTCCCAGCCAGTCTCTGCCCCCCAACCTGGAAGGAACGCCTCCTCCTTCCTTTCGACTATGCTGTGGAGCACACAACATGCGGAAGCCACCTGGGGGATGTTCTGCTCCCCCACATCCAGAATACATCTGAACCTCACCTTGAGAAACCCAAAGGCACACTCTGCCTGCATGTGGGCCCTATCCAGGCAGGCGCTGAAGCGGTCTTTGCTCGGGCCAAGGTGGCCAGTGTAGGGCTTTATTAGCCATGGCATGAGGGGGTAAGCTGCGTCCCCCATAATGCACAGTGGCATGTCCACGTCCCCGACGCTGATGCTGCGCTAGGTGAAGTGCTGGCCTCCAGCTTCTGGTAGAGGCTAGAGTTGCGGAACATGCAGGCGTCATGTGCCTTCCCCAACCAGCTGACAAAGATGTCCGAAAACTGGCCGTTGTGGTCGACCAGGGCCTGCAGGACCATCGAAAAGTATCCCTTGCGATTGATGTACGGCACTGCCCAGTGATCCAGGGCCCGGATGGGGATGTGTGTGTGCTGCAAATAGCCCCTTCTGTAGTTGGGGAAGCCCCTGGTGGCAAAGCCGGCGACAATGGGGTCTATGATGCTCAGGCGGATGACCCTGCGCAGCAGGATGGTGCTGA
Source organism: Pelochelys cantorii (assembly GCA_032595735.1). NCBI lineage: Eukaryota > Metazoa > Chordata > Testudines > Trionychidae > Pelochelys > Pelochelys cantorii. The sequence goes on along the minus strand of CM064332.1, from coordinate 64,373,354 downwards.
TGGCCCTCACACCACCTACAGAAGGAGACAAACAAAACAGAGAATCAAAGGGGGTGCCAGAGCCCTTGGGAGGTCCCTGAGCCCTCCCCCCCACAAACACCACAGGAGCCATTCCCTATGAAGCGTCCCCACCCCCGGCAGGTCTGTGTGAGGGTGGGACTGCAGAACCACCCGGAGAAGGGGCTTCCCCCCGCCACCCGCACCCCACCCCCAGCACTCTTTCCATAGGGTCCCCCTTTCAGTACTCCCCCCACCCCATCCCACCCCGGTGGGACTGCAGCCCAAAAAAGCCATACCTGCATGACGAGGGCCCCAACTGTCAACTTCCCCACGCCAAACTGGTTCCTAACAGATTGTTAACTATCGGGTGTGGCAAGCTTCCAGATTGCTATGGCAACCTGCTTCTCCGGGGGGATGGCAGGTCGCATCTACGTGTTGCGTTGCGTGAGGGCAGGGGCGAGCCAGGCACATGGCTCCAGGAACATTTCCTTCCTCATGCAGAAGTTCTGGAGCCTCCGCTGGTCGTCCCACTGCTCCTTGATGAGACCCTTCCACCAGTTGGAGCTGGTGTCCAGCTGCCAGAAGCGGCGCTCCACAGGAGGGTGCAGCTGCAAGACCTGTGCTCCCACACACAGGCTGAGGGTCTCCTTAAGCAACTTGGAGTCGTGTTCCTGCAGGGCCAGGAGGGCAGCCTCCAGAAACTGCTGCACAAACTGCAGCACTACAGTCAGGGGCCATCACATGGCCAGAGGTAGCTCTGGCTCCATAGGAGGGAGTGCTGTGGCATCCAGAAGCAGGGCAACCAGAGCACGCAGTAGAAATGCTTCGCTGTCCCTCAGAGAGGTAGGCAAGCAAGCAGAAGAACCCGAAAAACTTCTGTCAGGAGGTCCGTTTAAGCACAGGTCTCAGAGAGCCTTAGGCAGCAGCTCCAGGAAGCAACTGCTGACCTAATGCCCTGCCTGAACTGGTTCCGTGTGGCCTTAAATGCGAAACAGCATTCAATCAGTGTGGACGCTATCTTTCGAAATAGCAAATTGCTACTTCGTTGCGCTTTTTGCGTGTACATGCACTATTTCAAAATAAGCTATTCTGGAAGATATCTTCCAGAATAGCTTATTCCAAAAGAAGTGTGCAGTGTAGACATCCCCTTAGTTACTCTTCTTTATATTGTATTGTTGACACATGAATCAAATTAAATGCCAAAAATAAAAAAGCAAAATAAAATAGGGTCACAGAGCTTTCATCTACCATTATGCAAAACTGTTTTTGAGATTGAAAGCTAATTTATAATATATTCAATATATGCTACACAACCTAAAGTTTCTGGGGTTTTTTGACTTATGAGTGTCTCAGAAAGAATATGTTGTGGATACCACGTATAGTAAACGAGAGAAGTTCCTGCCTCATGAGGAGACTTATATGGAAGAAAGATGAGCACAGCAATTCAATCAATAAAAGCAATAGCAAGCAGAACTCATAATTTCTTTAAAGAGCTACCCATCTGTCTGATCCAAAGTATCTGAAGATGCGATGTTGACCTCTATTACAGATCTACAGCTAAAATCAAATCTCTGTTAGGTGCAATAATTCACAGACCTTGTCTTTTCAATGGGTAACTTCAAAAGAATAAATGAATTGGCTGGAAGGATAAAATTAGTTATGTGCAGATCAAATGTTATCAGTTAGCATTTGCACAGTGGGAATCATCGGGCTTATTCTCTGTTAAGTTTTTATGAAATGCCTTTGGCTCCTCTGAAGAGGATGAGAAAGTAAGTTTCAAGCAGCTTGCCAACATTTCAGCATAATCCCATTTTGGGCCAAAATACCGACAAGGGTCAGGAATTCTCTCTCAGAGACTCACTAAAAACCACCTCTAGTTAAATCCATATTATAAAAATTCATCAGGCAAACTGTACAAAGTGCTTGTGGAAACACAATGAAGTTTCCCACTCCATGTGACCTAAAATTTTAAAATGTAAGAAGTCTCTTACAGCTAGAGAAAAGTTGTTGCTATTGACTTACAGAGGGAAATGCTTAGGGTTTCTGCCATGAACAGATGTGCACCACTTTAAGATTTCAACCTCTGTTTTCATTATACTGCAACAACTCAACTACAATAATATTGTGATATACTGATTATTTTGTATCTATTCCTAATATTAGACATGTAACAGTATGGTTTACCATGTAAGTGGGGCATGCATTGCATATACTTATTAGAGACAAGTTAAAACACTGAAAAGGCTGAGGAATACTGCTGTATGCTACTCTCTGAAATGCAAACAAAAAATGCAAAACACAAAACAAACCCAATACAAATGCATCTGCATGTGATGTTATTTTCTGAAGACCTGGGAAGGAGAATTTTCGTGACTGACATGCTGACTATAGAATCTGAATTCTTCCCTTCATTCCTGAAATGACACAGTATTTTCCCCTCAAGTGAGGCGTGAAAAAACTTAGACATGAATGAAAGCAACAGCAGTCTGGAAATAACAGGTTTTTACTCAAATTTATGCATCAGATATTAATACAAAAGATACTGCTCCCGTTAACTGAGAAGATTTTTTTCAAACCATATCTAATAATGCCTGTATGAACAGTGTAGTTAAACTACTCTTTGAAAAATAGTTCCCTATCAAAGCTTTTTCCCTTTCACACACTTCAACCCAATTAGGGACATGAAAGTTTAGTGTGAAAAAGACAGTTAATTTTAGAAAAATTATGCATAAAACCCAAATGTGTTTAATTACTTCAATATTTCCCATGTGTAGGAGAATAATTTATAACTAGCCTGTAAAACAGTACTCTAAAAAGTGAAATCCAAGTTAGTGAGCATCCCATGTAGAGCTATCAACTGGAAATCAAATTAACCGTTCACTTTTATTCCAAATTCTGTCGGTTTTTAAAGGCATCTGCAAGAATCACAGGATTCTCAACATTGTGATATAAAATCACATGAACTGACAAACACAGTGAGGTCCTGAAAGGTCTCCTCTTAGCCATCATGAAGTGTGCTGGGTGCTGTACAAGACAGTTTCCCTACTACACAAGGTTTCAATATAGAATTGACAGAGACAGTACAAGGTACAGGGAAACTAAAAATGAGGATAGAACATTAAAAAACACCAAGTAAAGAAAAAAATTAAAGTTATCATCAATCCACATCGTGGATAGCAGCTTCACATACTAGACTCGGGAGAGGGGGTCCCATTCCTTAAAGAACTGAATGGAAATGGAGTGAAAGAAAATGATAAAGAGTATGAAAGTAGGTCTGAAGGAATAAGCAATAAAAAGGTGAGAGGAAAAAAGCTTTATAGGCTTGGTTCCTCCTCGCATTCCAGTACACACACCTAAGTGAGTATAAAAACAGGTAAAGAGGTATAATATTATTATAACATTCAGACCTTTTGTTTTACTTTATAAAGCCTTTTGATGGCATCCAATTCTACTTACATTTAAATTTATTTTAAAAATACCTGACAAAGTCGATAAGGGACACTTACTGCAAACTCAGCAACCAATATAAGAAGCAAATAGTCAATAATAAATATAAGAATATATATTACCTAGCACCTAGAGGCTGTAGGAATTTACTGTGATTGGGCACAAAGCTCAATTTCGTGAAGAAAAGAGTGAATGCATAAGACCCTTTAGTCCTGAAAAAAATTTAGCTCTTTTTTTTTTTCCATTCCCTCTTCAGCACCTGGCATTGGCCAGTCAAAAGACAGAATACTGGACTAGATGGACCTTGGGTCTGACCCAATACAGCCATTGTTATGAATAACCTTCCAGGCTATTTGCTTGCAATTTTAAAAACAAGTCCAAATTTGGTCATTTCCCCCATATGCACATAAAAATGGGCACTTGCCTGCACAAAATTGGTCATTTTTCAGAAGCAGTTAGGTACATGAACAACATTTATAGGCATACTTTTTAGAAAGCTTTTTGAAATTTTTCCCACTCCCAGCCCACTGGGACTCTCAGGCTAGATTGTGCAACTGCTCCAGCTGGGAATGGCCCGTAGGCCAGGAGTTTGAGATCTCTGGTCTAGACGGCGCTTGATCCTGCCATTGAGTGCGGGGGACTGGACTTGATGACCTCTCCAGGTTCCTTACAGTTCTACAATTCCATTTTCAATGTTCCATTTATTTACAGATTTAAAACATCTCTTAATGCTGTTTTTTACTAGCTCCATTCATAGTTATAGTAAAATGTATGTAATCTGGATAAATATTGGAACATACTGTATGTGAGCATAATTGAATAAGAATTCTATTGCAATCCACCGTGAATTAAAAGTCTATTTTTAAAATGCCAACAAACTTTTTTATAGGTTGATAAGCAAAGAAATGGAGTCTCATCTGCTACTGAATATTTTTTCCACAACTGTACTACATTAAAAAAACATGCAAGTATATTTTGTATTGTCTAATTTGGATACTTATCTAAATTCTGTCTCAACAACCTTCTAGGGGTGAGCTCAGAGACCCTCACAATTTGCATGAGGTATACAATGCCATCAAGCAGATGATGAACAACAAGGCAGCAGATCCAGACGGGATCCCGGCTAAAATCTTTAAAGACTGTGGACCAGAGTTAATTTGGCAGCTTAGCCTGCTTATCCTTAAAATCTGGATAAAAGAGGAGATACCCAGCAAAATGAGGGATGTTGTAACCCTCTTTAAGAAAGGGGATAAAGTGGACTGTGGAAACTATTGTGGTATCTCTACTTGCTGTTTCAGGCAAAGTTCTGGAACGGGTCTTTGCAACTCATCTTCTGCCCATCAGAAGAAATTTTACTGGAGTCACAGAGTGGCTTCCAACCATGTTGCAGAACTGCAGACATGATCTTCTTCTCACAGCAGCTGCAAGGAAAATGTTGGGAGCAAAACTGACCACTGCACATGGCTTTTATTGACCAAATTAAAGCCTCTGACTCAGTGAATCGCCGTGCCCTTTGGACTGTACTTTCGAAGACTAGATGTTCTGATAAATACATCAGTGTCCTAAAGTTGTTTCATGACAACATGAAAGCAACTGTTCTGAGCAGCACTGGCTCCCAGATTGAACCTTTCAAACAGGAATCAAACAGGGCTATATTATCGTCCCAACCATGTTCACAGTCTTTATTGCCATCATTTTCTACCTAATTGCTGGGAAGCTCCCAGCTGGCACTGAAATCATCGACAGAATGGATGGCAAGCTGTTTAGGCTTAGCAGGCTGAAAGCTAAGAGTAAGATTTCCATCACATCTATCATAGAACTTCGGTATGCTGATGACAATGCGGTTTTTGCCCACTCTGAGAAAGATCTTCAAACTATCCTGAATGTGTTTGCTGATGCTTACGCAAATCTTGGTCTCACCCTCAACATCAAGACCACCAAAGTGCTCCATCAGCCCTCTCTAAATGAGGTACCATACGACCCATCTATTAAAATCAATGGAGAGACACTGAAGAATGCCGATCATTTTCTCTACCTTGGAAGTTATTTTTCATCCAAGGCAGAGAGTGACATAGAAATCCAACATCATCTGAGCTGTGCCAGTGCAGCCTTTGCTCGTTTACAGCACACAGTTTCTGAGGATCATGACATTCAAACAGACTCCAAACTTCTTGTCATCAAGCCGTCACTCTCCCAACTCTACTGTATGGGTCTGAAACCTGGACAACCTACAGACATCACTTGAAAGTCCTTGAGAAGTATCACCAAGGCTGCCTCCACAAGGTCTTGAAGATCAAATGGGAAGACAGGTGCACTAACATTAGTGTTCTGGAAGAGGCAAAGACCACCAGTATTAAGGCAATGATCATCCGTCAGCAACTTTGCTGGACTGGACACGTTGTTCAAAAGCCAGACCAGCACATTCCAAAATAGGTCCTGTTTTCTCAGCTGAAAGAAGGATACCGTAAAGTGGGAGAACAACAGAAGCATTATATGGACTTGATAAAGGATAACTTAAAGAAGCACAACATTGATGTTGACACTTGGGAGACACTCGCCCAAGGATCACTCAAAATGGAGTGAAGTCCTATGCAATGGCTCCCTGCATTTTGAACTTGCCTGGCAACAAGCTGAGGAGGATAAGAGGCGCAGGAGGAAGGGGAGACTGGCTTCAAGTCATGGTCAACAGCCTCCTGCTGTACCTGAAAACATCCGTCCTCACTGTAACAGAACTTGTGGTTCAAGGATTGGCCTTATCAGCCACTTGAGGGGCTACGACTCCCATGGAAGATGATCATACTCAGCAACGAGTGATCACCATCATCATCGTCATCATCATCACAACTTCCCTTACTTCTGGAAAATTCAACATCTGAAGTTAAAATTTGCTGTTGGTTATTTTCTGCTCAAACTAATACCTTTTAAAGAGAATTAATTCTCAGCCTTCTAAGATTAGAAACATAAAAGAATCCTAACCAAGAAATCTAACAGTGATTTTGGGAAACAGGAGCTGGCAAGTCCACAACACATAAATGTTCTGTGCTGATCGGCAGCATCTGTTCAAATGCTCTTAGAACCATGTTAACAAAATCAACAGTGTCAGTGCACAATGAAATGCTGAACTGGTCACTATTTGTAGCAATACAATGTTCACTTAATAGAGAGCCAAAGCATTATTGCTACATTTGTGCACAGTGCAGGCACAGTTTTCAGGAGCCAACAGCTCTGGTTTTGAACTGACTGATATAGAAACAGGGAAGGACCAATACTAGAAATCAGGATCAGATAGGGAAGTGGGGAGTGAAGCTGAAGAAGGTAGTGACAGAACTATGACTCAGCTTCTGCTCTTAAGGACAAGGAAACTGCGGGCCATAATTATGGGGCTGAAAAAGTTGAACCTTCGTCAGGAATGCTGCAGAACTGGGAGCTGAAGGCAGGGGAAGGCACTGAAGGGAAGAGGAAGAGAGGAGATATGGAGATAAAGAATTTAAGATAGACAAACAAGAAAAGAGGGAGTAAGCAAGACTGAAAGAGCTATAGGACACGGAAGAAAAATGGAAGAAGGAAAAGGAAGAGGGAAAAGAGGACTTACATTTCAAATATATTCTCCTCAGTCTAAGCCATAGAAATATTACCATTTTCAATCTTCAACTGCCTACACTAGCATGGTAACCCCTGTGGTTGTGGACATTTCAAACATGGTCGACTCCTTGCAATTCACCACAGATAGTCTACTGCATAAACTGCAATTGACATGGTTTAATAAATCCACTGTTCTATATGAAGTGACATACCATCTGACATTTAAGATGTCCCAAGGCACCTTAGTAACTGGCCAAACTAGTAGGATACATGTGTCACCCTTAAAAACTTGTCAGTGTTTTGCATTAGGTAAGTGGCTTGCTTGTAGCATTTCCTTGAACATAGGTTCTCACACTTCTTAGTTTAGACTATGTTTTAGTAGAGCTGAATTGTTTGGGATTAACTGTTCTGTGATTTCTTATACTACTTATAGAGAACAAAAAAGGAATTTAGTTTCATTATATGCAGGAAATAGAGGGAACATTATGTATTTTTCTCAAATCTTGAGTTTTTAAAAGAGAAGCCACTATACATGAACTTAACATGTCACCTAGCTGTAATACTTGTCAAGTCATGCAACAAACTCTACAAGTAGGGTGCACAACAATGACAGGCAAAAAACTGAAGTAAAATTTGCCCCTCATCTCTAGTCCCTCAGTCGTAGATCTCAGTCTGCTGAAGGCAGCAGAACCAGAATACACAGCAAGATGCTTGTTCTCTTGGATTCAGTGCTGTTCTCACACATGCTAACAACAGAAAAGAAGGAAAAGGGATGGTAAGCAATTTGTATGAAAACAGTGTCTTTTTTTTCCCACAGTCAAATATAGGAGTAAGTTACCTGGATACCAGTCCTAGGTATCTACAAAAGCGACATGGAGTCCTGTAGCACCTTATAGACTAACAGATGTATTGGAGCATAAGCTTTCGTAGGCAAAGACCCACTTCATCAGATATGCAACACATGGATGAAGTGGGTCTTTCGTGGGCAAAAGACATCTGTTAGTCTATAAGGTGCTACAGGACTCCTTGTCGCTTTTGCAGATCAAGACTAACACGGCTACCCCTCTGATACTAGTCCTAGGTATGATGCCCATGTGTTGCATGCTTTAAACAAGTCACCCTCCTTGAGACTCACTTTTTTCCACCCCATGCGAAGCAAGAGTGATAAAACTTGCTACCTCACAGAAAAGCTGGAAGTCAATTACAACATTGTTAAATATTTTGCTATTTTTTAATAAAAGTTAATATAGAGCTACAAAATACAACGGCCCCCCAAGAATGCCAAAGCCAGCTATGGAATTCAGTCTCTCGCTCTCTCTTTCTCTTCCCCTTTAAAAAAATTATGTATACCATTCCTCACTAAGACCACCTAAATAACAAATTACTCATTCCAAGAGCCATCACTGACAGTTTTTCTTATCTTTGTGTCAGGTTAAGATATACAGCTCTCTATAAAAGGATAGTTTCTTAGTAGGATGGGGGCATACAACATTTCAAAAGTTTAGTTTTACAAAAAAACCTTTTCTTTAATTTCTCTCACACACTCTCCATACACCTCTATCACCTCAAACATATTTCCATTTTTGTTCTCTCCAACAGTTATTTTCTCTATGAAATTGAGTGAGTTAGCAGTGCAATCCTGCAGATGTGAAAACTGTCATATTTAAATTATACTGTAATTTTCTTAAGTTTTAAAAAACTGACTTAAAATGCAGCAAAATCACTAGTGCAACAGTTTTGTGAAAAAAAGTATCCCAGTCTTTGTTTTCTTGGAATTTCCCAGGTTTTACATGTGGCTTATAATTTCCTGTATGTATTTGCACACTAAATATTTCTTATAGTATGTTAATTTAGACTATAATTATTTTTGTTTTAGGTGCAAATATTTGTAATAAAAATATAAAGTGAGCACTGAACATTTTATATTCTGTGTTTTAACTGAAATCAATATATTTGAAAATGTAGAAAACATCCAAAATATTTATAGTTAATGGAATTCTCTTATTGTTTAACAGTGCAATTAATCTCGACAGATCTAACTGAAATGAATACTAACGAATACTTGTACTACACTAGCTAGGGACATTCCTATAAGCCTCAAAGTGACTAGACTTCTAAAGAAAAGTATACGGTTTTCAATATTTACATATATAACCAACAATGTGCTAGGGCAAGCATATCACTTAGTCCATATTTCTTGCTGCAAATACAGAAAAGGAACAATGAATTCCACAACAAGACATTTTTATAGGAACCGTATTTTAATATGCCAATGGGAATGAATGACAAATTTGGGACTGAAGTAACAACCGATTAGCCAACAGTTTTAAATATTCTTTGCTATTACTAAAACAGAATTCAGTCATTGCACATTGATAAAGAGTTTCTTATATTTGCATATGCCTTTTTATTTTTTAACCAATCACCAGAAGGATGCAGCTACAAACATCAGGCACTTATATGGAGTGTTGGGGTTTTTTTTTTTTTTGTTTGTTTTCTTGCATAATACACATATAAACTACACTAAGGTTAACAACCTTACTATTACTATTCTAGTAATACTATTACTAGTCTCACTATTTTGGGGGCCTAATGTAATTTCTAAGACAAGTATCAGGCAAGTAAAAATTTGAGTTTCTTAATTTAGTTAAAAATATCTTCATTAGCACTCCACCAATATCTTGTAACATTGTTTAAAGTTGCACAAAAGCAACAATACCTTTGTCAGTTATATTTTTGGCAAAATAGTCACATGTATTAAGAACCCATGGATGTTAGCTCCCATCCTGAATAAAGTGAAAAGATATTTTGGAATATTCTACACCCCTGTCCAAAAACCTGACTGCACCTATGTCATAATCTGTGCACTGAGTTGTTTTAACTAGATGTAAAAAGTTATAAAAACTGCTAAGTATTGCAAGTGTGTGGGAAAGATCTTCCCTTGGGAACATAGGGCACCATCTAGACTTGCTTTCACTTTCAAAAGAGGATATGCAAATTCGTGCCAAATTTGCATATCTTCTTCTGATCACATTTTCAGAAGAGATCTTTCAAAAATGAAAGTAATCTGGACGCGTTTTTTTCAGAAAAAACGCTCTTCCTAAAAAAAAAAGGAGGTTTATACAGTTTTTTCGAAAAAGGGTTTTTTCCCCCAAAAAAACACATCCAGACTACTTTCATTTTCGAAAGATCCTCTTTCGAAAATGCAATTGGAGGAAGATATGCAAATTCACACTAAATTTGCATACCCTTTTTCGAAAGTGAAAGCAAGTCTAGACGCGCCCATAGATAGTGTTGGAAAAAACGGCGTATGTACTAAGGAGATTTTAGTTAATTCAGAAAAGGCTTTGAAAGGGTAGTAAATGATGGCTAGCTTACATAGAAAGGCGGTGACAAAAAGCATGCCATTTCTGAAAACTAGTGGACTACTACAAGGAGGGCTGCCTATACACCAAATAAATACGACATGGAATTAGAGGCATTTGTTATTTTTCTGTACTGAAATATTTTTATTTTGCACTCCTTCTGGACATTCAAAAGAGGTTAGAAATGAATAAATATATTCATTTTCTCTATAGTAGAGCATAGCAAACAATTTGTACATGCCAATGAATGGATACAGTTATTTTATACTACTGTATATTAAATTGCACTGTATAAGAGGTTTACCAAGTGGATAATACTTTAACATGGAATTCTCCTAATACAATCAAGTAAATGTTGAGAATTTCTTTTTTTTTTTTTTTTTAAATTGGAGCAAGGCGCACAAATTTCAAGCATTATAATTCACAGTAACACCTACTGTACTGTTTCCAGTATAGTCAAATCTTAGGTATTTAAAAAATATTTCATATACTATTTTTATGGTACTTTCAATAACGCTACCTTTTATAACTAGAAACGATGTAGTTTGTTTGTATTCTCAGCCATCCTCCACAGATCAGCCACTATTACTAATCAAATGGCTTATAAAGCAGGAACAGTATTTATTTACATTCTATATAGACAGTTGGGGCAGTTTAAAAGTAAATTCTACTTTAAAATAGAGAAGATTTTTGTTTGAATTTTCTAGAGATCTTTATCATAGCAGACATCTGAAGCCATAATACTGTACAAATATGGGAGTGGATGAGGAAAAATACTGCTTTCAAACAGATGAACTTCAGTTAGTCTGGAATCCTCTTGCTTTTTACATGCCCATATATTACTTATGATCTAGCAGGCAAGATGATTTTCAGAATGTGATTGTTTTCTTTCCAGGCAGATTCTGCAGTCTCTTCCCCCCAGTTATCTTTTGTATTTAATAGGTTTTATCCTGTAATATTGTGGAATCATTTCTACACCCATCAGTTGTTTTTAAGTAAGAATGCCAGGGTTCTAGATGTTTTGACCTCAGGTGCTAATTTTCTGTACATGGCCAACTGTTCAATTTCCTAAACTCTGTGGTGGAACAGTTAATTACCTTTCAGAGAGTCCCTTTATACTTGCCTCCAGACAGCAGCATAAATCTTCCTTCTTTCCAGCAGGTGGAGACATGATTTTTTTTAATTTTGTGGAAATATCGCTGACCCTGTAGAAGGAGGTTTGCTGGCTTTCAGGTTCTATTTAAGGTTTTTATTGCTGCTTCACCTATCAGAAAACCTTATAGCAGACCGTAACAAACCTGACCGGAAAGTGGAGTTGGTGGAGTTGGAGGGAGGGGAAAGAAGATTTACACCATCTTGTAGTATACATGGAATGAACTTGGATACTACTGGTAGAGGGCTATCTCCCGTGATGCTGAATGAAACTCAGAAACCTCATTCACTCTTGTCTACCATTTTCCTTGCCAGCTCTGACTCCTAAAGCAGTACAAAAAAAGAATTACAGATGAGATGACCCAAAAACGGCAGCCTGGGATTCCTGGCATCCAAACACTGCAGCCAAGGTTGCTGCCACATCCAATCTAATGTCAAACAAAGTTACTGACCAAGACACATGTATCCACTCATCAATACCCTGACCAAATCTGCCCTAATCTTTGAAAAATTCTGACCTTATTTAGCCACATTATCCTATTATTGTATAGTTCACTTATACTTTTGTTTGGTTCCCACAGAGCATAGGGATGTTAAAATGCATGTATTTGGTTAACCATGTAACTGCTAAAAATTTCAGCAGTTACATGGTTACACACAGGAAGGCTTTTAAGCTGGCTCCCAGCGCACAATGGCTACTGCACCATGCTGCTGCCTGTATCAGAGGCAGCAGCATGGGGATGAGGAGCCACATTTAACTGTTTGGGTAACCAATAAGCTCATGCTTATTTTCTAACCGTTTAAACTGCTATACTCTTACATCCCTAACCGAGAAGATGAGTAGGTGACCTAACTTTTTAACAACTAAACTGAACCAGAGATAGACAAACCATGTCTACTTCCAAGTACTACTGTCTCTTGTCAGAGAATGGACAACATACTAAAATCAGTCATTGCTTTGATGCACCGAATTCTATCATAGCTGTCCCACTCAGCATCTTGTTTACACGGTCTATTACATTCCCTTGGCTACAACCCTTACCTTTTTGGATAGCATCTTGATTATCTAGATTTCATCTGTGAGGGGACTAATAATATCCGCCAAACCAGATTCATACCTTTTTTAGTTAAAAAACCCCCCTATATTATATTGAAAGCCCTAATACAAAGCTACATCAGAAACAAAAATGGGAAAGACAGAAACTAGCATAATCAAGGTTTCTTGAATTGTAATGCATATGTTAGGCTATTATGCCATGGAGTTATGAATGTTTTAACCTTTGTTATTTTGTTTTGCAGCTGAAGTGTTTTATTCCTGGATATCAAATTACTTCTCTGCAGAGAGATATAACATTTTAAATGTAATAGAGGTTTTTATTTCATTTTTATGGCTAAGTAGTTGAACTTTGACAAGAAAAAGCAGCATTAAACACTGGACCTCAAAACAGCAATTATGTTAGTTTGTTTTTTAATGGGAAACTACAGCTATATTGTGAAGCTACTGTTGTAGTTGTACACCAAGTCGGGGGAGGAGAAGGGAATCAAAATGGAGAAAGACCTGAATTTTCAAATTATCTCAAGTTAATATTCTGCCTTTTTAGCAGAATGTGAAAAATGAGAGAGACAAAGTGTTTGTACTGAAAAAAGGTCATACAATGAAAAGTATAAGCTACACAACTAAGTTTAGGGCAGAAACGTGGTTACTTAACTGATCAAGTGTTGTCAACAGTGGTAATACCAATATTTTCTGTTACTCAACAGTGGCAACAGTAAGAAAAACAGCATCTGCTTTGGAAAACACGTAAAGAGAAATAGAGTTGAAATCAAGAATTCCTTGAAATGAAGGACTGAAAGAAAAACAAAGTCCAATGACCTGAAGATTGACTTCAGTGCAAGAGAAAAATGTATTTTTAAATATGTGACAGAATTAGCACAAAGTTAACCACTTCAATTAAGTTGAAAGATTTACATTTATCATTAAGGTCCTGCATTTTAAGATAGAAAAGCAAGAAAAGACCCATTTTTGACCCTTCCATTGTGGCTTGGATACATTCAGTGTCTAGCACAAAGATTATATTACACAAATGCATAATTTAAAAATATAGGTTAACTATGAATGATCTTATTTTAATGTAAGCTGGATCCTTCAGTCTCATTTTCATTAAGACTATATTATATATAACATGCTTGAACTTCTGCAATATGCTATTATAGATGGTTAAGATTCTAATTTTCAACACATTCAGCAATGTTGTCTTGAATATTTTGAAACAAAAACACAACCACCAGGGCTCAATTTGAAGAGTGAGTTAAATGTAAGTCTATCGTCCCAACAGTCTATAGTTGTCCAACCTCATAGAACACAACAGGCGTATACAGGAAAAAAAAATGCCTTCATGTAAGCCAACAATTTTTTTTTAGTTTGCCCAAGGGCAAGTTAATTCATCATTTAACAAATTTAATGGTATCAGAGAGCACCATGGTGTTAGACAAAGGCAAGGGCATTAGATAACCACCTGCTTTCCTCCATGTATTTTGACTAGGTAGACAGAATAAATACTAATAATATTCTAGCTAAACTATTTTGCTTCAATCACTAAGTAGTTTAATATTTAATTTCTAATCTTCTATTTCCATTTGTAATTCAAATTACTATGTGCAGAAAACAAGGCATGTCATGGAATATCCCAGGTTTTACCCACATTGATCTCTTAACCATTGTTAACCATGCAAGGCACTGCATTTAGCTGTATGAAACAGAAATCCAACATCTTTTTCATGAAGAAACTTACACAAATACAAACAGACATCTTCCTCTCCAAGTGCAAACAGATGAACATCATTCCCAATGGACTGAAAGTGAAAAATCCATTATAACCAACATATTAAGAATGTAATAGTGTAGTCGATTAACCAATTAACCAATAAGCAAAAGCTTGCATCAGGTCCGAGACCTACTCCTGCTCCAGTTCTGCATTTAAAGTGTATTAGGAGCCAGGCAGTCCAGCTCAGTTCCGACTCACGCTGGGTCCAGGAGCTCAGACTCCCCCTCCCACCCTGTGCTGCTTCCTCTGTATCAGGCAGCCATTCCATGAGGGCAGCCAGTTTTAAAACCAGCTGGTTTTTAAACTGGCTTCCCTTGCAGACCAGCTCCCTCCTGACACCTTGCGTTGCTGCCTCTGATACAGAGGCAGCAGTGTGGTGTGGCAGGGTGCTCCTCGGGAGTGGGGCCAGAGCACACTGGCTGCCGGCCCCACCTCCGGGATCTACAGAATAGTTGAATAACCAATAAGAAATTGTTACTCACCCTGTGCAGTAACATCTGTTCTTCGAGATGTGTGTCCCCGTGGGTGCTCCACTACAGGTGTCGGGCTCGTCCCGGCGCCGCAATCCGGAGAGTTTTAGCCAGCAGTAGCCCCCGGTGGACTGCGCATGCGCAGAAGCACAGAAAGAGCGCAAACGGCGAGAGACGGCATCGCAGTCTAACGGCCAGTTCCTCCTAGCCGGAACATCTGAAAAATACAAAGGTGAGAGTTCCGAAGCAGGAAGGAGGGCGGGTAGTGGAGAACCCATGGGGACACACATCTCGAAGAACAGATGTTACTGCACAGGGTGAGTAACAATTTCTTCTTCTTCGAGTAGCGTCCCCGTGGGTGCTCCACTACAGGTGAGTATGAAGCAGTGGCCCAAAACAGTACTGTGCTTCGGAATTAAGCGTGCACAGAGGATAGGACTGCCTGAGCCACTGCTGCATCTGCCGAAACAAAACGCTCCAGCGCATAGTGTCTGGTGAACGTCGATGCGGACGACCAGGTTGCCGCACGGCAAATATCCCAGATGGAAACATCTCTTAAGAAAGCCGTGGAAGTGGCCATGGCTCTGGTAGAGTACGCTCTAGGCTTAGAGGGCAATGGTTTGTTATGGAATGTATAACAGCGGGTGATGCAATTTACAATATGCGATGAAATACACTGAGATGGGAGTTGTTGACCTTTGGAATGAGTTGCGAGGGACAAAAATAGGCGTCTTGATTTGCGGAATTGATGCGTCCTGTCTATATAGAAAGCCAAAGCTCTCCTAGCATCCAAAGTGTGCAGGCGCGCATGCTCCCGGGTGGAATGCGGCTTAGGGTAAAACGTATGGAAAATTATTGGCTCAGCGACATGAAACAATGAATTGACCTTTGGAAGAAACAATGGGTGACACCGTAGTGTTACCCTTTGGTGAGTGAACAGTGTGTACGGAGGGTCAACAGACAAGGCTGCCAGCTCACTGACTCTTCGAGCAGAGGTGATGGCTAAAAGGAATGCCACTTTCATAGTCAGAGTTTGTAGGTCACAGGTTGCTAAGGGCTCGAACGGTGGACGGGTAAGTGTATCAAGGACCAGCGTTAGGTCCCACGGGTCCATAATAGCCTTGTGCGGTGGATAAAGATTGATCATGCCTTTCATAAATCTCTTAGAGATGGGGTGGACGAACACTGAAACACCCGTCTATATGTGGGTGAAAAGCTGAAATTGCAGCCAGGTGTACTTTTAGTGAAGCGACTGCCAACTTCTGCAATTGTAGATGGAGGATGTAGTCCAATATGTGTTGGATAGATACACACAAGGGGTCCATGCCACGTGAATGGCACCAGGTTTGGAAGCGGCACCATTTATAACGATAAGATCTTTGGGTCGTTTGTCGTCTGCTTTGTATCAGGATGTCCCTAACCGCTTGTGAGCAGTCTAACTCTGAGCCCTGCAGCCACTGAGGAGCCACGCTGCGAGGTGGAGACAGTCGATGCTCGGGTGGAGTAGAGTGCCGTATTGCTGGGAAAGTAAGTTGTGTACGTGTGGAAGTCGTTTGGGTTGAGACAACGACATCCTCATGAGCTGTGGTAACCAGGTCTGGCGAGGCCAAAACGGTGCTATGAGTATTACCGTTGCGGCATCCGCCAATATCTTCCATATTACCCTCGGTATGAGGGGAAAAGGTGGGAAGGCGTATAGTAGTCGATACGTTCCCCAATCGAGAAGAAAGGCATCGCCTTTCAAGCCGAATCCCATTCCTGTCCTTGAACAATATAGGCGGCACTTCTTGTTGCGTCGGGTGGGAAACAGGTCTAAGTCCAGGTATCCCCAAAACCGAAAGATGTCGCGCACTACATTGTCGAGGAGCTCCCATTTGTGCTGCTGATGAAAGGTCCTGCTCAGGGCGTCCGCAATGGTATTGCTCTTGCCGGGGAGGTAAGCAGCCATAAGTGTAATGCCATTCCAAATTGCCCAATTCCATAGTCGTATGGCCTCCGCACACAGGGACCTGGATCTGGCACCGCCCTGTCGATTTATGTAGTAGACCGTGCACACATTGTCTGTTAGGATCTGCATGGTCGTACCACGAAGGTGTTGGGCGAAATGGCGGCAGGCATTGTAAACTGCACGGAGCTCGAGAAAGTTTATATGAAGCAGGGATTCGTGTGGTGACCACAGGCCCTGTACTTGATGATGATGCATATGCGCTTCCCAGCCAACAAGGGAAGCATCCGTAGTAACCTGGAAGGATGGGGCTCGAGCATGGAAGGGAACGCCCGCTAAAGTGTTGTTCGGATTGAGCCACCATGTAAGGGAGTCTCTCACCCGGATAGGGATAGGAATAAGACTGCGCGTGTCGCCAGTGACTGGATTGTAGACTTGAAGAAGCCAATGTTGTAGGCATCTCATGCGAAGGCGGGCATGTGGAACGACGTAAGTTGCCGCTGCCATGTGACCTAGCAACTGGAGGCAGGTAAGTATGGAGGCCGCGGGAGCGGTGAGTAGGACATTCGCAAGATCCTGTATGGTTTGAGAACTGTCAACCGGTAGGTAGGCGGTGGCGGTGGTGGAATCCAGCCTCGCCCCTATGAAATCGATCATCCGGGAAGGCACGAGAGAGGATTTTGGCAGATTGATAATGAGGCCGAGGGCTTCGAACGTGTTTCTGACCATAGCTACCGCCCTCTGTGCCTCGACGGCTGAGTAGGCTTTTATGAGGCAGTCGTCTAGGTACGGAAAAATCATGATCCCTGAACGTCTAAGGTGAGCGGCTACGACCGCTAGGGTTTTTGAAAACACCCTTGGGGCCGCTGAAAGGTAGCACGGTGTACTGGTAATGGTTGGTGCCGAGTGTGAATCGGAGCAATCTCCTGTGTGCCGGGTGGATGGCAATGTGAAAATAGGCGTCCTGAAAATCGAGAAACGTGAACCAATCCCCTTTGGTATGAGTCTGAACGACAGAGGCTAGGGTAACCATCTTGAATCTTTGTTTTCTCAGGTAATGGTTGAGTTCTCAAAGACTGAGGATCGGTCTCCACCTGCCGCACTTCTTCTGCGTGACGAAGTACTGGGAATAGAAGCCTTTGCCTCTGAACTGACGTAGGACCATTTCCACTGCTCCGATGGTAAGTAGTCGCATGACCTCCTGTCGCAACAGGAGATCGTGAGAGGGGTCCCTGAAAAGGGACGGGGAAGGGAATCGAGAGTCCGGATGTTATGATCTCTCTGACCCATCGATCTGTGGTGATAGCGAACCAACGACGGCGAAAGGGTCTCAACCGGTGATGGAACAGTCCAGTTATTTGGGAGATAGCCTCTGAAAGGGGAATGGTGCACAGCCCCTCGATGGGGACGTCAAACCTGCTGACGAGGTTGATGCTGAGTTTGCGTTTTGGCGGGCTGTTGATGCCGCCTTTGTGGCCGCTGCCTCTGTTTCTGTTGGTCGTAAGGCCTGAACCGTTGAGCCGTGTAGGATTGGTGTCTCTGCCTATTGTAGGGCCAAGCTCTTTTATGCCTGAAGGGCGGTGTATATATCCTGAGTGTTCTTAATATCGTTCGGGAGTCTTTACCAGAGTGGAAGACCTGGTCAGTATTCTGAGCGAATAGAGAAGAACGGTCGAAGGGTAGGTCTTCCACTTTTGGTTGTAAGTCCTTGGGGACAGAGGCGAGGTGCAACCAAGAAGCGCGTCGCATTACACCGCTGTAGCTGTCGTACAGGATGCTGAGTCGGCGATGTCGAGCGAGATTTGAAGAGCTGTACGGGCCACCGCGTAGCCCTCCTGCACAACTGCCTTGAGTATCTCCTTCTTAGAATCTGGGAGGTGCTGCATTAGCGGAACCAGCTTTGCGTAATTATCGAAATCGTGGTTCGCCAATTGAGTGGAGTAGTTTGTCATCCTAAGAGTTGCTGTCGCTGACGAATAAACCTCTCCCGAACAAGTCCAAACGTTTTGCGTCCTTTTTGGATGGTGTGTTCTTAGATTGGGACGTCTTCGACTTTTGTTGAACTGCATCAACGACAATAGAATTGGGAGGAGGATGGGTAAAAAGGAACTCAGCATTCTTGGCATCCACGAAATACTTTTTGTCCGCATGCTTATGTGTTGGTGGCAGGGACGCAGGCGTCTGCCAGATGTCATTAGAAATCTCTAGAATTGCCTCGTCGAAAGGAAGGGCCAACTTCACCCTATTGGATTGTTGTAAATTCCGTAAGAGGGCATGCTGTTTTTGAGGTGCCTCAGGAGCGTGCAGATTTGGTGAGTGGGCAACCCTTTTAAACAGCTCTTGGAATTGCCTGTAATCATCTATGGGTGAAGACTCGTGATCGAAGACCACATCATCCGGTGACGAGGATGAGCTGTCCGCTGGAGAACCAATGGGTTGTGTATCCCTGGAGGGAGAGGGAGGGATGTTGGCCTGTGCAGAGGCTCTATCATAGCCCGTGGGTATTAGAGGCGGTTGTGCCGAAGGGATGGTGTCGTGAGTTGGCGGCTGAGGAGAGTACGATTGACGGCGACTCCGAGAAGGCGAGTGCGAGCGGTCATGGTAATGCGCACGATCTGACCGACAGTGATGGCTATGGTGAGAATACGCAGGTGAGTAACTGCCTTGCCGATGGTGATGCCCGCGAGCAGGTGACACCGGAGACTGTGACCTCACAGAGTATCGCGATGGAGATCTGGAATAGTAGTGTCGGTGATGACGTGAAGGAGACAGATAGCGTCTCGGAGATCTCCAATACTGCGGTGACCGTGAGCGTTCATAATGATGTTGTCGGTCATAACGAGGCAGACGTGAGGGTCCCGGTGAAAACACGGTCCTAGTGGGACTGGGAGAAAGCGAACATAAGTGGTGCCTCTTCCTCTGAGCCTTTGTAAGTACTCCAGTCACTGAAGAGGGAGCAGTGGCCACTGGGCTACAAGGCACTGATATGATGGAGGCGGACTCAGATGGTGACACAGGTGCTGAGGCCAGTGAAGGCGGTGCCGTGCCCTGAGATGAGGGACTAGGTGGCTGGGTCTCTGGTGCAGGTTGGGTAGACGGTGCCTTGGTCAGTGTCGGTGCCGACTGCAACTGACAGGACTCTGTGCCATGCAGTAATGCGCGGTGCGGTGAGGGTGGCAGTGTAACCTCTCTTGGCACCGTCTTCGGCTTCGTCTTATCCCTCGGTGCCGGTTTCTCTAGCTGTGCCGCTGTCTCCCTCGGTGCCGGCGTATCTGGCGCCGTAGTCATCTCTGTTCCTGGTGCCGGTGTATGTCTCCGTACCGATGTTGGTGCGGACAGCACCTGTGTCGGCGTCGACTCCGGTCTCGGCGTCGACTCACGCCTTGGCACCGACTTAGAGGCAGCCCCAGAAGGTTGGGCATGGCGCTGTGAAGCACCCTCCGGTGCGGACATGGACGGTGCCGATCGTTGCAGTGCCGTCCGAGCGCTCGGTGCCGTTGCCGCCAGTGCGGACTCGGACCGCGGTGCCGTACGGGACAGTGCCGAGGAAAGCACGGGACTAGGTTCCAATGTGCTACGGCCCTTGGGCGATTTGCCACAGGTAGGTGGGAATGCCGAAGAGCCCGGTGCGTCCCCGGCACTCACACTCCTAGACGGAGCGGAGGTTCTGCCTTCGCGGGCCTTCCTTGACTGTGGAGCCTCTGGACGCTGGGCTGCAGACGAGGGCTGAAGTGCCGTGTTAAAAAGGAGCATCTTCAGACGCATTTCCCTGTCGCGTCTGGCCCTGGCAGTCAAAATTTAGAGCAATGACCACATTTCTGTGGGATATGCCCCTCTCCCAAGCAGCAAATGCAGCGGGAGTGTCCGTCCGATGCTGGCATCGCGTCGCCACAGAATAAACCCCACAGGCATGTTGGAGTAAGTGCCTTAGCAGGAGAAGGAGGAAAAAGATCCCAGCAGGCCGAACAAGGGGCGTGAGGGATCGAACAAGAATAACTTTTTTTTTTAAATGAACTAACTAACTAATTAATGAACTGTGATAAGTAACTATACTATGGGGGGGGGGGGCTAACTGGGAAGGAACGAATAACTGAGATCTAAATTCTCCTCAGGTGGATGAGGAGCGCGTTCCAACTCCGTCTGCAGCCGGGGACGGTTAGGAGGAACTGGCGTTAGACTGCGATGCGCAGAAAGAGCACGAACGGCGAGAGACGGCTTCTGCGCATGCGCAGTCCACCGGGGGCTACTGCAGGCTAAAACTCTCCAGATTGCAGCGCCGGGACGAGCCCGACACCTGTAGCGGAGCACTCACGGGGACGCTACTCGAAGAAGAAGAATTCATGAGGTTAATCAACTATTAAATTAACCGATATTTAACATCCCTACAACATATTACACAAACTACAGTGAGTGACTGTGCCACATACTCTCAAAGAAACTGAGGAATCACCTAAACAGCATTCTATAAAACAAACAGGAGAAAAATCAAGAATGAGACCTCAAAAGAAATGCTAGAGATTTCATAAAGAAGATGCTCATAAAGAAAAACAAGCTTCCACACAAACTTTCCACATGGCTAGCCTTTACAAAAACAAGACAAGTCATTTACAATGCTCATTTTACTTCCCTATAGAAGAAAAGATATACTATATGCCACAGGATACTAGAACTATGGTACCCTCAAGTCACCTAACAACATTAATCTATCCAACCACACATTTAGTGTGCCAAAAGAGTCTGTCTTATCTTGGAGACTCTCTTTCTACCCCACCCCAGTCCCCCACATACATGATCCAGTTCTGTGGTGACTTGTAAGCCTATTTTCTCTGCCTCTGACTGAAGGACTATTGCCTGCACACCACTGACCAATACACTGACCCTTAGGATCCCTCCTGCCACACTACAAGAAGAAGAATTCTACTTGGACTCCTGCTGATGGTGGAAATGACTGTCTGGAATTCTACATTGATTGTTTCTATAAATGTGCATAGGCTGACTGTAGTGGTTCATAGGCTGACTGTAGTGGTTCGAGTCAGCGGGAGGCCACACTGACTCACGGTAAGCTCCGAGTATGGAGCCTCAAGGGCCTGACTGCCGGCCAATTAGCAGTTCTAGTGACCTGCCCTGGTTCAGAGCCGGGTGGCAAATTAACAGTTAAACAGTAATCTGGAGGACTCCCCCACAGTTCGGGGGCCTGGGCCCTGGGTCAGGGCAAGACAAGGCAGCAAACAAATAGTCAAGCAATATGAAAGTCCAATGGCGCAGGCCTGTTCGCAGGCTGAGCCAGGTGTTGGCTCTCCTTGCTAAGAGAGCCGACAAGCAAAGGGGATTTGCCCCACAGGGGGAATCTGCCACACAGTGAAAGGGGTAGCGAGGGGGGGGGGGGAAAATGAGGGCCCTCCCTACTCCACCACGTCCCAACCCAGGGCCCTAGTAGTGGCGGCACCGTGGCCACTGGATCGGTGGGGCTCCAAGGTGTAATGCACCATCCAGGTCACTGGGTTAGCGTGCTGCCCAGCTGACCTCCATGTCCTCAGCCACCCCAGGGTCGGCTGTCCCGTGGCCACTTCCCTCGCCCCGGGGTCAGCTGTCCCTTGGCCACTTCCCTGTTCCCCCTGGGGGCCTACCTGGCTCAGGTGTCACTCCTTAAAGTCGGCCAGGGACGGAGGTGGTGGCACCGTGTCCACAGGCTCAGGATCCGGGTCTGTTAAGGGTCCAGGCGGTCCGGCCCACTCAGCTGGGCCTAGCAGATGCTCGGGGGGTCCGGGTAGACCGGTGGATATGGGCAGTGGCTCCCACCGGTGTGTCTCAGGATCCCGGTCCAGTTACGGTTGGGGTGGTCTAGGCCTGAGTTCAGGACCTGGTAGTGGCCACGGTAGCCCAACCCAGTTGTCTGCTGGAGAGCAGCGCAGCAGGGCCCTCCAACGCTGTGGCTGGGGAAGAGCCTCTGCCCTGCTCGGCAGCCGAGCTCCAACTGAGCTGGGAGCTTCCCTTCTTATACCTGCAGCTCTAACTTCCTGTTTCCTGTGGGAGGGACTGGGTGACTCTGGCACTGCCCACCAAGGCGTTTTGAGGGAAGTTTCCTTCTCTGGGTCAATGGGAGGCTGACAAGAGGGGTGCTGGAGTTATCATGAATAGGTCAGATTATGAACAAGAAATAGTGAGGGAGGCACTGGACACTAACGGGCATTGAGCCCATGGTTGTTGATGATGATGATGAAGGTGACACAGGACTGCTCACTGTTTTTAAAGTTACAGACTAACATGGCTACCCCTCTGAGGCCTGGTTTACACTACATGGGAAGGTCAAAGTAAGATATGTTGACATACCTTACATCACATTTCCTTGCGGGAAGCCAACAGGAGCAAAAATTCCCATTGGCTTTCCTTATAACTTGGGAGGAGCAGAAGTACCAGTGCCAACAGGGGGGCCCTTTGAGTTCAATCTAGCAGGTCTATACTAGACCCACTAAATCAAATCACAGAAAATCGACTGTGGCAGCATCAAACTTCTATGTAGTATAGACGTACCCTAAGACTGTTAACCATAGTTTGTTACAAGAGGGAGCAAGAGAAAAAAAAATTATTGCAGGAGACTAGAGATAGAGGGTGAGGACAAATTACTCTCCCAAAGTCTCCTGAAGGACAAAGAGTTTCTGAACTCACATTGGATGAAGCAGCATTACTAGCACTACTCTGCATCACCACAGCTCAAGCGGCAACAGTGCCCTGAGCTTCTTCCGTCTGCATAGTGGGCAAGCCAGGAAAAACACTGTCACCAGGGCTTCATCCCAAGAGGGATGAACTTCCTCACAAAATTCCACCTGGTTAGAACGCATGTATGTAGCAAGAACCTCTGCTCCAAATGTCCCACAGAAACCCACAGAAAAACAATCTTCAACAATTTAAGAGTGGAACTACTGCTGCCTCATTTGTACTCACCAATTTAAGTTGAAGGGAGTATTATGCAGGAATAAGTTTCATATTAAATGTGAGAATTCCAATGAAAAAGATTACATAAAATTTTAAGGGAGAAATGATGCTGCCTTAATCCACCTCACAACTGGACATGTTCCAAGTCCATTAATCTTCAATGTTCGGGCAAGATTACTTAGACTTGATGTTAGCATCGAGGATAAGCATTTCTGTTCTTTGCTGTCTCATGAAGCATCTGGCTTATAATAAAGCCTACACATGAGTCCATTATGAGTATACTTCCATTAAGAAGTATTTATTACATATTTGCAAAATGTTTTACTACTCAATTTATTTTAAAAAGTGAGCATTTGAAATCTAATCTTTCAGAACTCTTTTCTCTCAGAATGCATGTACGTATTTTCACAAACCACATCCCTATTTTAACTGTGGGAAGTACTTACTTCCAAATGTGTATGTTGTTTGACTTTAATGTTTACAAATGAAGCGTTGCATATCCCACAAGCAAAATTTTAGGTTCTGTTTTTACGGTACAATACTTTTCAATTGATCCCTCCATTGATGCTCAACGGTGTTGCGTTCACAACACATCTTTCAACTCCCCACTTTCCCCACCCACTTTCATACGTAAGGAGTTGATAAAAAGATTAAAACTGGGGAATGCTAATAAATACTACCACATGCAGACTTACTCAAGTGGTTTGCAGTTCTTGGTATTCCTGTCTTCATACTGAGGATTTTATAAAGCTTTAATAGTTAGAATAGTTCCAATAATAAAATTATTCAGCCTCAAAGTCTATTCCTCTCTTTAAAAAAAAAACCAACCAAACCTGCTTTGTCATCTGTCAGCATGGTTTTTTGTTTGTTTATTTTTTTTAAAAATCAACTTGGCAAAAATATCTCAGGAAAATATTTGACCTACTCAGAGTACATTAAGGTTTGCATGTAATTTTAAATGCAACAGATGCTAGATGTAAAATCTCATTCTTCATATTTAAACAGGCAATGAAACTTCAATTATATTGACTAATAAAGCAAGCTGATATATTACATGATTAGTGCTAGTCACAGATCCATGGTAGTCACATTTTTATCAGATATATTTTCTAATCACCAAAGCTTTTAATTGTACAAATTGCTACTATGAGCTTTGAAATATCTGCAGTTATTTATTCAAGATACATGCTTGATCCTTCTGCATCTCAAATGATCCTTTAAAAAAACAGAATTCATAAAAAATTGGGATAAAGGATTTTTATTATTCCAAAATATGACATTGACTTTAGAAAAAAATAAATAATAAAAATATTGGAATTCATAAGTTGTCCTTTCTATCACATTTCCTGTAGTTCAGCTGAAATAATTAATTATTCTTTGCAATATGCCCTAAGAATACCTATTTTAACAATACACCATGTCACCTGAACTTACAGCATTAAACTTCAAAAAGTTTAAAGATTCATGGATGAAAAGGAGGTTAATTTATTCAAACAGGAAATGCAATATGGCTCTAAATTTAAGTGATTTTTCTTTAATGTGATCACTGTACACCTGGATGCATATTGCTGCTTATGTGGCCATGAACACTGTGAAGCACATTATAAAACATGAAGTCTAACACAAGAGAGTGACTCAGTACCCAAGTATTGTATACTGTAATTGCATACCTTGGAATGTAATACTACACTTATTTTAATGATTAGACTAATAAGTTCTGAACTTCTAGCTTATGTGGGTGCAGTTTCATAATTACACAGCTTGAAATCCTCATCATCAAATCCAACTGCTCCTGAAATTCAAATCATTTTATCATCTTGAATAATGCATGGCACCTCTCCAGCAAGAAATTATAACAGATTTCATAAAAATGCAGAGATTCAGAATATATATTCTGTGAGAAACAATGAGCAACTAAGCAACATTTAGTCTAATATGTAATCAATGTTACCAAATTTTTCCATCTAGCACCCATGGTTCAGAGGTCATCTCAGGCAAACCAACTCACAACATTTGAAATACAGTAATATTCACGGCGTAAATTCTTCACAGAGATGCTAAACTACACATTCTGTTCCCTAAGGGTATATCTACACAGCAGGGCTAAAGTCGAATTAAGCTACACAACTTCAATTACATCAATTGTGTAGCTTAAGTCAAAACAGCTTGACTCGGCTTTTCGTGTGGTCTACACAGAAGGAAGTCGAAGGAAGAATACTCTTCCTTCCACTTCCCTTACTCTTCGTGAAATGAGTCAGAATAAGAAGTCCTCCAGCTCGACATTATTTCGAAATAAAGGCTTGTAGTATAGATGTGCACTATGTTATTCCAAAATAACGCAGCTATGAAGACATACCCCAAGTGTGCACAACTGACCCCATGGAGCATCACCTCTTCCTCCCTTCTTTTCCCTTTCAACGCTGTGTCGGGGGGGATGTTTGTTTTTAAATATAAAACACAAACTAGATGAGCTTTTCCAAGGCATGGCATTTTATTATTTAACTTAAAAAAAAAAAAAACCTTCGGTTGCAGTTCATCAAAAAGTTAACAAGCTAGGAACTAATGATTATTTCATATCAAAATTATGCAGAATTCATGACATTTTTACATGATTTCAATACAAAAATCCAATTGAAAAAAATCACTAGTTTTAGCAGAGTTTTGTTTTGTATTTTTAAAACAAATCCAAAAACTCAGACAACTCAGAACCTGCAATGCAATACAAACCAAGATGAGAGAAAAAGGTCCTCACAGTCCCTGCAAGGAAAGAGTGTAGAGATTGAAATTGCTCTAGTCCAGGGATAGGTAAGTACCAGCCTGCAGGTTAACCTCTGCTGTGCCCCTACATCACCATACTTACCTGTGCCTCTACAGGTACAGGCAATTACAGCTCTCACTGGCCACAGAATGCCGTTCCTGTACATGCAGAGGTACAGGTAAATATAGTGGCACCGGCCCACCAGGGACTAACACTGTTGAACCACACTGGTTTTATTGCCTGTCCCTGCTGTAGTCTATGACCTATGAGGAGAGGCTGAGGGAATTGGGTCTGTTTAGTCTGCAGAAGCAAAGAGTGAGGGGGGATTTGATAGCAGCCTTCAACTTCCTGAAGGGAGGTTCCAAAGAGGATGGAGAAAGGCTGTTCTCAGTAGTGACGGATGGCAGAACAAGGAGCAATGGTCTTAAGTTGTGGTGGGAGAGGTCCAGGTTGGATATTAGGAAAAACTATTTCACTAGGAGAGTGGTGAAGAACTGGAATGAGTTATTTAGGGAAGTAGTGGAGTCTCCATTCCTAGAGGTGTTTAAATCTCGGCTTGACAAAGCCCTGGCTGGGTTGATTTAGTTGGGATTGGTCCTGCCTAGAGCAGGGGGCTGGACTTGATGACCTTCTGAGGTCTCTTCCAGCTCTACGGTTCTATGATTCTATGATTCTATAATATTCCAAAAGGTCAATCTTTTTCCAGATCAAATGTAAAGGTCACTGATGAAATATTGGGAAGAGCTACTAGAACAGCTCCCACTAATGTAATTGTGCTTGGGGGGGGGGGGAGGGAAAGGTGAAGGATGCTTTTTTCAAATTTAAAGTTATTTTCTTTCTTCTAATTCTCTTCCTTCTAGAGAAAGATACCCCTAATTAGGCAGCTACATAGTGAGTAAGTAAATACTGTGGCAATATTTATTCCTATTGAAGGATGTTTTGAACATAACTGTTACTTTTAAAATATGCAAATGAGTCTCAAAAACATTTTTATTTTTCATTTTGATTGCTGAGAATTAGTTAAGAGCATGTAAATACCATTTATTGACATTTTCTTAATACGGGTAAAGATTTTCATCCCAAGAATTTAAATAAATAATAAAGCATGAGGGAGTATTTAAACTCGGGGCAAACAATGTTGCAGTATCATCTTACATATTATTGTGGTTAACTTAAGCATATCTTTAGACACACGTTATAGAGAATGAAGAACCACAGACTAGTGTCCTGAATGTAGCAAAGCTAAAAGTGGAAATACTAAATGACATCTTTTAGAAGTCAGAGTGTTATTACTAGAAATAATCAAGCACTTTTTAAAATCAAAAGTCTATAGGAAAACACAAATCTGAAATAATGATTTTTAGTTACCAGTCTCTGCCACACAAATGTTAGGATGTACTTTGCCCCTACATACATTAGAAGATTAGATCATTACTGAAACAACACAAAAGATGACAGCAAACGCCAAAGAACAGAGCAGCACAGTGCTATTTTGGCTCATACCTAAGCATATTTTGGCAGGTATATTAACTGTTGCCTCAAGATAGCACTTAAAACTGGTCTGAAAGGTTTTTTTTATTAGTTACTCTTTACATACTCTTTATTACATTTTTCCTTTTCCAGCCTGAAAATCCCTGACTTTAGAGCTGTTAATCTCTATATCACCTCTTCAGCACCAAGAAACTTAAAATTTAAGAACTGACTGCCCTTAGAAGAACAGTGTTCTGAAACAAAGTGTTTTAGAAACTTTCAACACTACAACTAGAAGCCCAAAATAAACTGAAAAAAAAAGTTTGATACACATCAGTTTTCTATGTACACTTGCAGCAATAGACTGTATGTCAAAAATTCAGTCCAGAATAAGGATGTTAAGGACTAGTCGAATACTTGAGTCGACTAGTCACTTCCCCCCACCCTTGCTGCCTCTATCAGGCTCCATGAGGTGCTGCCACTTTGAAACGCCATGGCAGTGTTTCCAAGGGGCAGTGCCGCACAGCTGATTCTGGTTCCACGCGATGCTGCCCCAGTGCTTCAAAGGAGCATGGAGCCCAGGGTCAGCTGAGAACTCCAGCTGTTCCTGGGCTCCATGCAGCGCTGCCCTGTTGAAATGCCACCGTGGCGTTTCAAATGGGAGGCACTTGCGATTCAATTTTTTAATTGCTTGACAGCCCTACTTAGAACCATAAGTGGCAGTGCAATACAAGGGGACCCAAGGGTCCATCATGGGATCCGCATCCACCACCAGTTTTGTTGCATGGATCCCCAAGTTCTGGACCACCCTGCACATCAACTGCTGGAGGATCCTGCTATCCTCCAAGGTCAATGATAGTGAAGTGCCCACGACTGCCTCACTGGGGGGAAGATGAGGACAATAGCATTGGTCCTTGGTCTTGGTCAGTGCCCTCAGTGATAACATGTTGCTTGAGGGGCTGGCATACAGCTAGTGCCAAGGTCGCCAATGACAAGATGGTCGGCACTGAGGAAGACTGTGCTGTGGTCAGCATGGCTAGGGTGGCACAGCTGTTGCCATGCAGGCATGCTGACACTACCAATGCTGACCTAGATCTCTATGCCTGGCTCTGACAATAAAACCAGGAAATCATACAGTGCACTACAGGAGGCTCAGAGGGCTAGAGAGAGGGAATGTACCATAGTCCAGGAAGCACTGAAGGCTGGCCACCCCAGCCCCACCCTTCCAGAAGCACAGAACCAACCCCCTTCCCCTACACACATACACACACACCTTGCCCAGGGGCCTGGCAAGGCTGTCAGCTCCCCTGCCCTCCCCACTTGCACGTCTAGCACACCTTCCCCCTTGAAATTCCTCATCAAAACTCAATTCACCTGAAAGTGAATTTTGAAATATACTTTTTTTTTTTAAAAAGAGTATTAAGCGTCTACTAAAAAAAAAACACCCACATCCAACCCTCAACAGCTAAGAGACACACACAGCCCTACAACAGTGACCACAATAAAATCAGTTTCATTGTCAGCTGAGGATTCCTCTAGCATTTGAGTATTATCCAGGTGGCAGAGTATGTTTCTAGATACCATAAAACAGACAAACAATAATATTTTTATTGGAGAATTTATTAGGAAGCAATTAATTGATATTTTGCATATTTAATTAATATATAAGCAGTTGCATTCATTTCAACATCCTTTGTTCTATGCCGTTTATTGCAGTCATCTGATGTACTCAGAGTAAAAGATTGTTACTTACCTCATAACTGTTGTTCTTCAAGACGTGTTGCTTATGTCCATTCCACTTAGGTGTGTGTGCGTGCCGTGTGCACGAGTTCAGGAAGCTTTTTACCCTTAGCAGTACCC
The DNA here is from genome assembly GCA_032595735.1 of Pelochelys cantorii. Taxonomy (NCBI): domain Eukaryota; kingdom Metazoa; phylum Chordata; order Testudines; family Trionychidae; genus Pelochelys; species Pelochelys cantorii. The sequence continues at coordinate 64,343,547 of CM064332.1, read as the reverse complement.
GTTGGGCCAATCCAGGAGCCCCCTGGAGTGGCACTGGCATAAACGCGCATATAATCCCCTGCTGGCCCTCCACCCCCTCAGTTACTTCTTGCCTGACGTTCCAACGAAGGGGAGATGGGCGGGACTGGAATGGACATGAGCAACACATCTTGAAGAACAACAGTTACAAGGTAAGTAACCGTCTTTTCTTCTTCAAGAGCTTGCTTATGTCCATTCCACTTAGGTGATTTCCAAGCAATACCCATGGAGGCAGGGTCCGAATCCTAAGCAGAAACAGACTGCAACACTGCATTGCCTACTGCCACTTCCTACCTAGTCTGTTGTGTAACTGCATAATGGTTAGCAAAAGTACGGACTGACGACCATGTGGCCACTCTACAAATGATCAGCACCTGAGCCAGGAATGCCATTGAGGAGGCCTGGGCCCTGGTAGAGTGCACCTTGAGAGGTGAGGCCAATCTCCCCTTTAGGTTATAACATGCCCAAATACATGCCATAATCCAACACGACAGGCACAAAGGTGACACCAGGCGACCTTTCATTCTGTCTGCTATGGAGATGAAAAGCTGAGTAGACCTACCAAACTGTTTTGTTCTTTCTAAATAAAAGGCGAGGGCCCTTCTAACATCTAGTGTGTGGAGTGCTCTCTCTCTTTCTCGCTCTCATCTACATGAGGTTTTGGGTAGAAAACCAGAAGAAAAATCTCCTGGGACATATGGAACATGGAAACTATCTTAGGTAGAAAGGTGGGATGTGGCTGTAGTCACCTTGTCCTTAGAAATTACCGTGTATGGCGGCTCTGAAGAGAGAGCTCGCAACTCAGACAACCTTCTGGCTGAGATGATAGCAACTAAAAAGGCCACCTTCCAGGAGAGATGAGAGAGAGAGCACGTAGTCAAGGACTCAAATGGGGCCCGCATAAGTCCCTGGAGCACCAAGTTTAGGTCCCACTGTGGAATGGGATGCCTAACGTGGAGGTAGAGCCTATCCAAACCCTTCAGAAAACACTTGACAAAGGCATGGGCGAAGACAGAGCCCCTTCCTTCCCCCTGGTGAAAGGCCACAATAGCCGCCAGGTGTACCCTAACTGAGGAGGTGGACAACCCCTGCTGCCTGAGATCGAGGAGGCAGTCTAAGATTAGGGGGATGGGAGCTTACACTGGGTCCCCACCTTTCTGCATGACCCATGTCGAAAACCTCCTCCATTTAGCCCTGGTGGAGGGCTTCCTACTCTCCATCAGCACCCATCTCACTGGGTCTGAACAGAGGAGCTCTCCCCCCCAGAGCCACTGATCTTCCAAGCCATCAGGTGGAGGGACTGTAGGTTCAGATGACACAGAAGGCCCTGGTCGAGTTCCTGCGTCAACAGGTCCGGCATCAGCAGGACAGCAATGGGGTCTTCCACCTATAGTGACACCAACGTGGTGTACCAGTGTTGGCGGGGCCAAGCCGGGGCTATAAGGATCAATGTTGCACTGTACCTTTTGACCCTAAGAAGTACCTCGTGAACCATGGGGGTTGGGGGTGAGGCATAAAGGAGGCCTGCTGGCCACTGCATTGTCAGGGCATCCCACATCGACCCTGGGCTCTGACCCCAATAAGAGCAGAACTGGGAGCACTTCTTTTTGGTCTGGGATGTGAATAGGTCTAGCAGGGGAGTTCCTCACCTCTGGAAAAAATGTGTACTACCTCTACTTTGAGAGACCACTTGTGCAACGAGAAGGCCCTGCTGAGGTGGTCCACTACGGTGTTGCAGGACCCCGGGAAGTAAGTCACGTGCAGGTGAACCCCCTGTGCAATGCAAAGGTCCCAGAGGTCTAATGCCTCCTGGCAGAGGGGAGAGGAACGAGCACCACCTTGTTGGTTGATATAATACATCGCTGTCATGCTGTCCGTTAGAATGGCAATACAGTAGTCCCTCAAACGGGGCACGAATGCCTGGCAGGCCAGACGAACCACCCTCAACTCTCTGATATTGATGTGTAATCCCCTCTCCACCATGGGCCACATACCTTGCGTCCATAGGTCTGCCAAATGGGCTCCCCAGCCAGTATCAGAGGCATCTGTCACCAGCTGCATCAAGGGAGGGGGCCAGGCAAAAGAGATCCCGCAGCACATTTAGCTCTCCCTCAGCCACCAGTCCAGCTTTGACAGGATCTCCGGAGGGACAGTAACCTCAGTATCAATGTCGTTGCAAGCTGGCCTGTAGACCCTCGCCAACCAAGTCTGAAGGAGTTGGAGGTGCAGCCTGGCATATTGCACCACATAAGCGTATGCCACCATGTGGCACAGTAGCCTCAAGCAGTGCCTCACCGTTGTCATCGGGCCAGCCTAGACGCATTGAATAATATCCTTTAAGGCCAGAAATCTGGAGCTTGGAAGGGACACCCATCCCATTGTAGTGTCTAACCTTGCCCCCACAAATTCTATTGTTTTAGTGGGGATGAGGGTGGATTTCGTTTAGTTCAACATAAGACCCAGCTGGAAGAAGGTTCTCCTGGCTAACACAATGTGGGACAGTACCTGATTCTTGGAATGGCCTCTGATGAGCCAGTCGTCCAGGTAGGGGTAGACGTGAAGCCTGCTCCTCCTTACGAAGAAGGCCCTCTTTGGATTTCAGGAATAAAATCCCTTTACCCTGAATGCAAGGGGAACCTCTTCTACCGTCTCCAAAGACAGGAGTGAAGAGACCTCCTGACGAAGAAGGTATTTGAGAGAGGGGTCCCTAAAGAAGGACGGGGAAGGGGGGTGGGAAGGCGGGGAGGAGAGGAATGGGATAGAATATTCCCTTTGTACTATGTCGAGGACCCACTGGTCAGAAGTGATGGAGCGCCAAACACAGTGGAAAGGGGAAAGTCTGTGAGAGAAGGGGCAATCTAGCACTGGGGCTGGTACTCCATCCCCAGGCACACTTTCAAGAGCCCAACCTTGGGCCCTAGGACTTATTAGGGGGCCCTTGGTTTGGTCGGAGGCTGATCAAGAGCTCCTCCTGGGGCCCCTGGCGTTATTCCCCCTACTCCTCTGTCTATCATCAAACCTGAGGCATTGCTGGTACCCCCTCTGAGACCTTGGGTGCAGCGAGCACCGCTGCGGGGCGGGGATATGAATACCCAGGGATTTCAATGTCACCCTAAAATCCTTAAGGCTGTGCAGCTTGCTATCAATCTGCTCCAAGAAGAGCCCTGAGCCCTCCAAGGGCAGATCCTGGAGCATCATCTAGACTTCAGGGGGAATACCAGAGACTTGAAGCCATGAGCCATGACTACGACTGTGGCCATTGACCGTGCTGCCAAATCTGCATTGTCCAGAAAAGCCTGAAGGGCTGTCCTTGAGCCCACCTTCCCTTCTTCTGTCAGTGCCGCAAATTCCTGCTGGAACTCCTGCGGGAGCTGGGTTTAAAACTTATCGACAGCCACCCAAGAGTTGTATGCGTATTTGCTGAGCATTGCTTGTTGGTTTGCAATCCTCAGCTGCAGCCCAGCTGTCACGTAAGCCTTCCACCCCAAAAAGATTGAGTTTTTTTGGATCCTTACTCTTAGGAGTGGGGCCCAGTTGTCCCTGCCTCTCCATTTGGCATGCAGCCTGCACCACCACCAAGCCAGGGGGTGGATGGGTGAAAAGATGTTCACGTCCAGCCTGTGGCACAAAATACCTCCTCTAAACCCCTTTTTGGGTCAGTGGAATGGAGGCTGGTGTCTGCCAAAAGTTTTTTGTGATTTTTGCCACCGTCTTATTGAGAGAGAGGGCGAGCCTCACTGGGGCATCAGCTGCAAGGATCTCCACCACTGGATCCAAATCCTCCTTGACCTCCTTGGCTTGTACCCCCAAGTTTTGGGCTAACCGCCTGAGAAGGTCCTGATGTGTTCACATGTCCATTGCCGGCATGGTCAGGGACAGGTCCACCAAGGCCTCATCCAGTGATGAGGATGAGGAGTCCCTGTGTTGCGGTGGCCCCTCTGCGGGCACAGTTGGAACAGGTTGAGTGGGCTACCCTTGGGTACCAATGGTGGATGCTGTGGTGGGCGTGCCGCATCCCCACCTGATCCCAGGGACCTGGCTCTGCTCTCCAACCCAGGTCCTCGTGTAAGTGGGGTAGCCGAGGGAATAGCCCTATGGCCTGTGTATGACGAGGCCACCACCAATCCCGACCTTGAGGGGCCTTAGCCTTGGGCTTGGTGCTATGCCCCTGGGGTCCAAAAAGGCCACCGAGTAGTTGGCTGCCATTAGGGGAGTCATGATTGCACCGTGGTTGGGCTGACCCTTTTTGGGTGGTGCCATGAGCGGGACCAGTGCAGAGGCCGAGATTGGTGCCGAGACCTCAATCTATGGGTGGACCTTGACCTCCGTGACCTGGCAGAGTGATGTGAAGAGGCCCTGAAGGAAAGGGATTCCACATCCAACTCAGAAGAATATTCCGATGTGGATCACAGAGGTGGCGCAGACGACAGCTGCCCATGGTGCTGACTGTGCTGCGCCATAGTCAACAGTTTCCCCTGGTGCATCAGTGGCGGTGCCAGTGGGGGCATAGATGAGGTCCCCAGTGCCAGGAGATGCGGCACTGAATGAGCAGCTGCTCTAAACCACACCAGATTCTGCACTGGTAGGGCCGGTGCCGTCAGCACAGTCAGTGCCGGGCCCAATTCACGTCCCATTGGCGAAGGAAGCAGTACCAACGGCGGTGCTGGCCCCGGGGAAGATGTGAGTTCAATTAACTCCCGGACTGCCAGAAACGTATCTGGCGCTGACGGCTGCTAGACCTCCTCCACAGACAGGTCCTGGGTCTCCAGGCTACCCGTCTGCATCAGGCTCAGTCTGTGCCAATGGTGCACTGGAGATGAAGCCTCAGGGAGTTCCTCTCGTGGATGTGCCCCTTGGTCTGGTCTCGTCTCGAGGGCAATCTTCCTCTTCACACCCTCTTATGCGCACTCAGTGCCGGGGATTGGAATCAGTGTCTCAGCAACAGCCGGTGCGCCGATGCCGTAGAGTGCTTTGACGTGTGTCCTGTGCCCTTGATCGACCCCGGTGCGCTCTTCACCAACAGGGCCAACTCTGGTGCCAGGGGTTGGAGCGCTGACTCCATTAGGAGTAGCTTGAGTCTAGAGTCCCGTTCTCTTTCAGTCCTCAGCTTAAAGGACTTACAAATCTTACAAGATCTCTCAGATGGCCTTCCCGCAGGCACTCCAAGCACTCCTTACACAGGTCACCACAGGGCATAGGCTTCCAGCACCGCAGGCAGGGTTTGAAGCCCTGGGGCCCCAGCATGCCCCTCCTCCTTCCCCCACCAGGGTGAACAAGAGGAACACCTATCTACTAACTATCCTAACAACAACTCAACAACAACACTAACGAACTATTTACATGAGATAAGAGTGCTAAGTGCACACTTGTGATCACAAGCCAAGCATTCCAGCAACCTTCTCGGGCAGTAAGAAGGAACTGAGGGAGTGGAGGGCCAGCAGGGGATTATACGCGGTTATACCAGCGCCAATCCAGGGGGCTCCCTGGCTGGCCCAACGGGTATTAATAAGGGCAAAAAGCTTCTGGAACTCATGCACACAGTGCGCACACACCCATGTGGAATGGACACAAGCAAGCACTCGAAGAAGAACTATCTTAATGGATACTGCTCTTATAGATTTGTATCTTAAAGAAACTCATAATTGTATGCTGTCTCCTTACTGACAGCGTATTTGAAAACATGCCTATTAACACTGGAACTTAAAACTGAAATTAAGCCAAATGTCTTAACTTAGTGTCTTAAAAGGTGAACAACAAAATGCAGCATTGTATTAAGATCTTGGTTCTTGTGAACCAGTACACTGACAATAAGATTCATACATCTTTTTCTTTCCACTTCTTAGAGTGGTGTATGTAATGCAATTGAACTGTTCTATATCTTCAGCAAAATGAAAGAAGTAGTAATGTTATTATATCCATGTGACTATTGCTAAGATATTGGAAGTCTGTATGTTCACACTGTTTTCATTTCAACCAGGGCTGCAGACAGATGGCTGGGGAGGGGCAAAAGGGGCAGTGCAAATGAAGCAACTGACATGGGGCCTGGCAATTTAAAAGGTCCTTTAAATCACTGCTGAAGCCCCGGGGGGCACTAAGGGCCGAAAGGGGGAGGTGGGTGCAGTTGTGGCAGTGCTGAGTATCCAAAGTTTTGCCCCTTCCAGGGGCCCAGAGCCGAGCCACCCCTCCTCCCCCGTTGCCCTGCAAAGTCTATCACCAGCTCTGATTTCAACTTATCATGATTAACTTCTCCCCAAACACTCTTCTTTGCATTCACAGGGGCAGATTGCACCACCTCTACAATCACCTTCTTTCAAGCCTCACCCAAGCAACTACTAGAAACTTCTTGCCACCTGCAAACAAATCCCCAACGCCACCTTCCAAGCCACCTCCTAAGGAGAACCTGTGCAAACCCTAATATTGTCTTGTCAAACACTCCTTCACATCCCACAGTATGAAAGCTTGCCCATAGCAGCTCTGCCTAAGAGACCTAATCGGCCAGTCATACTCCTTTTCTAACTTCCATAAAAACTAGGAGGCTGTTACACCAACTTTTCTCCAGTACAAGTATTACATGTGCATAATAGGTATGTACATAATTAGAATCATAGAATTCTAGGGCTAGAAGAGACCTCAGGAGTCATCAAGTCCAGCCCCCTGCCCGAAGCAGGACCAACCCCAACTAAATCAACCCAGCCAGGGCTCTCTCAAGCCGGGACTTAAAAACCTCTAGTGATTAAGATTCCACCACCTCCCTATGTAACCCATTCCAGTGCTTCACCACCCTCCTAGTGAAATACTTTTTCCTAATATCCAACCTAGACTTCTCCCACTGTAACTTGAGCCCGTTGCTCCTTGTTCTGCCATCTGTCACTACTGAAAACAGCCTCTCCCCATCCTCTTTGGAACCTCCCTTCAGGAAGTTGAAGGCTGCTATCAAATCCCCCCTCACTCTTCTCTTCTGAGGACTAAATAAGACCAGATCCCTCCGCCTCTCCAGCTCCCTCATCATTTTGATTGTCCTCTGATGGACCCTCTCCAATACGTCCACATCCTTTCTATAGTGGGGGGGGGGGAGCAGAATTGGACACAATACTCCAGATGTGGCCTCACCAGTGCCGAATAAAGGGGAATAATCACTTCTCTAGATCTGCTGGAAATGCTCCTCCTAATGCACCCCAATATGCCATTAGCCTTCTTGTTTAGATGGAGATTATATTTTCTCATCAGAAAACCCTAATGAAATTTCTCACTTTAAAATACTCATTCTACCTGCACAATGGAAAACCGAGCCACGCATAGAACAAAAACCACTGTAAACAATATTTAGGTGGGGGAGGGGGGAATTATTCATAGGGTTACACATACAACAGGTTTAACCAGAAGCTAAAACCATTTCAAAGGTGGAACATACTCTGCTAGGGAGATCATCGTGTAAACGACTACACAGTTAACCAATAAGCCTGGGCTTATCGGTTAATCTTGTTGAGTACATACATTTCCCCCACCCCACCCCAATGCCTCTGTATCAGAGACACCAAGGTGGGGGTGGAGGAGTGGGAGCTGGTACCCGTGAGGAGCTGGCTTTAAGCAGGCTCTCCATGAGCACCAGATCTGCTTGCCCCCAGCCCTGTGCCGCTGCCTCTGATAGAGAGGCAGCAGCGCAGAGAGTGAGGAAGGTCAGGTCAGGTCAGGCTGGTGCCAATACAGAGGCAGCGAGGGGGGCAGGCAGAAGCCAGTGCTGGGGGGAGCTGGCTTAGAAGCCAGTTCCCCCAGCATCAGATCCACGGTGCCACCTGCCCACCAGCCTCCACGCTGTTGCTTCTATCAGAGGCAGCAACATGGGGAGGGGCCAAGGGAGGATACCGTGAAACAGCCTCTGTCCACAGGGAGCTTGGACACCTGCAGACAGGGTGCTGCCACCCCGCACCACTGCCTCTGTATCCACTCCTAGGGAGCCCCCTGCTACCCCATGCTGCTGCCTCTGTATCAGAGGCAGCAGCACAGAGCAGCAGGTAGCCAGTCTGCACAGGGAGCTGGTTTTTAAACTGATACAGAGGCAGCAGCATGGGTTTTCAACCCTCAAAGAAAAAATCTATTAAATAGAACGCAGTTCACAGGAGGGATTAAATGTTTGTTCCTTGTTTCAAGTGTGTGAATGGGGGCATTCAGCTATAGGAAATTTTGGGGATTTTGAAATAGGCTGTTAACTGCTTATAGGAGCATCAAGTAACACTCAAATATCATGACATTTAAGGGGAATAAGGATGTACTGATTAAAAACTAGTTTTTTGAAAAACTGGATGCTTCCTGGTTTTGCGGTTTCCTTTTTTAAGAGCTGAAGCCAATACACTGCAATTGGAATTACAGGCAATTTATCTAGTCTTATTTTTCAAGTCATTCTGGAGAATGTAAATACAAGTACCTATACAGAAAAAGTGAAGATCTCCATCCTTGTTCATGTATGCCATTAACTGAGAGCAAAATACCAGCCTGCTGTTTTAAGTTACAAAAGAGTCTAGTATCATAAGCTTTTGTGGGCAAAACCTACTTCTTCAGATAAGAAAGGGGGTTTTGCCCACAAAAGATTATATAGTTCGTCTCTAAGATGCTATAGGACTCCTCATTGTTTTTTTAAAGTTATAGACTAACATGGCTACCCCTCTGAGACTTTTAAATGAGTCTAGATAAGCGAAAAATCCACGAAGAGACAAAAGACCAAATATGTCCTAATTTAGCTTGTCACTTCCCTGCTTGTAGGTAGCATTTGCAAAATTAAGCCATTTGACCTTGACACTTGCTTTGCCTGGCATTCGTTTTCAGAGAGGTTCTGTCTCTCGTTTGGTCCTGCTGTGAGGGCAGGGGACTGGACTCTATGACCTCTAGAGGTCCCTTCCAGTTCTAGTGTTTTATGATTCTATGATTCTCCAAGCATAAAAGGACTCCAGTGGCCTGGTGCTTCAGATTATTGTTGTGTTCTTCCCTAGCAATTTATGTATGCCAGGGTTCTCTCTAAGATGTGTTGCTTGCATGGATACGCAGAAAAAATTTCCACCCCGCCCACCTCCAGGGCCAGAGGAGACGCATACCACGTGGCGGACAGCATGAGACTGCTCCGGTGTCTGGGGCTGAAGGAACCACGTGGCAAGAGGCAGGAGACTGCTCCGGTGGCCGGGGCTGGAGGAGCCACGTGGGAGCCCAGATGGGAGAGCGGTGGTGTAAGTACCAGGGTTGGTACCAGCGGCGAAGGCAGTGGGGCCATGGACAGCAAGGGCATGGCACAGAAGCTGGCCGGGTGGAAGGCAAAGGCACCAGCTGTCTGGGGGGGGGAGGTAGGGAAGTGCCGGGCCCAGGTAAATTCCAGGAGGGGGGGGGAAGAGGGTGAGGTGCAGGGTCTCTGAGCAATGGAGAGGGGAGAACAGGCAAGATGTGGGGCTGGGCACGAGTCTCTGGGAAGTGGTGCTTGGGCTGTGGACCTTAGGTACTGGCTCTTTGCATTTGGGGGGCAGAGAGCATGGCCCTGGCATATATACAGTGGCATATGGGGAGGGGGGGACAGATTGCAAGGCTGAGCACAACTACAGGGCGTGGGAGGGGAGTTGGCAGTTAGCCAGGCCTATGCAGGCATGCACAGTGTGTGCTGGGGGCAGGTGCCAACAAGCTGGGTGGTTTTCAGGGTGGGTGGCTACAGGGTCATGCACCTTGTTAATGATTCATTTTTAGTATTTCATCTTGCAATATTTATTTTATATATAAATAAAACTTTTTGTTAGTAATTGGTGGGGGCCACGGTGGCACATCCGAACAAGTGCACATGACATCAATATTGGTGCACAAGACACAACTCACTCCACTTTTCAATTTACCTTTTCCCATAATACAAGAACTAGGGGACACCAAATGAAATTGATGGGTAGTAGGTTCAAAACTAATAAAAGGAAATTTTTCTTCACACAGCGCACAGTCAACCTGTGGAACTCCTTGCCCGAGGAGGCTGTGAAGGCCAGGACTCTATTAGGGTTTAAAAAAGAGCTTGATAAATTTTTGCAGGTTAGGTCCATAAATGGCTATTAGCCAGGGATAAAGTATGGTGCCCTAGCCTTCATAACAAGGGCAGGAGATGGATGGCAGGAGATAAATCACTTGATCATTGTCTTCTGTTCTCCTTCTCTGGGGCACCTGGCATTGGCCACCGTCGGCAGATGGGATGCTGGGCTCGATGGACCTTTGGTCTGACCCAGTATGGCCATTCTTATGTTCTTATGTTCACTCACGGATAGAAAATCTTAGAGGGAACATTGATGTATGCCATATGTTACTTCTGATTTGAGACATAAAAATGTTTCTGGAAATTTTGTGAAGCAGCACTCTATAGCACCGCTGAGCAATATCAGATTTAAAAATACATTACCTATGATTATTAAGAAAGACAAACTGAAGATTTAGGTGCTGCACTGCTCTTTGGATTTGTTGCATGCATATGGCCAAGACAAGTGTGAATGCTAAATGCCTAGAAACAACTATATGAGCAGAAGTTACAATAATTCTCCCATTTTCCTTTGAAGTGTCTTAAAAAGTCCTGGAACATTTTCTGTTCTGAATCTCATTTCTGTCAAAGATACAGAAAGAACAAAGTGACAGAGGTGAAAGATCTAAATTCCATAATCATTTCCTGAGTTATCCAAATCCCTACCATTATATCTAAATGAAATTATTTCAAATGTGAGTTACTATTTCAAAATAAAACAAGGCTTCATAGGCCATAGCCACTAGTCTGATAAGGTCATTAAGCAGCAATATTAGGTATTTTTATTAGGGATGTTAAAATGCATTTATAACTGCCGAAATTTTCAGCGGTTACACATTTACACGCAAGGGGGAGGCTCCCCACACATACTGGCTCCTGTCCTCCTCCACTGCTGCCTCTGAGCATGGGGGAGCAGGAGCCCTGTGTATAACCGTGCACATTAACAGACAAGTCCAGGCTCATTGGTTAACCATGTACGCGAGTACACGTTCACATCCCTAATTTTTATGAAAGCTTTTTCCATGTAAATATAGAATATATCTTGGGTCAGGAATTCCCAAGCTGGACACCCACAGAGTTCTAGATTAAATTTGCTGATTGGGAAGGAGGTGGTGCCAACTTCATACTATACTATAGCACTATGCAGGATCAATCCATAAGGCTCAACAAACCTTGTTTTAAATGTAAGTTAATCATGGATTAGTTCTGTGGGAATGGGACAGAGAGAGGGAGGTTGAAGAAAAAGGAGGGAAAGGTAGGGCCATTGGGAAAGCAGAGAGGAAGAATCCTCACGGGTATGTTGAATACAATATCAAGACGGAAAAAAAATAGACAATACATTGAACCACTTTCATTTAAGTGCTTAAATAAAAATGTAGGTAATTTATTGTAGCCATCCAATTACACTAGAATTTGTCTTCGCTTCTGCAAACATGTCATGATTAAACACTTTAATACAGTGGTGGGCAACCTATTATAAGAGCTTTTTAAATTTTCCTATAGAGATTTAAAAGTTAGAAATATTACTGGCATAACATTAATATCTCATCCAATGCCACATTCGCTCCTTACCAAAAAAAAACCACACCCAGTTTTATAAAACCACAAGAAAACCATAAAATGTCCTGACTTAAAGGGTTAAGTTTTAAATTAAATACCAATTTTATGTGCATGTATCAGCTGTTTTGACCATACATTTTGCTTTTGCAATAGCGCTAAACAAAGAACATAGCTGCAACATGTCTATGCAGATACGTTTGATTTAAGAGTACTAAATACCACACCACACTTTTGGCACTCAAATACCAAGCAAGTACATATGGCTATTAAAGGCCCACAGAAAGGCAAGTACGATATCATAATTCAAATTCTGCAGCCACCACCTCTCTCTTTTTATCTACCTTATCTTTGTCCTCGACAACATCTGCCAGCACATCATCTGGGTCCAAGATCCCTCCATCTGTATACTCGAGGTGGTGAATGTTCACCCAATAAGCAGGATCCTGAGGAATAATAATAAAAACAAGGTGTTTTGTCAAACCAACTTCAGCTTTTTAGCTCTATAAAGCCAGTAGGAATTTTTTTATTCTATTTTTACTTCGCTCTTCTTTAGCAAATAATATTCCATTTTAGACAGACAATTTTGGTTCAAGAGTTCAAAGAAACACCTATGATACAAATAGTGTGAATTTTATGTCAGATTATTACCAATGGAATGGCGTCCAATATAATATTAAGATTTATATCAGCATTGATTTAGCATACATTTTAAATCTGTGTTTACCAAATACAAGTGAGGTTAGATGGATTTTACACATTACAAGAAAGAAATTCAGAGAAACAATGCTATATCACTGTAAATCACTGCAATTTAGAGACAATAAATTTTCTGACAACTTGGAAAAATATTTATATAATTTTTCAAAATGCACACTCAGACCTAGATCCCTGCAAACATTTTGCAGATGCAAACTCTATTTATACACTACCCCGCCTCACCCACACCATCCACCAAGAACTTCCTGTTACTGAAAGTCAAGTGTCTCCTGCAAGAGCAAGAATTGGTAATAGGAAACAACAAGCAGTCCTGTGGCACCTTAGAAACTAACAAATATAACATATTATGAGCTTTCAAGGGGAAAATCCACTTCATCAGATGAGACTGGTTAATCAGCACTCAAGCTGACCCCGTATGTGTCCCTGGACTCAGTAGGCGGAGTTCCACAGCAATGCCAAGCTCTCATGCCTTTGGACTCAGTGGAATGAGCTTAAAGTACTACCATCATACATGGTCAGCTTGTCACTACCCCACATTCTCACCACAGCCGTTCTGCTAGTAACCCATTTGAAGAGCAAACCCCTTAAGATACTAGGGTGACACAAGGATCTTTAGTTTAGATACAAGGAGTGTTATTACAGAATGAATGGGGAAGCCAAAATAACACCCCCAAAAGGAGGAGGGGAAGAAAGAGAAGCAACCAGCTTAACCATGGAAGTTATTTATTTCCTTGTAGTAGCCATACAAACAAACAAAACAGTTACAGTATTAAATCTAAATTAAATCTGATTACAAATGCTAGGGCTAACTGATCACATAAGGCAGGGTCAGGAGACTATACTGGTGGGGGTGGGGGCAGAGCGAGAGATAGCTCATCACTCTGAGTTGATCAGAGTTCCCAGATGGTGATGGTAACTGGGGGCAGGCAGGAGTGGGGGTGGGGGGTCCAGAATGGTGGAGACAGGCAGAGAAGAGTGACCAGCATGATTAGTATGGAGAAGATGAAGTCCCAATGGAGTTGATGCAGAATTTAGATCCAAGCATCAGAAAGAACACTTTACTTGAGTATGGATAGGGGGTTTTGTTGTGAAACAATGGTTCAAGGAACACGAGGTGATTTTGCAAGCAAATAGATGGTTCAAAGGACTAAATAATAAAAATTGATCATTCCTGGCTATGGGTGGTGTTCCTTCTAGGGAGCTCATAATGCAATTAGGCAATATCAGATACCAAGAGAGGAATTATTGCTAAAATTGGTCTGATAAATATTGCTCTGGGTGTGGGCAGACATGGGTTCATTACAGCTAGACACTATCCTCTACAGGTATTGTTTAACAGGTTAGCTTTTTAAACAGGAATTTACATTCTTCGTTCTCGTTCATTCCCTACTTCATTCTGGTTCATTCCCTCTGAGGCACCTGGCGTTGGCCACTGTCGGAAGACAAGGTACTGAGCTAGATGGACCTTTGGTCTAACCCAATATTGCCATTCCTATGTTCTCCAACCTGTCCACGCCTTTCTTGAATCATGGTGCCCTGATCTGAACATAATCCACACTGATTAGGCCTCAGTGAGTGTAACAGAAGAATTATTTCTTGTAAGCAAAAACACAACACTGCTAATGTATCCCAGAACAATGTGTGTTTTTTTCCTTCTTTACATTGAGAAACTGTTGACTCTCATTTAGCTTGTGGCCCACTATGTGATCCCTGTCTGCAGTACTCCTTTCTAGTAAGCTATTTCCCATTTTGTATGTGTGAAACTGACTGTTCTTTCTTAAGTGGAGTAATTTGCATTCGTTTTATTGAATTTAATTCTGTTTCATCTCATACCATTTCTCCAGTTTGTCCAGATCATTTTGAATTTCAATCCCATCCTCCAAAGCACTTGCAACCCCCTCCCAGCTTGATATCATCAGCAAATTTTATAAGTCTACTCTCTTTGCCATTTTCTATAACACTTATGAAGATACAGACTGGAATTATGCCATTCTACTCTTAATTTAACCCACCGAATTTGAATAAAAGTAGCTCAGAATTAAATCCACATCTTAGAACACTAGGTAATTTTAAATCCATGGTAAAGTAAAAAGCAAAAGCAGGTCTTTTAGGAGTGGAACCAGCACTAACAGCCAGGGATGGGAAACGTTAACAGATAGGCACCACCTTTAACAAGTGAAGCTCACCAGTTCCGGTTAACCAGCGGGGGCTGAGATGCATAGGAACTCATGGACAAAGTTTGTTTAATGCAGAAACTTTTTTTTTTTTTTTTAAACAAGGAGTCACTTGAATCTTGACATTAAAATGGCCATACTGAGTCAGATCAAGGGTCTATCTAGCCAAGTCTTCAGACAGTGGCCAATGCCAGGTGCCCCACATGGAACAGAAGAGTTAATCATCAAATGATCCATCCTCTGTCACCCATTCCCAGCTTTTTGCAACCAGACACTAGGGACTCCATACTGATGGAACTATCCTCCATGAATGTATCTAGCTCTTTGTTAAACCCCATTAAAGTCCTCACCTTCTCAACATCCCCTGGCATGGAGTTCCATAGATTGACTATGTGTTGTATGAAGAAGTACTTCCTATTGTTTGTTTTAAACTGCTACCCATTAATTTCATTTGGTGACTTCTAGTTCTTGTGTTGTGGGAAGGAGTGCATTCACTTTCTCCACACCAGTCATGATTTTATAAACCTCTATCATATCCCCCCCCCTTCCCAAGCTGAAAGTCCCAGTCTTGGTGTGTGTGTAGATTACATGGCTCCATCCACGGAGCCATGTAAAGTAGTTTACCCAACATAGTCAATGAAGCGGGGATTTAAATAATCCCCACTTCATTAAAATAAAAATGGCCCCTGCGCTGTGCCGACAATCAGCTGATCCGGCACAGCACGGCAGTCTAGATGCAGATCGGTCGACAAGGGAAGCCTTTGTCGACCACTCCGGTAAACCTCATTTCACGAGGCATACCGGAACAGTTGACAAAGGCTTCCCATGTCGACCGATCTGCGTCTAGACTGCCGCGCTGTGCCGGATCAGCTGATTGTCAGCACAGCGCAGGGGCCATTTTTATTTTAACGAAGTGGGGATTATTTAAGTCCCCACTTCATTGACTATGTCGGGTAAACTACTTTACATGGCTCCGTCGACGGAGCCATGTAGTCTAGACACACCCTTAATCACTCCTCAGATGGCAGCCATTCCATATCCTAATCATTTTTGTTGCCCTTTTCTGAACTTTTTCCAGTTCAGCTATATCTTTTTGAGATGAGGCAAACACATCTGCATGCAGTCTTCAAAATGTGGCTATACTATGGATTTATATAGAAGCCATAAAATATTCTCTGTCTTATTCTCTCTCTGATTCCCGACATTCTGTTTTGCTTTTTTTGATTGCTGCCACACATTGAGTGGATATTTTCAGAGAAACATTCACAATGACTCCAAGAACTCGCTTGAGTGGTAACAGTTAATATAAGCCCCTTATTTTGTAAGTATAGTTGGGATTACGTTTTCCAATAGGCATTATTTGGAATTTATCAGCACTAAAATTCATCTACCATTTTATTTTGTTGCCAAGACACCTAGTTTTGTGTGATCCTCTGAAGCTCTTCACAGCCTGCTCTGGACTTTACTACCTTGAGCAGTTTAATATCATCTGCAAATTTTGCCACCATACTGTTTACCCCTTTCTCCTGTGCATTTATGAATATGTTGAATAGGATTGGTCCCAACACAGACCCCAGAGAATGCTATTAGTTACCCCTCTCCATTCTGAAAACTACCTTTTATTTCTAACCTTTTGTTTCCAATCTTTTCACAAGTACCGATCTACAAGAGGACCTTCCCTCTTATCCCATGACAGCTTACTTTGCGCAAGACAGATTTCCAAAAAGCCCCTGACAAGGCTTAAGTATATTATATCCACTGCATCCTCCTTTCCCACATGCTTGTTGACTCCCTCAAAGAATTCTGATACAGGTTGTATCTCCAAAATCCTGGACTCTCTGATCCAACAACGTCCATTGACCGGCAGGACCAAAGATGCTCCTGGAACAGAGCGCCCCAGAGCCTAAAGGGCAGGAGGGGCCAACTGGGTGGGACATCAGAGTTGGCAGCCTGGCTGGGGGGAGCACGGGACCAGGGTCAGAGCCTTCCAGCAGCCCCCAGGAGCTCAGGGCCAGAGTCCTTTGGCTTTCCCCGACTGCACAGGGCCAGGGCTAGGGCTGCGCGGGGACAGGGACAGAGCCCCCCAGCTTCCCCAGGCTGTTCAGGGCAGGGGCAAAGCCCCGTGCAAAGCTGCACGGGGCCAGGGCTGGGACTACACAGGTACGGAGCTCTGCAGCTTCCTCCAGCTGTGTAGGGCCATGGCTGGGGCTGCGGGGGGTCAGGGTCAGAGTCCCAGCCTGGCAGCTGTTCCTGGCTGCACAGGAACGGAGCCCCATGGCAGGAGCTGGAGCTTGTGCCACCCAGGGAGCAAGCAGTAGGTAGGCAAGCAGCCCAGCCTGGTTGGGAGCGGGAGGGGGAGGCAGGGTTGCCTGCTGGGGCAGCCTGCCAGCAGCAAATAACAGGCTCTGAGGCTGGTGGCAGGAGACCTCCCCTAGTCTGGCAAATTCTCTTGTTCAAGACTGGTCAGGTCCCAATGATGCTGGACCAGAGAAGTCCAACCTATAGATTAGTAAGGCTTGACTTCCCATTACAAAAATCATGGTGACTCTCCCCCAAACAAATTACGTTCATCTACAGGTCTGATAATTCTGTTCTTTGCTACAGTTTTAGCCAGTTTGCTCGGTACAGATGTTAGACTTACTGCCCTATAATTGCCCAGATCACCTCTAGAGCCCTTTTTAAAAATTGGTGTCACTTTAGCTATCCTCCAGTCATTAGGTACAGAAGCTGATTTAAAGGATAGGTTAAAAACCAGTTAGAAGTTCTGCAAATTTTACATTTGAGTTCTTTCAGAACTCTTGGGCAATCCTGGAGACTGATTATGGTTTAGTTTACCAATTTATTTCAAAACCTCCTCTGAAGACACCTCAATCTGGGACAGTTCCTCAGATTTGTCACTTAAAAAGAATGGCTCAACTTCGGGAATCTCCCTCATGTTCTCAGCTGTGAAGGCCAATACAAAGAATTCATTCCTTGAATGCTCCTTTAGCCTCCTGATTGTCCAGTGGACCCACAGAGGTTGTTTAGTAGGCCTCCTGCGTCTGATGTACTTAAAGTTTGCTATTACTTTGAGGTTTTGATCGTAATAATACACTTACAAAATACAACAATCTATTATTATTAGCAATAGATGCTTATCTCCAACCTTTTCAATGATCATATAAAACAGATCTGTAAATTATTAAAATTGGGACATGTTGTTATTTAAATATTATACTTGAAAATTACACAAGTTTCTGTGGGGTAGTGTATTTATACCAAACTATCTTTAAAAAGTTATACATGTTATGCTATTTCATAAGCTTTCTGTACACAGTTTTAAGAGCCTTTTTATGGAGAAACAGCTGGTAAAAATATTTTTGTTTTCCACTGTTTGTATCTATTTGAGATTTTATAGCTTCTACCCTAGATGTCAATGTTTTAGAAAGC
The DNA here is from genome assembly GCA_032595735.1 of Pelochelys cantorii. NCBI lineage: Eukaryota > Metazoa > Chordata > Testudines > Trionychidae > Pelochelys > Pelochelys cantorii. Next base: position 64,325,625 of record CM064332.1, on the reverse strand, counting down.
AAAGCTGTGTGGTCCTAAAAAATGCAACATGCTGCCCAAAATACAAGATCCAGAAGATGAACTAAAAGCCACCCCCACATGCCCTAATAAAAAAAAAAATCTTAAGTTTTCTAAAACCTGAGCCACAAAAAGAAACAAACAGAATGCTTGTGTGAGTGGGCATAAGAAAGAGAGAGCAAGCTCCCTCATGCGTCTGACACAGCACAGTTACCTTTTCCCACAAGCATCCAAAGAAAAATATTCTCAGTATAAAAGTTGGCTTCTCTCTCATAAATAAAATATACAAAAAACAAATTAGACATTCAAGAGTAACCTTCGCAGACTCTTCAGTATTTACATGTGAGCAAAGGGAATTGTTAAAATTTATACCAAAATATAAAGATTAAATTTACACTATTCCATCAGCAGAAAAAATAAGTTTATTGATGTATGTGTAGGAGCTACTTTCCTCCTTTGCCTTGCACTTTTGTCTACTTGTGTATAGTAAGAGACCAGCACTAGGTGGAACATCATGATCTTATGAATGAACTTCAAAAGAAGACTGCATTCACCATTTGGCTTTAAGAAACCAAATTTTACATTGACGTTTCTCACAATTTTTCTGTCAAATTAGCAAAAATCACCCATCCATTCCACATACATCTCAAGTCTGAAAAATATTTTACTCTCCAAACATTGCTATTGAACGGGAGGGGAGGGGGGAATGGGTTTCCACCAAAAGCCCAAATAGCTGCAATAAATGTAACATCTCCATTCCAAGCTCTAGAGTGTCAATTAGACATAAGTCATTTACCTGTGAAGGGTGTGAAGTCAAATGCCAGGAGAATTATTCTACCCTATCTGAGCCATTAAAATTAAAAAAGCCAAAACACTATTTTAAAGAAAGAAAAAGGACAACAACAAGTGTAATAAAAAATAACCCCGAAAACAAAAATCACAGCCAGAGTTCAGAGTAGGAACAGGCCAAAAAGCAGTTCCAGCACTTCTCTGATGGTACCATTAACAGCTCAAGAATCTAAATTTTCCGTAAAGGAACAATATAAACCCTAAGGTCTAGACATTTTAATTCAATAGGTTCTGTATGATCTTCTCTATAAATGAGCATCAAGTATACGTTGGGTCTCCCTGGACTTTAATGATCTTGGTCTTTCTGATGTGATATGATACAGACAATTTAAGGGAACACTAAAATAGGAATATTTTCATTCAGACTTAAATAGGCACTGTTCCCTGACTACAGTAGGGAAGTTAGGATACATCTACACTGCGGGCTAAATTTAAGTTAAGGTATGCAACTTCGGCTACGTTAATTGCATAGCTGAAGCCAAAGTACCTTAACTCAACTTTTGGCACGTCTACAGAGCAGGAAGTCGAAGGGAGGACACTCTTCCTTTGACTTCCCTTACTCCTCATGAAATAAGGATTATAGGAGTCGGAGTAAGAAACCTGTTATTTTGTTATTTTGAAATAACAGGCTTGCTGTGTAGACGTGCACTGTTATTTTGAAATAACATGAATTATTTTGAAATAAGAGTACAGTTTAGACATAGCCTTAGAGTTTTAGTAGTAAAGGTATAGACTGAAGCAAAGGAAAAACAGTTTCTACATGATAAACAGTCCACTGTAACAATTTGTAAAGTTTAAGTGAAATAGCACCTTCCTTCCCACATATTCAAAAACAAAAACTATTTCTTATCAAGTAATGATTTGTTAATTTAATATTTTGCCACATCCTTGCTTAAATTTTCATATAGAATTAAAAACAAGGTACATACATCACCCCAATTTTGCTTAGGATTAGGATGGATTAATTCACATGATAACGTTTTGAGTCAACAGACAACTGCTAGAAAAATGAGGTTTATCATTGATGATCCCTTTATTCAAGGATGATCTCTACCACAGATTTATATATGGGTCCTGAGATATTCAGGAGTTTGATCCTAGAACCACAAATGCCTCTGCAGTAGACATTTCATGGCAGGCCAGCTATGAGAAGTTCTTTTCCTTTCTTCTCCTGCTCTTTTCAGCTTCAAGGACAGACTCTTCTCCTCCATCAGGCAGTGGCTCGCTTTGAGATGGCATCATTGGGGTTGGTTGATGGCTTGCTCAGCGTGGCTTTGTAGCATTTACTCTGGCCACATTTCTGACGATGGGTGAGCTGAGAACAGAGGACTTGTTTTGGAAGGCAAGACTGGAATCTGCACATGATGTATAGTCCAGCAAAGTTGGTGCATGAGGATCATGCTTCAATGCTGGTGACTTCAGCAAGGATGCTGGCATTAGTACATCAAGGTTTGTACCCAAAAATCAGTAGCCATGTCTTCTAAAGGCAATTACTGTATTTTTAATAAAAACAAAACAAAACACAAGGATGAATGTGCTCGCTTTTGTTTATTCAATTTTCAGGAGCAAGGAACTGAAACAAGAGCTGGCGACAGATTCGTGCACTGCACCCACTGGCAGGCAGACAGTTCCTCCAAAGGTTCATAACTGGGCCTCAGTGGTAAGCCTCATTCTGAGTTGGCACAGAAGATGATGCACACGTTATGGGACCAGCAGATGCCCTTCTTTGGCTGCCATAAAGCAGCTATCTGAAATTATTGTACACAAGGGTGAAATCAGTTTTAGATTTGGTAAAGGAGTTGAGTAATAGCTCATATACACTGCCCCGCAGTCTGGACCAAACAGGTTTGAACCAAACTTCTGCAGTGTTCACTCACGGATTACAGTGCAAGCATGAATTAAAAGATTCCTGGGGACGGGGGGGGGGGGGGAGGAGGCATGTCTGCAGCACCCTTGGCTTGAAGTGGCTTCCATTATAACAGGGTTTACGGTTTGGTTCAACAGTTCTCAGCACCCTCCTACACAAGTTGTTCCAGCAACTCTGATTAACCCATTGGTCCTCTTCAAGCAGGACTACAATAATCCAAACTAGGAACCTTTTAGTTCATGCCTACAGTGTCCACACAGGGAAAGATATAACACAGCAGCTTGCTTCACATCCCATTGTCCTAACTGTAAGGCAGTATAGGTGTAGTCATAATCATTAGAGAAAAAGATACCTAGGATAGGTGTAGAAAAATTTACCCATGGCTAACTGTAAACTGCTGTGAAATGCTGTAGCGTAAAGTGTGACAGATCTGGCAGACCTTTACAAATTAAGCCAGGCATAGTGTATGTGAATTGGAAGGTCATTAAACTCATATGGGAGCAGGGAGGATGGGTGATTACACACAAAAAAATATATATTTGGTGCTCAGCTTTTGAGGAAAGATAGGGAACACTTACCAATTGCTCTGTGGAAGCTAGTGACAACCCCTCTTCTCCCCCCCCTCCTCCCATTTGCTACTGTTCAGTTGCAAACCAGTTTGGAGTGGGGAAAATCTTCTGCACTTCTGCAAGCATGCAGGGCAATAAATCCCATTTTGCAGCATAGGACTGTGACTCTGGAAAATGTGGATGACATAATGGTTGGCTTTGCGGATATGGGCTTTCCTAACTGTGGCGGGGCAATCGATGGCACATATTCCAGTTGTTGTGCCAGCCCACCTTGCCACAAAGTACATCAGCCAAAAGGGGTACTTCTTGATGGTGCTTCAGGATCACTCAGTTGTCTGGAAAGGTTCATTACGCATGCCTCTTCAGGAATACTGGCCTATTCACCAAGCTGCAGGCAGGGACTTTCCAAATCATAAAATTACGGTGGGTGGATGTGAAAATGCCCATAGAGATCCTGGGTGACCTGGCTCATGAAACCTTACACAGGGCACTTGAACAGCAGCAAGGAGCAATCCAACAGCAGGCTGAGACAATGCTGCATGGTTGAATGTGCATTCAGAAAACTGAAAGGAAGATGGAGGTGTGTCTATGGCAGGCTAGACCTTACGAAGGATCATATCCCCTTGGTTATAGCCCAGGACTAGGCAAAATATAGCTGTGAATGCTGAGTCTGGCAGGTGAGAGGGGAGAGGCTTCGCACACTGCCTCCACCCCAGCATAATCTGGCAGCTCCCATCGGCCAGAGCTGCTTGTTTGCAGGACAGGCAGCTCGCAAAGTGCCCCTCCCCCTAGACTCACATTGTTCAGTACAGCACCCATGACCCCTGCATGGCTGCTATGAGCGGCCATGGAAGGCTGGGAGTCTGCTGGGCTGCTAGCAGGAGACGCCCAAATAATTGCCTCCAGGCCAGAGCCTGCCTATGGCACACCAACCGCTCTCTTCCCCCCCAATCCTCTGCACTCCCACTCCTGCACCCATAGCCCCTCCTAGATCCTTCACTCCAATCCCCTACCCCTGGTCACAACCCAAATCCCTGCACTCCTCTTCCAGGTCAGCATCCTCTCCTGAACTCATACCTCTCCTAGACTCTGCACCTCAATCCCTTGCCCCAGGTCACAATCCAAACTCCAGTACCCCCTCCCCAGGTCATGAACCCCTTCCAGAACCTGCATCCCTTTCCTCCAGGTCAGAATCCTCTCCTGCACACATATCCCCTTTTCATACCCTGACTCCCTCTTGCACATCAGTTTCCTATCTCAGGTCACAACCCCCAGCTTGACCCAAACTCCTTGCCAAATCCCACACCTCCTCCTGCACCCCAGTCCCTTACCCTAAACTCCCTTCTGCACCCAACCTCCGTCCCAGACTTCACACTTCTTCTGTTAATATCATGGAAGATTCCGGCCTTTGACCACTTACCAAATTCTTGGGGGGGCTCCTCATCAAAAATGATTGCCCACCCCTGTTATAACCACATGCTCTTGCTTACACAACCTGTGTGAAAATAAGGGTCAAGGGTTTGCTTATAGGTGGAGCAGTGAGACAGCAATAGTCTGAGCAGCCAGATGCTATGGCTGTCAGAGGAGCCCACACAGTGGCCTTTAGCATCAAGGAGACTTTGAGGAACCACTGTGACAATGAGAGATGCTAAAACATTTCTTTTAGGGTTGCTGCATCCCATGACTCATCCTGAGTTACACATTACTTTGATAGCAAGGGACACAGTAGAGCAGTCACCACACAGCCCTGGCCCTAGCTTCAGCCCTTCCCCAGGGCTGGAGCCGTGGGCCACGTGTCGCGTGATGGCTCCTCCAGCCAGGGCCAGAGCCATGTCAGACGGCGGCTGCTCCGATGGCCCCAGCCAGTGCTGTGTGTTGGGCGGCGGCTGCTGCTGTGGTGCTGCATGGGGAGTACCAGGGGCTGCTCCGGTGACCAGAGCTGGCTGGGGCTGTGTGGTGGAGGCCTGATAAGGGTGCCAGGCCCTTGGCTGCCTTCCACCCTGTGCCCAATTCAGCGGGGGGCAGGGGCTACTGGGGGAGTGAGCAGGAGGCCAGCTCACAGTTCCTCGCTTGCCCCATGGAACACTAACTGCTGCCGAGTGTTCTACCCCTGCAGCCGAGTGTTTACTGTGGCTGGCTCCTCTCCCCCAGCATGGAGCACTGTGCGACCTGGGGGCGACAGACCCAGCTGTTGCTGGGGGAGTCATAGGGGGACCACCAGGGGGCCTTACAGAGATGCAAGACCTTCCTGTCTGTCCCATGTGTTCCCTGCCCCTGGTCTTGGAAGTGGGCAGGAGTACCCTGACTTCTCATGCTGCAGCTGCTCCTGCCTTCCCCAGGATCACAAGATAGGCTGGAGCCACTCTGCCCGGTTCATGTGTGAGGCTGAGAGGGCCTCACTGTACACATCTCCCTCCAGGGGTGAGGACTAGGTGCCCTAGAACTGGCTCCTTTTACTTTTAAGATCATGGAGGGTTTTGTTCCGTTGTCCAAGAGCTGTCCGGTAATCCCTCGAATTTCGATTTTCTGTTGTTTGGCAATCTTGTGTACAGCAGCAGAGCAGCAACATTCAACCTTAATCTGGATTTTAACTTTCACATTTACTGATAACCTGATAGTTGGAGGGAGGAGTAGTTTTGGTGGTTTTTTTAAGTGCATGGCTCATTAATAGTGGACTGTGCTGTGGTATTTTACACATCTCTGAAACGTAAAGCATTCCAGTTCTAAAGTCCCATTATTCAATGTTCTGGCCCTGATCTGACCATTTGTGCATGAAGGAGAGAAATTCCATATATAGTACATCTTAAGACTATATTAATGAGGACATATTAGTGGAGGGTGGAAAGAGATGTGTGTAAATCAATCTTCAATCTCCTGTTAAAAATCTGTTCTCTGAAAAGAGCGAAGAATGTAGAACATTTTCCCTCCCCACTCACTGATTTTCACACACACACACAAAATTTTTCCATTAAGCTCTCTTATGTACACTCATTGCATGACTATTTTGAACTTCTTTATATTTAAAACATTGCAGCCCACATCATATATATAGTAGCCCAATGTCTGTGACTCCGTAACGCTGAAATGCTGGCTGTTCCCTCTGGGCGGTGCTGTTGCCTCCCACCGTGGCGCTCGGGGCAACTGCATGGGGAGCACAGGGCCCAAATGGCCGCTTGCGCTGCTTGCTCCCGCGCAGCGGCCCGGCTGAGCGACGCAGAAGTCAGCCGAGCGCCATGGGGGGAGGCAACAGCGCTGCCCAGAGGGAACAGCCAGGGGACGGGGCCTGGACGAGTGTGCATCTCTGATGTCAGGAAAGGGCGCCGGATTCAAAAGGAGGAAAGTGGAGCAGACACAGAGGATGCAGAGGAGACAGAGAGGATAACGGAGGAGGCGGAGAGAAGGCGGAGGACAGCGAGAGAGAGAGAGATGCAGGAGGAGGAGAAAAGAAACACAGAGTGAGAGGCGGGAGGGGGAGAAGAGAAAGAGAGAGAGAAGGATAGAGAGGCAGGAGGCGGACAAGAGCTGAGAAAGAGAGGGGGCAAGGCAGTAGGAGGAGAAGGGAGAGGGGGCTGTTTGCGCTGCTTGCTCCCGCACGGCGGCCCAGCTGAGCAGCGCAGAAGTCAGCCGAGCACCACGCTGGGAGGCAAAGGGTGGGGTGGGGCGGTGACGTACACACCCAGAGGGCAGGGCCTGGACAAGCATGCATCCCCGACGGAGACAGAGGAGAGCGGAGAGAGAGAGAGAGGCAGGCAGGCAGGAGGGGGAGAAGAGAGAGAGAGGCAGAAGGTGGAGAGCTGAGAGGGGGTAGGAGGCAGTAGGAGAAGGGGGGAGAGAGAGACCGGAGGCTCAGAATAGAAGACCGACGTGGAGGAGAGACCTGAAAATCCCGTCTTATGACAGGCTAATTGGCTAGTTTACAAATAAGCGCACACACTAGAAATTCCTGCGTACAAGCCTGTAGTGCCGTCCCAACTGCTCCCTGGACAGGCTGCGTAGCAGCTGCCCAAAGCTGGAGCTGGGCTGCGGTGTGACTGCTCCTGGGGCTGGAGCCCCCTGCATCTCTTTTCCCCCCATCTCCCACATCTCTCTTTGCCCCTCAGAGGCCCCTGTTCCTCCAACACTGTCCCCCACCCCCACATGTCACTGCCCCACCGCCAACACCTCACTCCCTGCAAACGCAGGGCACTGTCAACTGCTTTCCTCTGCCCAAAATGGGGACTAACAGCTAGCCCCAGGAGCAGCAGCCTAGGATAGTCCCTGCCCTGCACAGAGGCTGCCCAGGGAGCAATGCTCTGAGGGGGAGGGCACATCTCATGAGGTGGGGGGCGCTACTTGGGAGAGTTTTAGGGGGCAGCGCCACTGGTGGGTGCTAAAGTGGCACATATTTGAACAAGTGCACATGACCTCATTGTTGGCACACAAGACAAAACTCACTCAGCTCGCAGATGGAACATTTTAGAGGAAACACTGAATGTGACAGCCTTCAGCTGCGGCCTACGTAATTGCTGTGGGTTGTGGAATGGAAAATAAAGTCACTGAGCCCTTCAACAGTTTTGTCTTTATTGATCACTGCAACTCACACACCTAGGCTAAATGTTTGCCAGTAAGGGACAGTTGGGGAAAACCTCACAATTGTGTACAGGTCCAGCCATCGTCACGGCGAGTGGAAGGCGGTAGAAAACGAACATTCCCAGACAGTGAAAAAGGAGGAGGTGTATAGGCTGGGTTGCTGGACAAAGAATTTTGTATGTGAAGCCAGAGAGAGGCCAATGTAATCAAGATACAGAGTGAACAGAACTTAAACACATCAGCATCTCTATCTGCTCTTCCATGACCTTGATCATATGGTCAGTAGTGCCCTTTCTATCTTTCATCTCCTCCTGCAACCTCTCCTCTCTTCTGTCCACCTGCACTGATTAATGGTGCAAAACAACTCTCACAAGGTCTTCTCTACTTCTCTTTGGTCTCCTCCTCAGTTGACGTCGTCTATCAGCAGGAGAAGTTTTCTGGCTTATCAAGGTCCCCCTTGAAACTTAAACGTAACAAGAGGGATTGCTAAATTCCTGCTCAAAGTTGAAACATTTCACCAAAAAGCAGTTTTAGTAACGCAAGCTGCTACTTCTCCTCTGACCCGTGAGCTAAGGACACATCTCTGCAGGCATTGTGAACATGGTTAGTTTTGGGGAAGGGGACAGCAAGAATGAGGGGTGTGCTCAGGGGTATGAGTACAGCCCTTTTGCAACAGGTTTGAATGCAACTAATTCTAATACCACCCTGCTTGTCCACAGGCTGGCATCATTCCTGCCAGTATCTTATTCCTGAGGATAAGCAAGGAAATCGAACTCTACTTCTGGATGTCAGCGGGTGTCAGCCCATTCCTTATGCACCCCAACTCTGTACCATCTTGGTTGGTGCAGCACACAGTTTGAAGAATGGTTTAGGAGAGTCTCGTACCATAGGGTGGGGAAAATGGCAAACTTAATTGGGGTCAGGTGATCACATTAGTCTGAAGTAGCCTGTATGGAGTAGCCTGTTCTGGATTATTCCAGGAATAGAGAACTGCTTATCCAGTAGCCAGCATATCTGCCTTCTACTCCTCTACTGTACCTCTCTGGTCCGGATCTATCCCATTATACATATATTTTCTACACCTTTACCCAAGACATTATCTTAAGGGGAAAAAAAAAAAAAGACTTTACCCAATTTAATTCATCTCAGCATCTCTCAAACATACATGCACATTAATAAAACTGTTTAATAGTCATTCTGCCTTAGGGCTGCAAGTCATGTTTATGTTTAACATCACCACTTAAAGGCTGTTTATCATTGAATTCCTTTCCATGAGGGAGAGCATTTCAGGAATTACAATGCAAATATTTACCAAATGATGAATTAGAGCCAGGTCACAAGGCCTTGATTCACTCAGCCAGTAAGTTTAGGTTTTGTTAAAGTTATAATATATGATATAACAGCTAGCTTCAACAGGAAAGATGTTGCAAGCTATTAGCATTAAAAGTGTTGCATTTTATTTATTTTAGTCAAAAGCAAAAAGTTGCAAGTGCCTTGTGACAAGGTGTACCTACCCGTACTGAGGGGCAGGGAGTTGCCCTGGCCCAGCTGGCCAAAAAGGCCCCACTCCCACAGCCCTGCTAGGCATGCTCACAGGGGATAGGGGATATAAAAGCCCAGGGAGCTTCTCAGTTGGGGCTGATGGCCAGAGGGGAAGGAGCTCAGGCCCGAGCTCCAGAGGAGCCCCAGCAGCCATGGCCTCTGCCTCCACCACCGCCACCATAGCAGCAGCAGCCAAGGAGGCCATCCAGAAGGGAAGCAGCCCAGGGTGGAGGATTGTCCTCCGAGACCTCAGTGCATTTTGGCCAGAATCCCCGCCGAGCAGGCAGCAGAATCCTCCACTGCCAACAGGGCCCTGGCTTGGGACCCGGTGGAGTGGGGGGCCCGAGTTTCCCTACCTTCCCCCCCACAACAACCCAGCTCCCTAGCAGTCGAGAGGCTTACCTGTGGACTAAGCCTCAAGGCTGCATATACCTTGATAGAGGGAACTGTGCCTTGGGACTAGGCCTCAGGGCCGTATATATATTAGAAGGGGGAATCGTGCTTTGGACTAGGCCTCAGGGCCATATGTACCCTAGTACAGAGAACTGTACAAGGAACTGAGCCTATGGGCTATGTTTGCCCAGTGAAAAGGGGACACTGACCCAGACTTTGGGTTCTTCCAGGCCATTGAGAGGGCTTGCCCCTCAACATGCCTGGACATAGCATACAAGTACATTGTATTTTCACATTAAATTTATATTGTGCATACCAAGATAGTTTATTCACTCTTGTGTCTGGAGCCTACTGATGGCCAATGTATTGACTGAACCAAAATTTAAAAAAAATTTTTGCACCACCTTATCCTAATTTGTTCCAAGCTCACAATCTATTCAGATAGAAGTAGCTTATCACTTTTTTCCCCAAATACTGGACGACACTGTCACTTACACCACCACCCAAAAAAGTGAGCTATGTAATAAGGACTATTAAGTTTAACATTATGAATAAAAAGAACCTTACTAAATATGTTAAATAGATTTGAGAAACTAGTCCTCTTATACAATCTACAGTGCTGTTTACTCATTTGACAGTTTGGGATTATTGGTTTAGTGCCAGACTTTGCACCACACATAGGTCTCTACTCCTGACCAAATTCACTGCCACGTAAAACAGGTCATGGACCGCGAAATCTGGTCTTGTGTGGTTTTACCCTATACTAAACTGATTTCATGGGGAGGAACAACGTTTCTCAAGTTGATAGTCATGACCAAAAAGGGGGTTGCAAGTGGGTGAAAGTTACTTTAGAGTGGATGTATATTGCCACCTTTGCTTCTGCACTGCCTTCAGAGATTAACCAGGTGCCCAGCTTTGAAAGCAGCACTCCACCAGCAGCTGCAAAGACATAAGGGTGGCAATACAACACCATGCCATCCTTACTTCTGTGCTGCTGATGGCAGCAGCTTTGCCGTCAGAGCTGGACTCTTGGTCATCAACTACTTTCCAACTGCCCAACTCAGGCAGTATAGCAATCCTCCTATAAATCCTTTTTTTAGATCAGGACTATTACAACCCTGTAAAATATCAAAATTTAAATACCTGAAGTCATGAAATTTATGATTTTTTTTAAAATCCCATGACTGAAGGCCAAGGGACAAAGAGGACTATGAATCTGGTAGTGCCCTAATTATACAGCACACAAAAATAAACAATCTTTGCCGTTATGAATGTACAGTGCAATGGAAGATTCATAGAGGCCAGGGCACACTGAGAAATTCCGAAATGGGAATGACTGAGAGGTTCTTCTGCAGTTTGTGCACTATTTGCTTTAAGTATCTTATGTCACTAAAGGGTAAACTGTACACCAAAGTAATGACAAGAGAGGAGCTCTCAGGAGGTGTGTTTAAGCTATTGGGGAATCTTGGTTAGGACAGCTGGATCATAGAGTCCCACTTCTGAAAGGGATACCAGACAGACAGAGTGTGTGCGCTTAGAGCCTCCAGCCTATCCAGACTGAAGGAGCACTAATAGCACACAGATAAAAATGCTGGTATTAACGTAGTAAGCATCTGGCAGGGGCATCTTATCATAGATAGATGTTTTTTACATCTTAGTTCTTTATGGCTCCTAGCAACGCACACAATAATGAAGTGAATGGCAGAAAGGTGTGGAATGTTACTACTCAGGTAACATTATCTCTGATGATGTCACAGCACAACTGGTGGCTGAGCTCTGTGACTTTATCCTCACACACAATTATTTCAAATTTGGTGACAATATATACCTCCAGACCAGGGGCACCGCTATGGGCACCTGCATGGCCCCACAATATGCCAACATTTTTATGGCTGTCCTGGAACAATGCTTCCTCAGCTCTCGTCCACTCACGCCCCTTCTCTACCTATGCTACATTGATGATATCTTCATCATCTGGACCCATGGGAAGGAAACGCTGGAAGAATCCCACCACGATTTCAACAGCTTCCACCCCACCATCAACCTCAGCCTGGACCAGTCTACATGGGAGGTCCACTTCCTGGACACCACGGTACAAATAAGTGACGGTCACGTAAACACCACCCTATACTGAAAACCTACCAACCGCTATGCCTACCTTCAAGCCTCCAGCTTCCATCCCAGACACACCACACGATCCACTGTCTACAGTCAAGCACTGAGGTACAACCGCATTTGCTCCAACCCCTCAGACAGAGACCAACACCTACAAGATCTTCAACGAGCATTCTTGAAACTACGATACCCACATGAGGAAGTAAGGAAACAGATCAACAGAGCCAGACGTGTACCCAGAAGCCTCCTACAGCGGGACAAGCCCAAAAAAGAAACCAACAGAACACCACTGGCCATCACCTACAGTCCTCAGCTAAAACCTCTCCAATGCATCATCAGTGATTTACAACCCATCCTGGACAACGATCCCTCACTTTCACAGGCCTTGGGAGGCAGGCCAGTCCTCGCCCACAAACAACCTGCCAACATGAAGCATATTCTCACCAGTAACTATACACCGCACCACAGTAACTCTAACTCAGGAACCAATCCCTGCAACAAACCTCGGTGCCAACTCTGCCCACATATCTACACCAGCGACACCATCACAGGACCTAGCCAGATCAGCCACACCATCACTGGCTCATTCACCTGCACATCTACCAATGTAATATATGCCATCATGTGCCAGCAATGCCCCTCTGCTATATACATCGGCCAAACCGGACAGTCCCTACGCAAAAGAATAAATTGACACAAATCAGATATTAGGAATGGCAATATACAAAAACCTGTAGGAGAACATTTCTATCTCCCTGGACACACAATAGCAGATTTAAAAGTAGCCATCCTGCAGCAAAAAAAATTCAGGACCAGACTTCAGAGAGAAACTGCTGAGCTGCAGTTCATCTGCAGATTTGACACCATCAGCTCAGGATTAAACAAAGACCATGAATGGCTAGCCAATTACAAAAGCAGTTTCTCCTCTCTTGGTGTTCACACCTCCAGATCAGCTGCTAGAAGTGGGCCTCATCCTCCCTGATTGAATTTACCTCGTTACCTCTAGCCTGATTCTGGCCTGCATATTTATACCTGCCTCTGGAAATTTCCACAACATGCATCTGACGAAGTGGGTCTTTGCCCAAGAAAGCTTATGCTCCAATACATCTGTTAGTCTATAACGGTATGTCTACACTAGCTCGTTAGTTCGAGCTAGGTAGGCAAATGAGGGCAACCGGAGTTGCAAATGAAGCCCGGGATTTCAATATCCCGGGCTTCATTTGCATGTTCCCGGGCGCTGCCATTTTTAAATCCCCCTTAGTCCGAACTCCATGCCCGGGGCTACACGCGGCACGGAGTAGGTAGTTCGAATTAGAGATCCTAATTTGAACTACCATTCGAAGAGTAACGGTAGTTCGAATTAGGATCTCTAATTCGAACTACCTACTCCGTGCCGCGTGTAGCCACGGGCATGGAGTTCGGACTAAGGGGGATTTAAAAATGGCGGCGCCCAGGAACATGCAAATGAAGCCCGGGATATTTAAATCCCGGGCTTCATTTGCAACTCCGGTTGCCCTCATTGGCCTACCTAGCTCGAACTAACAAGCTAGTGTAGACATACCCTAAGGTGCTACAGGACTCCTTGTCGCTTACTCAGGTAAGCACTTAAAAGGGGGCATCTGGAATCTGGCTATTTGAATGTCTGATATTTAAATGACACTATTCACAAAGAAAAAAAAGTGTTAGTTTATTTAGTTTGACTGAGCCAGGACACAAATAAATGAATGGGGTGGAGGGGGAAGAAACCCATGAGTAAAGATTCCTATATTAAATTCTATTTAATTTCTATTTGCATTACAGATTTATTTAAATTGAATTTTTTAAGAAAAAGTCATACAATTAAACATGTTCTTATAAACAAAATAATGCAACTTGTACAAGATTCCATCTTTAAGCATTTCAATAGTGTCTCACCTAAATCAGTGTCACAATCTTTCTGTGGTGACATTTTTGCAAAAAGGTGATATCTCCTGATATACAACACCCTTAGGCTACATTATCAGTATTCAGGTACAACGAATATTTAAAGCATTACACTTAGACCACAGCATGCAAAGGTGAGAGACAAGAGGGGAAGGTGAAGAGGTTACAGATAGGAAATCCATGTAATCTACAAATAAACACTAAAAAAAGAAATTTAGTTGGAGAAAGAGAATGTGACAATCCTTCTTCAAAAGTTCAGAAGCAGTACTGAGAAAAGTAATTGCACAGGCGGGAATGAGACTGCGTCTTCTTGCAGCTTTGTCTGTAAAGTTTCAGGCAGCCTCTTGCTTTTTTTTTTTTTTTTTTTTTTAAAACCATGTTATCTAAACCTGCTTTTAAGCAGATCTAGAAAACACAAAAAAAAGGCACAAATGTCAGCATTTTATCCATTGCTATCAGTGATAGAAAATTTTATGAATAATCTCACTGTACAGAAGACTGTTGGGGCACATGGATAACAAGTTCTGAAATCAGCAGGGAATCAGAGCAAGGGATTTGCATACTATATAGCTGAGAAATAATCACTTCACATCTCTGCTGATTGTTAGGCCCCTCAGCCAGATCTAACTGCACAGCTCTGAGTCAATAACTGAATCCTGACCTTCCTACAGAACATAGCAAAAAAGGGCTTAATATTAAAATTGCCCCCTGTGGAGTGATCACATATCAATAAATAACTGGAATGCCTATACCCAAGAAAGTACAGTTGCAATTGCTGCAGAAGTCTTAAATCTAATTGACATTACATTTAATATTTTTAAAATATATATTAATTGAAAATGTAAGAGAAACTAACTGCAGACACCCTTTCTGCAAAAGAGGAGACGTAGCAGCTGCAGTTTATTCCACACAAGATAGAGATTTCTTATCCAAATGTTGATCAGACCCAAATATGATCAGTTTATGATGTATGACTGATTATAGGCTAAGGCTTAAAAAATAATAATTTGCCAGTGGCAATTTTTCCCTGCTCAGTCTCAACTTCTGCAAAATATATTTTATTTATTTATTTATGCAGAAGAGCCATCACAAATTTAAGTTTCCAGATCTCACTGCTGAAGACGGTATCCAAACAGGAACTCAGTTTAAAATCACTACAGCATTTTATTCCCCTCCCTAGCTTTTCACAGCATCAGAATCAAGAAATTAGCAAGATTGATTAGTTTTGATGCTGCCTTTCAGAATTTCAGTTGCACGGCTGCCACACAAGAATTATGCCCTGGCTTACAGCTTTTTGGCAAAAATGGGTACTGGCATTGGAGTTTGTCTACACTTGAAATATCAGAGCAGCACAGCTCTAGCTAGGCCACTGTAGTGCCTATACCATTTTGGAGGGGCTCTCCTGTCACGGTAGTTAATCCGTCTCCAGAGAGAGGATAGCTATTTCTGGCAACATTACCCCATCTATACCAGAGGATGTCAACTTAACCATATTCTCAAGAGTGTGAATTTTTCCACATCCCCTGAGCAAGGCAATTGTGTTGACCTAACTTTTTAGTGTGCATCAAGTTTTAGTCACAACCTTCCGGGCCCACCACCACCACAACATACCCCCAAAGAAGTAATAAAAGATAAGGTGGGTGAAGTAATACCTTTTATTGGATCAAATACTGTTGGTGAGAGACAAGCTTACATAGAGCTGTTCTTCAAGTCCAGGAAATGCAACAGACCCTTATTTTTATTCCTCCTGTTCCATGCCTCTCGTGTGCCTCCTCCCTCCGCCACAATTTTGGTATGGTCCCTTGAAACTTATGTTAACCTGTTCTACCTTGTATTTAGTTGTTTATTACACTAAGTTTCCCAGACCTGCAGAAGACCCTTGGCAATCTTGTCTCACACCTGTAGAAGTTAGTCCAAAGACATGACCTCACCCACCTTTTCTCTCTAATATTCTGGGACCTAGAGGGCTACATCAACACTGCATGCAGAATTGTGGAGTAATTCTTTTCCTTCCTCCGCCATTCATCCAAAGCAATGAAGTGGTTCTTACCACAAGGAGAAGGAAGGAGACAAAACTCCTCCCGTCCAGCAATCAGTGGCTGCAGCTTCACATTTACCAGAACTTTCCAAGCTTGGGACCAAAGACTGCTTAGAACTTAAAAAAATCAGACCAACACACAACAAAATTCATTCAAAGGACTGAGACAATGCACTCAAGCATGTATTCACAACCTCTTCAACAAAGTAATGGAAGAAAGATTAATGCTATGTGACTTCAGGGTGCAGAAGACAGCTCTGTGAAGTGTGCCACCTAATCCTAATGAAAGCTCCCCACTGTATCCTCTAGTTTAGAGGCCACAGTTCCAAATCAAGGCCCTTTTCTAATATGTGTTTTGGTTTTCATGCGTGGGAATTTCTTCTCAGCTGTTAAATCTCTCGTGGACAAGAATCTTTAAAATCTCATTAAAATACATGAAAACAGGATCAGACACAAGTATTCCCTGTAAGCTGTATGACTGGAATCTCTCCTGAGCAGCTGCACAATGCCTCTCAGCTGATTAGCAGAGCACCCACAGCTCGGTTTGTGTTTCTCCTGGTGGTGCACATTCACATGCCTCTGTACATAATTTATCCTGCACGTGGATGGAAAAAAAAATCTGTACATAAATGGAAAAGATTAGAGAGTACATTGTTAGAGACAAAAACAAAGTTCTAGTTGAAGCTCCAGCATTTACTCTTCTTGCTGCCTTAGGAAAGCCAGAACTTCTCTCAGCCTCAATTTTCCCATTGACAAGGAGACACTGCTTATGGCAATAGTTCAGCCAAGTACTCAAGTACATGCATAAGGCCTATTAGGATACATCTACATAGCAGTGTTATTTTGGAATCACTGACATTATTTTGAAATAACTAAGTGCGCATATACACAGCCAGCTGTTATTTTTAAAATAATTTCAAGATGGAGGACTTCTTACTCCAATTCCTGAAACTCTCAATTCACAAGGAGTAAGGAAAGTCATAGAATCATAGAAAGGAAGGGAGCTCGAAGTGTCATCAAGTCCAGCCCCCTTCCACTAACAGCAGGAACAAGAACTGTCTAGGTAAGGGCTACTCAACACGTGGTCCGGTTTCCGTTTACACAGGACTCAACACACAGCCCGCAGGTGGGATCCTTTGAACATGACCTCCACGGGGAGTACACTCTACAACGGCGAGTCAATATAATGGTCTTCTGTTGACAGGAGTTTTATTTGTTAAATTCCTGGACTGTCATTGCTCATTAAAAATGCTGTCATATGGGCAGAAATCGGGTAAATAAAAATAAACGGATTTTATTATCAGCAGAACTGACTTAAATGGGGCCTGCATGTTGTATAGTCTTGCCTTAATCTTTGTATTCATGCTCGTTGGTGTGAAAAGCTATTTGCATATTATATACATACACAAACACTTAAGTTGCCACCTTTGGCATGTGTTGTGAGTATCACTGTGGCCCCTAGGGCTTCCAAAGTTGAGTAACCCTGGTCTAGATCATCCCTGTCTAACCTGCTCTTAAATATCTTTAGCGATGGAGAGTCCACAAACACCCCTAAAAAATTTATTCCAGTGTTTAACCACCCTCACAGTGAGGAATTTTTTCCCTAATGTCCAACCTAAACTTCCCTTGCTGCAATTTAAGCCCCTTGCTTCTTGC
Source organism: Pelochelys cantorii (assembly GCA_032595735.1). Classification (NCBI taxonomy): domain Eukaryota; kingdom Metazoa; phylum Chordata; order Testudines; family Trionychidae; genus Pelochelys; species Pelochelys cantorii. The sequence goes on along the minus strand of CM064332.1, from coordinate 64,308,107 downwards.
CCTATTTTCAGAGGCCAACGAGAACAATTTTTCTTCATCCTCCTTGGAACACACTTCTAGATACCTCTCAGTCTTCTAAACTAAAACAAGCCCAATTCTTTTAGTCTTCCTTCATCTCATGTTTTCTAGACCTTTAATCATTTTTGTTGCTCTTCTTTGGACCTTCTACAATTTTTCCACATCTTTCTTGAAATGTGGTGCCCAGACCTGGACACAATACTCCAATTGAGACCTAATCAGCGCAGAGTAGAGAGGAAGAATGACTTCTCATGTCTTGCTCACAACACTACTGTTAATGCATCCCAGAATATCATGTTTGCTTTTTTTTTTTTTTTTTGGCAACAGTGTCACACTGTTGACTCATGTTTAGCTTGTCGTCCATTATGATCCCTAAATCCCTTTCCAAAATATTCCTTCCTAGACAATCACTTCCCACTCTGTGTGTGAGAAACTGGTTGTTCCTTTGTAAGTGAAGTACTTGGCATTTGTCTTTATTAAACTTCCTCTTGTTTACCTTAGACCATTTCTCTAGTTTGTCCAGATCTTTTTGAATTTTGACCCTATCCTCCAAAACACTTGCAACCCCCTCCCAGCTTGGTATCATCTGCAGACTTAATAAGTGTACTCTCTATCATCTAAAAATCATTTAGATGAAGATATTGAACCGAACTGGTCCCAAAACAGACCCCTGCAGAAGCCCACTTGTTATGCCCTTCCAGCATGACTATCAACCATTAATAACTACTCTCTAAAAACAGTTGTTCAGCCAGTTATGCACCCACCTTATAGTAGCCCCATGTAAGTTGTATTTCCCTAGTTTATTGATTAGTAAGGCATTTGACATGGTCTTGAATGACATTCTTAAGTCTAGGTATACCACGTCCATCCCTTCTCCCTTATCCACAAGGCTTGATATCCGATCAAAGAAAGCTATCAGATTGGTTTGACATGATTTGATCATTACAAATCCATGCTGGCTGTTACCTATCACCTTATTATCTTCCAGATGGATTCCTTAATTACTTGCTCCATTATCTTCCCTGGCACGGAAGTTAAACTGACTGGTCTATAGTTTCCTGGGTTGTTCTTATTTCCCTTTTTATGGATGGGCACTATATTTGCCCTTTTCCAGTCTTCTGGAATCTATCCCAATCCCAACTTCCATGATTTTTTCAAAGATGATAGCTAACGGCTCAAATATCTCCTCTATCAGCTCCTTGTGGGGCCCTTGGGCGATCGAGATGCTAAAGAAGCACTCAAAGATTATAAAGTAATTGAGGAGAAGGTAAATGAATTCTTTGCTTCAGTCTTCATGGCTGAGGATATTGGGGAGATTCCCAAACCTGAGCCATTCTTTTTAGGTGACAAATCGAAGGGATTGTCCCAGATTTAGGGGGTCATTATAGGAGGTTTTGCAACAAAATGATAAACTTAAAAGTAACACGTCACTGGGGCCAGATGGCATTCACCCAAGAGTTTTAAAAGAACTCAAATGGGAAATTGCGGAACTATTAACTGTGGTTTGTAACCTATCCCAGCGTTTCTCAACCAGTGGTCCAAGTACCCTTAGGGATACTCGAGAGAAGTCTGGGGGAGGGGGTACTTAAAGACAACTGAAATGTGAAGAAAACTGAATTTTTGTTTTAAAGCACTGTAAAACTTATTATTTTTGTACTTTTTTTACACCCAAAAATTTTCTCTCCCGCCCGGCTACAATTAAGTTGTTTAAACAAATGCGTTGCAAAAGGTAGAAACAAATTGTGTGTGTCTGAAAACTGTAGGTACTGGGGGTACTTTAAAAAAAAGGGGGGGTATCTTTTTTTTTTTTTTTTTTTTTAAATAAAGTTGAGAAACACTGACCTATCCTTTAAATCAGCTTCCGTACCTAATGACTGGAAGATAGCTAACATTATGCCAATATTTGAAAAGGGCTCTAGAGGTGATCCTGGAAATTACAGACTGGTAAGTCTAATGCCAGTACTGGGCAAATTAGTTTAAACTATAGTAAAGAATAAAATTGTCAGACACATAGATGGACACACAGATATTGGCACTGGAAAAGGTTCAGAAAAGAGCAACAAAAATGATTAGGGGTTAGGAACAGGTCCCGTATGAAGAGAAATTAAAAAGGCTTGGACTTTTCATCTTAGAAAAGAGGAGACTTAAGGGGGGATAGGACAGAGGTTTATAAAATCATGACTGGTGTGGGAACAAGCGAATAAGGAAAAGTTATTTACTTATTCCCACAATATAAGAACTAGGGGGTCACCAAATGAAATTAGTAGGCAGCAGGCTTAAAACAAACAAAGGAAGTTTTTCTTCACACAGCGCAGTATCAACCTCTGGAACTCCTTGCCAGAGGATGTGGTGAAGGCTAGGACTTTAACAGGGTTCAAAAAAGAGCTAGATAGATTCATGGAGGTTAGGTCCATCAATGGCTATAGCCAGGATGAGTGGGAATGGTGTCCTTAGGGAATGGGGTGCTGTTTCTCTAGAGGTGGGTGACAGGGGAGGAATCACATGAGGATTACCTGTGGCGTTCCCGCCCTCTGGGGCATCTGGTATTGGCCACTGTCGGCAGACAGGATACTGGGCTGGATGAACCATTGGTCTGACCCAGTATGGCCGTTCTTATGTTTCTTAAGTGTTCTTCCTTCAACTTCCTGCTGTGTAGACAGAGCCAAAAGCCACATTAAGCTATTTCGACTTCAGCTATGCAACTGACTTACCTGAAGTTGAGTAACTTAATTTGACTTTGTCCTGTAGTGTAGACGTACGCTTAGAGTCAAAGGGCCTTAGTCACATGCCTAATAGCTTTATTGTATCAGGGCCTAAACACAAAAGATATATAGGCATTGCAATTTCCATCAAGTTACGGACTCGTCTATAGGCTTTGCCCCAAGTTAAGAAAGCTAACAGTGATATGAAAGAGACATAAGTATAAGTGGTCACCATGTAGCTGGGATTCATACCACATAGCTTATTTTTGAAAATGCACAATATCCCATCTAAGAGCCCTTTGAATTTTGCCATATAAACCAATAAAATTAAAGTGAGTCAGGTTACATTACAAGCTGTGTCATAAGAATCATGATAAAAATACTAAATACCACCATTTATATTTAAACTTCAAATAAAATGCCCATAGTGGGTCAGACCAATGGTCTCTCTCTCCCTCGCTATACTGTCTTCTGTTCATACCCTCTGAAGCATCTGGCATTGGCCACTATCAGAACTCAACAGTGATCTATCCCACTGTCCATTCCAAGCTTCTGGCAGTCAGAGGCCAAGGACACCCAGAGCATGGCATTGCATCCCTGACCATCTTGGCTAATAGCCATTGCTGGACCTATCCTCCATGACCTTATCAAATGTTTTAACCCAATTATTCTTTTGGCTTTCACATGTGAAGATGTTTCCTTTTCCTTCTTTTAAACCTTTTATTAATTTCATGTCCCGAGGATCTAGCATTGTGTGAAGCAGTAAATAAGTAAAATTTCCTTTTTCACCTTCTCCATCATTCATGACTTTAGATCTCTGTCTTATCCCCCCTTAGTTATCTTTCTGAAACTGAATCATACAAGTCTTATTAATCTCTCCCCATACAGAATCATTTTTGAAACCCTAAACATTTTTGTTGCCCTTTTCTCTGTACTTTTCCCCAAGGTGGATTTTATTTAAATCATACTGATTTAAATCTTGATTTAAATCACTGGTCAGGAAAACTCAGTTTAATCAAGGTTTTCTACATAAAAATGCATTCTTATTGGTTGTTATAACCTTAACACATATTCTTCACAAGTCAGAGACAGATGTGTACCTTCTAAAAATGAAACCTACATGATACCTTGTTAAACTGTGATTTATTTTGAAGAAACTTTTCAGATTAGTTTTACAGCTATATCAGAAAATGAATGATTGTTTGCTCATTTCATTTACCGGATATTTATGAAGTCTTCTCCAATTCAACAGATTAATCATTAATATTTGGAGGATTTTCTTGCCATGCCGTATTAGGAGAACGTTACCAGACTGATGATGATGTTAGTTAAACACCACCACAAGTCATGTCTTCTGGATTTTTTACCACAGCAAACATTAATTTTTTTTCACAAAACAAGCATATTAATTTTTTAATTTAAACACCCAAGTTTTATAAAAATTGAGTTTTACACTTGTATTTAAACTAAAATAGTTAATTAAATATTTAAAAAAAACAAATATTAAATTAATGTCAGCTAGATCACCATGAGAAACTTAAAATATTGGCTTCTGCAGCTAACTCAGTCATCTTAACCTTCATTTTCCTGTTTGTTCATGAACTGGAAAAGAAACAAGTTTTCCTGCTTTTTCAGATCCCGAACGACTTCTCGATTTAGAATAAGTTAGAATATTTTCTTCCTTAAGACTTTTTACACCAGCAAAAGCTACTACTGATAAAAGTGAGATCATCATTTCAGTCTCTGAATCCAGTGCTTAAGTGATTTCCACCAGTTCATTGGTATGACTCGCTTTAAAACATTAGCAAATAAATATTTTTCCTTGAATGGTTCGCCCTTAGCTCTTAAGTTTATTATAGTTGGCATTATGGAGGGATAATTGCTGAATACCCAGGTCATAGTCAACTTGTCTTTGGCAGTTATTGTATGACCCTGATACCGAGAATGGAGAATATTTGCAAGAAAGTGATCTGGAGATAGTGCTTGTCCCATTCATTTTTTAATGCTTGTAATTTAACTCCATCATTGCGTATTTCTCTTTTTAAGATCTCACTCAGTTCCTTCCAAATTTCAAAAGCATCAGCAAAAAACAGTTGTTTCCCTGCATTTTGTTCAAGGCTATAGAAACAGGATTCAGAGTACTCAGCACATATTCAACATTTCTCTTAAACCCAATGTTGAGAACTTTGTTTATGACAGTGCCGTCCATTTTTTCCATGATTCTGTTCACAAACGGTCATCAGATTAGGCTAGCTCTTGGTAGAGTGCTCAAAACAGTCCACTACTGAGTTCCATCGCAGGTCTTGTGGGAGAGTTAGCTTGGTTTACCAACTTGAAGATCCTGCATGTTCCAGCATGTTCCTTTCATCATCTTCAACGCAGCTTCCTCCTGCGAATGAACACTTCTCATGATGTTTCATTCAGGCAACCAGGCCTTGAATTTCTTTGTTGCACTGTGTGCATTTTGCAGGCATGCCTGTTGCATATTTCCAAACTCGGTCTCTTTTACAGCCTGCTGCCATTATAGGTTTTCCCTTCTAGCAAGAGAAAGGTACGGTACATCTCAAATCAATGAAGGCTACACTCAAACACCTCAAGACTTCTGGAATACGTTGCACAAAACAGGGTTCTCCCCGACCCATACTTTGGTTTCTACTGCCTGTCCCTCCCTTCTCACATCTACCTCCAGACTTCCTCTCCTTGTCCAGATCTATTCCATCTCGAACAATCTTCTATTCATTGAAACATTGCACTTTAAAATGTGAGATTAGGGATTGACTCTGTGTACACAAATTTGCAGGGAGACAATAGGATTGGGGTCTGTTATTTCTCACCTCTATATATTATTTATTTATTCATTTAAAATATTTTTGCTCTTAACAAGCATGTTACCTCTAGAGATACAAATCCACAGCGTGATAACTGCAAAACTGAGCATCTCTGATGGGATCTTCTAGACTCAGCACCAAGTCCCACTGGGTAAATAGAAAGATTAACCTAGTCCAGGGGTCCCCAACGCTGTGCCTGTGGGTACCATGGCGCCCGCCAGGGCATTTGTGTGTGTCCGCGCCGGTGTTTTAAAAGAGTGGTCTCCAAAGTGGGGTGCGCGCACCGCAGGAGGTGCGTGAGACTAATCGGAGGGAGCGCATGCCGCCGCACAACAGCTGAGAGGGCAGACGCTGGTTCGCCGCGCATGCGCTCCTTCAGATGTCTTGTGAACCGGGCATCTCCTCTCTCAGCTGTTGCGCGGCGGCATGCACTCCCTCCAATCGTCTCGTGCATCCCCTCCACGCAACAGCTGAGAGGGGAGACGCCAGGTTCACAAGACATCCGAGGGAGCGCATGCGCGGCGTGTTCAAATGCCTGTGCAACAGCTGAGAGGGGAGACGTCTGGCATGCCGTGACGTCATGGCCCGGGACTTTAAATTTTAAAACCATGAGGCCCAGCTCCAGGCCCAGCACGTGGTCTGGGTCACAGAAGCAGCTGGGGCCGGGCCCGATCACAGAGTCAAACTGGAAGGCAGAAGGTGGGGGTGCGGGAAAAAAAGGAGGAAGGGGTGGGAGAGGAAGGGGCTTGTGCTGAGGGGAGGGGGGCAGGTCAGGAGAAGAAAGGGGAAGGCACCAAGGGACAATGCGGAGGAGAGACAAATGCTAGGGGGCCAAGTGGAGACAATGAGGAAAAGGGCAGGAGGGGAGGTGTCAGTGAGAGGGGGGACAGGGTGAAGCAGGGAGAGGAGAGGGTAAGGGCATTGGGGGCTAGACGGGGAAGGGAGAAGTGCTGGGAGAAGGCTTGAAAGAAGGGCTGGGCATGAGGAAGGCGGGGATGGAGCAAATCATATGTGAGGGCACAGGGGCATGAGGGGAACAGGGGCAGAGGGTGGTGAGGGGGTGGGCATCATGGAAAAAAGAGGGCAAAGGGGGCAGGGGCAGTGAGGGAAGGGGGAGACACCAGGAGGGTGCAGGAGTAAGAGAAGGTGCAGGTGCCAGGGGATTCTGGGGGTGAAGCAGAAGGGCAGACACCAGCACCAGAGGAGAGAGGCAGGGCAGGTGTGTAGAGGGAGGTGTTAGGAGAGGGGGTAGCTCACATGATCAGAGTGGGGCTACTCGAGGAGTGGGCACAGGGGGGAGAGAAAGACTGGTGGAGGGGGGCAGGTCTCAGGAGGGCTGAGGGCAGTGAGAAGGGCAGGAGTCAGGACAGCAGAGGAGGGTGAGAGGGTGGGGGGCAGCAGGCACCAGGGGAGCTGATGGAGGAAGGGGAGGAGACATGGCAGCAGATGGTGGGGACATGGTGGGGATGGGGAGTGTGAGATTTAAAGGTGCCATGATTTTTTTTGAGGGGGGGGGTGCTTTTTTTGCTCAACAATTTGGACATCCCCCCTTTTTAGTAATGCAGAATTGTAATTCATTTTTAAACAATATCATTAAAATAAAAATTATCCAACTAAATTAAGTTTCTATCAAATTTACCCAATTCACATTTAATATGAAAATAGCCTTCAATTTGCGCATTTGACACCTTTTTTCTATTTTTTTCCCCAAAGGGGGGGGCCAAATAATTGCCAAATAATTTAATTAATAGCTTTTACATGTAAAATTACCTTTTTTATCTTATGGATTCATATATTATGTAATATTAAATATGATAGTTTTGTATTATTTAATGTACAAATACAAAATAAGCCTTGAAAAATTGTTGGCACCCGCCACACTCTTCTGAAAACATGAATGTGCTATTGGCCACAAAAAGGTTGGGGACCGCTGACCTAGTCTATACCAGGGATGGGGAACCTGAGGGCTGAGGACTAGATCTGCCCCCCACCCAAAAGGGTCAGGGTTCCCCTCCCCAATACTGGGGAGTTTGTACTGGTGCTCCATCCCCACCTCAATCCCCACTGCATGGCTGGAGAACACAAACTCTATTAGCCTGGGACCCCCCCTAGGCTCTGGCGTGCGAGGGGACTATGGGGAATGTCTTTTTTCTTTTTCTGCTTCTCACTTGTGTGCAGCCCCTGAGTAATTTTTCTGTGGGTCAGCGGCCCCTGACCCAAAAAAGGTTCCCCACCCTTGGTCAATACAGAAGCCTCTGGAACCCCATAGGGATGTAACAGTATAGTCAATTAATCGATAAGCAAAAGCTTACAGGTTAATGCTAGAGACTACATGCATTCCCCTCCCTCCTCCCCTCCCCTCCCCACTCCTTGCCAGTAAGTTTTTTAGCAGGCTGACCAGCAGCCCAGCTCAGTCCCAACTTTCATGGGGTCCTGGACCTACCCATGTTGCAACTCTGCATTTAATGTGTATTAGGAGCCAGGTGGGCAGGCAGCCCAGTGCAGTTCCAGCTTGTGCCAGGTCCGGGAGCTCAGACCCCTTCCTTCGCCCCCTCACCCTCCGGACAGGGGCTGCACGGGGACTATAGACTAGCCAACTAACCTGTAAGAATTCATGAGGTTAATCGACTATTCAATTAACTGATATTTAACATCCCTAGGACCCCGTAAGATTGGGTCTCTAATCCATGAACTATTGGAACTCATTTATAAATACTTCTCTTAAGGAAGTTTTTGGAGAATGTTGGGGATAACTTCCTGGTACAAGTGCTGAGGGAAGCAACCAGGGGGTCATGCGCAGCTTCACCTGCTGCTCACAAGCAGTGAGGAACCTGAGGGGAAGTAGATGTGGGTAGAAACCTGGGAAGCAGTGATCATGAGATGGTAGATGTCAGGATCCTGACCAAAGGAAGAAAGGAGAGAAGCAAAATACACACCCTGGTCTTCAGAAAAAACAGACTTTGACTCCCTCAGAGAACTGATGGGTAGGATCCCCTGGGATACTAATATGAAGGGGAAAAGGAGTCCAGGAGAACTGGGATTGTTTTAAATAAGCCAGATTGAAGGCACAGGAACAAACCATCCCAATGTGCAGTAAGAAAAGCAAATGTGGTAGGCGACCAGCCTGGCTTAGCAGTTAAATCCTTGGTGAGCTTAAACAAAAAAGGGAAGCTTATAAGAAATAGAAATGTGGACAGATGACCAGGGAGGAGTATAAATATACATCCCTGCATTCTCGAGCAATAATCAGGAAGGTGAAAGCACAATTGGACTTGCAGCTAGCTAGGGATGTGAAGGGGAAAAAGAAAGGTTTCTACAGGCAAGTTAGCAATAAAAGAGTGATCAGAGAGGTAACCAAGTGACAGACTGTGTGGGAAAAGCTTTTTTTTTTTTTTTGGTGGCCTGTTTCTTCACAGACAAGGTGAGCTTCCAGGCTACTGCACTAGGCAATGCAGTATGGGAAGGAGGTGGGCAGCCCTCAGTGGAGAAAGAACAAGTCTGCAGATGACTCTAAACTGGGAGAGAGAGGTAGATACATTTGAGGGTAGAGACAAGGTCCACAGTGACCTAGACAAACTGAAGAATTGGGCCACAAGAAATCTGATGAGGTTCAACAAGGACAAATGCAGAAGAATCCCAAGCATTTTTACAGGCTGGGGACTGACTGGCTAAGTAGCAGTTCAGCAGAAAAGGGCCTGGGAATTACAGTGAATGAGAAGTTGGATGAGTCAGCAGTGTGCCCTTGCAGCCAAGGCAGCTAATGGCATATTAAGGTGTATTAGGAGGAGCATTTCCAGAAGATCTACAGAAGTTATTATTCCCCTGTATTTGGCATTGGTGAAGTCACATCTGGAGTACTGCATCTAGTTCTGGGGCCTCCCTGCTATAGAAAGGATGTGGACGCATTGGAGATGGTCCAGCGGAGGGCAGCCAAAATGATTAAGGGGCTGGAACAGACCTATGAGGAGAGGCTGAGAGATTTGGGCTTATTTAGTCTGCAGAAGAGAAGAGTGAAGGGGCATTCGATACCAGCCTTCAACTTCCTGAAGGGAGGTTCCAGAGAAGATGGAGAGCGGCTTGACAAAGCCCTAGCTGGGTTGATTTAGTTGGGATTGGTCCTGCATAGAGCAGGGGGCTGGACTTGATGACCTTCTGAGGTCTCTTCCAGCTCTATGGTTCTATGACCGATGGAAATACTACATTTAGTTTCTCCACAGTGACCTTAATGTTTTTGAATGCCCCCTTAGCATCTTGATCATTCAGTGACCTAACTGGTTCTTTAGCAGGTCTCCAGCTTCCGATGTACTTAAAAGCTTTTAGTCTAGCAGCACCTTAAAAAACTATCATGAGCTTTTGTGGGCACAACTCACTTCTTCAGATGACTGGAGTATTAAAAGTCTAGACCCAATAATAAAGAAGGGAAGGCGGGGGGAAGGGGGGAGGAGAGAGAGAAAAAAAAATAGTGAATTAGGTTTTTAATTAAATTTGGGATACACATTTGAGTCTCCACAATGGTGTTTAAGAAGTTTCCATGCAGCGTATAGGCATTTCATTTTTGGGACTACTTTTAATTCCTATTTAACTAGCTTCCTCATTTTTGTGGTGTTTCCCTTTTGTGAAGTTAAATGCCTCTGTGGTGGGCTTTTTTGGTGTCTCCTTCCCCCACGGATGTTAAATTTAATTATATTTATGTTGCTATTTCCAAGTGGTTCAGGTATATACCTGTTGTATCAGATACTATGCTCCACTTAGGACTAAATCAAGAATTGCGTCTACTTTTGTAGGTTCCAAGATTAGCTGCTCCAAGAAGCAGTCATTTATGGTGCCTAGAAGCTATATTTCTGCTTCCCATCATGAGGTGACATTTACCCAGTCAATATGGGGATAACTGAAACCCCCCATTTTTATTGAGTTTTCTATTTTTATAGCTGCTCTAATTTTCCAAAACATTTCAAAGTCACCACCCGGATCAGGAGATTGATTTTACAGCCCTCCTGCTATTTTCATATCGTTCAAGCATGGGATTTCTATCAATAAAGAAATTCAATGGTACAGTTTGATTCATTTAAGATTTTTACTATATTTGACTATGCTTTTTTCCTTTCCACTCTCTCACCTACATGACTTATTCTGTCATTCCTATATACATTTAACCCTGGTATTACCACATTCTATTGATTAGGCTAAAAGGGATTAAAAACAAGGGTGATGTCATACTAGGAGTTTATTACAGGCCACCTACCCAGGTGGAAGAAGTGAATGAGGCTTTTTTTAAAAGAACTAACAATATCATCCAAAGCCCAAGATTTGGTGGTGATGGGGGACTTCAACTATCCAGATATATGTTGGGAAACTAACACAGCAGGGCACAGACTATCCAATAAGTTCTTGGACTGCATTGGAGACAACTTTTTATTTCAGAAGGCTGAAAAAGCTACCGGGGGAAAGCTGTTCTAGATTTGATCCTAACAAACAGGGAGGAACTGGTTGAGAATTTGAAAGTGGAAGGCAGCTTGGGTGAAAGTGATCATGAAATCATAGAGTTCACAATTCTAAGGAAGGGTAGAAGGGAGAACAGCAAAATAGAGACAATGGATTTCAGGAAGGTGGATTTTGGTAAACTCAGAGAGCTGATAGGCAAGGTCCCATGGGAATCAAGACTGAGGGGAAAAACAGCTGAGGAGAGTTGGCAGTTTTTCAAAGGGACATTATTAAGGGCCCAAAAGCAAGCTATTCCGCTGTGTCGGAAAGATAGAAAATATGGCAAAAGACCGCCTTGGCTTAACCACGAGATTTTGCATGATCTAAAAATAAAAAAAAAGGAGTCATTAAAAAAAAAAAAAAAAAAAAAAAAAAAAGGAAAGTAGGACAAATTACAAAGGATGAATATAGGCAAACAACACAGGAATGAAGGGGCAAGATTAGAAAGGCAAAGGCACAAAATGAGCTCAAACTAGCTACAGGAATAAAGGGAAATAAGAAGACTGTTTATAAATACATTAGAAGCAAGAGGAAGACCAAGGACAGGGTTGGCTCACTGGTCAGTGAGGAGGGAGAAACAGTAACAGGAAACTTGGAAATGGCAGAGATGCTTAATGACTTTTGTTTCGGTCTTCACCGAGAAGTCTGAAGGAATGCCTAACATAGTGAATGCTAGTGGGAAGGGGGTAGGTTTAGAAGATAAAATAAAAAGCACAAGTTAAAAATCACCTAGAAAAGTTAGATGCCTGCAAGTCACCAGGGCCTGATGAAATGCATCCTAGAATACTCAAGGAGCTGATAGAGGTGGTATCTGAGCCTCTAGCTATCATCTTTGGAAAATCATGGGAGACAGGAGAGATTCCAGAAGACTGGAAAAGGGCAAATATAGTGCCCATTTATAAAAAGGGAAATAAGAATAATCCAGGAAACTACAGACCAGTTAGTTTAACTTCTGTGCCAGGGAAGATAATGGAGCAAGTAATTAAGGAAATAATCTGTAAACACTTGGAAGGTGACAAGGTGATAGGGAACAGCCAGCATGGATTTGTAAAGAACAAATCACGTCAAACCAATCTGATAGCTTTTTTGATAGGATAACAAGTCTTGTGGATAAGGGAGAAGCGGTGGATGTGGTATACCTAGACTTTAGTAAGGCGTTTGATACGGTCTCACATGATATTCTTATCAATAAACTAGGCAAATACAACTTAGATGGGGCTGCTATAAGGTGGGTGCATAACTGGCTGGATAACCGTACTCAGAGTAGTTATTAATGGTTCACAATCCTGCTGGAAAGGTATAACAAGTGGGGTTCTGCAGGGTCTGTTTTGGGACCGGCTCTCTTCAATATCTTCATCAACGATTTAGATACTGGCATAGAAAGTACGCTTATTAAGTTTGCAGAGGATACCAAGCTGGGAGGGGTTGCAACTGCTCTGGAGGATAGGGTCATAATTCGAAATGGTCTGAGGTAAACAGGATGAAGTTTAATAAAGACAAATGCAAAGTGCTCCACTTAGGAAGGAACAATCAGTTTCACACATACAGAATGGGAAGCGACTGTTTAGGAAGGAGTACGGCAGAAAGGGATCTAGGGGTTATAGTGGACCACAAGCTGAATATGAGTCAGCAGTGTGATGCTGTTGCAAAAAAAGCATTAACAGGTGCGTTGTGAGCAAGACACGAGAAGTCATTCTTCTGCTCCACTCTGCGCTGGTTAGGCCTCAGTTGGAGTATTGTGTCCAGTGCTGGGCACCGCATTTCAAGAAGGATGTGGAGAAATTGGAGAGGGTCCAGAGAAGAGCAACAAGAATGATTAAAGGTCTAGAGAACATGACCTATGAAGGAAGGCTGAAAGAATTGGGTTTGTTTAGTTTAGAAAAAAAAGAGAAGATTGGGAGGGAGGGGGAGACATGATAGCGGTTTTCAGATATCTAAAAGGGTGTCATAAGGAGGAGGGAGAAAACTTGTTCATCTTGGCCTTGGAGGATAGAACAAGAAGCAATGGGCTTAAACTGCAGCAAGGGAGGTTTAGGTTGGACATTAGGAAAAAGTTCCTGTCAGGGTAGTCAAACACTGGAATAAATTGCCCAGGGAGGTCGTGGAATCTCCGTCTCTGGAGATATTTAAGAGTAGGTTAGATAAATGTCTATCAGGGATGGTCTAGACAGTATTTGGTCCTGCCATGAGGGCAGGGGACTGGACTCGATGACCTCTCAAGGTCCCTTCCAGTCCTACGATTCTATGATTCTCACCATTCCACCAGCCTGCTGTGATGCCTATATCAATATCTTCATTCAATACCAGGACCTCAAGTTACCTTTCACTTATTGCTCTGTTCACTGTAGTGACTTTAACAGTGTTAGATAATTTTTTAGGACAAATCATACCTGACAAAAGTATCAAGTCAAAAAGGAAGTATGTTCGAGGAGTAACATACATACAAGTGATGTTCAAAGAATAAATATACAAACAGCCTAAAGAGACCTGGAAGAAACCCTGCACATATTTGGGGGGGGGAAAAAAAACAGGGAAGCCACGCACTATGGGGCTGAGTTGGTCTCTGCTCCACACATTTCTTTTCATTCATCACCGCGCGCACACACACACACACACAGGTTGAATGAAAAGAAATGCATGGAGCAGGGACCAACTCAGCAGCTTCCCTAGGCTGTGCAATGCAGAGTAGCAGCTGGTGTGTGTGTGTGTGTGTGGGGGGGGGGGGAGGGGGGGGGGAGGGACTTACTCAGCACCTTCGCGTGTAGGCTTCTCAGCTGTACAATGCAGAGCGGCAGCTGGGGGCTGTTATGCGACTAACCGATAGTGCCAATTGATAAGCTCCTGCTTATCGGTTAGTTGACTAGTCGCTTAGTCGCTAACATCCCTAGAGGTGAATTGCTAACCCAACTAAATTTTAACACACATGGATGACATTTGATTCAACCATTATACTGTCCACAAGAACCCACAGGCCAACAGGGGTATGTCTATGCTGCACAGCTATTTCAGGAAACAATAGCTACCCACGCCGCCCGTTATTTTGAAACAACAGGCAGGCTCTTTTGGCTTCCTGGTAACCCTCCTTCCACGCAGGTTAAGGGATGTCTTGAAATAACACGTTATTTTGATATCTGGCACTGTGTAGATGTGCCAAATTTCAAAATAAGCTATTTTGAAATAGATGCAAAATAAGATCGATACGCAATTTGCGCTACACAAATTGCATATCTATTTCGAGTTTAGGGTGCTATGTAGATGCACCCCAGGTCTCTAAAAAAAAACCTCTATGGGGGGGGAGGGGGGAATCCACTATTTATGTGGGGTGGGAGAGTGTACCTAAAAAGAATACATTGGAAAATGTGATCTGTTCATGTCAACAGTTCACAACTATGCCTGGAATTAAATCTAGAAAAAATTTGCGAAAAAGTCATGGGAAATAATACCCCCTAAAAGTATGCATGCCACTTGATTTGCTGCCAAAATATGGCTACTCATTCTTTGAAACCATGTAATTGTTTCTCTTTTGTTCTGAAAGATGAAGTAATCAGAAGATTGATATCCTAACAATATCAAGTAGACAAACCACACACACACACACACACACACACACACACACCCCTGATTTGAAGCAAAATTAGAGTGTTACAATTCAATATAAGGACAAGTAGCAGGTTATTTCTACCATTTTAGAATATGTTTTCATAATATACTCAAGACACATCTGAAGCAAGCAAAATAGGTCTGAAAAGCTGATTTTCCTACACCATGTACTTTATGTAAGCCAAACTTTTCTAGCATCCCTGACTTAACTATGACTACAAAATTGATATGAAAAATTTACCACTACAAAACATTCTACTCAATTTTTCCCATGATAAAAGACAGAGGAGGGAGAATGGAGGGGAAAAATCCTCCATTTATCACAAATAAAGCAAGCAGACCTGGGAGAGAAGAATATTTACAAGGCCATTTTAACACACTCGGAGTTAATGCAGTAGAACTCATTCTCAAGCTCAAAAGAATGCTTAAGCTAGCAATGCGCACACTAGGCATTCGTAAGAGATCAATGAAGTCAATCTTGTATGAATGCCAGTGAATCACACATCATTTTGTAAAAAATCTTTATACCAGAGTTGTCAAACTCAGGAGACAAAATGAAGGGGTAAAACAAATAGCAGTTCTCTTGAAAGTTGCAACCAGGGATCACTCTGCCTACTGGATATGCTAAAATAAATCCCAAGTAAGGTTCTGATAATGTATTTTTAACACCTGCTCATTAACTCGATTTACTAGAGTTTAGTGTTGACAAACTTGGTTTCACCACACTGTGGTGCTGACATGCTGGGGTTCCACCTCTCTTTTGGCTTATTAGCAAAAGGGAGCTAATTGGACAGAGCAAAAGTCACAGGCTACGCAATTGGCCCAAGCTCACTCAGGAAGATCATAGTAGACTGAACTCCTGTGTCCAAGTTTATCGAATTAACCACAAGACAATATTTTTCTCCTAATGCTTCCAGATTTTCCCTCTGAAGTCAATGGGATACTCAGATGAATAAAGTCCAGTTCACTCACAAAATGTTTGCTGGACCAGTTTTAGGGTTTACCTACACTAGAAACTTCCACCAATGCAGCTGCACCACTGAAGCACTTCTAATGAAGATGCTCTAAGCCCATAGACTTAACTCCACTCTGCAAAAAGCAGTAGCTGTGTTGGCAGGAGAAGCTCTCCCACCAACATGTCTTTCTGCCTTCTTTTCTCCTCTACTGTTCCTTGCGTCTAACTGTAAATTCAATACATAGGGAGCTCTTTGCAGGGGGGGGGGGGGGGGGGGGGGGGGGAGGAGTCAGTACTCTCCTGTGGCAAGCCACTTGTAAAAGACTGTGGGTCCCTGCAAGCTGTGTTCACCCAAGAAATTGACCATTTAGTTACAAGATAGGAGAAGAAAATAGCTGGAATCTTCTTGGGATCAAAGAATTAGATCAGCAGGTAGCTCCTCATGATTTTAAGAGATGTAAGTGGCCAAAGTAAGGCAGGCTCCAATAATCAAATAATAATTGTGGCTCCAGTAAGAATGACTTACAAGTTGTTATTCAATCTGCAGCTATGAGATCATTCTGAAAGACAGATACTCTAATAAATCATGCAATAAATAAGCACATGTCTTGACACTGAGGAATAAAAGGCAATCCTCTCTAGAGGATAAGCAATAGAGAGAAACACTTTCCTGAGAGAAGATAACAAATGGTATCCTGTCCAAGTAATCATATGGACGGTCTTTCTGATCTTCTCCAAATACACAAGGTTTTAAAAGAAAGAGAATCAAATATTTGAGAAAGATTAGCTATTCAAATACAGGCCCAGATAGACTTGTGCATGCAATTCTCACCATGGGAACACAAAATCCCTTTTAAATAGAATCTTTAAACTGCATACCAGTTTTTCACATTCTCCTTCTACATTTACAAGATGTTACCATTACCAAACAAAAACAAAACCCCTACCTTTATGTAAGGAAAAAAAAAGGAGTCAGACCAGAGACCAACACATGTATCTAGTATTTATTTTGAACTACATTACTGTATCATTTACATAGGCAAATATGCCTAAGATACATGTTTCATGTAATTTGAAAAAAGTTATCATTCCCACAGCTCCAAGAGGACCCCTTCCACATTTCCAAAACATGCCAATTTTTTTTTTTTTAAATATTCTCTAATGGCACCATGAACACTCAACTGAATTGACCAACTTGTTAAGCAGCTATAAATACCTTGGAGAAATAGTTCACCGGTGCTATATTTATTAGTCAGGCAATTCTACTGAAAAATCAGTTGGGGTAGAGTTAATAAACTCCAATATAAAATACAGCATAATGACAATATGGGACTGTAAACTTGAAGTGTTCCTAAATCTGCCAATACTTAATTACTTTACTGTGCAGTGATGAAGAAAGTTATCGCTTCCTCAACTCCACTTTACTGGGAAGGTTTTATGAGTCAGTTGAGATTAAATACAATCAAGTATACAGTAGTATCACCAGCTAATTTTAAAAATTCTATGCACCCAGACCATCAAACCCCCTTTCTTCCCCCCAACAGTTAAGAAGAATGGATGGCTAGTATCTCAGCTGGGTGAATCTGCACAGCTCTATTCAAATTAGTAGAGCTATGCTGATTTACAACAATCAAGAAACTAGAAACTGAAAAAGGATACCTGCTTCACAGTTCTGAAACAAAGCAGCCATGTACCAATCACCTCTCTCCTGTATTGAGAATCCATTTGAGATTATCTAACGTATAGAATGCATTTGTAAATGGCAAGTCATTTTTCAGCACACTTGGACTTTCAAATATGTAACTGCAGTAACCGATTCTGCCTTCCTTTAATATATAATTGAGATGTTACTGGGACAGTTAAAAAAAAAAAGTCAAAACTGGGAAGATTTTAAAGCTCTTTTCAAATGAAGGTCAGTATCATCATTCTAGAGTAACTCAGTTCATATGGATTTAAAAAACACCACACAGAATGTTAGTTTCACTGTTTTCCTTGCTAGAGATATTGCTCGCAGACATTTCTTTCCAATCCACCAAAGAACATGGATTCTTGCAACAACTAGGGTCACAGTGCTGCAAGTTAGGGAGCCAAGTGAAGAAGCAGAGTAATAAGCACAAGATTTCAGTTTCAACAGTGGGTAAGATAGTCAAAGCTGTGGTAGCTGCTTTGCCAAATACTTCTGAGATGTAATAGAGGGGGAAATTGACAAATGAGTGAGGATGGCAGGTAAGAAGATGAGAAAAGAATTATGGAATAATAGAAAGGGGAAAATGATGAATAGGGAAGGGAGGAGAAAAAGTTAGCACAAAACAGGGAAACATTGTCTGGGAGAGGATGGCACATAGCCCTCGCGCCAACACCTTAAGCTATGTACTGTGGTACTTCTGCTAAAAGTGCACAAGAAATATTTTACCTGGATTGGGAACCACCTTTTCATCAAAAATATCAAACTTTTTTCCTTGTCCAGAAAGGCAAAAAGGTTCAGATCATCAGAACACAAGTGAGATTTAACTCGTATCCATAAAAAGATTGGAAAGTTTGTTTCTTCCCACCATATGAAAGAGAGAAGATTAGAAGTTAAGCAGAACAAAAGAGTACGCTTATTAAGTTTACAGACGATACTAAGCTGGGAGGGGTTGCAAGTGCTTTGGAGGATAGGGTCATAATTCAAAATGATCTGAAGTAAATAGGATTAAGTTTAATAAGGACAAATGACAAGTACTTCACTTGGGAAGGAACAATAAATTTCACACATACAGAAGCAACCGTCTAGGAAGGAGTACTGCAGAAAGGGATCCTAGTAGGCCACAAGCTCAATATGACACTGTTGCGCACACACACAAAAACCATGATTCTGGGATGCATTAACAGGAATGTTGTGAGCAAGACACGAGAAGTCATTCTTCCGCTCTACTCTGTGCTGTTTAGGCCTCAATTGGAGTATAGTGTCCAGTTCTGGGCACCACATTTCAACAAAGATGTGGAAAAATTAGATAAGTTCCAGAAAAGAGCAACAAAAATGATTAAAGGTAGAGAAAACATGACATATGAAGGAAGACTGTTTAGTTTAGAAAAGAGAAGACAGAGGGGACATGATAGAAGTTTTCAAGCATCTGAAAGGGTGTTACGAGGAGGAGGAAAAATAATTGTTCTCCTTGGCCTCTGAGAGGATAGGACAAGCAGCAATGGGCTTAAATTGCAGTAAGAGGTTTGGGTTGGACATTAGAAAAAACTTCCTGTCACGTTGGTTAAACACTGGAATAAATTGCCTAGGGAAGTTGCGGAATCTCCAATCACTGGAGATATTTAAGAGCAGTTTGGATAGACATCTATCAGGGATGCTCTAGATCAGTGTTTCTCAAACTGTGCTCCGCGGAGCCCCAAGGCTCCGCGAGACATCTCCAGTGGCTCCGCGAGGTTAACTGGAAATATCGATAGGTACAAAACATACAATCAGTGGACCGCTGGGGCTCCACATAAATTTTTACACATGTAAAGGGCTCCGGAGCCCAAAGAGTTTGAGAACCGCTGATCTCAATGGTGCTTGGTCATGCTGTGAGGGCAGGAGACTGGACTTGATCTCTCGAGGTCCCTTCCAGTTCTAGTATTCTAGGATTCAGTCTTTTACTAGATAGGTGACATTTCACGAGAAAACATTAACGTATACATTACTTTTTTAATGCTCATCTGTCTGTATAGTAGTCGTCTGATGGAAAAGTAATCAAGAGCTAAGTTTTCGCATTTAAATCTCTGGAGGTGGGAGTGGAAGAAGGGGAGAAAATTATATTGAAGGTGACAATCTCCTAGTGACACTAAAAATTTTGAAGTTGCCATCACCAATCAGAGAATGTTAATGAACAGGTTCATGAAACAAACTGAAGTATATTACAATATGGATGGTTGAATAGTAGGATATCAAGATTCTTACTTTGGGAACATTGTGGACAAAGTTAGGAACCTTTTAATACAGATGTGCAACTATTTTAATATACTTTAAAAATAGGAAAATCAGGATTTCAAGAAGCTGACTGATGAAAGTTGATATATATTCAATACATAAAATTCAGTTTTTTGATGAAATGACAATGTTTTGAAGGTAAAGGTCTAGCACTGACAGCCTAATTGCTTTTTTTTTTTTAATTTATTTATTACGGGAGAGGTACATGGAACATTCACATCCCCAAAGGATATCACTGTAATCAAGTATATATAAAGGCTTAGCCAAAAAGGCATTGCTTAACAGCAAGGTTATTGTTGAAGCAATATTATGTGAAGTACAAGTATCACTAAACTTTGGAAACTATTAAATATCAGATACTAAGTATTTCAAGCATAAGATCATTATGACTCAACATAGCAGAATTTTACATGATGCCAGGACACACTAAAAAGGAGAGTTTAAACAAACACAGTGATACAAACCAAATTCATTTCTCCAATAGGACTAACTTCCCAAAACTGAAAACTAGGGATGTTAAATACCGGTTTATTGAATAGTCAAGTAACCTCATGAATTCTCATCCGTTACTTGACTGTTCTATAGTCCCTGGGGCTGGCAGTAAGTGCTCCATGGCCCCACTCTCATGAAACGCCCTCCCAACTCTGCGCTACTGCCTCTGTATTAGAGGCAGCAGCACAGGGGTGCGAGGTGGGAGCTGGTCCATGAGGGGAATATCCTCTGATACACAGCCAGCAGCATGGAGTGGCAGCAGTCCCTGTCCAGGGTGGGTCTGAGTTCCCGGACCTGGTGAGAGCCGGAACTGAGCTGAGCTGCCTGCCTTCCTAGCTCCTAATACACTTTAAATGCAGAGCAGCAGCAGCAGCAGGGGTGGATCCCAGATCCATCCAGGCTGCTGAACATCCTCCTAAAAAAAGTTTACTGGCAGGGGGTAAAGGAGGAAATGTGTAGTCGATTAACTGATAAGCAAAAGACTACACACTATTACATCCCTACTGAGAACAGAACTCTTAAATTTCCCTCACAAACCCTAACCTCTCAGCAAGCAGCAGCAGAATATCCTCTACAACATCTAGTTGCTTTCTTTTGTTCTAGTCTCTCTATTGATAAGCCAAACAGTTAATCTCTTAAAACACAATGCATAAAAGGTTTTATTTCAATCCAGAAAAATGGAAGACACTTATAATCACAACAGCATTCAGATCTGAATGATAGCTAAACAGAAAGGAGCACCAAGCATGCAGCCATCTGGAAACATTGGTATTCTTTCACATTATCTGTTCTCAAACCTATAAGACAAAGGGTCATAGGATGGCCCAAGACTCCCATTTCGTAATATGCTCATTTCAAATCCTTAGTCATTAATAAACATTCTGTCAGACCCGCAATAAAAAAGGATAAGCAGTTATCAGATTCTTCTACCTTCTTTCAGTTCTAAAGAGACAACTTTATCACAAGTGCGCACATAGATCAAGTATCTTGATATATTTTACTCCCAAATGCTAAAGCTAAAATGTGTTTTATTTACAATGTTGTCATATGCACAGAAAACAGGAAAACACCACTCCAGGTATTAACACTTCATGAAGTAGTGAACATTTATTAAGCAAAATACACACTCTTATCTGGAGAAAGGCAGAGTAACTTGCCAATGTACATATGGAACTGCAACATTCATGCTGGTATGAGACAATGTAGGTTATTAACTTATATTCAGTGTTAAACAACACTTTTCTCTACTGTGTTATTGCAGCTCGGAAAGATGTTAGAAACCAGAAAGAAAAAAGACACCAACATACTTCAGCATTATGCCTTTCTCTTGTGATGTAAGAGATTTTTCATAAAAAGTATATTCCATAAACAAAAGTAAAAGCCTTCTACTCCCTTCAGTTTCCTTTCTGACCAACAATTATCTACTCTTCCCACACACTCCAAATCCAACTGGTCGGAAGATGCACTTTGCCTTTTCCTGCTCAACAATTAGAGTTCAGCCCTGGATGACTCCTACCTCACATGAAAAATATATTAAAAGTACTACTTAAAAGTTATAGGTTATCCATTCTGGCAGTTTAGAAGACAGAAGTAAGTCACATACAAAAGAAATCAGACACAGAGAGTAAAGTTATAACTAGTGAAAAGTAAAACAGTACAGGGGTCATCAATCTTTCTCCAAGCAATTTGAAGTCTAGTGTTTCAAACAAACTAGACAAAAAATTCTGCATTTCCAGATACAGCTACAGAGCTTTTCTGGACATTCTTCAATCAAAGAGCTAGTAATCTTCTCTCATAGTAGACACAAATTGCTAGTTTTAACTGAGAAAAAGAATCTATGAATGAGAGACCCTTGAACTTGAAGGAAGCTTTCCCAAAAATTACTTCTGGAGAAAAAAAAAAAAAAAAAAAAAAAAAAAAAAAAAAAAAAAAAAGCTTTAAAGTGGATTGTAATCGAGTAAGCCTTTTGTCAGCTTTGTGTACCTAATATGGAATCTTTCATATTCTCAACAGGTTGTTCCAGCAGAGTTCAAATTCTCCTGGAGCCTACAACAGGCATAGGGGAACCTATGGCCCATGAGCCAGATTTGGCCTGAGGCTTGCCTTGATTTCCCCAACATGAGGCTCTGGGGACCCCTTCCCCCACGTAGCTGGAGAGCCAGTGCCAACTCACGCTGACCACGGTCCACATCAGGTCTACGGGTCTGACTGATAAAGGGGGAGGAAGCAGCTCTACGCGTTGGCATTCCCCCTCGCCTGAGGGAATGGCAGCATAGGGAAATCCTGTCCTTGAACTCATTTACAGACTCCATCCCCATTAAGGAAGTTAAGAAGAGTGAACTGACTAATCGTGTACTTGATACAAATTGTATCGAGCACACAATTAGTCGATAAGCTGTGGCTCTGCAGTTTAAATGTAGAAGCCAGGAGTGTAGGAAGCCCAGCTCCTACTACGTTTAAGATACAGAGCCACAACAGGAGTAATTCCAGGACCTGGCGCAAGCCATGACTCAGCAGTCCTGGCTTGCGCCAGGTCCAAGATCACCAGGGCTCTGCTTTTTAGATGTAGCAAGAGCCTGGCAGAGTAAAAGGCAGAGCTGCAGCACAGGTGGCTCCCAGAGCCAGCATGAGCTGGGAGTGAGCAGTTCTGGCTTGCGCCAGCCCTGGGACCCCAGGGCTCTGCCTCACTGCCCTACTCCTCCCCCATGCACTGTGGAGATGGTTTGGGGGAAAGCCAGCTTTTAAGCCAGCTCCCCAGCACTAGCTCCTCCTTCCCCCCCCCCCCTTGCTGTCTCTACTACAGAGACAGCAGGGGTGGGAGAGGGGAGCGAGTACTCAAATAGTGACTCAACCCCTCACTTTTTACACCATACCCGTAACTTTGAAAGAGGCAGCAAAAGGTTCCCTAGGAGTGGGGCCAGAAGTGCACTGGCTGCCAGATCAACCCCCGCTAAAATCTGATGCAGTTACACAACTATTCAATTACAAGCTAACATTCCTACCTAAAACTCCCATATTCACCACTGGCATGATTAGGATATGTTTTGTATACTGCATGCCTTGGGAGTTATTTTAAAACTCAGTTATTTGAACCTTAACAGTCTGTTTGTGTACCTTTGTATGTGAAGTTATGAAGCATTGCTTTATGGATTACTGTAATACATTGTGAATTTGGGAGATGCCCATGGTTAGTTTTCCAACAGGGACAAAGGAACAGCCATCACTAGCCAGATAGGCTAGGATGGCCCATTAAGAAGAATCCAATATCATCTTGGAGAGGGTACATATGCAATGAGGGCTGCTTAGACCCCCACATTATAGCAAGAGTCTATTTAGTAACTGGAAGAAATAAGAGGGACAGTAACATCACTTGGCATCTCTCCCCCTATCTCCTTTGAACTAAAGAGAGGGGTTCCAGACTGGGAAAGGAATCCAGCCTGTGTACTGACAACCATCAGTTGCCTGTAATGTCTATTAGGGTGAGATGCTACTGGATTTGGGGGGGGGGGGGGAAAAACCACATAGCTTAGTCTGTAGAATTTAGATTGGAGTTTTACATTTCTTTCTTATGTAACCAACTGTGATTGCTATGCCTGTTATTTATAATCCACTTAAAGTCTATTTTTCTTTGTTAATAAATCTGTTTTAAGTGAAAGATAAAACAATGTGTTTTGGTTGAAGTTCTGGGGGAAATCACAGCTTAGATGGCAAAGGCTAGTACGTATCCATTTTCTTTTGATAAAATGGTGTATTAAGCGATTCTGGAGTAATGCAAGACAGTATCTCCCAAGGATACAAGGCTGAGGTTATTGGCTCATGCCTCTCCCTGTGTTTTATGAGTCGCTGAGAGAGCATTCATGAACTTTTGCTGTGTGAGTCTCCCTATGCTGATGGCTAAGTGATCATGGCACCTAGAAGAGCTTGCTGTTTGCCACTGGTGCAGCATTGTGTCTCAGTGCTATGCCAGTGACAAACAGCAGGCCATTCCAAGTACTAAGATCACTCAGCCATCAGCATATGGAGAGGCTGCAGAGTTAAAGGGGCACAACAGTCCCATAGTTCTTATTGCTATCTATATTATCCTGGCACCAGTTACAGACCACGGCCTCATTATGCTAAGCATACTGGCTGAAGTGTAGCATATGTTGAAAGGCTTGAGACTTTCCTAACAGTTTTAGGCTTTATGCAACTAGAACAGAATTTTTTTTTCGTGTATGTGTGTGCGCGCGCGCACACACGACAGAGTTGAACTCTGTCAGAGCATCTTCTCCAAAAAAATTATACCCAAGGAAAAAAAAAATTACTTCTTTTGTGGTCATGTTCAGTAGGGTGACTAATCTAAAGGAAAATATTACTGCAGGTGATGAGTTTTCAAGGCAGATTGTAAAATGTTATTTGGCTGGTGCATTTTTTTAAAAGGATAATTTTTAATATAAATAAGATCTTATTTAAATGCATTTCTTTTTAAATGTTAATTTTAATCTATTAATACCTAACCTTACTATATAATATCAAAATGATTTAAGTAAATAAAAGATTTACTGCACCAATGAGTTCTCTGCAAATTTCAATAGGTTAAAGGGTCCTACGACTTTTTTTAATTACAATCAGAATCATGAAGAAAAACATCTAATTTTGATGTCAACTCAAGCTTTACAAATACATTATAACAGCATGTAATTCCTTAAGTCATTCTTTTCAGTCTACAAATGTAGCAAAATGCTGATGTTTACATTGCAACTGATCAGGAATTTGTTGATGAAACTGTCAGAAAACATCAGTGTGTTGAAACTAAAGATTTTTGTAGATACAATTCAATAGGCGTGAGACTGGAGAGTTCAACAAACACTAACAAATGCTTTCTGACCTTTAGTATGATACAATATACACCTTTCACTCTGAATTTGAAGCAACTGCTCCTCTATCAAGGGTCTTCTTCCCCTGGCTCACAGGTCATTTCTACACTGAGGAGTTATTTCGAAATAACTCCCCTTATTCGAAACAAGGCAAGCATCCACAAAGCAAGCCCTTTATTTTGAAATTATTTCAAAGTAACAGGCTTGTTATTTTGAAATAACTCCTGCTTGTCATGAGGAATAATGCTTATTTCGAAACTTATTTCAAAACAGCATTAAAGTGTGGATGCTCAGCTGGTGTTAATTTTGAAATAATTGGCCTCCAGAGACCTCTCACAGTAGCACTTGTGGTCGCTCTGGTCACATACCAGACAACTCCAATGCTCCCATTCTCCTGCAGTCTTTAATGTTGCAGGCAGAAGGGAAAAGGCTTGTGTACGAACCCGAGCCCTGCGCCACACAGCAGCCTGTTTTTGAGCCATAGCAGAAACCAGTGCTCCCCTCCGAGCCCCTTATGGCTGCCAGCACACCTGCAGCCACCTCCCAAGCCCCTGGCCAGGTGCAAAAGAGTACACCAGTCCAGGCCAGTGCCAAGATCCTGGATCTCACAGAGGCCTGGGGCGAGGAGACAAACCTTCAGGATCTCCGCACCTGAAGGCAAAATGCTGACATGTGTGGCCAGATGGCCGCCAGCCTGGCTCAGAAGGGGCACAGCCACACCCTAGACCAGTGTAGTGTGGGTGTGCTATTCCAAAATAGTTACTTTGGGAGTTATTTTGAAATAGAATTCACCTATTATTTCCTTATTCTGGCACATTTGGAATTAGATTCTATAAGCCCAAGAACAGCAATTGCCAGAGTGGCACCTTCTTGGTTTTATCCGCCAATCCCTCAATATCTTCCCTTACGCTATCATACACCTACAGAACCTTTAGAGGACCATATTACTTTAAAGAGTATTGTTGACTTGCTGAAACTAGGCTTATGTATTGTCTGACAGCACATAAAGTTACCGACATGATACACAGTAGTTACCGAATCACAAAAAACCTAAGTCAAAATCCTGACCCAAAAAACACACCTTGGAGTAAAGTTCCAATGTTCCCTCTAATATTGTCCATCCATGTGCAGAATAAGTTTTCATGTGCACGTGAGGTATGTGTAAATGTGCACCACCAATCAAAGCATGCGTGCTCTGCTAAAGAGCTGGGTAGCATTTGAATTTCTGAGCAGCCACACAAGCGCACAGCTTACAGGGAACACTGTCTTGCAGAAAGATCTGAAGTTCACTAAATTCAAGCCACAACTGGGCAGCCAGGGGAGCAATACCTAAAACTACAGGCCCTCTAGTAAATATCCTGAAACTGACCTCAATGCAGGTGTTTTGGGTATAGACAGCCCAAGCAAGTTCTAAACACTCAGGAGATGGTATCTTGACTAAAACTGTATGTGGTCTGAGACCTAGAGATTATCACTTTTACAGCTAAAACAGTCAAAACCCTGGATCAAGATCTAATTGCAGCTACTACTTCTGTTATTGGCAGAGTCCAAAAAAGATGCTGAAGGCTTTGTTGGGGTCCTGATTTGCAGGAAACAAACAAACAAACAAACAAACAACAACCTTGCCAGTGTTGAATACAGATCTTTGGGCATTTAAAGAGACTGACTTCGCTCAGACTACCAAGTTCAAGGCCAAATGCAAAACCCAGAGCGTTGTCAAGGACATCACAAATCCACTCTGGAGGTGACAGAGACACAAAATGCTGGTGAGCTTTGCAACCAATAGAAAAAGGTGGCAGCCACAAACCAAGAGATGGAAAAAGAAGCATTGGTTGCAGAGCTCACCAGCAAGTCCCGCTATCTGGGCATTCAAAAAATAGTGAAGAATTAAAAGCCAAAACAATCCACCTTCCATTCTTCTAGCTCAGGGGTTATCAAACTTATTTGATTTGGCCCCCTTCTTCTTTCTGTAGTAGTTTATACCCTCCTCTTGCCCTGAAGTACATATACCACCACCCAGCAAAGCAGAACGCAGCAGCATCTGGCTAGGTAACCAGATGTGAAAGTAGTGCCATAACAGCACAGAAGTAGGGGTGGTAATTCATCGATATCACTTTTCACAGCAGACAGCCTCTCCAACAGCCAGAGCCTCACCACCTCCCAATGAGGGACTGGAGCTGTCATCTTTATCCTGGGCTCCTAGGTGCACACAGCACTTCAGCACAAGCCCCAGCCACAGGGACTGACAGCCAGAGCTCTTAAAAAATAGCACACAGCTTTGTCTGAGGTTTCCACACTTCTGCTCTAGCTGGACCCTTAGTCTCATCCATGCAGGTCCAAATCTCTATAAGGTTTGAAGGGGTCAGGAAAGGGGTCACAAAAACCAAGCAGAATCCAAAATGTGATGTAAAGAGAAATAAAGTGTCACTTATGCAATGGCTGCACTGATATTCAGCATTTGCCTCAATCTTTGCCCCCTTACATTGAGCAGGAAATATGCACAAGAGCAAGCTGCAGAGAGCTACACAGGAGAATTCTCACAAAGAATAACTATTCTGCATTATCCTTGCTAAAAAGGAAACACCAGAACTACTGCTGGGACACTCCTTCCACCCTATGTGAGTCAGTATCACCTCAAAGCAAGACATGGCATCAGAGACTGGTGAGAAGCATAACAAACCAACATGGACACCTCTCCCCCAGCCATAGTCATATCACTCATTAGGTTTCATTTTTTAGAGCTTTCTGATGAAGATCAACAAAGTATTGAGACAGGTGATGGTATGGCAGTTCCATTCTCCACATTTTCTCATTGTTAACTTTTTCAGAGCACACCCACCAGTCTGAACAATTCCATTAGTCAAGCCCTCACATAGAAAGCAAATGATTTAATCACCCTTCACAAACAGCAGTGTCATAGCTACTCAAAAAACAAAACAAAACCACCACAAGTCCTTTAGGCTGCAATCCATAAGACTTAGAGCAAGTATTCCCACCATTAAAGCTCTGACTCACCTGCAGACAGCATCGGCCATTTAAAAATCATAGTAACTGGCAATGACAACCTTTTATAAAGGGGTAAAGGAAGGAGAAATCTAGGTGCCAGTCTGCTGTTGCTTTTATATATAATTTGCATTCAAGCAGATTGCATTTTTGTCTTAAAAACGTGAAGACATTTCGCTTTAAAAATAAAGGTCTCTATTCAGCAAAAAAGCTGCTACCATAATCCTTGGGAAGCCAAAGAAGAACTGATTTACCCTTCAAATCACAGGAGTTTCACAAGGTGCAATATAAAGTGAGGGGATTATGTGGGAGTGCTACAGCATGAACAGACATCAGTTCTGAATCCATGTGCTGTTGGTGCAGAAATGATAGTTTTATCTTAAATAATAGCAAAGACATTGATCAGACTTTTCAGCATTGTGCCATAAATCCTCCAATAGGTAAAATCCATTAGACAACCAAGTAAACATTTGTGAAAACAAGACTTACACTTTTTTGCCTCACGTAGGAAACTTGATCCAAAAGTCCCTTCAAATCCAACCACTGTTTAATATTATAAATGCTCCTTTTCTCAGTTAAAAATAAAACTCCGTAACAAGTTAGCCACTAGTCTAAGTGATAGACCTCAGGATGCTGCCGCAGCCCCTGGCCTGAGATTGTCTATCATATACAGGATTACAGTTTGATTCAATGGCTCTCAGCACCAGCACTGCCACTCCATACAAAACTGTTCCAGCGCCTCGGCCATTGGTAAACAAGGTTCCATAGAAAGCAACAAGAAAAGAAAAGAATGAAGGAGAACTGAGAATTCAGACATGCTTACCTGAATAATAAGTATAAAATAAACAAACTTCTCTAATCTGGCACCCTTGGGACCTGATTGGTATCAAACTACAGGAGGTCAATATTGTCTAGCAGCATTGGCCACACCCATGAGGAGTGGACATCCAGCTAGCTAAAATCATGCCAGACCATGGATGTTGCCAGACCAGAGAGTGCTGGACTAGAGAGGGTCAACAATGAAAGTCACTGTGTGCAGTGACTTTCAAAAAGACTTACTTCCTGATGGAATTTCCTTTAACGTGTGTCTGAGGGTTCACTAATATTCAAAAATTTGTTTCTGACCAAGATGTTCAAATCTAACCATATTTGTTTTATTTCATAAAGCTGCCTTGAAATATTCTTTATATACGGATACGCATGAAAGTATGAAAACTACAGTTAAAAAACACCTTTTGCATTGTATCAATTGCTATAGCTCTTTGGATCCATTATTTTAAGGTTAAAAGACAGACACTTTAATACTGAAAGATGTTAAGGTAAGACAGGTCTTTATACTGAAACCTGCAGTTCTTGGGAAGCCAAATCATTAGAAAAGCCTAAAGAATGCTGTGCTCCATGCGGAAAGATTTCTGATAGTTTGATACAGGACTCAAGGCTCTTCACAGTGTGGTACAATTCAACTGACCCACCATACAGAACAAATATGGGGAGGGGATTATATTTCATATAAAGTTCATTATTGTTAAAAAAAAAACAAACCAACCTTCTAGTAGCACCTTAAGCACTAAATAGTTACAAGAGGCTGATAAGAACCATTAGTTTGCACTTGGAAAGGAAGATGACCAACACCAGATTCTACACAGACATCAAGAACCATTAGCACCTTCACTGTTTGGCTGGTTGATAATATGCAAGCCATCCGATATCCCAATTCATACCATTTCCATAAGAATTAAATTTGTGAATGAAGTTAAGTTCCAACCCTTCTCTGTGTATTTGGTTTGTGGAATTGGTCTGAAACAAAACAGCGACTTGGAGATCCATTAATGAGAGTCCAGGAAGATTAAAGTGTTCTCCAACAGGTTTTTGTGTGTTGTCTTTTCGGAGATCTGATTTGTGTCCATTAATTCTTTCCTGTAGAGACTGTCTTGTTTGACCAATATACATTACAGCGAGGCATTGCTGGCATAGATCACATTAAATGTGCAGTTAAATGAGCCTCTGATTTGGTGGCTGATATGGTTGGGTCCACTGATGGAATCGCTTGCGTAGATGTGTGGACAGAGCTGGCACTGGGGCTGATTGCAGAGGTGGGTTCCTGGATGATTATGATGGAGGTGAAGAAGTGGGTTGTGCTCACGAAAACTCAGATGATCATCTACATGCTTTGTTAGTCTTTAAGGTGCTACTAAACTATTTGTTGTTTAAGTTTTTCCCTGTTACAGACTAACTCCGCTACCCTCTGAAGCATTATTGTCAAATAACGTTAGCTACTTTGAAAAGCTGTTTGGCATTTTATGCAATATCAATAGGATACATACGGCCAGACATTTTCAACCTCTTGTTAGAAGTCATATTACACTGACATTTTATACAAGCAAAAATATTTCACCTTTGGGGGGAATAAGTATTTAGAACAATTTATTTCATTTTATTCATTGTCAGAAGCTTTTTTGAAGATGATAAAGCAAGTAATCAATGAAGGAGAGTGAGCGTGCGCACATTGATTTGGAAGAAGTGAATGGATAATAGAAGTTTTGCTTACCAATTGTCTCTCTGTATCTTCTGTAAATCAATTCAAACTACATAGGTTGCAATTCACCCTTCATTTTGACAAACAGCAATAGAAACCAATCAGTTGTACTACTTTAAGAAGCCATCTGACAGAATTCTAGAAGGAAGCTATTTTCAATATTGAGTCCTCTAGTCTAGCTCTCAAACACTTGATACAATTCTCAACACTTTGAGCCTGATAAATAAAAAACTGAAAATTTTATAGATCCCAGAATGATCATATATATAGCATGCACATTTACAGTATGGTGGATTATTCTTAATGGACATTTTCACCAATTTCATCCATCTCTATTTATCTGATAGATTACCGATGCCTGGGTGTGTTTTAAGCAAAGCACTCAATATTAACGAAAGACAATAACCTGGTCACTTTTTACTGATCAGAGCTGAAAAAAATGGCATATTACATTTTTCAAGTTAAAGTAAAGAAAACCCCAGAGGACAACATCTTATTTGACCAGTTTGATTTTCAGCATGGAGGCAGGTTTTCTAGCCAACCAGGGAAGGGGGAAAAACCTTAATTAATATAGCAGCATTAATGGGAGTGCTGAAGTGCATCCAGTAACCATTACTGCTATTCCTTAAACTATGTTTCAAAGAAAATTCCCACACAAATGTGTTACTGAAATACCAAAACCGGTGAACTATCACACCTATGATGCTAGTCTGAATAGGAAGCAAAATACTAAAGAAGCTCCCACCCGCTATTGTGCTTATCAGTCGGCTTTATCAACACACAAACATGGGAAGAATAAAACCATTGTCACAGAAAAAGCTTATGTCAACATAAAATATCCAGGTGGTTAAAGTGAGGCACAAATTACCCAATAATACAAGTGTGTGTGAAGAAAAAAAAAAAAAGAGCCACAGAAGGTTATATTCCTCACTATTACTGGAAATAGCAGTACCATTGTCAAGCTTATCTCTGTATAAACTCTTGTTAAATAGAGAGGTTAGTGAAGCAATTTGGTTTTTCCCCCTCCCTTACTTATCCAGAAGAGTCCTCTACTTGTCAAGCAGTCACCCATAATAACGTAGGGAATCTGATATACCAAATTACATTCCAGTGTATTAGTGTGCTATTATCATGGGCAAACTTGAATGCTGAACAGCTTTAATTAGGATTTTCACATACAAAAGTATATATCAAAAGCCCCACAGACAAATTAGAAATGTGATAATGAATTGCAGTTTATAAGATGAAAAGAGAAAGTTAAGATAGGTTGGGGGATGAGAAATTAAAAAAAAAAAAAAAAAAAAAAAGTTAGAAGTGTTTAAAACCAGAGCTTGAAAATATGTAAATTATTCCTAATGTGGAAAGCAGATTATAGATAAATACAAATGGCATTAAAAATGTAAAAAGAATGAACAATTTTAGGGCACATAATTTAAAGGGCCCGCAAAAGCTAAAATCTATTTCTGGAAGAGGAAACAAGCAGCACACATACTACATACCATTAATACTCTGCCTCTATTAATATTGTAGATTTTGCATAACTTCCTCCTACTTTTCTGTATGCTCATAGATTAAAACATTTGAACAGAGTTATGCCCATTTTGTTAATTTTCTATATTTGACATCTCCCACAACATCTGTGAAAACTTGGACTGTTTTTGCAAATCAAATACTTAGTTTTTTGTTCAAAATATTTTTTTAAAGCTTCTGTTTTTAAAGAAACTGCAAAAGAACATTTAGTAGTCCTCCTGCTGACTGCTTAGCAGCAGCTAGATACTGCTCCAAAAGTTGTGATTGCTGGGTTATGTGGCAGGCATGAGCACAGAGATGTGTGTGAAGTTAAAGTAATATTTTATTAGCCCCCCCCCCCAAAAAAACCACAACACACACACACACACGAAGGTGACAATCCATCTACAATATTAACCCTCTAAATCAATGGCATCCAACCAATTCTGAAGCAGTAGTCACTATAGCAGCTACTGCTATAGCGAACAAACCCCACACAACTGACCAAATAGCCACATTTGGCTAATGGCTAGCATGTTAGTCACCACAGCTCTAAATATTTGTGTATCACTAGCACTCTGCTGAAAGTCAGTCAATAAATCACTATTTCCTATCAAAATGTGTGTGACCATTGTATTGCGTTCTCCGCTATGTTACCGATTCAAATCCAATTTGGTAATCAAGGAGTTTACCTTTGTGGAATTAATTAGTATTTTTGGTATGGTTCCTAACCACCAAAACCATAACCACTGACACTTTTGTAGTTTAGTTGGCTTTCCAACGAGAAAAGCCAAGCATTCAGATAGCACAGCAATTTAGTCACCTTCAGAAGTGGTCCTACCAAGTGAACAATATAATGGTTGATTGATCCCAGACTTGGGAAGGACACAGTCTATCTTTGTTTTGATGACAAAATAAGTGTTTCTATCTTGGATTAAAAAAAAAAAAAAAAACCACAGCAAATAGTCCTGCAGCACCTTAGAGACTAACAAAAAATGTAGATGGTATCATGAGTTTTTGTGGGCACAACTTTCATGGGTTGTGCTCATGAAAGCTTGTGATACCATCTACATTTTTTGTTAGTCTCTAAGGTGCTGTAGGACTATTCGATGTTTTTTTTCCCCAGTTACAGACTAACATGGCTTCCCCTCTGAAACTTCTATACTGAAGGACTGACACGCATTCAAACAGAGTATGATCATGTCTGCATGCAAGGTTCTTTTCTTTTATATAGTTTGACTGTTCTTTTATGAAAGTGAGGACAATTTAAAGGAATGCTGTACGTTTTATTTCAAAGGGAGGTAAAGTAAATGTCACTGTCTAAAAGAAGGGGTGTCATTTCATTCTGCAGGCTCACTGCTGTTCCTTTCTACTGAACATATGACAACGGAAGCTCAGTATTTTATCAAGTTAAAATACCATTGAAAGCCTGATTTGAAAGATAAAGCAATACATAGTTAAACTTTTAATGTGCAGCCTTAACTAAGGAGTTACTTTTGCAATGAAGGCAACACAAGTCATAATTCAAGCATTGCCCCTAACTTCAGTTCCCTCCACATACAAAAAACCTCTAAATGTAAGTGCACTGGGTTTTTAACTCAAGTTGACTGACATCAAAGCAGGAACCGGCTAAAACTTAAGTGAGCGCAGCACATCAGCTGCTAATACAAACATTGTACAGTCTAATATTGCTCAAGTGCTGGGAGTTCTTCAGTTACCTTCCCAGAATTCCCCCTGTGCCCTGAAAAAAGATAAAGGCTCTCACAATTCACTGGGAAAAGATTCAGAAAAATGACTTAGGTTACTACTAGCTCATTCTAGGCAAACAACAGATTTTCCATTTGCTGGCAATTCGGGGGTGGAGGGAAATCATTATTCAGGATCAAACTAAACATTTAGATTTTGACCATGTTAAAGTGTTGCAGTACTTTTATCCAACATATGAAAATCCTGAAACAAAAATTCACTTGTCAGAATTTTTAAAAAACTTCTTTAAAATAATCAGAGGGTTAGCCATGTTAATCTGGACACCTTATAGACTAAAAGATGTATTGGAGCATAAGCTTTCATGGGCAAAGACCCACTTCGTCAGATGCATGTCTGACGAAGTGGGTCTTTGCCCATGAAAGCTTATGCTCCAATACATCTGTTAGTCTATAAGGTGCCACATGACTCCTTGTCGTCTTTTAAAAGTGTCAGAACATTTCGATTTTAAAGTGGGTTCCCTTCCCCCCCTTCCCCCCAAATCTTTTTTTAAGAAGAGAACACACTTCTGGCAAATATGCAAAATGTTTCGGTTTCAGATATACACTTTAGACAAACCCCAAGAGACTTTTGCATCATCTCAGTCAATATATTTCAAATAAACCTTCAGTATAAGTCAATATGTGCTTTTGTTATTGTTGTGTGCAAATTAAGATTTCCTCTGCGTACTTATGCCTAGTACTGTAGTATCAACACTATCCCACTGCCCTCAGCATTATCAAAAGCTGGAATTACATCAAGTCAATGTGTCAAGATAAAAAAAAAAAAATGAATGCAAAATTCAAGTTGTCAGTTCATATCAACAGAATCCCCAAGATGGAATGAAAACCTTACATACACATTCTGAAGACTAACTATCACATTAATGAAAAAGGGAGTCTTTTCTGATTTATCCACTTCTCATTCTGTAACCCTGATATACGCAGCTCCTGTGTCTATTTTTATCCTCCCCTATCCTAACACTACATACTTCTGTCCCTTGCCTCATCCCAATTGCCCAACTTGACAGTAGCAATGTAAAGGGTTAACCCGTTACCTAGTAAGCATCAGCATTACTAGTATGCTTACCCAATAACTGGTTAACCAGCAGTCCAACCAAATAGGCCCCCACCCACGATGCCTGGCATGGCAGGAGCAGCCCACACTGCAGCAGGCCCGTATGGACTGAAGCAGTCCCCTTCTGGATATTCCAGAGGTATGCAGTGTCTGTTCTCACAGTTTAACCTAAGGAGGCAAAGGTATTGAATGTAAAATAAATATTTCCTTTTTCTTGAAGCATTATTTAATTATATACAATGTTGCTATAGCCTCATGCTACAGAGTTCTGTGTGAGCTCCAAGTTGGTCTCTCTCACCAACAGAAAAAAGTTAGTCCAAACAAAGATAGCACCTCATCCACCCTGTCTCACTTGATTAGCTAGTTAGGTATTAAAAAACAAAAAAAAGTTTGACCATCTGGCTAAAAGTTCCTTTCCCCTCTCAGTTGTTCAGTCTTCAGGGTTCAAAAAAAGAACTAGAAAATTCATGGAGGATAGGTCCATCAATGCTTATTAGCCAGGGTGGGCAGAAATGGTGCCCCTAGCCTCTGCTTTTCAGAGGCTAGGAATAGGTTACAGGGGAGGGATCAGTTGACCACCCGGTTCATTCCCTCCGGGGCACCTGGCATTGGTCAATGTTGGAAGACAGGATACTGGGCTACATAGACTTTTGGTTTGATCCAGTATAAGTATTCAGAATGGAGAACATAAGAACAGCCAAGTCATTTCATTAATTCTCCAGCCACCACAGGAAGACTTCTTGACTAGGCAGAATCTGCATTTCTAGAATAAGCGTTTTTCCTTATTTCTTTTGGGACTTCTTTAAACACCACAAAGCAGCAAAAAGAGAGCACAAGGCAAATTTTGCAGGTCGCCTTGAAGCTTTTCCTCACTAGCTGTTCAGATAACTCAGCCTTTTAGTCCAAACTTCACCACCATAAGCAGAGAGCTGAAGCGAGTTAAAAAAAAAGTTTAACTATGCCAAAAGTCATTTTTTTAAATTATAAAGTCTCAGTATTAATGTGAAGTTCATGCATATTTGGACAGTTTGAGCTACCCCCATTGATAGTCCAGTCTAAATAATATTTGCTAATTTCCATAACACTATTCTGACAATATTTAATCCTGATTCTCATACAAGTGAATATTTAGATACACATGGTGTAGCAGCGTGGATAGAAAGAGAAAGAACAGAGATCTCACATCGGGAAGTATTTTACATACTAGGCAAAGTACTACAGGTGCTTGCGTAGCAAAACATGGAAGTCACTGTAACCTCTATCATGTTTAATACAGATTTGTACAATAATAAACATAGAGCTTCATGGAAGTTTTCATACATTAATAATCAAAATATACTCTTGTGAGGGGTGGTAAATATTAGAATTCTAATTTTACATGAGGAAAAAAAAAAAAAAAAAAAAAAGGCAGAGAAGTTATACACTTTGCCCAAAGTCACAGACTCCGCAATAGAGAAGTAACCAAGCCTCGTGGATATGACTGCCCTTTTGCACTCAGAACCCTTTAACTCTCTGAAGATCCAATCCTGCAAGCCCTTACTTATGGCAGTAGTCTCATGGGTACCATCTCCATGAAGAAACAAACTATTTATCTGAATTAGAGTTTACAAAAATCAGGTCTTTAAACAGAAATTATTGGTCACTACCAGAGGAATTATTCGCTGGCCAGTCCTGCTATTTTTAATCTCAACCAAACCAGTTAAAGAAGCCTTGATCAACAGGTGCCATCACTTCATGCAATATCCCTAGGATCACAAGGGATGAGCCAGTATCTTACCATATTACATAGACTTTATTGTGGATAAAGTAATTATATTTGCATAATGGTTCCAGGTGTCACGCTGGGGGGAAGATGACATGCCAATTTAGTCCCTCTCTGCTCCCCCGGTCATCCCTCAGCTCGCCTGCTCCTCCTCCTCCGCCCACAGCCCCCAACCCGACCCTCCTCCATCTCCACAGGCGGATTAGTGCATGCAGGGGCCTGGTCCCAAACTGGACAGGATGGGGGAAGACGCGGTACAAGCTCCCCCGCCCCGGGTCAGGCTCAGCTGTGTGCCAAGTTCGGGGCCCTGCAGCAGGAAGGAAGGTGTGCAAATTTTGCCTTTGCCCCCAGGCGCATAATACCATCGCTATGCCTCTGTATTTGCTGAACAGCCTCTGTGCACAACATACTAGACACTTTAAACATTTAGACTGTGAGCCACTGTAAGTAACTTAATGGAGTTTAACTTGTCTATATGAACTGTTCATACAACTATTTGGCAGTATTGTTCACAACACTAATCCACCAAGCTCAGACTTCTGGCCATTATTTACTATAACAACAACTACTGAAACCCAACTTCTATTTACAAATGAAGAAGTTCTGTGTTGCATCTTGTTCTGGACCTGCAGATTCACTAGCCCAGTCATAACCATCTACTATTTCAACTGTAGTCACCTACTGCAAAATGTGCATGCACCTTTAGAAACCTCTGCTTCCTACTTGGGCAGCTACTTTTTAACTAATTAAATAAGCACACTGCCGGTCCAGGGTAGCGCCCATCTGGTAGCTAGCTGCAGTGTTGTGATCTTGGTGTGACCGTACATGGTAAGGGAGGGGGGCGCTTCTCTTACCTTTTCTTTGGTTTTGAGGTATCTCTGAAGAGCCTGCTGGGTTAGGTCTCTGACTCGG
The DNA here is from genome assembly GCA_032595735.1 of Pelochelys cantorii. Taxonomy (NCBI): domain Eukaryota; kingdom Metazoa; phylum Chordata; order Testudines; family Trionychidae; genus Pelochelys; species Pelochelys cantorii. The sequence continues at coordinate 64,270,675 of CM064332.1, read as the reverse complement.
AGCTGCCCATCCTTACAGGGAACCACAATCCCCGTCTTCCCAAAGGAAACCGTCACTTTCATCTCAGCCAGTCAGCCCGGCCCGCCGCCCACACCAGGGTGACAAAGAGCAGGCCTGGGCGCGGAGGTGACACCGTGGGGCAGGAAGTCACAACCGGGCTCCAGACAAACCCAGCCCCTGGGGCGGGCGGGGCCCTGCTGCCAGGAGCAGGTGCCTGTCCCAGGCCTGGGTGGGGACAGGGCCACGAGCCGCCCCCGGCCTTTGCTGGAGCGCTGGGGCCCAGGGCCCGACTTGTCCCGGGAGGGAGGCAATAAAGCTCCAGCGGGGACCGGCCGGCTGCCCGGAGGCCCCTCCCCGCGGAATAACGGGGCGGGCCGCAGGCGCCGAGTTTCGCCCCGGGCCGGGCCGGGCAGGCGGCTGGAAAGGGGCAGGGGGGCGGCGGCGGCGGCTCCGCTCGGCTCTCAGGGGAAGCCCAGCCCGAGCTCAGGACGCAGCGGCCGCGGCTCCTCCTCACGCCACCGCGGGCCCCGCGCGGCTCTGGCTCCCCCAGCGAACTCAGCGCCACCGGCCCGGGCCGCTGCTCCCAGAGCCGGGAGGGGAAACTTTGTGCGGCTCCTCCGCTCCCGCCGGGCCGGGCCTGCCCGGCTCTTAAAGGGGCCGCAGCCCCCTGAGCCACTGGCTCAGCAGTCGGATCAGGGCCTGGGCACCACGGCAACCCAGTGCCCAGTGCAGATCACTCCCGGCTACGCAAACCCCGCACAGCTACTCTCCACAGCACAGCTCTCACACTGCTACACAAACCCCGCACAGATACACCCCACAGCACAGCTCTCACAGGGCTACACCCCACAGCACAGATCACACACTGCTACATAAATCCCACACAATTATACCCGACAACACAGCTCACACACAGCTACACAAACCCTGCACAGTTACACCCCCCCTACACAGTTCACACATGGCTTCACAAATCCCACATCACAGGTCACACATGGCTTCACAAATCCCACAGAGCTAGTCACACACCACAGATCACACACAGCTATGTCCCACAGCATAGATCATGCACAAGTACACCCTGAACAGCTACGTCATAGGCCCACACAGCTACACCCCCTGCCATAGGTGCTGGAACTAAGGGTGTGGGGCCCTTGCCTAGGGTTGCCAGGTGTCCAGTTTTGAACTGGACAGTCCAGTATTTGAGCTTTCTCTTTGGGAAACAAATTGAGAAAATACAAATGTTCAGTATTTTCTAAATAAGATGTAATGTAGATTGTGATGTAATGTCAAGTGTGTCCGTATTTTTGTTGAAACCATCTGGCAACCCTACCCCTGGCTTGAAGTAATTTCCATTATATACAGCAGGGCTACTCAACTTCAGAAGCCCCGGGAGCCAAAATGATACTCACAGCACATGCCAAGGGCGGCAACTTAAGTGTGGTTGCATCTACATGCAAATATATGCAAATAGCTTCTTTCACACTGATGGCCATGAATATAAAGCACTTTCCACGATGCCCTGGCACTCCCAGCACCTCCTCCCTGGGAGCTACAAACACCTACACCCTGTTCCTGTCTGTTCCAGCAAGCCCATCCGCTTGCATCTTTCATTGCTCACCCCTCCTGGGAGATGCCTCACTGTTGTGGTGCATATTCCCAGTGGAGGCCATGTTCAAAGGATCCCACCTGCGGGCCGCGTGTTAAGTAGCCCTGATATACAGGGTTTACAGTTAGATTCAGTGGTTCTAATCACCCTCACTATAAAACTGTTCCAGCACAGTTTCTTCATGAAATACTAAGGAAAATTAGAGAGGCTATCAAATAAAAAAATAATAGTGGGGGATTTCAACTACCCAATATTGACTGGGTACACATCACCTCAGGATGGGATACAGAGATAAAATTTCTTGATACCTTAAATGATTGCTTCTTGGAGCAGCTGGTTCTGGAACACACAAAGGGAGAGGCAATTCTTGATTTAGTCCTAAGTGGAGTGCAGGATCTGGCCCAAGAGGTAAATATAACTGGACCACTTGGAAATAGTGGCCATAATGGAATAAAATTTAACATCCCTGTGGTGGGAAAAACATCTCAGCAGCTCAACACTGTGGCATTTAATTTCAGAAAGAGAAATTACAGAAAAATGAGGAGGTTAGTTAAACAGAAATTAAAAGGTACAGGGACAAAAGTAAATCCCTGCAAGCTGCATGGAAACTTTTCAAAGACACCGTAATAGAGGTCCAATTTAAATGTATACCCCAAATTCAAAAACACAGTAAGAAAACCAAAAAAGTGCCACCGTGGCTTAACAACCAAGTAAAAGAAGCACTGAGAGATAAAAAGGCATCATTTAAAAAGTGGAAGTTAAATCCTAGTGAGGAAAATAGAAAGGAGCTTTGTCAAATTAAAGAACTCCAATGTGAAATTGCGGAACTATTAACTGTGGTTTGTAACCTATCCTTACAATCAGCTTCTGTACCTAATAACTGGAAGATTGCTAATGTCATGCCAATATTTAAAAAGAGCTATAGAGGTGATTCTGGCAATCACAGACTGGTAAGTCTAATGTCTGTACTGGGCAAATTAGTTGAAACTATAATAAAGAATAAAATTGTCAGACACATAGATGAACATAATTTGTTGGGGAAAAGTCGACATGGTTTCTGTAAAGGGAAATCATGCCTTACTAATCTACTAGATTTCTTTGAGGGGGTCAACAAACATTTGGACAAGGGGAATCCAGTGGATATAGAGTACTTAGATTTCAAGAAAGCCTTTGACATGGTACCTCACCAAAAGGCTCTTAAGTAAAGTTAGTTGTCATGGGATGAGAGGGAATGTCCTCTCATAGATTGATAACTAGTTAAAAGACAGGAAACAAAGGGTAGAAATAAACGGTAAGTTTTCAGAATGGATAGAGGTAACTTGTGGTGTCCTCCAAGGGTCTGTACTGTTTATAAATGATCTGGAGTAAGGGGTAAACAGTCAGGTGCAAAATTTGCAGATGATATTAAACTGCTCAAGATAGTTAAGATCAAAGCAGACTGTAAAGGGCTTCAAAAAGATCTCATAAAACTAAGTGATTGGGTAACCACATGGCAAACTAAATGTAATGTTGATAAATGTAAAGTAATGCACATTGGAAAAAATAATCACAACTATACATACAATATAATGGGGGCTAATTTAGCTACAACTATTCAAGAGAAAGTTCTTGAAGTCATTGTGGATAGTTCTCTGAAAACATCCACTCAATGTGCAGTGGCAGTCAAAAAGGCAAACAAAATGTTAGGAATCGTTAAAAAATGGATAAAAAATAAGAATATTTTATTGCCTCTGTATAAAACCATGGTACGCCCACATCTTGAATACTGTGTACAGATGTGATCACCTCATCTCAAAAAAGATATATTGGCATTGGAAAAGGTTCAGAAAAGGGCAACAAAAATGATTAGGGGTTTGAAATGGGTTCCATATGAAGAGAGATTAAAAAGACTGGGATTTTTCAGTTTAGAAAAGAGGAGACTAAGGGGGGGTATACTACAGGTCTATAAAATCATGACTGGTGTGGAAAAAAATAAATATGGAAATTAATAGGTAGCAGGTTTAAAATAAACAAAAGGAAGTTTTTCTTCACACAGCGCATGGTCGGCCTGTGGAACTCCTTGCCAGAGGATGTTGTGAAGACCAGGATTTTAATAGGACTCACAAAAGAACTAGATAAATTCATGGAGGTTAGGTCCATCAATGGCTGTTAGCTAGGATGGGTAGGAATGGTGTCCCTACCCTCTGTTTGTCAGAGGCTCAAAATTGATGGCAGGAGAGGGATCACATGATGATTACCTGTTTTGTTCACTCCTTCCCGGGCATCTGGCATTGACCACTATTGGAAGAAGGATACTGGACTAGATGGTCCTTTGGTCTGACCCAGTATAGCCATTCTTATGTTCTTAGCACCCCTGCCCCACACACATCACACACAGCCACATCCCATAGAATTATACCTCATAGTATAGATATCAAACACTGCACTGCAAAACACTGCACTGCTACGCCCCACAACACAGACCACATATGCCACAGCATCTCACACAACACAGGGTCTTTCAGCACAGTCAAAACAAAAGACAGAACTATGTAGCACTTTAAAGACTAACAAGATGGTTTATAGGTGATGAGCTTTCGTGGGCCAGACCCACTTCCTCAGATCAATATGTGGAAGAAAATCGGCACAACCATATATACCAATGTGATACAATCAAAAAAATGAACGCATGTGAAATTGACAAATCAAATTTTAGAACAGAGTGGGGGTGAGGGGGGAAGGTTAGTTTCTGTGAGGTAATGACATAGGGGTTGCCATATTGGGTCAGACTAAAAGTCCATCTAACCCAGTATCTTGTCTTCCGACAGTGGCCAATGCCAGATGCCCCAGAGATTATGAACAGAACAGGTATCATCAAGCAATCTCTCCTGTCACACATTCCCAGTTTCTGACAAACAGAGGCTACGGGCACCATTCCTACCCATCCTGGCTATTAGCCATTGATAAGCCTATTCTCCATGAATTTATCTAATCCTTTTTTGAACCCTTGCTGTAGAGTGAGAGGGCTGGGGTAGGCCTCTCTCCCCGTGGAAGCCTGCATACTGAACCTCTCATCCCCAACCCCACCCCAGCACAATGATTTAAATTAAGAAAAACCAAAGTTGAGTTAAGGACCCGAGCAACACCAGGTAAATCTTCTAGTGTTGCACAACTGTGAAAATGTAAATAAATACATGATTAATAATGGATATTCGCCACTGAAATTATCTTTTGCAAAAATGATTGCTGCCAAGACTAACTAGCATACACTAGAAATACCATACTATATGCAGCACACCCCACCACACCACATAGCTTAGCAAACTGTAACCAAGATACCAATAAAACACAACAGATTTACCATAACACATAAAACATGATACACACCACAGCACCAAAGTATACAGCATACACATTAAACAAACACAATACAATGCAATACAACATAAGGGAACTATAAGCATAGCTATGAAAATTAAACTCCAAATCATCTCAAAATGCAGATCATGTTCTCAGATTGCTCAAAATTTGTTTAATTTATCCTGAATTGATTTACAGTATCGGGTAGAAATCGCAATGAATCCAGGCCAAAATTATTTGATTTTGAGGTTCAAAGAATCTCAAAGTGAAACATTGGAATGAGGTGATGGTGGTAAAGTCACATGAACTCAGGCAACGGACACAACGAAAAGAGAGACAAGGTGGGTGAGGTAATTTCCTATACTGTTATAAAACGAGAGGTTTCTGTCACATCATCTGTCACAGAGAACATTTGAGAAGACTTGAGAAGTTTCTAGGGGGACGCAGGCCCCCAGCCCCACCTACAGCTGCACCCCCTCCACTGAGGCCCTGCCGCCACCATGGGGAGGAGAAGAGCATGAGTGTGTGTGCCCCAGTATCCCTGGAGCAGTAGGGAGAGAAGAGGACACATACACATGCCCCTCCCCCACCCTATATGGGGAGTGGAGGAGCACGCACACCCCTGCATCCTCAGAGCAGCGGGGAGGGAAGAGGCCGCATGGCCCAAGCCTCCCCGCCCCCAGGAGCAGCAGGGAGGGAGGAGGCCATGTAGCTCCAGCCTCCTCGGCCCCAGAGCAGTAGGAAGGGAGGCAGCCATGCAGCCCAAGCCAGCCCATGCCTCCCCACCCCCAGGAACAGCGGGGAGGGAGGAGGCCACACATGTACATCTACCATCACAATGGGAGGGATAATGCGAATATCTTTAAAAGATAATAACTACCCCACATTGTTTCTCTAATATCCTGGGATCAACATGGTTACAATGCTGCATATAAAAAAGAAAAGAATAACACAAATTCCTGGTGAACTGAAACTAGCAGGTATTGCACAACTCTTTATTGAATCTAGGAATGTCTGCCACAAGACTATTGCATTTTAGAACTAGAAAAAACAAAACAAATCTTTTAAAGCAGCCACTGAAAATAAAGTAGTACTGGTGTTGCAAGCTTTGAACATGTACGAACCTGAACAATCAGGCCCAATATTTACAAGAATGATTATTGTTATAACAATTATCCAAGTCCTCGATCACTGGGGAAATTGATTACCTGGAAAAAGTTACTCGTCCAAGCTGCACTCCAGAATTCCAAACCAGCATTAACAGGATGAGATACGCATTTGACATCCACCAGCTCAAAAATCTGTAGAAGGGAACAGGATAGTAATTATGGCACAGGGGAGTCAGTGTTAACCTTTCGCCTAAGTTATGTTATTTTAACCCAGCATTTTAAAGAAATATTAAAATTCTCTCTTCACAAATTTCTAGACATAGGGAACATTGATGTTTATGTTTTTTTTAAGCTAAGCAGATGGAGTTTTAACTAAGTCATTAGAATGGAATCATTTCTCTTAGCTTGGACAGTAAAAGTCAATGAAGTCAGTCTCCCTTCCAGGTTCTCAGGGCCACCATGTTTCCTTTTTAACAAATAATAATTGTTCTGCAGTATATTTTGTTTTTTTCAGACGTGTTTTAGTAGAATTCAAAAATAATTGGGGAAGCATTTCTGGAGTTGGTACGTTTTATAAGGCTAATGTATTACAAAATTTAAACCTGGGTCAAATTTAAAGTGGATGAGCTACCTTTAATACAATAATACAATAATACGGCGTTGCGAAAAGCAAGTTAATAGTTGTGGGTACGTCTAGACTGCACGCCTTTTTCAACAGAGGCTTTGTTGACAAATACTGTTGACAAAGCCTCTGTTGAAAAAGAGCGTCTAGACTACAACCAGTACTGTCAACAAAGCAAGCCGCTTTTTCAAAAGAGAGTCTAAACACTCTCTTTCGAAAAAGCACAGTTTGCATGAAATAGCGCCTTTTTTCAACAGAGTACTATCGAAAAAGGCGTTCTTCCTTGTAGAATGAGGTTTACCGCTGTCGACAAAACTGCCGCATTCTGTCGACTTACTGTACAAAAAAGTCCTCTTTTCTCGACAAAACCCTGTAGTCTAGACACACCTGTGAGGCAATCCTTATAAAAATTGGGACCAAATTCTTTGTTATCTAATTGCATTAATGTCAATGGAAGTAGGCCAGTAGAGAATCTGGCCTTTTATAACTAGATAGTTCTGGACCTAAAAATGTGTGTGATTGAAACATACAGTATCATATGAACGGCAATATTAGGTAGATTAGCGTGAGCTAGAGTAAGGAAATTCATGAGCCTAGGTTCATAGAATCAGAGAACCATAGAGCTGGAAGAGACATCATAAGGTCATCAAGTCCAGCCCCCTGCTCTATGCAGGACCAATCCCAACTAAATCAACCCAGCCAGGGCTTTGTCAAGCCGAGACTTAAACACCTCTAAGGATGGAGACTCCACTACTTCCCTAGGTAACCCATTCCGGTGCTTCACCACTCTCCGAGTGAAATAGTTTTTCCTATTATCCAACCTGGACCTCTCCCACCACAACTTGAGACCATTGCTCCTTGTTCTGCCCTCTGTCACTACTGAGAACAGACTTTCTCCATCCTCTTTGGAACCTCCCTTCAGGAAGTTGAAGGCTGCTATCAAATCCACCTTCACTCTTTGCTTCTGCAGACTAAACAGACCCAACTCCCTCAGCCTCTCCTCATAGGTCATATGCTCCAGCCCCCTAATCATTTTGATTGCCCTCCGCTGGACCCTCTCCAATGCGTCCACATCCTTTTTGTAGTGGGGGGCCCAGAACTGGACACAATGCTCCAGATGTGGCCTCACCAGAGCCGAATAAAGGGGAACAATCACATCTCTGGATCTGCTGGCAATGCTCCTCTTAATGCAACCTAATATGCCATTAGCCTTCTTGGCTACAAGGGCACACTGTTGACTCATATCCAGCTTCTCATCCACTGTAACCCCCAGGTCCTTTTCTGCAGAACTATTACTTAGCTGGTTGGTCCCCAGCCTGTAACAATGGGATTCTTCCATCCCATGTGCAGGACTCTGCACTTGTCCTTGTTGAACCTCATCAGATTTCTTGTGGCCCAATCCTCCAATTTGTCTAAGTCACTCTGGACCCTATCTCTGCCCTCAAGCGTATCTACCTCTCCCCCTAGCTTAGTGTCGTCTGCAAACTTGCTGAGGGTGCAATCCATCCCCTCATCCAGGTCATTAATAAAGATATTGAACAAAACTGGTCCTAGAACTGAACCTTGGGTCACTCCACTAGAAACTGACCGCCATCCTAACATCGAGCCGTTGATCCCTACCCACTGGGCCTGGCCTTCTAGCCATCTTTCTATCCATCTTACCGTCCATTTATCCAATCCACATTTCCTTAACTTGCTGGCAAGAATATTGTGGAAGACCGTATCAAAAGCCTTGCTAAAGTCAAGGTATATCACATCCACATCCCATGTCCACAGAGCCTCATCATGGAAGCTAATCAGATTGGTCAGGCATGACTTGCCCTTCGAGAATCCATGCTGACTATTCCTGATCACTTTCCGCTCTTCCAAGTGCCTCAAAATGGATTCCTTAAGGATCCCTTCCATGACTTTTTCCAGGAACCGAGGTAAGACTGACCGGCCTGTAGTTCCCTGGATCGTCCTTCTTCCCTTTTTTGAAGATGGGCACTACATTTGCCTTTTTCCAATCATCCGGGATCTCTCCTGATCTCCACGACTTTTCAAAGATAATGGTCAAAGGCTCCTCAATGACATTTGCCAACTCCCTCAGTACCCTCAGATGCATTAAGTCCGGACCCATGGATTTGTGTACGTTTAGCTTTTCTAAATAGTTCCTAACCTGTTCTTTACCCACCAAGGGCTGTCCATCTTCATCCCATCTTGCGTCACTTAGCGCATTAGTCCAGGAGCCGACCTTGTCTGTGAATACAGAGGCAAAGAAAGCATTGAGTACTTCAGCTTTCCCCACATCATCTGTCACTAGGTTACTTCCTTCATCCAGTAGGGGACGCATACCCTCTCTGATCACCACCTTCTTGTTAACATGCCTGTAGAATCCTTTCTTGTTATCCTTCACATCCTTTGCCAGTCGCAATTCCATTTGCGCTTTCGCCTTCCTGATAACCCCCCAGCATTCTCGAGCTATACATTTAAACCCCTCCCTGGTCAGTTGTCCAAGTTTCCACTTTTTGTAAGCTTCCTTTTTGTGCTTAAGTTCACCAAGGATTTCCCCTATAAGCCAATCTGGTCTCCTACCATGTTTGCCTCTCTTGCTATGCATCGGGATGGTTTCTTTCTGTGCCTTCCATAAGGCTTCTTTAAAATACTGCCAGCTGTCCTGGACTCCTTTCCCCTTCATGCTAGCATCCCAGGGGATTCTGCCCATCAGGTCTCTGAGGGAGTCAAAATCTGCTTTTCTGAAGTCCATGTTGTGTATTTTACTACTCTCTTTTCTTCCTTTGGTCAGGATCCTGAAATCTACCATCTCGTGATCACTGCTTCCCAGGTTGTCACCCAACTCTACTTCCCCTATTAGTACCTCCCTGTTTGTGAGCAGAAGGTCAAGCTGTGCATGGCCCCTGGTCGGATCCTTCAGCACTTGTACCAAGACGTTATCCCCAACATTCTCCAAAAACTTCCTGGATTGCCTGTGTACTGCCGTATTGGTCTCCCAACAGATGTCAGGGTGATTAAAGTTCCCCACGAGAACCAGGGCCTGCAATCTGGAAGCTTCTCTCAGTTGTCCGAAGAAAGCCTCATCTACCTCATCCACCTGATTCGGTGGCCTGTAGTAGACACCAACCACAACATCACTGCTGTTGTTTGCACCTCTAAACTTAACCCATAGACTCTCAACAGGTTTTTCTCCCTCTATATACTGGAGTTCAGAGCAATCATAGTGCTCTCTTACGTATAGTGCAACTCATCCTCCTTTTCTCCCCTGCCTGTTCTTCCTGAACAGTCTATACCCTTCCATGACAGCGCTCCAGTCATGTGAGTCATCCCACCAAGTCTCTGTTATCCCAACTAAATCATATTTCTTGGACTGGGCCAGGGTCTCCAGTTCTCCCTGTTTGTTGCCCAGGCATCTCGCATTAGTGTACAAACACCTCAGATAACCAGTTGATCGCCCTATATTCTCCATTTGAATCAGGGGTCCTCCATTCTTGCTCGTTCCTCTTTGCATTTCTTCCCGGTATCCGACTTTCCCACCCCCCTCAGGGTTTTGGTCACCGTCCCCCAACGAACCTAGTTTAAAGCCCTCTTCACTAGGTTTGCAAGCCTGCCTGCGAAGATGCTCCTTCCTGTCTTGGTTAGGTGGATCTCATCTCTTCCTAACAATCATTGTGCCCGGAACAGAGTCCCATGGTCAAAAAAACCAAAGCTCTCTCTGCGACACCACCTGCGCAACCACACATTTATTTCCTCAATTTGATGATCCCTGCCCAGTCCTTTCCCTTCAACAGGGAGGATGGACAAGAACACCACTTGCGCTCCGAATTCTTTGATCCTTCTTCCCAGTGCTACATAATCTGCAGTAACCTGCTCAAGGTCATTCTTGGCCATATCGTTAGTTCCCACGTGAAGAAGCAGGAAGGTTTGATCAGTTTTGTAAGCCTCTCAGTCACATCCTGAATTCGAGCTCCCGGTAAGCAGCACACCTCTTGAGATTCCAGGTCCGGACAGCAGATGGATGGCTCAGTCCCTCTTTGGAGGGAGTCCCCGACCACCACCACCCGTCATCTTCTTTTGGGGGTGGTGGTCATGGAACCCCCATCCCGAGGACTACACATCCCATGCCTTCCAGTAGATGGTGTTCCCTTCTGGTTTCTTCCTTGTGAGGTCCCTTCCAAAGCATTCAATGTAACACAGGGCTCCTCTATGGCCCTCTTTCCCCTATTTGAATGGCAGTAGAAACACATCAGTGAAACAAAAGCAAAGGAACAGAGTTCCCTTCTTTTGTCCCTTCTCCCATCTATCAGAAGCACCACTCCTTTCTCTCCAGGTGGTAGCAAGATGACCCCCAGTACTTTTGCCAGCATTCAAGGTTTGTCTGCTTGGGTGAGTGGGCTGAGTTCACACTGCTCTTCTTCTGCCATACCCAGAGTCACATGCTGAATTAGTCTTGGCAGGGCCTTCCAAAGCAGTGGGTATTTGAGTTTGCAGCTTAGGAAGATGCATGAGGCAATTCAGACTTCTCAGAGCAGTTATTTCAGGCTCTCTGCAGATTCAAGCAGACATCATTGCATCAGCTACAGCTGAGTCCCTGAGTCATGTTTGCATGTTTTCCATCCTCAGCCAATGGGAATGAAGGGGAGGAGTTTTGTTTTTGTTTTTTAAATGAGTACCAAGATTCTATTATAATCACATGGCCCCAGAACCTAGGTCTTTGGGCACTGGTCTATGTCCTAATTCAGTCCTGGTTATAGATTACAATTTGCACCATTTTGTCTATTTTGTCAGCATTTTAATCTTATTCAACACAATCATTCAAATGATAAGGGATCAAATATAAATTTCCAACATTTTGTATTAATGGTAACTATGCGTCATCCCATGGGATTTTATAGGGATCACTTTCATCTCCATGGAGTTCAATGTAACAGAGGCCAGCAAACTGACATAGTACACTGATAGTATGCAACAGTATATGTGCTGTTCAATCTTTACCCTGTTGGAATGTGGGGCCAAAAATTCCAGTGGGTTATGTTGGAAGTAGCCTATTCTCAGCCCAGAAATCTTGCTGGATTGCTGGTTTTCGGGATTGCCAGTGTAGCTCTTTCCCGTTCCCATTTAGTGGGGAGATAAATGAATGACTCAGATTAAGGCCTATCTTGGAGTCTCTCTCATCTCTGTGCTTGATACTGAAAGCAGTCTGTTGAACGTAGTGTTAAAAAATCCATGCATGAAGTAGAAGCTGCAAAATTTCCACGGGTTGTCTTTATGTCACATGACAGTTTTGCAACAGTTTTCATGACCCCGAGGCTGGACAAATCTAATTCTCCCTCAGCAGAGCTGTTCCATTGCTTGTAGTGTGTGCAGAATTGAGCAGTATATTTGTTCACTGATTTGAGTAACTGTGATGTCTCACCCAACCTCTGTTTTTACAGCCTGGGACTATGCCTGTGGTGGTGCCATTTATGCATTCCCCTTCCCCTCTTGCTCAAAGCTGTATCTAAAAGCACACTCTGGCCTTTAAAATAAAGAAAAGAGCTTTTTAAAAGGACACCACTGTGTTGTGCCTACTGGCTATATGTCATTTCCAGATTATATTTACCTTACAGTTTTTACTGCTGTTTTCCTTTGTTATTTTATACATTTCATGTTTCATTAATTGTTCAGGTTACAGACATATTTTTGGCTGGTAACATCAGCCTTTGTATTTGCTGCAACTTGGACAATGTATACCCATGTACTTGTTTTAATTAATACTATTTATTTTAAAAGTGAAAGAGTTGCCAAACATCAAAGCTGAGGGTGCAGCTTTGTAATAGGCTGTTTTATCTAATCTAATTCCTTTGTAAATTATTGCTTATTTTTTTCTTGGCCCTTTTTTCTTGGGGCTATATGATCATAGACTCATAGGGCTGGAAGAGACTTCAGGAGGTCATTGAGTCCAGCCCCCTGCCCAAAGCAGGACCAACCCCAACTAAATCATCCCGGCCAGGGCTTTGTCAAGCCGAGACTTAAAACAGAGTTTCTTCCAGATGCATTCTTTAAGGGGGAAGGATTTGTACAGAGTGTGGCAGGAACATAGACAACAAAACTAGTGATGCCCAGGGACTGAAGAGAGGAGCTTCTAGTACACAATAGCACAAACTAACTCCTCCTCTATCAGCATTGCCTGAATGCATAGCACTTCAGTCTCTGCACAGAGTGGGCAGCACATAGTAGAAGTGAAAGTTACTTCTGCTTTTTCTGGTGGGAATACCCTCAGTGCCTGAAAGGATAAGGTGAAGCATACAGCACCTATGCCCATCCCCTGACCCACAGAATTCTAGCTATAAAGGGCTGGCTTAGGAGGGGTGCCAGGTGTGTTGCATTACTTTCACTTCCCTCTTTTTTACAGTGGTTTGCTCACCTTCATGCCTCCCAATGGAAAAAAGCATAAGGTCCTTGATTTGTTTTCTTTCTCTACTCTGTTGCTCAGCCATTCCCACAGGTTGTCTAGCTCAGCTTTCTTTTGTCTTCCCTTAAAATGTTTCCTTGTATTTCATTTTTATTGATCTTTCCCCTAGAATTTCAGACAAATGTTACACTGTCCTTTGCAGTTGAAGGCAGACTCAGCTATAACTCTCACCTTGATAAATTCAGCTCAGTCCAACTCTAGTCTCTAGCCACATAAGAAACCAAACCCAATTGACACCTTTAAAAATAAAGTTAAATGGAGGATTAAATGCAGCCTACAGGAAGAGAAGTTTTGTAACATCACACAAGTTCAGCTCATACCAGAATTCATATATATACTAAAAATGGAATAGGGACCAAAATATTCTAAGGAGCAGCACTGCCTATTAATTGTAATCTGTAAAGGCCTTCTATTAGTCCACTTTATTCCTTAAACTGGGCGTACAAAGCCATCTGGGACAGACCAGATAAACACTCTAGGTGCATCTAGACTGGCAAGATTTTGCGCAAAAGCGACTGCTTTTGCGCAAAAACTTGCCATCTGTCTACACTGGCCGCTTGAATTTGTGCAAGAACACTGATGATCTAATGTAAGATTGTCAGTGTTCTTGCGCAAATACTATGATGCTCCCGCTCAGGGATAAGCCCTCTTGTGCAAGAATACTTGCGCAAGAGGGCCAGTGTAGACAGGGAAGAACTGTTTTGCGCAAAAAAGCCCCGATGGCGAAAATAGCGATCGGGGCTTTCTTGCGCAAAATCATGTCTAGACTGGCCACGGATGCTTTTGCGCAAAAGCACTTTTTGCGCAAAGGCACCCGTGCCAATCTAGATGCTCTTTTGCGGAAATGCTTTTAACGGAAAAACTTTTCCGTTAAAAGCATTTCCGCAAAATCATGCCAGTCTAGACGCAGCCTCTGCCTTTCCTTCATCCTTTTACCAAGTACACTTCTAAGCATTATACTTTTTTCCATATGGCTTCCATTTCATGTACATGTCCAAAATAGTCCAGCTATAATTTCTTGACTTCCTGTGACAGACAGTCTAGATCTGTCCTGTAACCTGTGGTGCCTTGCAATACCTTACTGTTGTAGCTCCCAACCTAGACCTCTCACAAACAGCTTGCCAGCATGCGGTGTCAGTGTGTTACTGTGGCCTGACAGTCACAACTGGCTCTCACCAGTTTGGATTATAATGCAGTAAATCCTTAATACATTCCAGCTATGTCTACACTAGGGAGTTATTTAGAAATAAGTTATTTCAAAATAATAACTCCTGAAATAACTATTTTGAAATAAGCTATTCCTCTTCACAAGCAGGAGTTATTATTTTGAAATAGCACACCCTTTATTTCAAATTAACGGGTTTGGTAGTGTGGACACTCACCTTGTTATTTCAAAATAAGGGGAATTATTTCAAATAACTCCCCGGCATAGGCATGCCCTCCCAGTCCCTAATTTTCCCCCAGAAATATGTCTTGTGTTGCCCAGCCCTTTCCTGGACAATGCAAATATATACACTACAGACCAATAGCAATACTTTACTAATAAGTGTGTAATTGTTTAGTTAGTGTACTGTCCCATGATTGCATTGTTAGTAATCGCACACTCTTAAAAGTGAGTTGCTAGTAATTTCAGTCTTACAGTTTTTTTCTCTTTGGTTACAAAATGAATAACATCTTGCCTTAACAGACATCAACATTTACAAGACTTTTTTGTTTGAAATCTTTTTTGCTTCCTCTCTGAGGACTCAAGGTTCTTTTTTTTTTCTTTTTCTTTTTGACAATATCTAAACATTTCACATATTCCCTGCAGTGAAAAAAATACATTATATCAGGCTTTAGTAAAGTTTTTCCCTAAGTTCACCACCGTGGTTTATTTTCATGTACTTCTATCAGGATTTTACTCCTCCTATGTCTAGCCTGCAGGCTTCTTTCGGAAGAAGCTTTTCTGGAAGAGATCTTCGAAAGAGAGTGTCTACACAGCAAAAGCAAAATGAAAAAGCAATGTGCTTTTTCTAAAGATAGCGTACACATTCACTGGACGCTATCTCGCATTTAAGTTCTGATTGCTGTGGATGAAGTGGCCACCAGGGCACCTGTGCTTTTTCCAAGAGGCCTCTTCTTTCGAAAAAAATCCCCTCTTCCCCGTCCACATACACCTTTTTCCGAAAGAGCTCTTTTGGAAAAAGGCTTCTTCCTCGTAGAAGGAGGTTTACCACTGTCAGAAAAAACCCTCCGTTCTTTCGACTTTCTGTCAAAAGAACACAATTGCAGTGTGGACGTAAGTGAAGTTTTTCCGGAAAAACAGCCGTTTTTCTGGAAAAACTCTCCAATGTAGACATACCCTCTGATATTTATTCATGCTGGGTACCCCCATCACACACCCTGGAATCTTTTGGAAGCTTTCTAACAACAATTCACAGGCTACACGAGTTTTGCTGATATTGCTGTCACTCAAGGACTCCTGTTTTTTTAATGGGATTTCACAGGGGTAAGTGAGAGGAGAATTTGGCTTGTTTCTCATTAACATATGCTTTGTGGTCACACCTAACCAGCCTTTGTGTTATACATGTCTGCTCAGTCATTTTATCACATCCTTGCTGCTTTGGCATCGCTCCATGTTCACTAATCAGTGTTTTCTCTGCGGCAACAGCACTCAGACCTATGAAGCTTGAACATGTGGAAGTCAGGAATAGATTTTCCAAACTCCTCATAGACTATGTCTATGCTGCCACTGATGTCGGCGAAACTTATATTATTGGGTGGGGGTGTGAACATTCCACTGCCCTGTGTGACATAAGTTATACTGACATAAGGACTAATATGCACAATGCTATGTCAGCAGAAGAGCTTCTCCCACAATCCTAGCTTCTGCTGTTCATGAAGGCGGGTTTTTTTTATGCTGATGGGAGAGCTCTCTCCTGTCAGTATAAAGTATCTTCACCAGGTGCACTGCAGCAGTGCAGCTGTATCAGTACAGCTGTCCCACTGCAGCACTGTACATGTAAACATAGTCTTAGTGTGTCAGGCAAAGGGCTAGAAGCATCTCATCCTCCTGTGACTGGAGCTGTTTCTCCCTTGTATTATTGCCATCACTCAAACCCCCATTCCCACTCTCTCCCCTCTCTTTGCCATTACTTCTGCACCTTTATTCTCCCATCCTGTGATCTGTCTCCCCACATTAATATAATGCTAACAGCAGGTATGTGCTTTCTTTGCCTCAGCTCCCTGTGCAGATTAGAGGCAGACTGTCTTTTCATTTATATCATTTCCTGACTCTTCCAGTCTCACAATGAGACATTTTCAGAGGCTGGACACAAGTACAATACATGAAGAAATTCAGCTCTGCAGCATCAAAAACAATCAGGGAATTCTTGTAAGTGAGATGCGGCAAAAATCAGGAATCTGCCATCATCAGTGGGATATTTAACAGACCATGTGTGACACATTCAGCTTGAGCCCAACATACAGCACTGATAAAAGGGAACTATTGACTGCTTTGCAAAATATTGCATATAAAAATGCCAACTAAAAAGTTTTGACCTATGCAGGGCAACTCATGCTTTCATCAATATACTACTGCTGTGCAGCCACCAATTAGCTCTTGCTTAGTGATAGGAAAAATAATGAGAAGTCCGGTGGCACCTTAGAGACTAACCGATTCATTAGGGCATAAGCTTTGGTGGGTAAAGCCCACTTCATCAGATGAATTGGAATGGAGTTTAAAGAGGCATGGGTGTATATATAAAGACAACAAAAAAGAGGTGTATATATAAAGACAACTTGTGTAAATGCAGCTGATCAACTCACTATGGAAGTGGCTCATTCATAGTAGTTGATGTGGAAATGTAGATACCAAAAGAAGGGAAATTGCCTCTGCAGTCTGTTAATTCATTACTGAATGTCCAGGGAGGTTAAAGTGTTTCATACATCAGTAGATGTGCAGGTGACTGAGCCCCTGATAGTGTGGCTTAACCCTAGCCACATAAGCCACACCATCAAGGGCTCATCCAATTGCACATCCACTAATGTAATATATGCCAGCAAGTGCCAGTAATGCCCCTCTGCCATGTATATTACCTTCTCCACAGGGTCATCTGTCACGTAGCTCAATTAGTCGCGGGAAAGGAGAAAACTCCAAAGAAGCTCCTCCTCATACTCACGTATGTGACCCTGAATTTCTCAAGAAGTAGACTCCTGGTGGCAAAGCCTGGGGGTCTCTGAGATTGCCCTGCTCTGCAGCCTGTTACCTAGCCGTTGTCATGGACTCTCTATGAGGTCACCGCCTCCCAACCCCCTTTAACCAATAAGCTGAGGTTCTGGAAAAGGCCCTTGTGATGTCACTGACACACCCACCCCTGCCCAGCAGGGCTAATGTCTTGCCCCTGGCCAGCCCCTGGCAAGTATGAGCTGTTCTCCCTGTGCTATCTCCCACACTCAATGTTAGTTCTGGGGATCAAACAGGCTGCACATGGAAATACCGGAGGCTTCTCAGTGTGCCACTCTCAGTTTTGCCGAGCTTTGCAGACTGTAAGGCCATAAGACATGATTCGATCATCTAATACGACCCCCCTGCATATCACAGGCAGGGCTGGATTAACCATTAGGCTAATAAGGCTACATCCTTAGGCCCTGATCAGGCAGGTCTGGGGCCAGGTGAGGGAGGGGAAGTGACAGGACTCCAGGAGGCAGAAGCACTGAGTGAGTTGCAGCTGGATGGAGCAATGTAGGGGGAGAGAAGGGGCATCTGCCGTCTCTGTTGACTGCTGCTCAGCTTTGCTCCTATGCAACAGGGGGCCCCGCAGAGTTTCCCCTTCTGTCCCCCCAGCTTCTGGGCCCCTGTTGGAGCCTTGCACACTCTTGTCTGCCTGATCCTTCAATCTCTGCACCAGCCTAGGAAACAGATCCCAGCCAGACTTGATGGGTTTTTTGAGATGCTGCTTTTCAATGAAGACTTTTTGTTGGAGGGGGGCAAAGAACCCAACAGGGAGGGAGTAGCTATGTTGGAGCGGGGCAAAGAACCCAACAGGGAGGGAAAAGCCGAAAGGCTTTAGGTTAAGTTTGTTTAATGTTTGTACACTGATTTTGAAGATCTAACATAGTTCAGAAGATTGCCCAGCATTTTTATACCGTGTTACTTCTGGCTGCCTGTTACCAGCTTTTTCTTACCAAAGCTTTAAAACAACAAATGCAATCCACAGCTGATGCACTGCATACAGGACTCATGCTTAGACCTCATGTCATGTCAGAGCTGCTGATCTCCCAGTTTAGAATAGATAGTCCTCTTGCCATGAGTGCAGGGATCCAGACTCGATGACCTCTAGGGCAGTGGTTCTCAAACTTGTGGCCCACCTGCAAACCTTTCCACGGACCACCAGTTGCCAATGGAAACTCGACATTAATTGCACAACCATTTTGCTAGTGCTGCAGTTAGGGACAATGGTGTAATTTAAATTATTAAACAGATTAAGCGTTTTAACTTTCTCATGTTAGTTTATCAAACTTCACTTTTAATAAAGTAAAATATTAATTAATTAATTAATGTCCAACACAAAAGTTTTCAATGTTTTCTGTATTTATGGAAAAGGCAGGGAAACTTTTTTGGGTCAGGGGCCACTGACCCACAGAAAAATCGGTTGGGGACCACATAAGTGAGAAGCAAAAAAACTCCTCCAAAAGCCCACAGCCCTCACTGATGTGGCTCCCAACTGAGACACCTCACTCTTCTGGCACTCCAGCCCCATGGGCTGAGGAGGAGTAACAGGGAGGACTGAAGTTCAGGGCTTCCCCTAGGCCAAATTTACTCTTCTGGGGTTAGTGGATTTTATGGACCCACCAGGCTCTGGGGTGGGGACAAAAATGAGGGGTTCAGTGTGTGGGACAGGAGTGACAATGAGTGGGATAGGGATTGGGGTGTCTGAGGGGGTGAGGGTATGAGGTCTGGGTGGGAGGTAGGGTAGAGGAGCAGGTTCAGAGAAGGGTGTCTGGCCAGGGAGGAAGGGGCAAGAGCAAAGGAAGGTACAGTGTGTGGCCAGGGGAGAGGGTGTAAGAACAAAGGAGGGTGCAGGAGCAGACTGGGGGTGAGTGTCTGGGAAGGGGGCACAGGAGTGGGCTGCAGGGGAAGGTGTCTGGATAGGAGGGACAATTCAGGAGCAGGCTGGGGTTGGAGGGTCTGGCCAGGGGGAGGGTGCAGGAGCAGGCTGGGGTGCGGGGTCTCGGCAGGGGAGTACATGTGAGGTGCTGGGGCCATGGGGTTTGGGCATGAGGGGGCGGGAGGTCACTTATTTGTTTTCATGCCCTGTGCAGCTCCCAGGCTCCAAGTCCTAGGCACGGCCTCCCTCTGCTCCCACTGGTCAGATTCTGGCCAGTGGGAAAAGCCTGTGGGCAGCACGACTGTGCTCTGCTGTTTCCCCAGTCAGGGAAGCAGGAGTGGGAGCAGCAGCATGCGGAGCCGCTTCTGGCTGCACTTCTTCCTTGCGAGCCAGACCCAGCAGGCAGGGTCAGGACTTTCTTCCCCTCCCCCGCTCCAGCAGGAAGCCAGTGCTGGTGTTCCAGTCTTGCAGTAGGTGGGAGAAAAGACGCATGGGGCTGGAGGGCCAGTGTGGGCTCCCTGCTATGGGGAGAAGGAGGCAGGGATGAAGGGAGAAGGGGATGGAGGGAGGAAGCAGGGAGGCTGAGCTCAAGCTACGGACCACCTAGAAGGTGGTTACAGTTTAAGAACCACTGCTGTAGAAGTACCTTCCCTCCAGTCCCATGATCATTCTATTCTATGATTCCAATTAGAATCATAGGGTTGGAAGAGACCTCAGGAGGTCAATAAATCTCAACCCATTGCTACACCCTTGCCAAAACAAAACCAACCCCAACTAAATCATCTCAGCCAGGGCAGAGCTAATAAATACAGAGGAATTGTATTTATGTTTGAGGCTGCTAGCTACAGACAGGACACTGTAGTAGATCCCCCTGGCTCTTAAGTGATTTTGTCTTTATGTGAGCTAAGTATGTGGGTCCAAGCAATATTTAACTTTGTACACACACCGGCCTACACTGAATAACCGAAAACACCAGGTTGAAGTAAGGAGGATGGCAGAAATTGAAGGAGGCCAGAGAAAGAAAAGCGAGAATGCACCAATCAGAATCAATGTTTGTATGTGTGACGCCTAACAAAGAGATTGGCAAGAGAGAATGGCTGGCTCATCTATTCGCCTTCAAAAAAAAGGAAGTGTACTGGTTTTATTGCTGCCTGTTTCCTGATTCCAAAAAGTGGGAAATGTTCTGTGAAGGCTTCATTGATTGGAACGATACTGCATGCATTACCAGTCACACATGGAGGTTATGTCTAGACTTCAGGCTTCTTTCAGAAGAAGCTTTTCTGGAATAGATCTTCTGAAAAAATTTCTTCCTAAAAAGCGTCCACATTGCTAACGTGCATTGAAAAAGCGATCTGCTTTTTCAAAAGATAGCGTCCACACTGAATGGACGCTATCTTGCATTTAAGCAGTTATTACTATGGGCGGAATGGCCACCAGGATGCCTGTGCTTTTTCCTCTTTCCTCTTCTTTAGAAAGAACTCCCTCTTCCCCGTCCACACACGCCTTTTTCTGAAAGAACTCTTTCGGAAAAAGACTTCTTCCTCGTAGAAAGAGGTTTACCGATGTCAGAAAAACCCCTCTGTTCTTTTGATTTTTTTTGAAAGAATGCAATTGCAGTGTGAATGAAAGTGACTTTTTTTTTGGAAAAATGGCCATTTTCCCGAAAAACTCTGTAGTGTAGACATAGCCCCAGAGTAAAAAGCGCCCACTAATTATGCAAGACAAACATTTTTGACTGGTTTGCTAGCTGTTTCTTGCCACTTTCTTTATTTTAATATACAGGTTTTAATCCTGTCATGCTAATTTTGTTTGTATTTGGATTCATTATTAAATTACTTTGAGCATTGAATAACTATTTTTAAATATTATGAAGTAATTTTATTGGTATTTTTAGAGGCTTTTCAATTAATTTGAAGAAGTGTAAAATTTGCCATTTTTATGATAACCCATGAAATTTCTCTCTTTCCCCATGACTTACAAAGTATGGATTTTCCATTGTAAGGTTAATAATTAGTTTTTCATCTGTTTCCACACAAATAATTGTGATGTTACGAAGTGCAGAAGCTATAATTCATAGACTGAAGTTAATTTTATGGCCACTTAAGAATGCATTCCTGCATGACACCAAATGCTTTCTACAGGGTGCTGAGCACCATTCACGCCTACTGATATCAGTGGGAGCTGAGATCAACTCCCAAGAGGGCCAGCTTTTCATGGAGTGTTTAAAGTTTTTGCTTGATATGTGGGGGTGGGTTTACATCTATTTTATTCTAACCCTAAATAAAAGCAAAGTAGGGCTGATTTTTATTACAAACTGGCATGTTTTGGACTTCTCTTCCTGACGTCTCCACCCTTTCTACAAACTTTGCTTGTCGCAGGAGGGTTTTCAAAAGGGTTTTCTTTGGAATTGTATCTTTTTATTCTAGGGGCCATCTATTCCTGTTCGCCTTGCAGTTCCAAAATAGTTAAGAGGAAATGAATTGGATTCTGTTCCTTCTTATTTATCATCAACAGAATTGTGTGCTTAATTAAACCAGGTGCATTTGTGCAAATCGTATTCATGGCTCTGAGATTGCACAGGCGTCTCTGAAAGCAGAATTTGATGATAATGAGGCTACAGTGTTGTGTACATTCCCCTCTTCCCCACATCCCAGCCCCACTGGTAATAAGGGAGGTGGAAAGAACTCTGCTTGATTCTCAGCTTCCTGGAAGAGTCTACAGGGCTGGCAGGTGGAAACAACATCTTTTTGGCTTAAAGGGTACATCTAGACTGCGGGGTGTGTGTGGGGGGGGGGGTTGGGATACCTCCAGTATCCCGAAAAAACTTCACTGTGTCCAGGGAACGCATTTGCTCTTCCGTTTTTTTGTGGGTTTTTTTGCAGAAGAGCAGACACACTCTTTCAGAAGCCCTGTCTTCCTCGTTCCATGAGGAAGAAGGGATTTTCCGAAAGAGGGTTTTTTTCCACAATTTGGCCCAATCGGAAAAAGGTATGCACGTTTGTCTGAAAAAAAGTTGTAGTCTAGCATAACCCTTCTGCCGGGTAGGCCTGGCAGCAACCAGGGCCGGGTTCAATATCTAGGGGTCCATCTCACACAGAACCGGCTCAAGCCCCACCCAGTAACCTGGGAAATTCACACGCCCCTGGGTGCCTCTGAGAGGCAGTGCTTCCCCACTCGCAAGCACAGAGTCTGAGTGTAGGAAAGAAACAGTTAATGAAACAGAGAGAGAAGTCATACGGCATTAACTTGGGAAAATACCACAAACAGAGTTCATAGCCCAAACATGAGCTAAGCCCTCCCGCCCCCACAGCCAAGAATCACCCGAAGTCCCAAAGTCCGACACCCCAAAAGTCTCTGTCCCTGGTCAGTGCCACCCAGAGTCCAAAAGTTCACCTGCAGGGTTTTACCTCCCAACCTGGGTAGAAATGGGGGCGGGGGGATAGATAGGGGCACCTTATGTGGCCCGAGTCCGACGGCCCCACCTCTCCGTAGGGTTCTGCTGCAGTCTTTAACGTGAGCCACTCTGCCACGCTCCACCAGCCGCGCCGCTCCTTGCCTACTGCCACTCCCACCAGCCACTCTGCTGGCCTCCACTGATTTGCTGGGTGCAATGGGTCTGGCTCCAAACCAGTGGTTTCAGCTCTTAGTGGTTTCAAACTCTTTAGCCACCACCTAGACTAGGAAAGGAGTCCAGTTTCTGCTGGACTAGCAAAAAGACTCCTCATGGAGTCTGCTTTAGATCTGTCCTTAAAACAAAAGGGGAAAGGGGCAGGTTAGGCCAACCTTACAGCTCACACCTGGCAGGTGTGACACAGGCCAACTCAAGCCTTTTAACTCTTCCCCCCAGCTCAGTTCACCCAACTCTGGAAGGGGGGAGACTTGTTCCTCAGAGACCTCTTACAATGATGGTGTCTCTCCTGTAAGCACTGGTGTCATGTTTTACAGTTCCCACATTTAGGGGTAGCATGATTTGTGACCCCCACAACAGCCCCAAATTATTTACAATACACCACATTCCATTCCAACACTGATCCTCCACACCTCATATTCCTTCCCCCTCCTGGCATGAGCTGTATTTACATATCAACAGTTAACAGTTAGTTAATTATCTCTCAGAGCTAAACAATTGTAGTGGGCACACCCACGCCCAGGGCAGCTCTCTCCTTTTAGCTGGCTGATAGCAAGCAGCAGTTCAGCCCCTGCTTACACTAGACATAGGCTAACATTGATCATCACCTTCAGGTATAAATCACAAGAAACAAACATGAAACTCTGTATTGCCATTTTCACCATTCCTTTATGTACCATTTATTCAATCCACACCTTCCAACAGGATGCTGTACAATAAATACATTTTATTTGGGGATGGGGGGTTGCAGTCACGTTAATGCAAAATTAAGCATGCAAGATTTTGAGAAGCCATGATGGGCAAAGGTGCATTTTTCTTTATTCACACCCCAAAGAACTTTAAAAAGGATGCTTGTACTTTCCAAATTAAAAAAAACTAAGTAAAAAGCATCTTTGGCTAGAGCTGAAATATGGAAAACTTCAACCCAGTTGGTGATTTTATTTTTAAAGTTATGATTGTTTGAAAACAAGGCGCTTTAACAGAAACAGTTTTGCAACTTTGATTATAGCAGTTGCTATCAGGAAACCAACATAAGCACAAACAGATTGAGTCAAGAAAGTAGACAGTTTTAAAGTAATTTTGTGCACCAATGCTATACTCTTGAGCATAGTATAAAAAGACAGACAGTAAGGGAGAGGCCAGAAATAGGAGATAATTGAAAACACAGTCCAGCGCAAAAGTGATAGTATATGGGACCAGTGAGAAAGAGGAAGCAGCAATATAAGAGTGGGAAGGACTAAGAATGAAGGCAAAAGAGGCAGGAGCCCAGAAAGAAGAGGGTAGCTGCTCAGATTTTCCCAGAATGTAGGACTGCAAATATGGTGCTAGCAGAGCTGGGTTAAATTTAACATTCAGTGAGATCAGTTCTGGTGTTAATACAATCACCACCAGGCGGATTTGAACCTGGGACCTCTGAAGCTTAGTATAGGAGTCTCTACCCCAGTGTTTCTTAAACTTTTTAAGACTGAGGAACACCAAACAATAATTTTTTTTATGAGGAACACTAAGGATTTTTGGTTGAACAAAAAACAAAAAGGTTGGGGGGAGGAAAGGTCGGGGGAAAGTTATTGAGCAAAAAAAAAGGTCACTTGCCCCTTTAAGGGTGGCCATTTTGAATTCTGTTGTTCTCCACGGCAAACCTCCGACTGCCTCGTAGCACACCAGTTTAAGAAACACTGCTCTGCCCTCTAAGCTAAAAGCCAGCTTGCTCTCAGCCCATGCTTTAGAGGTCTCTTGGTCTTATCTGTTGCTGTGGTCTAGGTGCCACTGCATGGGACAGTGAACCACACTTGAGTAACATCTACACAGCTTCCTTCTTCTGCAAAAGCCTATGCAAATGAAGCACAGATTAGCATATTGCCTCACTGCATTTGCATAATTAATCAGGAGCTGATTTTGCGCATTTTTTGTGCATTTTTTGAGGAGTGCAGGATCTTTCAAAATAGGGCATTTCTGTTGAAAACGCCCCGTCTAAACTGCCTGTTTTTTTCGAAAAAGCCTCGTTTAAAAAAAAAAGCGGCGGATGCCATTATACAAATGAAGCACGGGAAATTCAAATCCCAGCTTCATTTGCAATATCGCCGTGCCCAATTTACATCCCTTTACCAAAAAAGGGATGTAGTCTAGACACGGCCCAGGTGTTTGGGTTATATTAAAATTTCAAAACGGATGTTGAAAGTAGAGCCCTGTATGGATACAAAATTGGTATCCATATCTGCATTTGCAAAAATCAGCCACAGATATCCATGGATAGCTGCAGATTGGAAGACTGTAAAGGGTTTAGAAAAGCGTTACAATAATTATGCCTAAAACAAGCCTTTAAGCAGCTTGGTCTCTTTGGTGTATCCAAGAGAATGTTAAGAGATGACTTGGTCATGACCTATTAGAACCTACATGGGGATAAGATTTCTAAAGTAGACATTTCTTCAGTAGA
Organism: Pelochelys cantorii; assembly: GCA_032595735.1. NCBI lineage: Eukaryota > Metazoa > Chordata > Testudines > Trionychidae > Pelochelys > Pelochelys cantorii. The sequence goes on along the minus strand of CM064332.1, from coordinate 64,245,397 downwards.
AAAAGGCATAACGAGATCCAGTAGTTGGAAGCGTTATGCAACAATTTGCCCCATATAATAAAATAATGATTTCTCTATTAAACTTCAGCTCTGCTAATGGAGTATGTTACAATGAAGTCAGTTTTATGTGAGAGGCCCCGAGGTGTTGCAACAGGAGGTTTCTCATGCAGTGCACCACAGTAGGGAGTATACTTCAGAGCCTGATGACATTATTTAATTATGCTGATGTATCACAGTATTCTCTATATTACCTGAATAGGGTATTAATACTCTGCATAGGTGGTTATGCATGAGAAACTAAACAGTACGGAACAGGAGGGTCAATTGCAAACAGACATATTTAGCAAGATTATAAAGAAGAGTGTTGATGAGCAGTGATTAAACACACAAGTGGGGAAAATGTAGTGATTAGAGATTTTGAAATACTATAAAAAACAAGTGGTATTTTACATTCTGTGAGATGGAAAATGCCTGAGATTAAAGTTCCTCTGCGGTATTTATTTTAGTTTTGAATGCTTGCTACAGAAAATGAAACACCTAGGGGCTTTTTTTTCTTTCTTGTTTATATTAAATGAGCTCAAAGTGGAAAAAAGATTCCCCCCCCCCTTTTTGCCATAAAGTTTCTTGCAGTAATTGTGATGCCTACAAAATATTTCCAGTGGGATTCATTTTTGTTTACATATCAATCCTTCAATCTTTTGTTAACCAATCCTTACATTCCAGTTGTGGGTTTGAATGCATGATGCCAACTTTTGAAATATTTATTAAAACCAACTATTTATAGATTGTGAATTGGGTTACTCCTGTTTGTATAATATTCCCAGTATGACAGCTGAAACACTTTAAGAGGGAAGATCCTATTAACAAAGACCCAGACTTTTCCTTTTAAGAGCTCAGTGCCTGAGGAAAATTGGTGCAACTAAGAAACTGACTTGGAATACATGGGCTGAGATCAATTTGGAGCACACAAAGATGTGATTTGACTTTGGAAAAGCTTTTAAAAATCAGGCGTAAATGCTTGGAGTGCCTCAGATGAAAACCACTGCAATACATGTGCAAAATAATTATTATATTTTATTTCTTCAGAAAAATCATACCAGGATTCTAGTATCCATAAGCATTAAGCAATATCAAGAACAGTAACCTCATTTCGAACTTTGAGGAAAATTTCCATTCTGATGCATCAATTTCCATATGTGAGAATTCAGTGCTGTAATATTCTGCCCTGTCAGTGCTCCCATTAGGTCTATTACAGCATTAGAGCCTTGTCATCTTTTATTACTTCTTGCATTTCTGGTAAAGTTAAAGCTTATAAAACTGCACAGGTAGCTCTGAAGGTGAAGTATTGTTCTGTTACCAATAGTATATATAATGTTATTGCACTAATGGGTATTTTGAAATACAGTCTGTTGGGTTATTTTTTTTCCCTGGACCATACAAACTTATAGCTATTACATACCTTACATTACAGCATGCACTGTCATGTTGAACTCACAGTGGTGCCAGCTCTCACAATTTTATTCAGAGTTTCATGTATTTGGTGTTTTACTTAAAATTCAGATATTGGAGTCAAGAGATTACAAGAAAATTGCATCTTCCATTTAAAAAAAATGCAGTTTCTGGCCCTGAGAGTTTCTGAGAAAAGCTTGAAATTGTGAGGCACAAATACTCAAAAACTAAGAAGCAATTTTAAGATATTTCATGATCTCTGAGGGCCTGAGTCATGATTTGTAACATTTGTGGCTGGCAGTATATGGAACTGGCATGGTGGCTGGGCATAGATTCTGAGTATAAATAGAGTTTCATAAAGAGCTGTGATCTCATTTATACACCTAGATGGCTACTAGGCTGCAAAGCACTTTGGTAGATCTGCTTACAGTGTATGCATCTCACCCATGTACTGTACTTTCACCTGGCTTTGCTACATCACTATTTGGGATCGGCATGCACCTTTGTTATGTCTGATACGTCATAATTTTTTTTCTTTTCATCTTGGGTCACTACAGAGAAATGGGTGAGAAGCTCATCAGTGAAATTCTATATTGTGTCCTCATGGTGCATGCTGATATGCAACATGCTTTCCTATTTAATGCCCTTTAAACACCAGTCTGCTGGGATCAAATCAGGCACCTCTTGTGCTTAATGAACAAGCCTCCACACTCGGAGCTAAAGTACACTTTCCTCTTAGCCATGGCAGTAGCATACTCATCAATATCTATCTGGTCTAGACTCCACTAGAGGGAGACAGAGTATTACAGTGGGCGGGCATGAGTCACACAAAGAAACATACTATAGCTATGTCTACACTTTGGACAACAGGAGCATGAACAGCAGTGTGCACCAAAGTGCTGCACTGTAATTCCCCCTACTGGATGCTGGGGACACAAATTAAAAGGTTCCTAGTTTGCAAACTAGGAATCTTTCAGTTTTCTCCCACAGCATCCACACATAGGAGTGACAGCTCATACTTTGGTGTGCACTGTTATTCACATCCCTGTTGTCTGAATGGCATGGCAGTGTAGACAAAACCTTCAATGACATCTTTAAGTAGTGTTGTCTGGTTGATTCTCTTTTTTTCAGTCACATAAGAGATTAGGTCCCCATTGTATAGATGCTGTACAAGTGCATGGTAAGAAATTGCCCTGAAGAGATTACAGGATAAATACCAAAGACATACAAAGGAAATATTAACATTTCCTGTTTTACGGATGTGGGAACAGAACTCACTTGCCTAAAGTCACTCAGGAAGTCTGAGGCAGAGCCAGAAACACACCACCAGCTTAAAATAGCAGTCTAGTGTTTTAACCACCAGGCCAAACTCCCTCATTGCGCTGCCTGCTTTTCCTCTTCTGGGGGGAAAACATGGCCTCAGAATGTAGGTGCTGCTTTAACAGATTCACATTTGCCTCTGCTCATTCTAAGCTGCTAGATACTCAAATTGCTCTGAAAGGGTGATAATGTTTTTCCTGAATTTTGCTGGAGATTAGAATTAGGTTCTGGGTGTTGGAAACATGTTGTATTGCTTTTCTGATACTATCTTTAAAATTGTCAACAGCTGAGAATATTCCCCACATTAATCTTCTGTGCTCTCTCGAGGTAATGTGGGCAGAAAATGCTTTTGTCAAATAAGTTATTGGTAGAAGTTGAGAGGGTCACTTTAAAAATCATCCTGGCTTGTAAAAGACAGCTTAATGGCACCCTTTACATTAGGTGAGTTGTATCGTATAGTCCTTTGTCTATCAAAACTCCGATTGCAGGCAACAGGATTTTTAAATGAGGAGCCAGCCATGGTATTGCCATGAGTGCTGATCAATGTGCTTCCCATAAAGCAGACAGGAAGGCAGATTGTGAGTTTGAGAGTCACAGGCTACCTGCCAGGTTCCCCTTGCTTCTAGCAGGAATGTACCTTGGGCTATAATCTATTCTACACAGTGCCGCGGCTATGTTAGTTGGCTTGCTCCCTGCCCACTCTTCTGGGGGAAGGGGACACAACAGCTCTGCTGAGGCTGCTGTCTTTACGGTGCTGCTACCCATGATCCAGGAAGCTGGTGCAAAAGAGTAGGGGAGTGTCACAGGGCTTCTTGCACAACCATGCAAGGCAGAGCACAACTTGAATACAGGCTTATGAGCATCCTTAGTCTTCTGAGTTCGATGATTCATCGCCCCCTTGGTTTTTTAGATGAGATTTCACTTGTATGGCTTTGCAGGGGGATACTCGGTTTAGGCTACGTGTTGACATCTTCAAAGGTCCTACCTATAACAAAGAAGAGCATCTTTTCACATAGCAGCTTTCACATGAACTGTCATGAAAATACTCAACTGAGGTAGGGTTGCCAGATGGTTTCAACAAAAATACCGGACACACTTGACATTACATCACAATCTACATTACATCTTATTTAGAAAATACTGGACATTTATATTTTCTCAATTTATTTCCCAAACAGAAAGCTCAAATACTGGACTGTCCAGTTCAAAACCAGACACCTGGCAACCCTAACTGAGAGAGGCTGAGAAGGTGCTTTACAAAAAGCAATAGGGATAGAAGCAGGGAGTGTAGAGGAATAGCTGCAATCAGGGAGGAATGGAACGTGACAGCACTTTCCATGGCTGTTTTGTTTTACTGACATATGGGCATGAACTAGATCCTCCTATCCAAACTCCTTCACATTTCTCCTGTCAATTTCATATCCCTGGGTCAAAATTCTTCTAGAAAGTTACAATTCAGGATCCATATGGGTTGACTCAGCTTTTGGCTCAAAAATTTATTGAGAACAGTTGGCCTGTGAGGAAATCTTGTGAAAGCAGCACTATTGTGGGATAAAATCTCCTGAGAACAGCTCATAAGATTTTTCATAGATTCAGAGAACACTAGAACTGGAAGGAATCTTGAGAGAGTCCAGTCCCCTGCCCTCACAGCAGGACCCAGTACCATCTAGACCATTCCAGATGGATGTCTATCTAACCTGCTCTTAAATATCTCCAGAGATGGAGAATCCACAACCTCCCTAGGTAATTTATTCCAGTGTTTAACCACCCTGACAGTTAGGAAGTTTTTCCTAATGTCCAACCTAAACCTCCCTTACTGCAGTTTAAGTCCATTGCTTCTTGTCCTATCCTCAGAGGCCAACGAGAACAATTTTTCTCCCTTTTTGACAGCATTGGATTCATACCTGAATCCTAGTGCAGATACATTCATCCAAACGCTGAATCTAATCTTTACCCAGACATTGCTTCTAATACAGGCTGAACCTCACTAGTCTGGGACTCTCTGGTCCAGCAACATCTCTGGTCTGGCATCATCAGGGACTCCCTGGGGGCTTTGGGATTTGGGCACTCATGGGGAAAAAACAGCATGGGAGGACCACGGATTTTATCGGAGCAAAGAGCTGGGCTGGTCGCTGGGAGTGAAGCCCAGTGGCCAGGGCAAGGGGCTGGAGCTGGTGGCTTGGAGCAGAGCCTGGCAGCTGGGAGCAGAGCTGGGAGTCCAGAGGCCAGCAGCAGAGGGACCAGCATTGACCTTTGTTGGTCCAGCAAACTCCCTGGTTCGGGGCCAATCAGATCCCAAGGGTGCTGGAGTAGGTATTGTTTAGAATGAGTCATAGGCTAGAGTGAACAGGTGGTTTTCAAGGTGATATTTAAAGTGAGGAGAGTGCACCAAGGGGAGAAGGAGCATGTCAGATAAATGAGTAGCACCTGTGGAACATCTATCACCTGCCAGAGTGAATACTGCTGTAGCAGGTTTCCATTTCTCATGTCCAATGTTTGTCTCTTTTTATGTTTGAGCAGCAGAGTGACCCAGCCTGCACCCTCCATTGCCTTCAATTACAAGACAGTTGCAGGGCGTTTTTCTCATCTCTCTGTTAGGGAGTCAGACTGTCTGGGACACCTGGCACTTTCAAGGTTGATGTGGAAACACTTGGGTAAATATCACTTTTGAGGTAACTTGGATTTCATGTTTTCTTTAACATGGCTCCCATTCAGTGTGGCCTTTGCATCGCCAATATAATAAAAGCTCTGGTGTTCAGTGTACATGTTTCAGTGGCTGAACTTTTGATATCTAGTGCTTTAGGTTTAACTGATGATAGCTTTCTTTACATGATAATTTTTTTCTAAATGCTTCAGTGCATCACATTCTTTTCCATCTGGTTTACTCAAGGAGAAAATATCTGAAATGAATAGCATGAAGAGCTGTTCAAAGTGACTGGGACTGGACAACTTATATAAGAGGAGATCTTTTATAGGACACCCATTTCCGTAAGGAAGACATCCCTGGCCATACTTGTATTACTTTAGAACATTTCTCACACGGGGCTTTGCATTGCTTTTTCTCTTTCCTTAAAAGCTTCCTAATAGAATACCCGGGCCAAAGGTTTGGGTTTTTTTAATGGGAATCCAAAGTTAGGGGCCTTTATAAGGATATAGGTGCCTAAATAATTGGCCAGATTTTCAAAAGGACAGAATACTACACATCTTGGCTCATTATTTAGCATCCTAAATTTAGGCTCCTGTTTTTTAAAATGTTGGCTTCTGTGCCGTATTCCATAGCTTCAGTTCAACCCATCTCTCATATGGACCTAGAGTTAGGAAAATATTCCTAATCAGGTTGCTTACTTTTCAGATGATGCTTAAGGCCCACTGAAGTCAAAGGGACTTCACATAGCTCCATATTCAGGCATCAAACTAAGTGCCTAATTTCAGGAGCTCATGCTTGATAATGTTGGCCTATAGGAATAAGCTGTGCATGTGCACAGCCCTTTTGGATACAGATTCAGTAGGAAGCAATTTTCCCAGATGCTATTCAGCAAACTGAGAAGCTTCGGGGGTAGCCAAGTAAGTCTGTTACAGAAAAAAAAACAGCAAGCAAATGATCTGGTAGCACTTTATAGACTAACAAAACATGTAGATGGTATCATGAGCTTTCGTGGGCACAGCTCACTTGTCACTATACACTGGATATGGATTTGTTCCTATTACTGATGTTAACTCTTGTAACCAATGTACTATTGTTGCTAAGAATTGTAAAGGTATACAATGTGCATGATCTTATGAAAATACCATGTAATCTGTCAGGAAATGTACCAAATGACAGACGGTATGTAAAAGGACATTGTGATGTTGCTATTTCATGGTTAATGCCTGTAACTGGTCTTGGAACTTCATACAGGACAAGGAAGATCCCAGCCAGAAGGTGCTATGTGAAAAGGGAAACTGAGGCTGCCACCATTTTGTTTTCGTGGCTAAGTGCAAAGATGCCTACACTATTGGGGATGAGAATACCTACATTAACACAATGTTAATTGGTGTTCAGAGAGTTGCCAGAGCTGGCCTGGATAAATTCACTAGTTTCTTCAGCTCTGGGCAAGATCACCTGACACAAACAGGGATGATGCTGCAAAAGCAGATCCAATTAGCTATGGTTTTTACCAAGTTTTACCTGGGGTTGGTAAAACAGTGCAAGGCATAGTTGTCACTGTGACAGACAATGCAATGAGGAAATCTATTTTAGGCAAATTTGGTTTTCATACACTTGTCCAGCTCTGCACTGTGGTTTCTAACATTGGACTGGAACATGTTTTGACCCAGAGCCAAAACACGGGGAGGCCTCTGATGCCCTCAGTGATGTTACTGGCATCACTTCCTGCATCAATTTTGCGTTGGGGGTGTCACATTACCGGAGTTTAAGGGAAGCAGCCAGGTCACTGCTGCGCCCATGGGGGAGGGTGTTTGCCCCAAAAGCTGGTATAAAGGGGGCCATGCGAGGTGTCAAATGAAAGCTTATCTTATACTGATTCTATATATGCTATTCATGTAATTGTATAATGTCTGTGTGTGAAGTTATAAGCATGTATTCTATGTGGATACTGAATGTTTCTCTGTATGTGGTTGAGCAATGGGCAAAGAAACTCAGCCTATGGACATGCTAATGAGTAAGTCTCCATGGAACAATAGCCCTCTATAGGGCCAGGACACTCCTCAAGAATGGTGACTGATACCTAAGGGCTACCAGCAGGGAACACAAGGATAGGCCACTGGCCAGGTGATCTGCTGCAGCTAAGAAGAGATGAGGAAGGAGGTATATAGGGGCATGTGGCATCCTCCATTTGGTGCTCAGCTCTTCATCCCGGAAGCAGGAGTGCAGGGATCAAAGAGCTGGAAAGAACTGTGGACCCATCCTGACATAGGATGTACACCAAAGACTTTTAAGCCAGCAGTTATGACATCTCTGCTGCAAGCCTGCATTGAGAACTGGGAGATTCGATGCATGTAATGTATAATACTTTAACAACCTTACTCTCATGCTCTTCTTTCTTGTAGTAATAAACCTTTAGATTTTAGATTCTAAAGGATTGGCTCAGTGTGATCTTGTGGGTAAGATCCAGAGTGTAAATTGACCAGGGATCTGTGGCTGGTTTCTTGGAACCAGACAGAACTTGTTCGGGGTAGGTGAGATTGGGCTTTAATACCCCTCACCTGTGTATTCGGCCCAGGGCCATCTGGGGTACGTATATTGCTGGGGTGTCAGAGGGGTTTTGCTCGTGAGGCTTCTGGCTGGCCAGGCAGGCAGCTGAAACGCTCTGGGGGACTAGTTTGTGGCCTATTTGGGAAGGTCTCCAGTCTGGGGGCTGTAAGGAGCCCCAAATTTGAACAATTCACCCTGAGTCGACACCCTCGGCTGTGCCCAGACCCAGCCTGGTCCGTCACAGTCTGCACACCTGATTACAGAGCTCTGCAATTTTGTTCTCACCCACAACTACTTCCAATTCAGAAACAATTTCTAACTCCAAATCAGCGGCACAGCCACGGGCACTCGCATGGCAGCACAATATGCCAACATTTTTATGGCTGACCTTGAACAACGTTTCCTCAGCTCTCGCCCCCTAATATCCCTTCTTTACTTACGCTACATCGATGACATCTTCATCATATGGACACATGGTAAAGAGACTCTTGAAGAATTCCACCAGGATTTCAACAACTTCCACCCCACTATCAACCTCAGCCTGGACCAGTCCACAAGGGAAATCCACTTCCTGGACACTACAGTAAAGTTAAATAATGGACAACTTTCAACCACCCTATATCGTAAACCCACAGACCGCTACACTTACCTTCATGCTTCCAGCTCCCATCCTAGACACATTTTTCAGTCGATTGTGTCTGGGATGGGATTGTATACAGCCAAGCCCTACAATACAACCGGATTTGCTCCAACCCCACAGACAGAGACAGTCACCTACAGGATCCTTACAGAGCATTCATAAATCTGAGCTACCCACCTCGGGAAGTGAAAAAACAAATTGACAGAGCCAAAAAAGTGCTGTGCCTATTGGAGTCCGGGAGGTGGGCGGGCATTAGCCCGTCGACATCTAAAGGACCTCCCTCCAGCCTATGGGGAGGGTCCACTGAGCCCAGGAAACCAAGTAATTACTTGGGACAAATAAAAAGAAAACAGGGGCGGGTGTGAGGGTCAAAGGGCTAAAACAAGGGAACCGGACGGGGACACTGAGCAGAGAAGCCCGGACAGCACCCATGGCCCCTCGAAGGTCTCGAGAGAGCCAGCGGACACCGCCCAGTGGAACTCTGCCCAGATACGTAAGCAGATGCAGGAACGGAAATAGGCCCCACAGTCGCAGGCCCCTCCCTCGGCCAACCTCTGCTCCCTGGTCTTATAAATTACCATCTTGGCGATAGCCAGGAGGAGGTTGACCAGGAGGTCCCGCGACTTTGTGGGGCCTTGGATGGGGTGTGCATAAATGAACAGGTTGGGGGAGAAGTGCAGCCAGAACCTCAGCAAAAGGTTCTGGAGGAGCCGAAAGAGGGTCTGTAACCTGGCGCACTTGAGGTAGACGTGCGCCAGGTTCTCCCTCTCGCCACAGAAGGGGCAAGTGTCGGGAATGGGGGTGAACCGTGCCAAATACACACCCGTGCTCACAGCTCCGTGCAGGATTCTCCAGCTGATGTCCCCAGTGGGCCGTGGAACCAAGGTGGAATAGAGACTGGCCCACCGGGGCTCCCCACCCTCTATTGGTGGTAGGAGGTCCCACCATTTGGTGTCTGGGCGGGACACGAGGGTGGGGAAGTGGAGCGTGTGAAGCACAAGTGTGTACAGGTGACTCTTTGGCGCAGTTTGGAAGGGGACCGGCTGCAACACGTGCAACACAGGTGACGAGGGGGAGGCGGTCGGGGAGGTACGCGGGGCTTCGGGCCGATGGATAGAGCAGGTGGGCTGGAGGTGAGGGGTGTGCGGGGTGCACCCTCTCGCAGGACCTTGTCGAGAGAAACCCGAGCGGTGGGCGGCAAAGCGTCCTTCACCTCCTGAAGCACGCGCCAGGGAGTACGTAGAGTGGAGAGCCCCATTCGCTGGGCGAGCGCCCAAGGATCCACCCAGTCTCCCTGGTCGTAGTCCAGGAGGTCTCTGATTTTTGTGACTTCTGCCAGGACCAACCTCTGGCGCAACGAGGGGGACTCCGCCACCTGCACACGTAGATGGGGATTGTGTAGCAGGGGCTCCGCGAGGAGGTCTGCCCCCAAGGTGGCTCCCAAGGACCTGGTCGCCTCTAGCAGCTTCCAGGCCCGAAGGAGGTACTGGTAGAAGGCTGGCAGCTCGGAGAGGTCTCGCGGAAGACCTCTCAAATAAAGGATCTGCCGGTCATATCGGAGCCCTCGGAAGCGGCGAAGGAAAACGTGCGCCAGTGTGCTCCACGCCGGACTACCTGCATCAGATAGGAGCCTCTACAGGGCCTTGAGGCGGAGGACACGAACCTGCGTGCGCAAACACATCAGGCCCTGCCCTCCCTCCTCCAGGGGAAGATGGAGAACCCCTTCAGAGACCCAATGCAGTTCTGGCCAGAAGAACCGCAGCAGCAGCTGCTGGATCTGATCCAGGAAACCCAGGGGTGGGACTAGGGTGCTGAGACAGTGCCAGAGCATGGACAGGACTAGTTGGTTAAACACCAGTACCCTCCCACGCAGGGAGAGGCACCGGAGCAGTCCCGTCCATCTCTGCAACCGCTCAGCCACCCTGGACTCTAAACCTTGCCAGTTCTCCGGTGGAGAGGGATGCGTGGCAGAGAGAAAAACGCTGAGATAGAGCAGCGGACCCGCGCTCCACTTGATGGCCTGAAGCGCGGGTGGGAGGGAGCTCACCTGCCACCAGGCCCCTACCACCAGGCCAGAGCTCTTGACCCAGTTGACCCGGGCAGAGGAGGCCACCGAGTAGACGGCTTGGCAGGCCTCCACCCGCGCCAGGTCTCCCGGGTCCACGCCGACAGGACCAGCCGCATTTTCGGCTCACGGAGCACCAACCCTGTCAACCTCTTGCGAAGAAGACGGAGGAAGGGCTCGATGGCCAGAGTATACAGCTGGCCTGACAGCGGGCAGCCTTGACGTACTCCCCACCCGAAGCTGACCGGTGCGGTCAGGGTCCAGTTGAACTTGACCAAAAACTCTGCGGAAGCGTACAGCACCTGGAGAAAGCCCACAAAGCGGGGACCGAAGCCGAAGGCCCGCAGAGTGCCCAGGAGATACCCGTGGTCCATCCGGTCGAACGCCTTCTCCTGATCCAAGGACAGGAGGGCGAATGACAGACCATCCCTACACCCTAGCTCTAGGAGATCCTGGACCAAATAAAGGTTGTCGAAGATGGTACGGCCCGGGACGGTGTAGGTCTGGTCTGGATGGACCACGTCTGCCAGCATGGACTTGAGTCTCAGGGAGATGGCTTTGGCAACAATTTTATAGTCCGTGCTGAGGAGCAAGATGGGACGCCAGTTCCTCAGATCGTGGAGGTCCCCCTTCTTGGGCAGCAAAGTGAGTACCACTCGCCTGCATGATAAAGGGAGGACCCCGCTCTCCAAGGACTCGGCGCAGACTCTGGCAAGGTCCGGGCCAAGGATGTCCCAGAACACACGGTAGAACTCCACGGTCAGCCCGTCCATGCCTGGGGATTTATTGGTGGGCATAAGGCAGAGGGCTTCCGAGAACTCAGCCAGAGAGAGAGGCAGCTCTAGCCGGTCCTGGTCGCCTGCGCTGACCGTCGGGAGTTTGTTCCAGAGAACTCTGTGGGCATCGGCGTTGGTTGGATCCGGCGAGAAAAGGGAGGCGTAGAAGGCGTGAGCCCTCTCGCGCATCTCCACCGGATCCAAGAGGGGGGCGCCATCCTCCGCCAGAAGGCAGATGATGTGCTTTTTTGCCCCCCTTTTTCTCCAGGGCGTAGAAGAAGCGGGAGCCGTGATCCATCTCCCTAAGGAGGTGGATGCGGGAATGAACAAAGGCACCCCGTGCCCAAAGGTCGTCGAGGGCCCGAAGTTCCTCCTGCTTCTCCCGGTACGTTCCGCAGAGGGGTGGATCTCTGGGGCTGGTGGCCAGCCACCTCTTTAGCTCTAAAACCTCCCGTTCCAACTGCTGTATCGCCGCATCCCTCTGCCGGCTGGCCCCCCGGGTGTAGTCGTGGCAGAAGAGCTGCGTGCGCACCTTCCCCACGTCCCACTGCTGCCGCGCTGAGGGAAAGGCGCACCGCCACCCACGCCAGGCCAGCCAGAACTCCCGGAAGGACGCTACAAAGCCCACGTCCTCCAGCAGGCTGTTGTTGAAATGCCAGTAGGCCGGCCCTGGCCTCTCCAAGGAGAGAAAGGCCATCACGGCCATCAAGTGATGGTCCGAGAACGGGGCCAGCCGAATGCTGGAGGAGTGGGTTTGAAAGAGATGATGATGTGAGAGATAAATGCGGTCCAACCGGGAATGAAACAACTGTTGACTCTCCACCCGGACAAACGCTGCATCTTCGCCCGGATGGAGGTCACGCCAGACGTCCACCAGGGAGCGTTGGTCTATTATCCCCCTGAGGACGCCCAAGCGGGACTGACGACGGTCATGGTTGGAGGAGGGGTGACCCCAGGGTCCAGACCATCTGGGCCACCGGCAATGGTAGGGCTAGTGCCCTCCCGGGCGTCGGGGGTCCCGAGTGCATCTCCGAGCTGGGCCAGAGGGCAGTCCCTTCGGACGTGCCCCGTCGCCCAACAGAGAAAACACCGGGCCTTCCCCAAGGTGTAATATACCCAGTACTGGGCCCCTTGATAGGGCACCAGAAATGACCCTTCTAGGACTTCTCCACCACACCCCGCTGGCAGGAGTTGGATTTGCACCTGCCGGCGGAAGGAAAGAACGTGGCGGAGGGTAGAGTCCTTGCAGCCCAAAGGAAGGGGACTAAGGACTGACAAGGGCCTCCCCAGGGTGGAGAGGAAAGGCAGTAGGGCACATTGGGGAGGAAGGGAGGAACGGAGGAAAAATCCACCCATACACCCAGGTCCTCCAAAGGCTCAAGTGGGACATGGACTCCCCCCACCGCCAAACCCTTCTCCACCGCTTCCTGGGCGGCGGCCTCCGACACCAGGAAGAATACCACCTTCCCGAACATCTTGGAGGCCGCCACCACAGCTGCGGGCCCCACCACGCGAGCCAACGCCTGCACGTAGGTCTCCACGTGGGGCGAGGCCAACACCAGGAGGCAACGGACCCCCTGCCTCCTGGTCAGGGTAGGGAAGGGGCCACGGCCGCCGGGGATGGAATTCCGGTAAGCGGCTTCAGTGGATCGGGAGGCAGCAGGCGGGGGGATGGCGGCTACCTGAGCGTACACCCTGGGGGCTGGAACACTGTCGCCCCCAGAGCTGGTGGAAGGAACAGGGGGACAGAAGAGAGGGGAAGCCGCGGCTGAGGCCGTGGCAGGGAGGTTAGCCTTCACCACCGGAGGTTTTGCCTTCCGGGCGGGGCTTTTGCCCTTCTTGGTCCCCTGGCCCTTCCTGCCCTTCAGGGAGGCTTTCTTGGTGGTGACACTGGGGGCGGAAGGTGCCATGGCAGGAGCGGTCGGGGTTCCGGAATCCCCGTCCATGTCCACCACCTCCGCTGCATGAGCGGGTGGCCCGGCAGCCTCAGAGGTTTCAGGGTTCATAGAGGCAGTGAGGGGAGGTGGGCAAGGGGTGGCAGGGGCATCGCACGACTGCCCCTCCATTATGTTCATGGATGGAGGGGCGGGGGGAGACAGGAACAGACAATTAGGGGAGACCAATAGTGCCAGGGGGTGGAACAAGGAGCAGGGGAGAGGGGGAAGAGGGAGGAAGAGAAAGGCTCACCACTCCCCCCCGCTAGGCTGGAGGTGGGGTGAGAGGGCAGCAACGCACATAGGAGGAAGGGGGGAGGGTAAAGGAACAAGGGGTACAGCTCCCAGCACAGGATGGTAAGAGCGGCTCCTCCGGCTGCACTGGGAATGTGAGAGGGTCAATTATTTGAAAGACATGTGGGAAGTGAAACGGTGTGTGGGGGAGGGTAACTAAAGAAGAGTGGGAGGCTCAGGCGCCAAACGAGATGACAGAGGGGGACATGGGCTCATGAGAAGAGGGGAGGGGAATGCAGGCTGTGAGGAGGAGCCTGCTCAAGGAAGCAGGGGGGCAGCAAGACACTGCTGGGGGTGGGGGAAGGAAACTAGTGTGCCCATGGGCGCCTGAGTGGCAGGCTCACAGCACCAGCTACAGGACCCAACAGAGCAAGGGATGGGCGGGGAGGCAAGCAGTGGGGCCAAGGATGGAGATGGCCCCTGCAGCACCTGGGGCTGGGGAGGGAGCAGCAATAGCAGCAGCAGAGATGCAGGGGAGACAGCGGGGGGCAGAGGGAGCCACCCCCCAGGCCCAGTACTCCACAAAAGCTGTGCCAGCTGCCACCTAGGGGCCCAGATGGCAGGAGGCCCCTCACAAACACTCACCCCCCCACACACACACAAACTTGTGGAGGGGAAGGAAGAACCCCAGGAGCTGCTGTAAAGCAGCCCCCTTACCTCCTCTACTCCAGAGGGCGTAGCAGCTGCAGGAATGGTGAAGTCCAGGCCTGCAGCAGTGAAGAAAGGGGCCAGGCAGTCCCCAAAAAGATGGAAAATGGGGGTCCCACTCCCCCCACCAGGGTGAAGGCAGGAAAGGTTCCCTTATCCACCCCCACACCCCCAGCAGCTCCTGCAGCCAGCTGGGGGGGGGGGGGAAGAGGCTGCCTGCAAACAGAGCAGGCAGAGAGAAAAGGGGACCTGACCCAGAATGTAGCCAGGGCTTGCCTGCCTCAACCCCAGTAGCCCCCCACACACCCCTCCTAAAAAAGGGGAGGGGAGGGGTGCAGGGGGGAAAAAGCACAACAAGCCCAGACCAGCAGCCTGCTGTGCTCAGTGGAAGAGTGGCTCCTCTCTCCACCTCAAGGTCACAAGACAGAGCAGAGGTGCTACAACAGGTGAAAGAGCTTGGTGGAAGGGGAGAGAGGGAGCTCTTGCAGAGAGAGTCAGCAATCCTGGCTAATTAGGGGCAGCTGAGACAGGGCGGCTGCAAAATCAATTAAGGCCCAAGTGAAACTAATTGGGGCTGCCTGGAGGCCTATTTAAGAACTCTCCCTGTGGGTGAGGGGAGAGAGAGAGCTGAGAAGGAGTTTGGAGAGCTGTGAAAGAGTATGGAGAGAATTGAGAAGGAGGTTGGAGAATTGAGAGAGAGTTTGGGGAGCTGTGAAGGAGTTTTGGAGAGTGGAGGAGGAGTTTGGAGAGAGAGAGACACCGGAGGAGCCTAGAGAGCAGCATCGACCTTGTTGAAGATGACAGGGAGACAATACATCTCAAACCAAGGTGAGTGAGCCATATACTGTGACTCCTAGACTGTGGGACAGTGGGCTGAACAGGGGCCAGGGGCCCAGGAGTGGGACTGACCCTGCCACAGTACCCAGACATGAACTACTTCAAGACAGACTCAAAAGAGAAAATAACCGAACTCCTCTTGTTGTTACTTACAATCCACAACTCAGACCCCTCCAAGCGCATCATACACAATCTACAACCCATCCTGGAAAATGATCCCTCACTCTCAGAGGCCTTGGGAGAAAAACCTATTCTTGCTTACAGACAACCTCCTAACCTGAAACATATTCTTTCTGATAACCATGCCACACAACCACAACATAAGCCTCCAGCAACCCGGCCCTGCAACCAGAAAAGATGCCAACTCTGCCCACATATCTACACTGATGAATTCATCACTGGAGCAAACAACACAAGCCACAAAATCAAAGGGTCATTTGACTGCTCATCTAGTAATTTGATCTAAGCCATCAAATGCCAACAGTGCCCCTCTACTATATATATTGGTCAAACTGGACGTTCTCTACGGGAAAGAATCAATGGACACAAATCAGATATACGTAAAGAAAATACTCAGAAGCCAATGGCAGAACATTTCTGTTTACCTAACCATAACCTCACAGATCTGAAGGTGGCGGTCTTGTCACAGGCCAGTTCCTCAAGCCAAATCCACAGGGAAAGCTTGGAATTACAATACATATGCAAATGCAATTCAATTAATTATGGACTTCATCAAGATATGGGGTGGTGGAACCTTTATCAGTGAAGGTGCTAACTACTTTCTGAATGGTATCCTTCCTGCCTTATCCATCCACTGACTTCAATCTTTATCTACTCAGGTTTAGCACCCTTTCTCCTGATACTTTATGCATAGAGGTAGGGGGGTGGGCGACAGAACATCTTTCTCCCCCCCCCCCTTCCCTTCTCCTATTTATTTCAAGTTTCCTTATCCTCTAATCATAACTCTGGTCATCTGAAGAAGTGGGCTGTGCCCACAAAAGCTCATGATACCATCTACATGTTTTGTTAGTCTATAAAGTGCTACCAGACCATTTGCTTGCAGCAAACTGAGAGCTGCAACTGCAACATCCAGAACTTTGGGACTAACGTGAAGCCACAATCAGGCCTTAGGATATTTTGAATCCATAATCCAATGAGTTCCTTTTATCCATATATATGCAGGGCAATTAAAATCTGTTACTGAAGCTTAATTTATTGAGTTGTTACAAAAAAAAGTAAAAAAAAAAAGTAGATAACTGGAGAAAAAGGTGTATATAAAGAATGAGAGGTAGCTGCAGAATGTTGTGAAGCATGATATTACATTTTCTGCTGTATTGACTCTGAAATACTGTTACATTGTTGGGGCCAAGTGTCAAGCAAGGGATCAGAGATGGAGTCAGAGTCAGGAGCTCAGCTAACGGTTGGAACTGGAGTTGGAGCCCATGGAGCAAGGATCAGAAACAACACAGGAACCAGGAACTGTCAGGGAAGTGGGAGCAGGGCTGGGAAACAGAATCCCATGTAAGCAGAGCCCAGCTGTGCTGACTATTTCCTGTGCCTCTCTTTGAGTTTAAAAAGAAAGCCCTGACCAGAGTTCCAGATGTTCCTCAGATCAGGACACAGGGAAGCCTTCCCTGATGTAGCTTCAAGTTTTATGGTCTCTCTGTTCAGTTGGGTACTTGTTGATTGGGAGCAGGTTACTGCTGTCAATGCAGAACCCTGTGGATCCAGGTTCAGGATATACAGGGACTTACAGCATTCTTGACTTGAGCAAACATCAGTGTGGCTTATCCAGTTAGAAACAGAACTTGCAAACTTTACTGTCAAGATTCTCCTGAGCAGCAATGCCACTGAAATCAAATTAGTTACCCCAGCAGACGACTGATGTAAGCATGTGGAGAATAAACCTGCTGCCTCGTGCACGTAAGATTAGAGGAAGACATAAAAACCACACTCTCATAGGATTTGGAAAGAATGATTAATTTATGAGTTAGGATATTCTAATAATATTACAGCCATTTCACTTTCAAAGAGTGTAGATAAAAAAAATCTTAGCTATTTTTCTATAATTTACATGCATTTTCTCATTTTCTCAAGGAAATTTGTGTTAATATTATTCCCAAATTGTAACCTGTAAATCAGACTCCATTCCTGAAATTAAAGATCTAACAGACTTATTAGTCTCCTTTCACCTGGAGGCATTCTTCTAGAGTTAATAACATAAATGCAATGACTATGTGGCCATGAAGAAAGGAGTGAAACTTTATAGTATATAAAAAATAGAAGGCGATCCTTAAAGGTGGGGGTGGGTGAGAAAGGGAATGGTCCACATGAAAATCTAACACTGTTTAGTGATATTTCACAGCTGGACTAAGGAGTAAAGAAACTGATAATAATATTTTTTGTTTTTATAGCGACTTCCATTTCAGGAAGTCAAAGTTCTTTAGGGATAATTAATTGGTCACACTGCAGCCCTATCAAACTGGTAAGCGTTATTATCCGCTGAAGGCACAGAAAGATAAGGAGACTTGCCTAGGGTAATATAGGAAGCCTCGGGCAGGGCCAACAATCAAACACAGCTTCCCTCCTCTCAATCCAGTGCCTTAAGTGCAAATGAAACGTCTCTCCTAGTCAGCAGTTTTGTGAAATCCATAAGTTAAATTAAAATACAAAAATTGGTGTCTGTCACATTTGTGTCAATGTTTGGGCTTCTGCTGCCACAATTTTGGTTATTAATAATAACAGCATCAAGCTGACCCTGATATTTTATCAGTAGTTCTCAAAGCATTTTTACAATGGAAGTCAACATCATAATCTCCATTTTACCGACAGCTATCCTGAGGTGCACAGAGATGAAGTAACCTGCCCCCAGTCATGCGGGATACAGGCTAGTTGCAGAATTGGAAACAGAACCTAGATTTTCTGACTCGCAGTACATTTCACAATACACTAGGATGACAACATTCTATTTAATTCTATTTAATTCTTTTTCTTCATGCCTAAATAGTTCTGTGACTTTTGAATTATATTTCTTCCACCCAAGATCCATTCTTTCCTTTCAGCCCATGACTTAAATGACAAGCCAAAAGTAGCCACCCAAGCAACTCTTATTGACCTCTGAGTTCTAGAACGATACATTCATTCTACTTCATGCTTCAAACACAGTATAAAAATCCATGATAGGAACCAGTTTTTACATATAATGGGATTAGAAGATTTACCCGACATTGCTTTGGTCCTTAACTCAATTAATTTTTTTTTTAAATAAAATGAAAATATCCATGCTTCATTTAAATCATTGCTCTGGGGTGGGCCTAGGGATGAGGGACTCTGTACGCAGGCTACCCCGGGGAGAAAGAGGACTACCTCTCCACACTCTCACTGCCACAGTTTGAGGCTAGGTGAGATGTGCCTCTGCATGACTGGTGCGCTCCAGTGGGAACAGCCAGGGAATGGGTGCATGTCCCTTAGCTGGGGCAGGACCAGGTTCATCTGCTCCTTGCACTCCTCAGCCAGAGTGAGGAATGCAGCATACTGTGCACTTTCCCTTTGCTCCCGGATGAAGGGGAACAGCCAGTAATGTTCCAATATGAATTGGGTGGGATCTTCAGCCCCCCACTCCGTAAAAGGTGCCGGGGGGAGGGAGGCTCAGGGCTGAGGAAATCCAAGGTGTGCACCATTAGCCAGTCCCTTCCACCTCCCTGGTGATTCTGTCCCTTTTCTCTATAGTTTTATGAGAAGCAATTCCATTCCAGGCACATCCATTTTCCTGGCATAGCCAAACCTTTACTTTACATTAAGTTATGATAAGAGGAAGCTGTATACCAAATTTTGTGGTCTTAGCTCTTACCATTTAGGAAGACTTCTTGAACAGACAGACAAACAGACAAACTTTCTCAAATATATAGATAAAAGCATGAAGAAACTCTACTGCATTAAAGCTGTAATGGCATTGGAGAGGACATGAAATGACATACAATTACCAATTAATCAATCCATCAACAATTGATTTTCAGTTGGGAGAGGAGAGGAAACTCCTGGAGAAACCTTCTGTGCTCCTCTTCTTCCTCCAGCCAAGGAGGGCTGATTGTATCTCTTGCTGAAGCCCAGCAACACAGTGTGACACTATACACCAGTTTTTTCATAGATATGTTTATGATATGATTATAGCATATCCACAATGTATTTTATGCAAGATGGGTCATGTGAGATATCATTAGAAAGGTTATGACTTATTGTCTGCATGTATCATTTCTGTATCTGACTATGTATTAATTAGAAGTGTGTTTACATCTGTAGAGCACCCACCAAACAGAATGCAATTAGTCAAGATGGCTTGCTGTGAGTAAGAGCAATTAGAGAAAACAATAGATCTCAGAAGATATTTATCACCCACAGAGAGGTATTCCCAAGGACTCCGTAAGCAATCTCTGACTCATGGCTGCTGCAGCCCTACAGAGACATGTGACTGAGTCACCTGATGCTGGACTCCATCTTGGAAAACCAGTATTTTCTCCATTGACAAGCATGGGAAATAAAGTTGCAGATGAAAATCTTCTGCCATATACAAAGGCTATTTAAGGCAGGGTAGTGACATCATTGTGTTTTTTCTTTGCCTCCCCACCAAAAGGGACACATAGAAATACCTGGAAACAAGAACTGAATTGGGGTTGGGGGTGAAGAGCTAAGCCCAGGAGAGAAGGGTTTCTAGCTTGTGAATGAAATATATTAATTTTTAAGCTACAGGCCAGTGCAGCTGGCTTTTAAGAATCTCTGAAATCTGCCTAAAATAATGTTTAGGGTAAAAATTTGCCACTTGTACCAGTTTCTTTAGTATCTTAAGTTTAGTTTGCATGTTTGTTTTATTTGCTCAGTAATCTGCTTTGATTTGTTTGCTATCCCTTATAATCACTTAAAATCTATTTTCTGTAGTTAATAAACTTGTTTTTGTTTTCGCTATAACCTGTTTGTGGAATTCATATCTGCGGGGCACTGTGGTGGGGGGAGCTGTGCATATCTTTTCTCCACACTGAATTTCAATGAGCTTATGCTGTATAGTTCTTTGTGCAGTGCAAGATGATATAGTTTTGGATTTACACTCCAGAGGGACTGAGCACTTCAGTGCTGGACAATTCCTTAGTTGAGCTTTCCCATGCAGAGCGGATCTCAGCCTCTGTGTGAAACTGCAGCTGGGTGTGTCCCTACCTGAGGGTTTGAGAGCAGCCCAGTGCAAAGTGAACCCAGGCTGGCGAGTCAAGCAAGCTCAGTGGTACCCCAATCCCAAGTGGAACCCTGAGGGGGTGAACCTTCACACACAGTGGTTATTTAAAGCTGGCTTAGAAATTGTCAACAAAGTGTTTGTTCATGAAACTTTTATGGGAAAAGTTGGTTTCAATGAAACTGCCATTGAGATGGTTTCTCAGGTATGGGATGGACTGTCAGTTCAAAACCAGCAGGGAGTTGGGGGAGGAGTGTTACTGACCAGCTCCATGTTCTTGGGGAACCAGAGCATAGTATCCAGCCTGTCTGACTCACAAAAGACCTCCCCTCCTCCAGGTTCTGCTTGAACCAAAGTTGGTCAGAAGAAAGACTTACAGAAAGCAATGAAAAGCCAGGGGAAGACTCACCTAAATCCCTCCAGAAACTCCTCTAGCCTCAATTACATCAAAGACAAGACAGAAGGGCATCTCCATTAGGCTACATCTATACTGCACTCTCTTGCACAAGAAAATATGCAAATGAGGCAAAGTGGTGAATATTGCTACCCCTCATTTGCATACTTAATGAGCTGCCATTTTTGCGCAAGGGGCTTTTGCGCAAAAAGGAGCTGTCTACACAGCTCCTTTTTGCACAAAAACCCTTTCTTGCGCAAGAGTCATTCTGCTGCTTTTTTTCAGGAAGAACTGCTCTTGCGCAAGAGGGGGTTTTTGCACAAAAAGGAGCTGTGTAGACGGCTCCTTTTTGCGCAAAAGCCCCTTGTGCAAAAATGGCGGCTCATTAAGTATGCAAATGAGGCATGGCAATATTCACCACTTCACCTCATTTGCATATTTTCTTGCACAAGAGAGCGCAGTATAGACGTAGCCATTGCATATAGAATGGAGAACAGACAGTCCAACTCAAGAACTTCATTGAACTCTGGGACCCAAAAAGCAGGGAAGCATTGCCTGATGGGAAATCTCTGCTCCAGATGCTAATGAACCCATGCACCCAGGTCAGTAATTATCAGATCAATTCTATCCAAAATAATAAAGCTGGCTAACTGCATTATAAGTTTCCTTGAAGAAACACCACCTATATCCAGAAATGAGCAGTGCTTATAGTCTAGTCTGAATAAACAACTTTGATATACTCCCTTAAATCATCAATTTACCCATAAACAAATCTAATGTCCTCCCTTCAACCATTGTTTTTTCCCTATAAAACGCCTACCCATGCTCAAGAGAAGTGTTTTAATGCTTGGATCCAAATTCTGCATCAGTTCCAATGGGGACTTCATCTTTTCTTGACTGAGTGTGCTGGGGACTCTGCTTGTCTCCAGTCCTCTGGCCCCTCAGCCATGCGGGAACCCCAAAACTCAACACCACCTGGGAACCCCAATGGATTAAAGCTTCCTGGAGCAGTGAGATCCACACCTCTCTCTCTCGCTCTCGCTCTCGCTCTCGCTCTGGATAGCCTCCAAACCTTGCCTTATGTGATCAGTTACGGTTTGCTAGCTTTACTTTTGTAATCAGATTTGTTTTGTTGTATGGTTATTACCTGGAAATAAATAACTTTCATGGCTAAGCTGGTTGCTCTACTCACCCTCCCTCCCTCTCTTCTTTCTCTCCTTTCAGGGAGGGTTTTTTTTCTTCCCCATTCGCTCTGCAGTAATGTTCCTTGTACCTAAGTTGAAGGTCCCTGCAGCACCCAACAATCCGGTGGGGTTTGCTCATAAGTAGGTTACTAGCAGAACGTCTGTGGCATGAAAGTGGGGATAGGGAGGTGCGGAACCTGGAGGAGCGTATGAGGGTGGAAGCTCTTAAACTGGTGTTTAGCCCAGACTGCTGAGTCCCAGGGCACATGATGGTCCCAACTTGGCATTGCTGTCCAACCCAGCCTACTGAGGCCAGGGACACAGAAGAGGTCAGCTTGTGAATGCTAATTAACCAGTCCTCTCAGGCATGCTCTGTTAGTGGGGGTGTGTGTGATCTGATTCTGAGATGGGAAGAACCCCGTGCTGGGGAACCTAGGCCTGGCAGTATAGCTCCATTGAGAGGGAACTGGCCAAAGGGAGAAGCAGAGCTCCATTTGAGAACACAAGTGACAAAAGCAGCACATTAACAGAATTATCAAAGACCACCCTCCCCCCAGAGGAGTAACTCTAATAAATGAGCCTAGACCTCAAAGTAACAGGCAAATCTGGTAACAGTTGGGGTGTAGAAACATTGCCAACCCCCATGGGTAGGTGTGTGTGTGTGTGAGAGAGAGAGAGAGAGACATACACATCATCTTAAGCTTGGGTCTTTCACATGCAGTGTAATGCCCTAGTCACTGAGGGTATGTCTACACTAGCCATAGAACCATAGAGCTGGAAGAGACCTCAGAAGGTCATCAAGTCCAGCCCCCTGCTCTAGGCAGGACCAATCCCAGCTAAATCAACCCAGCCAGGGCTTTGTCAAGCCGAGACTTAAACACCTCTAGGAATGGAGACTCCACTACTTCCCTAGGTAACCCATTCCAGTGCTTCACTACCCTCCTAGTGAAAGTTTTTCCTAATATCCAACCTGGACCTCTCCCACCACAACTTAAGACCATTGCTCTTTGTTCTGCCATCTGTCACTACAGAGTACAGCCTCTCTCCATCCTCTTTGGAACCTCCCTTCAGGAAGTTGAAGGCTGCTATCAAATCCACCCTCACTCTTCGCTTCTGCAGACTAAACAGACACAACTCCCTCAGCCTCTCCTCATAAGTCATATGCTCCAGCCCCGTAATCATTTTGGTTGCCCTCCGCTGGACCCTCTCCAATGCGTCCACATCCTTTTTGTAGTGGGGGGCCCAGAACTGGACACAATACTCCAGATGTGGCCTCACCAGAGCCAAATAAATGGGAATAATGACATCTCTGGATCTGCTGGCAATGCTCCTCTTAATGCAACCTAATATGCCATTAGCCTTCTTGGCTACAAGGGCACACTGTTGACTCATATCCAGCTTCTCATCCACTGTAACCCCCAGGTCCTTTTCTGCAGAACTACTACTTAACTGGTTGGTCCCCAGCTTGTAACTATGCTTGGGATTCTTCCGTCCCAAGTGCAGGACTCTGCACTTGTCCTTGCTGAACTTCATCAGATTTCTTGTGGCTCAGTCCTCCAATTTGTCTAAGTCACTCTGGACCCTATCTCTGCCCTCAAGCGTATCTACCTCTCCCCCTAGCTTAGTGTCATCCACAAACTTGCTGAGGGTGCAATCCATCGCCTCATCCAGGTCATTAATAAAGATATTGAACAAAACCGGTCCTAGAACCGAAACTTGGGGCACTCCGCTAGAAACCGACCGCCATCCTGACATCGAGCTATTGATCACTACCCGCTGGGCACGGCCTTCTAGCCATCTTTCTATCCATCTAAGGACTTAGTTCGAATTAACTTCTAACTGCCGCGTGTAGCTGCGGGCAGTTAGTTCTGACTAGGGGGATTTAAAAATGGCACCCGCCTGGGAACATGCAAATGAAGCCCGGGATATTTAAATCCCGGGCTTCATTTGCAAGTTCGAATGCCTACATTAGCCTCCCTAGTTCGAACTAGGGGGCTAGTGTAGACATACCCTGAGCTAGTAGCCATTTTGCTGTGGAATCCCAATGTCACATGGGAAAATGCTTGAAATCCTGAGAAATTCCCATGGGATGGGTAAAACATTTCCCCACACACCCTACTCTCGGTGTCAACCAGAGAGCATTTAAGGCAGCCAGACGTCATGCTGCTCCTGGTTGTCCCCTCGGCCTCTTTTCACAGAAAGAGTTTTGCCTTGGAGAAAAGGAATGTAGCATTTGCCTCTTTGTTTTCAAATGCCATACTTTAACCTCCTGCCTCCACTTTGTTGTTGCTGCTTTCCCATTTGCAATTATCAACTAGTGGAGTTAAAAGCCAGAAGAGACCCCTATTATCATCTAGTCTGCCTTGCATAATACTACAATGCCTGAGGTGGAAGGAATTATTCTTCGATTTGAGAGATCAGGACAGAAAACTGCAATTTTCCAAATGCACATGGAGTATTCACTCTCCTAAGAGAATCTTTATGTTATGGACCCAGATCCTGAAGGATGTTGCTGGGCATTCCTGTCATGGCAAAAGGCCAAATAAAACAGCCACCAGAGATAACAGGCTAACTAGCAACCCGCTACCAGTTCAGCCATGGTGTAATGACAAAGGGAAATATAGGCTCAATCCTCCCCACAAGCCAGTCCCATCCTTGACAGATATTTCTGAGTTCAGACTTTTCCTTATGTCTTGACAACATTTGTCTAGCTTGGCACAGCAATGAAGTCTCGTTGGCTCAGATTGATGGGATTTGTCTGAAGTGATGATCGCACACAACTGAATTACTCTGCTTTATAGGCCTTGCAAATGTGACCCGAGATGGAATCTTTTGCTGTGGCGTTTGCCAGTTGACATTAGTTTATCGACTGGTGCCAAAGCAGATAGCTTTTAATTTAGTCAGCAGAGCAAGGGGGAAACAATTGCTTCAGATGACCCCTGTGGCCACTAGCAGAAAGAAAGTTTGCAACTCACTGTTTGGGGTTGTTTGTGAACATGAACTCACCTACTAACTGCAAAACACAAACCAGTGGGATCTCCTGGTGCTGCAGGAGTGAATCTCAGAGCCCAGGTCTCCTGACTTAGGGTGAGAGGGCTAAGAATAGTACTGCAGACATGCAGGCTTCAGCTGGAGCCCGGGCTCTCAGACCATCCCTCCTCACTGGGTCTCAGCCCAGGCACCAGCCTGATTGTCCACATTGCTGTTTTTAGCCCCATCCTGTGAGCCTGAGTGGCTGACCCACATTCTGAGGCTTGCTGCTATGGCTCTTCTTTTGCAGGGCAGCCAGCCAGCTTCCTGTCCAGCCTGCTGATTTCTCATGTTGCTGGTGAATCAGGCAGACTCAGTTCAAATGACACATTTCAGGGTCTGACCAGTCTCCTCCATTTCCATTCACGTTATCCAAGAGCACCAGGAAGGCAGGCCACTGGGCAGATGGCTCTAACATACCCTTCTCTGACTGATACTCAAAGCAAGGTAGACAGGCTTTGGTGAGTATCTCATTGTACTCTTGTGTCCTTGGTTGGTCAGCTGCCCGAGTGGTTAGCAACCTACCTGTGGGTAGGCCTTTTACTCAGAGATGCAGTGTGGTGGGTAGGAGGTTTATGCCCCTCCCATAGTTGGGGCAGTTCGTAGGGAAGCATCCCCTCTCTTCCAAGATCTGACCCAGAACCCTAGGAGGTATCAACAGTAGCTGGCCCCCAAAGGAACCCAGAGTTACCCTCCGGGAGTCATTTCCTACCACCAGCCTCCAGGGAAAAAGAAGAGGCATCAGTCCCAACTAGACGCAACATACAATCTTATTTCCTCAGGAACATTCAGGTTCGATCTGTCCTCCTGGGCAGCCTTCTCTGTTCTGGGCTGAACTGCTACCTCTTCATCTGTCTCGCTAACTGGAGCATGCTCCGCAAGGTTGGAGGGGCAGAGCAACTTGGGCCCAGTACTGTCCGTCAACCTCTCCATGCCCAATGTGGGGTTTGTGCACCTCATTGCACTCCTACGGTCCTTAATGGGAACGTTGTCTTTTCAGGCACAAACTAACAAAAGCTGGAGGGGTTGAGGGACCATGATTTCGATTATTCACAGTTAATATTACAGTGTAAGATTTAACATCCAGTGCATTGGGCATATAGGGCTAAAGTGATGCTCCACCTATCATGTTTTAACTAGCAGTGATAATAGATTAATGGCCACCCCTGTCACCTGGGCAGCTGCTCACTGGGAGCTGCTATTCAAGGTCAGATCAAATGGTTAGGGCCATTTTTTAAAATCTAGGCCTCCATTCATTCAGAAGTTGGGTTTTGTTTCTGCCCTGCAACAGCCTAAGAAGAGCTGTGAAAATAATGAAGGTAAAAGCTGTAGGCATATTTTATAATTCATCGAGCCATGAGTGAACAGTTTAAATTAGTGCAAAATAAGGGAATACAGAATGTTTATTCAGCCAAACCAATGTTTTCTCTAGGATCTAAAAAATACTTAATAATAAATGACAACTCCCATCCCACAGCAAAGCAATAATTTAAAACTAAATTTACATTGTAATTAGCCTTTCAGAAACGTGAAGAACTTCAATATAGACGTCCATTAATAACCTCACGGCTGTTGAAAGCCTGTTCCACCCACACGTGCTATTTAATTAAACTCAGAGTCCCTCATTCATACAAACAGACAGTTATGAATAGCAGGTGGTTCCTAATTTGAAGATAATGGATAGATGGATCTTGATAAAACGTCATGGCCTACAGTGAGATGATCTAATATCTTGCTTGTACCCTTGGATTTTTTTTTTAAAGTTAGCTTTACATTTCTCATGAGGGCTACAAAATTTAGCATTGCTAACACAGACTGTACTGCACATTAATTTTATTTAATAGCGCAGATTATTCTCCACAACAAAAAACTATTAAAAACCACTAGTTAAGAGTGGCTCATTAGTGAAGCCACAACATATCTCATTGCTAGAGTGGCCTAGGGACTCCCAGTCACTCACAGAGCCGATTGTGACAAAGTTTGCAGTGAAGCATGGGAGAACTCTGCCGTTCAGGCTGCCGGGGCTGTGTAGCAAGTTGTGATTCACGGTTGTGGCCCTGTCTGCTGGCCACTACGGGAATGAGCTCAGTCCAGCCTCAGAGCACCCTCTCCTGGCAGTGTCTTGCCCGCTATTATCTTTTGTCTGTTTACCAGTCGTTAGGCCCCGTGTCTTTCCTAGACTGCAGAGCCCTTCCCTCAGGGTATCGCCCTGTGGCAGTGCCCCCACAGTCTGGGCCCACCTTTCCCAGGGAACCTCAATCCCCTATAGCCACCTTACCTCAGTGACCCACTGCCAGTGGTCATCTAGCCTCTGCCACAGGGGCACACGGCTGTCTGAAACTGCCAGTCATCACTGGCAAGGGGGTGTGGACCTGCTGCCTTCTCCTGCTCTGGCTGCTCCTCTGCAGCCCCAGCACCTCCCTGGGCCCCTGTCGCTGGGCCTCAGCCTGGGGTCTATTCAGGCCTGAGCTCCCCAGCAGTCCTTTCCCCAGCACTGCTCTGTCCAAGGTACCCTGCTAGCAGGCAGACAGGTCCCTCTCCCTCCAGAGCTAGAGCAAGAGTGTCCCCCTCCTGGCCAGCCATCTTCTCATACAGCCCCACCGGGCCCTAATTGGCTGCCTCAATCCCCCTCCCAATTGGCTCCCGGCCTCAGCCCTCTCCTAGGGCTATTTTAACCCTTTTCATTCCAGTGTGGGGCAACCTCACCCATACAAGTTCAAGTTCCCCTATCATCCCCTACCACTGCCCTTTCGCAAGGCCACAAGCTCTAGACACTTCCTTTCCCTCCTTGCACATCCTCATGGGGACCTCAGGAGAGAAGGACATCTTGGAGGGAGGGAAAGAGAGGCTGGGCAGTGGGAACGGAGGTTTTCCAGCTATTCCATGGCATTAATAACCTCCTCCCATGTTTACCGGGCTTTTACAGGTTCTTAAACTCTGCAGATCTAAGCCTATGGTGAGTATGTGAAGGTGTGATGTTCTGTGGGTATTTCACGCAGCCCCTGTGATGGACCAGTTGCACCAAGAGCATCACTGGCTGGCTTGTTCATAGATTGACAATAGCCTCAAAGGCAACAAACAGTGTATTGCACTAGGAGAGCTGGAGGGGTGGGCTGCAGGGAGAGGATGAAGGAATTGAGAAAGAACAGTGACAACCACAGAACAAAAAGCACTCTAGTTCCTGTGTGTGGTTGTAGGTATTTGTGTTACATCAGGCATACGTAGTGTATTGTACTACTGTCTGCCAGCAGGAAGTATTCTTATTAAACACCATCAGTCTGTGGGGACACATATGAGTGAAATACAGTGAGACTACAATGTGCTTTTATAGCAACTCCACTAACGATTTCAAAGCACTTGCCAGGATATCATTATCCTCAAGTCACTGCCAGGGAAACAGAGGCAGGGAGAAGTGCTGTGCCCAATGCCACACACTGAGCAAGGGCAGAGCTGGATTTTGAGCACAAATCTCCTCCTCTTAGTCCTTTGCTCTAACTGCTAGATCATGTTGTTTCAGCAGTAACATTTTAATTATTATTTGAGAGTTTTAGGGGAGCTTCTGATGCTCTGGGAGGGTCAGTCAGCATATCTGGGCAATTAAACAAGGAGCTGTCATAAACAGGCTGGGATGGGGCTCCCCCAGCATCTGCCAGAGAAGGGAGGAGGGGAAAACAAATCCAAAGCCTTCACTAGAGACATGTTTCACACATGGGGGGGTGCCTCCAGGGCCGAGACAGGTGGTGTTCCATTGGACACTTACCCCCTCTTAGAATGAGGCTGAGAGAACTCACCAAGGGTATGTCTACACTACAGAGAAGATCGAAGCTGACGCTGTCAATCTTCCAGGGTTTGAATTAGCGAGCCTAGTGAAGACCCCCTAATTCAAACTCAGAGGGGCGCTCCGGTCCCCATGGGGGGTGGGGGGTGCTGCTTCCACGAGGAGTAAGGGAAGTCAAAGGGAGAGTGTTCTAACTTTGACTTCCTGCAGTGTGGACAGTGCCAAAAGTCGAGTTAAGCTATTCAGTTAACATAGCTGCAGTTGCGTATCTTAATTTGACCTTGTCCCGTAGCGTAGCTATATCCCAGTAGAGAAAGGATAAAGGAGGTATTACCTTCCTGCAGTGCAGAGGAAACAGTCAAAGGGGATAGTCAAGCTGTAGTGCTAAGACTTGAGGCAGATAGGTGCTATGACTATGAGTCGATACATGGTTAGCCAATGTGGAAACTGAGTGACAGGCTATCAAAGAAGGAAGAGAAAGGCTGGTGGATATCACAGTAGGGCTTCACCAAGAAAGATGCCCCACTTTGCACTGCAGCTGCACTAACTAATCCAAACAATGAAATATTTAAAGTCTGAGAGACTACTTACACTAGCATAAAATTAATCTTTTATACCCAATTTTAACAGCCATTTAAAGGGAAAATATAATCACTGTGTAATCAATGGAGTGAGTAATATGTACAGGTTGAATAATGAATGGGCTCTCTAGAAGAAAAGATATTTTTATGTATGACTTCTGACAACTAAGGCAGCTTGAAGCTGAAGCCTGAAATAAATAGCCATCTTATCTTTAGCAAGTTGAATTCTTCAAACAGTGCAGGCAAAGACATGATAACTCCCATCTCTTATGTTTTGGACTCTTCTTTTTGTTGCATTGTGTTTTGCCTCCCACTGTTGCTGGGTCAGCTTCCATTTTTCAGGGGAAATTCTTTAAAAGGTGTTTTTGTGTAAAGAAAAATTTCCACAAGAGTTAGACTTGATTTTTAGACCTATATCCGTTGAGCGGGGCACTTACATCTATTCAGTGTACCGCTCACACTAGCAATTTACTATACTAACACCCCAAGCCAAAGAAAAAAAATACAGATCAAAATATAATAGCTAAAGCCGGTACGACAGATGTTGATGATTCAATAAAACTCTTGAATTCATACTTCAGGAGAGACAAATTGCTCTTAACTCCTTTTTCTGAAACTGGCTTTATACAAATCAGATAATCTCTTCTGTCTTTGACCCCATTGCTCCTCTGCACACTGTTCTCTTCACCGCAACACCCAACCATGGTTCTTTCCCCCCAGTCTTTCCTTCTGTTTCTGCAGCTGTTGTGCTATGTACTTTGGAAAAAGTTCTGTGCTGAATTCCTCCTCTTTTAAAGATTTTTCTCTCTTCTCTTCCCTCTGGTATCTCTAACAGAGGGTCACAATGGACTGTATTCCTCTAGCATGCAAAGGCTAACTGTGCGCCCGCCCACTGCCCTGCTGAACTGCTGTGGGTAGGACTGGCGCCTGTCCTCATATAACTTTTTATGATCTTCTGAAGCTGTGAGCCACCTTACTCCCAAAAGATATAGACCCCAGAAAATTAGTCAGCATTGTTCCCCTCAGTACTAACAGTCAAATCCAAATCATGGATGAAATTAAACGAGACCCCATTTATTTAAGAGGGAAAATAATGGATAAACCCAAGAAGCAAAGAAAAGCATTTCTTGTTTCTCATCTAGGAAAAGAGTCCAAATGCCACTAAGTAATCTTCCTCTCCTGGAGTTCCAGTCCAGTCTTGTTTAATCCCATCCTTGTATTACATCATTGGGCTACATCTCTTACTCCTAGTTTTAGATTTGGTCCCTTCCTTGTATTTTTTCCTCATACACCTACCAATCCTCTCCTTACTTTTTTTTTTTTGACCCATACTCAGCTTCACATCTTTTTCTACGTATCTACCTACAATCTATGACCCTGATTCACTAAGTCCCATTGATAACCATGGGTCTTAAACACATGCTTAAGTGCTAATCTTAACAGGGATGCTTTTACTGAATCAGGACCCATCTTTGGAATAGCCTCCCAACTCCAACAAGCACCTTCTCTGCCCTTCAGCTCCCTGCTTATGGATGCTTGTTTCATAAAGCCTTCTCACATCACAGAGGAGACTGTTGTCCTTCCTACACCCAACCTACATTTAAAGGACCACTCTCTTTTTACTTCTGCCTGACTTACAATGTAAGCTCTTCAGAGTAGTTTTAATTCTGCATTCCTTTACGGCACTACATCATTATGGGACACAAATACAATCATCAGGGAAGCTGCAAGAGGAAGCTCAAGGATGAACCAGCCTCTCTGAAGATGCTCAGAGTTTGCCACATAAGAGAAACAATCTGATAACTATTTATTTTCAGATGTTCTTTAAGCAAGTTGGAAGGAGGGTGGAATTTTGGGAGGGGAAGAACATCACAATGGTAATGAAGGTGTAAATAAAAATGAATCTGGGGATTCCAGTTTCCAAAGGAATGGAAGAAGATTTCCCACGAGGATTTGCTACCCAGGGGAGAACCTGTGCTCCGGAGAAGCAAAGAGAGTTATTCTCTCCCCTGCTTGCAGCAGCCAATCTGCAGCTCTCACCTTGAATTGTCAGGCTCCCCAATTTATTATGTTTGGACAGCACAATTATGGAATTTCCATATACTTTTGAAAAATGCCCCATTGAGTCAATTTTTTTTCTTTTTACAGATTGCCCAGAAAATATAGAAATTAATGGCAGGCTGATGTATTAGTTTGTTCACAAAACCTCTTTGTAGCTGTTATTGTATGGACCCCTGGCAGTAGACTACGGTGTCAGTTTCTGAGAAAGATGGAAGAATGTGCCAATGCATTCTTCTCTCACAATGTTTCATTTATTACTGAGTCTGTGTGAAGGCTAACATCTCTTTCCTCTGCCAGCATCACTGATGTAATCTCTTCTTCTGTATTTTATTCTCTAGCTGGGCTTGCATTCTTCTTCTTCTAGCAAGAGGGATAGGTACTTAGAGAATGAGTGTAATTAGTTTGAAGATGTGGTGGCAGTGCACTTAATTGTTATGTTGGATTTGCTGTCAAAGGACTCCTGTACCTAGGGCTGTTGATGAATACGCCTGAAGCAAAGTGATTTTTGGTCTCTTAGAACATCTTTATTTGAACTTCACCTTGTTGATTACAATATAATTGGAAGAAGTGTTTGATAACCACCCCTAGCCACAGAGTGACCATCAGATTTAAAGGCAGCTTAAAGGGATTTTATCTAAAAGAGATGCATACGTACAACTAGGCATTGGACATTTAAAACATAATAATAGTCACTTTTTTACATATTAAGAAGTTAGAGATGGACCCAAATGAAGGCCATTGAACTGGGTACCGGTAGTTTTTGAAGAGGTGGCTCCAGATCTTGTGTATAGTAGGTCAAGCCTTCCTCTGTTAAACAAAAATCAACATATATGCTGTGCCTGGGTCATTATGGCTTATTTTCCTAATAAAATGAGTTCTTACTACAGGTCAAACCTCTCTGGTCTGGCACTCTCTGGTCTGGCAACATCCTTGATTTGGCTTGATTTTAGTTAGCCAGATGTCCATTTAACACGGGTATGGCCAAGTTTCCCATGGGCCCATAAAGTTTATTTACAGCCCCCAGTCCTTGTTCTCAGTGTTCTGTGCTGTTATTTAGTTCTAATTTACTCCTAAATGTCTTCTAAGAGCCCAGAAACAGTGGAAGTGTTGGTAATGCTGCTAGATAATATTGACCTACTGTGGTTTGGTAAATTCTCTGGTTCAGCACTGATCTGGTCCCCAAGGTGCTAGACTAGAGAGGTTCAACCTGTACTGTTAGTACTGAACAGCCATGGCTTTCTTACACAGAGAAACTGAAACTATACCTCTTTCAATATAACCCTCCAGTGTGGAGGTTGTGTTCTGGAATAAAAGTGACATTCTGCTACAGCTATGCTGGTAAATGTCTCCATGTATATCAGCCCTCAGTAAAGCTATGGAAAAGTGAGCTGGATTCTATTCTGAATCATGCATAGTCAACTAAGTTCTGATGGCAAGATCTTTTATACTAGTCATATTATAACAAGTATAAAGAATATATATATCTTAGACTTTGAGATTCCAGTATGCATTTGCAGTGTTGACAGGAGAAAAATGTACTTTTGATTTATCATCTTAGCAAAATTGATACAGAAGTCACTGTGATAGGATAAATGTGTCATTTTAGAGTCACTTTGACTATAATCCTACTTTAATTGCAGAGGTACAAAATAAGTGCCAAATGGAAGCATGGGAAGCATTTTTTAATCTTTATTACTGACACAAAAGAAGCCATGAGCTTATTCTTTCAGATTCTATAAATTCATAATATCCTGTACAGGTTGAACCTAGGGTTACCAGATGATTTTACAAAAATACCGGACACATTTGATCTCAGATGGGGGGGGCGGCCGGGAGGGGAGCGGGGGGAGTGGGGCTGGCCAGGGAAGATCGGGGGGGGGATGGCTGGCAGGAAGCAGGGCTGGCTGGGAGGGGGCTGGGGGGAGCAGGGCTGGCCGGGGAAGATCGGGGGAAGGAACCGGCCAGCGGGAAGCAGGGCTGGCTGGGAGGGGGGAAGGGGGGCTGGCCTGGGAGGGGAACCAGCCGGCGGGGAGTGGGGCTGGCCCGGGCGCATGCAGACCCCGGGGTGCTGCCCATTCCGCTCACGGTCCCGGCGGGGCGCATGGGCAAGTCTGGGCCCCGGGGATTCCATCCCGCCCCAGCCCCACCCCCACCCCAGCCCTGCCCCCCTCCTCTCTACTATGTAGTTGTGTACCGCCTGGCTGGTAGACATGCTCACGCAGTGTGAGCATGTCTACCAGCCAGGCAGTACGCACCTACGTACTGATACTCATGATAATAATAAAACTTACTTAATTAGAAAATACCAGGCATTTATATGTCTGGTATTTTCTCAATTTGTTTCCCCGACAGAAAGCTCAAATACCAGACTGTCCGGTTCAAAACTGGACACCTGCCAACCCTAGTTGAACCTCTCTAGTCTGGCACCTTCAGAATCTAATGGATGCCAAACCAGTGAATTTGCTGAACCATAGGAGGTCAATATTGTAGAGAATGGAACTCTTCATTTTTATTTCACTGGGGCAAATAACTGGAACAACACTTGCAATGCTGCTTAATAATGTATGACTGTACTGATACACCCTATATAAACCTACTTCTAGCCAAAGCTTACCAGCTCTCTTCATAACAAAGTGTCAGTGTTGTTATACAATTTTATTGTATTGCCACAAAGAAATATGTAGAGAAAGCATAAAAACATGCTTACGCTTAGCAGCATCACCAACACTTTCACTGCTTGCTGGTATCTTAGAAGACATTTGGGGGTAGTTTAGAGCTAAATAACAGCACAGCAGAACACTGAAAGCCAAGATTGGGGGCTGTAAACAAACCTTACAGGACTGTAGGAAACTTGGCCATACCCAAGCATTAAGCAGACACCCAACTAACTAAAATCATGCCAGACCATGGATGTTGCCGGACCAGAGACTGCTGGACAAGAGAGGTTTAACTTGTACATTTTTAGCAGTATTTCCCCAGTAAGAGAAGTAAAGTATAGCTAAAAATTGTTACAGTTCTAAAGCAACAGACGGGAAAGACAGTATTGATTTCAGTAAGACTGACAGTTTTACACTAAGCTTAATTTCAAATGAGAAAATGTAAGTCCTACAGTTTAAAGATTTCCCTTCCAGTTGTAGCTTGAATATTCTTAATAAGTATGGCTACAGTCTAGATTGTCATTGGGACATTCTTCATGTATTATGGTCCTTTTTTTTTTTTTTTTTTTTTGACCCTGGAATAGTCCCACAACTATATTCAGGTGGCCAAATTCAAGTAACCATGGCAGTCCAATCGTTTTCTTATGCCTTGGGATCAAATCCACAGAAAAAAACCAGAGTTACACAAGTGTCTTTGGGGAACAAAATTACAACTTAAGAAGTTTCCCCGTCAGCCAAGCTTAGGAAAAAGCTACACCTTCCTCCTTCTGTGAAAATTTAAGCCGTAGAGACTGTGTCTCTGCCAATAAGCTTTAAAATCAGAGACTTCTCAAGTGTTAAACACTTTTTGGATTTAGAAAATTGAAAGCACATGGTGGCTGTATTAAGAACCAATTAAAATTATATTCCAGCATGAGAGGACTACTCAGAACACTGCTATAATCAGTTAAAATGTAATGGAATTTCTAACCTTTTTTCCCCCTTCTTGGAAATACCAAGGGGGAAACCCTGGCCCAGCTGGAGTTTTGCCATGGACTTCAATAAGGCCAGGATTTCACCAAAGGTTTTGAAACCACTTCAACCAGTCTTATCATTATATCTCACACGCTAGGCAGGGGAGGATCAGATGGGTCCAGTACTTGGTTAGCTATTCAGTGTAACACACTGGAAGTGCTGCTACCTTTAAAATGAAGACAAAGCTGAGTTGTGAAGGAATTAAATCTAAGCTCTTCTGGGCAGTTGTGGACAGCTGCTCTGTATGGATTCGTTTATTTTCAGATTACTAGGAGACATGAAGTTGCACAGTACCAAACCTATATAACGATGCCATGACCTCCTTCCCATCCCTCCCCTTCTACGATTTGTCTCACACAATTTGCTGAGTCTTTTCTTAAACTAAGCCCCAATCCTGCAAAAACCTATGCATATCCTTAACTTTGTGCCTTATGGGTAGCTCACTGAAGCCAATGGGATACTCCTGATACTTTCAAATTGAGTGTTTTTAGCCTGGGGCCTCATGTAGACTCCGCAGGATAGGCAGCCTAGCTTCCTGTGAGTTTGTACATTGCCAAGCACAATGTATAGGACTAATGTGGCCACTCACACTCACCAGTGAACTCTGACTCTTTTTGAGGGAGGTTCTGGCAGTGGTGGTCTGATCAAGTTCCACTTAGAAATATAGACTCATAGGGTTGGAAGAGACCTCAGGAGGCCATCAAGTCCAACCCCCTGCTAAAAGCAGGACCATCACTATAGGTAAATAAGAATGGGTGAACGTTTACATTTCCCCTGGAGTTACAACCCCTAGAGTACAATAGTCTTCTTCTCTTCTTAGCCTAGTATGGTAGATGATATAACTGGGTGCTCTTAAACATCTGCTGTTGGATGATATGACTTTGGTATATGCAGCTTGTAAGATGAAAGGGGGAAGGAGTTTGAAAGGTACTATATTAATACAAGAGGTTTAAAAGTGAAATAAGACAATAGCTTTTAAAGAGTGCTTCCTGGAGCAGTTGGGAGTGGCCCACTGAGATTTGTCAGGTCACATGGTGCTGGCTCTCTCCTCGTCTCCAGCTGCTAAATTGTGTTATGTCACTGTTAAATACACATCAAATAACTCCTTGCTAATACTTCCCTAAGAAAATGGCTTTCATTACCTCAGGGAAGTTCCACAACTGCAAGCAGGAGGGGGCTGATCAACAAGACTCTCTCTCTACTAAGATGTGGTTTATTTTCTGAAAAGCTTCAGAACCCTTGAAATAAGACGCTATCGAGGCAGAAAGAAACTACACTTTCAGAACACTTCTGTCTCTTGTCCAGCATTCCCAGTTCGATGAAATAATAAGCCCTATTAAGGACCCCCAGTCTCACTAGCTGACTCCTGCCATTGGCCAAGATTGTCAAAAGTGACTATTTTTGTTACACCTCAGTCGCTTTTGAAAATCTTAGAAATGGCTGTGGGACTTTGCACAGGTTTAAAGGCTCACTTATGTGGCTTGCCTTGCTGGACTGGAGCCAAAAGGTACAAAGATGCATAGTGGAGATGCAGAAGTTTGGGAACATTGTTAACTTTTTAGGAATATATTCTCTGTTTATTGCTCAAATCCCAGAATTTCCAGGTGCCACTTCCTAGAAGTATCACTGCACATCCCTTCTAACATGCAGTGACTCTTACAAAAACAAATATTTGACTCTGCAGTGCATCTGTGAGTAGCAAAATGTGCTCAGAAAATAAAGGATGCCTGAAAGACTTACTGCTAATGCCTAGGATACCTGCAAACCACTTATTTCCCTCATGCACAGCACTCCAAACAAACAAAACAACATAAGAACATAAGAATGGCCGTACTGGGTCAGAGCAAAGGTCCATCTAGCCCAGTAGATGGGCAGCTGACAGTGGCCAGCGCCAGGTGCCCCGGAGCAGGTGGACCGAAGACAATGATCAAGCGATTTGTCTCGTGCCATCCGTCTCCAGCCTCTGAGAAACAGAGGCCAGGGACACTATTCCTACCTCCTGGCTAATAGCCTTTTATGGACCTAACCTCCATGAATTTATCTAGCTTCTCTTTAAACTCTGTTATAGTTCTAGCCTTCACAGCCTCCTCTGGCAAGGAGTTCCACAGGCTGACTATGCGCTGTGTGAAGAAGAACTTTCGCTTATTAGTTTTAAACCTGCTACCCATTAATTTCATTTGGTGTCCTCTAGTCCTTATATTATGGGAACTAATGAATAACTTTTCTTTATTCACCCTCGCCACACCACTCATGATTTTATATACCTCTATCATATCCCCCCTCAGTCTCCTCTTTTCCAAACTGAAAAGTCCCAGTCGCTTTAGCCACTCCTCATATGGGACCTGTTCCAAACCCCTGATCATTTTAGTTGCCCTTTTCTGAACCCTTTCCAAGACCAAAATATCTTTTTTGAGGTGAGGAGACCACATCTGTGCACAGTATTCAAGATGTGGGCATACCATAGTTTTATACAGGGGCAGTAAGATATTCTGTCTTATTTTCTATCCCTTTCTTAATAATTCCTAACATTCTATTTGCCTTTTTGACCGCCGCTGCACACTGTGTGGACATTTTCAGAGAACTATCCACGATAACTCGAAGATCTCTTTCCTGATTGGTCATAGCCAAATTAGCCCCCATCATATTATATGTATAGTTGGGGTTATTTTTTCCAACATGCATTACTTTACACTTATCCACAATAAACTTCATTTGCCATTTTGTTGCCCAATCACTCAGCTTTGTGAGATCTTTTTGAAGTTCTTCACAGTCTGCTTCTGTCTTGACTATCTTAAACAGTTTAGTATCATCCACAAACTTTACTACCTCACTGCTTGCCCCTTTCTCTAGATCATTTAGAGAAATTTCTCAACCCAGTAGAGACCAGTACTGGTACTGACTTTCCTACTGAAAATGTCACAGACAGAAAGCTAATTAAAACTATCCACTTGTCAATCACACAACCACAGTGCACACAGCTAAAATGGCACTGGTCATGATTATACCTTCCACATGGGTTTTGTTTAAAATGGCTACGTCACCCCCATCTGCCTATTTCAGAATTTGAACATATGATAACACAGCTGGCCAGGAGGGCCTTGGATTTGTACCTTTCCCAAGCAACAGAGGATTATGTTGCCCTTGCAGGAGAAGGAGCACAGATCACAATCTGAAATGTGTAACAAGGCTATGAGAAGCTTGTGCATTCCAGCCTCATTACGGTGTTTGTCAAAAAGACGAATGAAAGTTGTGCCATTTTCAACCCTCATTACACTCTTTGTCATCAGATTAAATATGAGACTTTTAATGTCTCTGTGAATTGCAATGGCATGCTCTACTAGGGTGACCTTTTCAATATTCTGTGTTTTGATTGGCTGGCATTTCCACTCCTCCCCCACCAGGAACCCCCACACAACCAGTTGGAAGGGCTGGAATGGGCAGCCAAAGAGAATGCAGAATAGTGAAAAGGTCACCCTGGGTACTGCCCCTCCCATCGTTCACAGAATTTATTGCATCATTAAAATTCTTAAGTCAAGGTATGAGAAGACAGAGAATAGGTACCATCTAAACCCCCGCTCATTAGTATGCGACAGGTGAAGTGCAAGGTTTTACTTTTTAAAACAGCAAAAATGAAGAGCCAAAAATCCAAACAATCTTCATGCTACGAAACATCTGCCTACACGTAATGACCCCTCCAGTCAACCCCAGGTTTGTTAAATACATGGAAAAAGCAGCTCTGCCGGCACTCCCCTTCCTAATCTGGGCTTGTCTACATGGGAGGGCAATGTACAGAGCCTGATTCCTAACGGACACTAACGTGTTGCATATCAGTTGCTCTGTGTTGGAGAGGGGTGGTCCACAGAAAAATCAGTCGGGGGCTGCATACAAGTGGGAAGAAAAAAAACCCCCAACCCTTCACTGAGTTGGCCCCTGAATGAGAAGGGGAAAGACACTCCCCACATTCTCTTCCCATGCCACACAGTGGGGTGGGGGGGGGGGTGGGGCAGGAGCACCAGTGTGGGCTCCCCAATGCTGTGGGGGACCCTCAGGATTGGGGACCAGATCCAGGCAAGCTGGGAGCCACATCCAGCCCCCTGGCCTGAGGTTTCCCACCTACTGGTGCATACTAAAGGTCTAAAGACCATTTAATATACAACACATGCTTTAGAAATCACAGCTCTGGAGGCCACATCATCCCAGCATGTAGACAAGCCCTCAGGTGCAGGGTACTGTGCTTGAAATGAAATAGGTGGCTGTGATCTCATCTAAGTCAGGGTAATCAATGTTTTTTGTCAAAGTCCAAATTTCTTGGTCAAGGTCCAGTCAAGGTCCGGACTCCAGAGAAAATAATTTTAAAAATTACAATAATGGTAAGAAAGAGTAAATAAAAAGATTGTGGGGTCTTTTCAAATGTGTTTAGCCATGCAGATTTCACTTGTGGTCTCTCTATGGACTACCCTGATCGAAGTTGTAACCTCAGAAGGTTAGTTTGGAGGAGGCAAAGTCATCAAGGTTGCTCTTCTGGTGGAGGGTTGAAATGCTTTCAGCAGGGGCCGGATTTGGCCCCTACTCAAAGAATTGGTTGGGTTTCTCCTTCAAGACGCAAAGGTTTCAACATAAAGTTCAGGAGGCTGAGGCAATGTGTGCAGAGGATTCTGCTTCTTTACCAGGTTGTCACAAAGCTTCCCTTGAAGCTCCCCTTTTGCAGGATTCCCCGTAACTGAGAGGGCAGAAAAGTTAATACAGTCTCTGAAGTGCTCCATGGTCTTTACGGGGGGTGGAGGGACATCCATAGAGTCATGAAAGGCTGGCTCCACAGAGATGGCTGACCTCTACTCCACATGGCTTGGAGCAAATCCCAAGGACACCATCTGTCACAGAGGAAGGGCTGGCTGTCTTGTGTGGCTGTCCAGTTTATAGGACAAAGGTGGAATCCTGAATTTGAGCCTTGACAAGTAAATGAAGGACAAACTCCTCTTTCCTCTCTGCGTGTAGAAGAAGAAGGATGGTCCCTGGGCAGGTCCACCAGGAGGGAAAATGCCCAAAAAAGCTCCTCTGCTTGTGATATTCACATAGGTGCTACCCATAACTGAAGTCCCTCCTTCTTCTGGAAAGCTTCATGGTACCGAGACACCACAAAAATATTGGGGAAGAGGTGGCCCTGCACCACAGAGAAAATACCATGCACTTTCTAAAAAGATGTAAGCCTGGGCACAGTCGCATAGTGGGCACTCCTTGTGAGGGAATAAGGTTGTCCATTATTGTACTTAACAGGCACAGTCTGGCCCTGTATATGCATAGGGTTATGTTCTGAGGATCCTAGTTTATAGTAAGCCGTATAGTGTATCTTTAAGCAGACATCCTGGTTGCAATAGTACAGTCAAACTTTCTCCCTCAGTTTTTTTTGTAACACAATCAAAATCACAGTGCAAAACAGCTCTGGCCATTGAGATGGTGTGCTGGGTGATTTTGCCTATGACCCTCACTTCCTTTTTTTACACAGTTACCAGAGCCATATGGACTTTGTGTGCAAATTGTGCATGGTGCCATGCTGAGATTTCATGAAGATCTGAAACCATATGCAATAACGGATGCAAAAAAATCACACTGTGTCTTAAAACTTGATTTCCTTTGGATAACAGCCCTAAAATGCTGCCACAAAAACATCCTGG
The DNA here is from genome assembly GCA_032595735.1 of Pelochelys cantorii. Classification (NCBI taxonomy): domain Eukaryota; kingdom Metazoa; phylum Chordata; order Testudines; family Trionychidae; genus Pelochelys; species Pelochelys cantorii. The sequence continues at coordinate 64,204,651 of CM064332.1, read as the reverse complement.
GGCTTGATATTGGAAAGTTGTCACTTTCCCCGTAAGCCTTCTGTCATGGTTTCTCAGCAGCTGCAATTGAGCTCCAGGCCTCGACTACGCACTCACTGGATGAGTGGACACACAGACCCATGTACCTGTGTTTTGTTCATGGGGATTCTTTCTCTTCAGCAGGGAATTTGATAGTAGAAACACCAGCACAGTTCACATTTTCACAGGTCCCACTCAGCTTTGAGAACCCAGGCAAAGGCAGCTGTGCTTGAGCAACTTCAGCCAGTTATGGCCTGTATTTCTCTGGAGGAACTGTTCTGTCTCCCCCAAACCATGGAGTCTTTTAAAAAAAATCTTCCTACCAGGATGTGCCCTCTAATTTTTCCCGCCATGAAGAATGAATTTTGTTATATGCACCAATGTGGACATGATGTGTGACACATCACCTTCATACTGGTGCACATAACAAAATCCATGTGGTGGCGGTGGGGCCAAGGGGTTCTGAGTATGGGAGGGGACTCAGGCTTGGGGAAGAGAGAGATCAGACAGGTTTCAAAGCACGTGGACTGGTGGGCTGCGGGAGGCACAGTTCACTTTGGTGCCAGGTAGCACACCAAGTGATTCTAGACAGCACCAGCAAAGCGGTAGGAAAAACTGAATTCCAAGAACAAGTTCAGGACAAAGATAACTTTGGCTATAAGATAATTTTGGTTGGCCCACCACGACCCACCCAAACATAATCTTCTGGGTCCCTGAAATCAGCTCCAGAGTTCTCTCCAGTAGTAAAGGTGCCTCCAGGAGCAGGAGCAGCAGCAACCAGACAGAAGAGAATGGGTTCCTCTTTGGACAAGTGGAATCCAGAGTTTGATACCAGCCACGTTTCTGAGATGGAGACTGAGACGTCCCCTGGTGTTGGCTCAACGACCATCTCATACGTGAAATCTCTACCCCCCAGGGATTAGTTTTGAAGTTAGTCTCTTAATGTGAAAACTCTCAAGGCTCCTTGATGCCAGCAAGAGTGGGTAACTCTTCTAGACAGCAAGCCTACCCTGAGCCTGACTAAAGAGGAGCTATGCAGGTGAGGGGAACTATGCATGGACTGACAGGAAGAGATTCCTTGGCCTTCCCTCAGCTTGCAGGAAGCGCTGGAAGCACTCGCTCCAGGTAGGAGCTCAGCGCTGCCACAGCAGCAAGTCCAGCCACATGGCTGCAGCAGGGCCAGTGTCTGGTAATTCCCGCTGTTCATGGGGGAAGATCAAGCTAGCACCGGGCCTGTCCTCTCAGCCCCCTTGACAGGCACCCGACATTCAGAAGCCCCATGCACTGGAGCTCATTGGCCACCAGGCCTCAGCTGCCTGCTCAGGTGGGAAAGACAGTATTTGCCTCCTGCTGCAGGCGTGAACCGCTCCTTTGGGCAGCATTTATAGCAAGGGATGCAAAGAGACTTTTTCTGTATCCTGAGACTGTTCTTTTGATTTACAACCCTTTTCCAGGCTCATGTTTTCTTCCAATCACGCCTTTCTAGTGCAACTTCCTTCCCTCGCCTCTCTCCGAATATGCCCTCCCCACCTCAGAATATAGAAACGGATTAATCATTTTAAAGAGAATTGAAAGCAGCACTGTATAAAACAATGGCCATGCTTCCTGGGGGGTTTGAACTGTGTTCCGAACCTCAGACCTGCTCCACACACAGATTTTATCCCATGCTATGCACACAATGCCAGTGTGCGGGGTGGTGTGTTTTAGATGCAATAGTTACCCCCGTACAACCCCAAGCACGAATGCAGGTATTTCACTGTGCGGGTGCTTGATGCTAGTGTGACTTATTTCCCCATTTCACCACTGGAGTGTGTGGACATGGCCTCAGAACACTTGAACACCTTTTAACAAGCAGAAGCAGAGCTGGCCTTGGCATTTTAAATATTTTTGCTTGTCGAGCAATTTATCCTTCTCCTCTCTCTCCCCCCGCATGTCACTGACTCCTGTCCACTGTACTGGCACAGCAGTGGGGCTGGACCGAGGATGTTGCTAAGTAAGATGGTACTAGTCATACCTGACACCCCAAACTGAAATGAAAGTTGTGTCTGGGGAGATTGTCCAGGACTCTCTGGAAGGAGAGGAGCCCTATGCTTCTTCCTCTGAGGCCCAACGAGCAGTTTGCATCTATTTCGCAGGCTATCCTTGCAAAGAAAAGGGTTAGAGATTTCCCTACATGTGTGTGTGTGTGTGTGTGTGTGTGTATCTATCTTCAGCTGAAAGCTGAGATCCTCCTCTGCTGGGTGCCAGGTTTCTCTGTGCTAACAAGGAGCTCTCATGTGAGAGCTGAGATCCTCCTCTGCAAGGCCCCTCCAGCTCCACAGTGACAGTTGTATTTAAAATCTAAACACACATCTTTGCTCAGCGCTAGCTGTGAAATAATTCCTCCCCCTAAAGGAAGCTCCTTCAGTGTATTCCCTGTTTTTGTAGTAACAGACCTTGAACATATAAACAACTTCACTGCGCTCTCCAATTGAGTCAATGCCTGCCAGTAAGAGCCTCCCCTCAGAGAAGACATTACAGAAAGGAATACATCTAATTCCAAATCCTTGTAAGTGCTCGAGATATTTAAAGCATTAATCAGTAATTAATACAAATAAGAAACTCAATCTCTCGCATCATTAATACTAATTATGCTTTACAGTTGTATTTTCCAAGTAAAATGACAAGCAACATACATATGGAGGAGGCTGGCTGACAGAGGTGCAGAAATAGGAAAGCAGCTAAAATGAAGGAGAAAGTAAAGTGATAGGGGAATTTGAAAAATCAGTGGTGATAGAATACTTCTGTTACCGACCTGCCACCTCTCGGAGAGTTGGGTTAACAGCATTGATGGGAAAGGCCCTTCTGTCCAGTGTAGAAAGCAACTTTACTCTGGCGGTACACTTGATGTGCTGCTTTAGTGTAGGTGTCACACTGACAGGCAGAACCAATGCTGGGACCTCTGGAGCATACTAGTGCATGAGCCTTTATGGCTTGAGCTAAGAGCCAGCCAGCTTTCAGCCAAGGCTGTAGAGCAAACTCATTCTTTCTCTCTATAAGTGGTCTCAGTGACACTACATGGGACAGTGAACTACACCCTGCAGGTGTACTGGTTATATAGACATACTCTAACACCTACTGGTTAAACTGATGTGTAGCTTCCACTCACTTTTGTTACCACGCCTTTGGGCTACACGTATGTGAGTTCTTGAAGGGCTTACGTCGTTCTCTTGCTCCGGCGCATGCGTACCCACTCACACCCCTGCATACTAGCACAACACTTGAGAGCGAGAGGGACTCTCTTTTTATAACAAGTGTTTTTGTATCTGGACTTCCTTTCGCTTCACTTGGTCCAGCCACAAAAGTGCAGGTTGGCTGGCTGTAGATGGTCCTTAGCCAAAAAGCAAACAGGGGGTGGAAAGTTCATAAGAAGATTTGTCTCTGCCTTTGTACAATCTTCCGGAGCTACTGAAGCATCCATTTGTATTCTGTTGGAAGCTAGTTCAGAGCTGGATTAGCAATTGCACAGCAACTTATAAAGGCGTTGGAAATATTGCTCTAAACAAGCATATTTCGTGCTCGGAAGTGCTTTGTAGTCTACCTTTGCTTAAAGGAGCTACAGCCTGTGCATAATGAATGAGTATATGGCCATTAGACAAACCTTTACCAACCAAAACACACAGGTTCTACAGCTGCTGCTGTCCTTGGAGGCTAGAGGAAAAAGGATATCTCCTTGTAGCAACTGTTGGCAAAGGCTGAGTTTTCAATGTAGATTACTCTAATGCTTCACATGATATCTGTTCTGTAGCAAGGCCTCCTTCTGTGCCAGGGACAGTATTGTTTACCTATCTCCACACCCTGCTCCGTACTGGAACGAGACTATCTGAACAGCAAAAGGCCAAAGCAGGGGCATTCATAGAAGCTCTCGCAGACTACACTACAGTGCAGACCTTTAAACTTGATGAAGGCCACTCCTGTGTATGCATTTTATGTTAAAGACCTCTGCAGATCATGGCTCTGTGTAAGTCTGAAAACACTCTTTGATTTAAATATAGAACTTCAGCACTGGCTTTAGGTGGAGGATGATCCATGGTATGAGAGGAAGCATAGTCTAGTGAGAGCATACTAGACTGCAACTCAGAAAACCTGGGTGTGCTCCTGGCTCTACCACTGACCTACTATGTGACCTTCACCAAGTCATTTCTTCACTGATTCAGTTCCCCCTTCCTCCGCCTGTCTTATCTACTTATTCCCGTGAGCACTTTGGGATTTGAACTGTCTCTCACTGGGCATGTACAGTGACTAGCACAATGGAGCCCTGTTCTCAGCTGGGATCCCAGGCACCTTGTAATACAATTAATATCAATCACTTATATGGGACGACAATGCTGCTTTCTGTGGGGTTCTGACCAAAAGGCTACATGCAAGACCATTGTGCTCAGTCCTTGAATGTAACCGCAATGTACAGTGAACATGAGGCTTTATAAGAAGGTCCAATTTCATAGGAATAGCCATGGCATGAAGAAAAGAAGACTACATGTGATAATTATCCCTTCATAAATGCCTGCTAGCAAATAGCTGGTGGACATTATTATTTATACTGTGACAGTGCTCAAAATGTGCAATGTGATCTACAAACACATAGGCAATCTAAGGCTGGATCCTCCTCTGGTGTAATAGGAGCTAGCACCATTAACATCACCGGATTTCACAAGGATATACAGTGCTCAAGTTCTGGCCTTTTCTAGTCACCGTGCTAAAGAATTCACAGTCCTAAAAAAGAAGCTGATAGGGGAAGAAATTCAACAACTGAACTCATCCTGTTGACAAATGCCATGTGGTCCTGTTGATTCCATATTGTTTTTGTTTGTTTTTATATACACACCATCTCCACATGCCTCTTCCCAGTCATTACTAAAACCAACATCACTCACATGTTTGACTAATGTTAATTAGCTTCTGCCCATCCTTCTCCACATGGCAGTATCATATGTCCCCTGCTTGAACTGCTCATTTAGGGCCTGATAAAAGACCCATTGTGGGATCTCACTGATTTCAATGGGTTTTGGATCAGGCCTATGATATCTGCGTGAGATTGTTCCCCGGGCCACAGTCCACTGGGGAAGCAAAGCTTTCCTTCTCCATTACTTTGTGTTCTCATGAAGGCTGACAAGAAACTTGGGGTTTTGCTGCAACTAATTTTTTAAAAAGTTCACAGAAACAGAAGCAGGTGCCACCATAGAGCAAGATATTTTGCAATGTTACCATCTCAATACATGCTGCTTCTTGTTGTTTTGTTTGTGAAGTGGCTTTCTCTTTCTGTTGTGACAGCCTTTGTCTTTGCACCACTGGTGCACAACTGAGGAAGAGATCTCTGAATAAAGGAGCAGCTTTATTTTCCTGTAACAGAAAGATATGCAAGGCTTTTCAACAGGAGAATAAAATACAGCCATGCTTTGAATTCTCCTTTGTTTTTTTCCTCTAAAAGCTTTACAACCTTACTTATCTGTAAATAAAATAGTTATGTATTTTTTTCCTAACACACTGCATAAATACATCTTCATGCATCCAGGAAGCTGACAGCTGCCCTCTGAGATACAGTATGACAGCTTAAAATCCAAGAATCAATCACTGAGATATAGTGACTGTACACAGTTTCCACTAGGATGTATCACAGAACCCAGGAGCTAGCTATTTGAGATATGCCATCATCACTCTGATAGATTAAAGCACCACAGCCAGGAAACAATTGTGTAGGAAAAAAATGGTATCATAGATCTGCCAGGTTACAGCACGGATGCCAGGAGCCAACCAGGGGCAGGCAGTACTGTATCTCTGTTTCCAGAAACCTACAGAGAAGCCTGATGACAGTTCTGTTCTCAGACAGCCCCATTATGACCTAATTAGCATACATGAATTGCAGATTTAAAGCATTAAAGTGATGTACAAATCATTAATTTTTTGTCAAATCCGTGTCAGTCTTGTGTATGCCTTCCTATTTTAATGTTGCATGACAGTGAAAAGAAGCCTAATCCTCTGTATATAAAGAGGAGAGATTTGGGGTAGCTGATATAATGAGATCTATTTAAACACTGTGTATTTTTCAGCTTTGAGTAGATCTCTTTGGGAAAATGCTACACTTGTCCCATTAGGGTTAATTGTGAAAGAATGTAAATGTATTCAAAACCCTAGAGGAGATGTTCCATGTTATCTGTATGAAATAGACGGAAAGCTGACTTAATATGAAAACCTCTTTTGAATTGTGAGGTAAATAAAAAACATACATTTATCACATGCATACAGGCTGGGCCTGATTTTAAAACAGATGAGTGTTCATACCTGCCCCCCCCCCCGAAGTTAGTGAGATTTTTGGGTGTGCAACAGCTCTGAAATGTCAAGCAATATGCATGCAAGCACAAACTCGGTGCAAACATTTGACCTCATTAATATGATACCAAAATAAACATATCAAGTCCATGTCTGTTCCACTTACTTACAAACCAAATCTAGCTCACACAGCAGCACCAGAGGAAATGAGGACAGCTTTAAAAATGGCGTTTATCCTCTCCAGTGTCTGCGAGGCTCTCCAATATTCTCCGCAGCCTGTGATTAGTTGCTCTCCCAGTTGCCACGCACATAATCAGGCTGGAAGTGTTTTGGGAATGCAAATCCACCCCTTTTGGCAGTCCTTGGGCTCTGAGACTGACTGTTTGCTCTCGCCAGTCAGATTTCCCCTGTGTTTGCCCTCCTTGAAATGGGCTTATGCTAAAAACAAAATGATAAAACCCCTATTCTGGGCTAAGAAAGCTATTTTCTATTAGAGCCCTCCGACCTCCCTATTAGAATCTCATCCCGGTCCCATTTCATTCCACTGATTATCCTTACAGAACAGTTTACATTAAACCTGCAGGATGAAGCTGAGCAGTTCCCCAAAGGAAGACTTTTATTTTTTACCCAGCGCTGTCCATATGCAGGAAGCGTAGCGTGCAGTACTCACTGACAGTTCTGTGTTGACTTTCATGCATCCTGAGCCATGCGGTCGTTGACTTCAGTGGGGCTGGATGGGGTTTTGAGTCAGGGAGACTTAACCTGTAGGCAATACCCAAGCCTGTCAGGAGCTGCAACCAATAAACTATTTATTCACCTCTGAGTAATCACATAAGCATTGATGCTGGCTGGGTCTAAAAAGGGTCTAACAGAGTTAGGCACCCATTCCCCATTCCCGTTGGGTGTTGAGCTCCTAATTCCCTTAATATCCTTTAATATTCCCAGCTCCCTCTGCCCCCCAGGTCAGAATCCCACCCAACAGTCATGTCTTGGAAAAGCCCCAGACTTCCCTATGATTCTGAAGCAGTAGTTTTGAGCAAGGGATCTTTGTTTCAGTTCTGCCAGTTTCAACAGTCACCAGCACTTTTGGGTGGATTATTTCTCCTCCAGTTCCTTAAAACAACTTGCTGAGCAATGGATAATCAGCAGTGTAGCAAATCTTTTCTGACAGCAGCCAAGTGCAGAAATGACTTTCTTCTGCCCAGTGAAATAGGATACAGTGGAATGGAAGTGCCTTTTAGAAATGTGTTTGAAAAGACACAGCCCATATTGTTTGTATGGCTTGAGAGATCCCTGGCATGTACTCTAAAGTGCCCTCTACATTGCATTATTGACAACCCAATGGATTTTCTACTAACCATGTATAGTTAGTGTAGTAGGCATCAGAGCATTTTCATTATCCTATCGCAAACCCTATTATCTGGAGCAATAAGGAACCAAGGCTGTGAAATAAATCGTTGTGTAGCTTAAGTGGTTAATATGTTGACCATTCCTTTGAGAGAATGTCATTGCAACCTGTTAACAAGTCAAACTGGGACAGCCCATTTCACCTTGTTGTAGTGTAGGGCACCCTTTTCAATCAGCATGGCAGAGGTAAGGAGCTAAGGCAGGGCTGGGCAAAATACGGCAGAGGAGCCAGAGTGGGGCTCCCTGCCGGGACCCTCAGGCACGCAGCTGCGCGGTTTAAAGGGCAGTTTGTGCGGTTCACTGCTCTGCAGGGAGAGGGAAGCTTCCTGTGATCTCCCCACTCTCAACACGATCCTCAGCTCCTATTGGCCAGAAACAACTGGCCAATAGGAACTGACCCTAGCCAATCTCTCAGCTCCTATTGGCTGGAAACAACCAGTCAATAGGAGCTGAGAGATTGGCCTGGGGAATGGGGACAGTGCACATCTCTTTCCCCTCCCAGAGCTGACAGCCACGTGGAGGGAGCAGCCTGAAGTTTTACGTGATCTGAGGCTGCCACAGGCAGGGAGCCCAGCCTGCCTTAGGGGTGCTGTAGGGCTGCTGGCTTAGGTAAGCACTTCCCAGTCAGAGCCTACCTCTGGCACCCTGCCCCTCCTGCATCCCAACTCCCTCTCCCAGGTCACCATCCAAACCCTCTGCATCCTTCTGCCCCAGATCACAACTCCCTTCCAGACTCTGTACCTCCTCCTCTACCCCTCCCCCAGGCCAGAATCCTCTCCTACACCCAAACACCCTCCCAGACCCTGCACCCCATACCTCTGAACAAGTCACCACCCACACCCTCTGTAGTCTGCACCCCCTTTTCCTCTTCTCTCATGACACAGCTTCCTTCCAGACTTTGCACCCCCTCCTAGTGCCCCTCTCCCAGGCCAGAATCCTCTCCTGCACCCATACTCCCTCCCTGACTTTACACCCCTATCCCCTGACCCAGGTCACAACCCCCTCCTCTGTCCAAACTTCTCAGACCTTACACCGTCTCCTGTACCTCAGTCCCTTACCCTATGTGCCCTTCTGTGCCCAATCTCCATCCTAGACCTTGCACATCCTCCACAGAAAAGTGCGGCCCTTGACCACTTTCCAAAATCTTGGAGTGGCCCCCTGCCAAAAATTATTGCCCACCCCTGAGCTGAGGGCTGATGAGACTATGTGAGAAAGGAGCTGGCAGAGAGGGAGGATGGTCTAGTGGTTAAGATAGTGGACTCAAGTCAACTTTGTCATACTATTCCCACCCCTTTCTAGCTATCCCACAGTTGTGGGACTCTGCCCTTGCAATGTAACTAGACAATGCAAAGGAAAGGTGGGAGGGGGAAAAAGTGTAAAGAGTGGCAATGACTTGCTGCAGTAGGTGACTGCTATTCCAGGGCCCTATCCACTAGATCATACTGACTTTAAATTGACTCCATGGTGATGTTTAAGGGATGCAAGGTTTAGAGATTATTTGGGGTAAAAATCTTTTGTATGACTCCCCTGCGTTTCGTGTGTTTCAACACACTTTGATTCATTTGCAGTATTAACATTTGTACCACACCTCGAGAAGAAGAGAGGGGCATATGGAAATACATGGGAATGAATACATACATACCTGACTACAGACACACCAATGTGGTCAGAACTGAGCTGTGGGTGAAGGTATTACACAATAGGCACAGTCTCAAACATGGAAATGCAGTAAGTCTCCATATCCTTATGCACCGAGGATGAAAGACAGCTCTTTTCAGAGCAAGGGTTAACCAGGGTTACCTGGCCAAGAGAGACCCACCCCTACAGCCCTGCTGGGCATGCTCCAGCTGGAGGCCAGCTACAAAGGCCGCAGGAGCAGCTCGGTTGGGGGCTGACCACTGCTGTGGAAGGAGGTGCTGCCAGAGCTTCGGAGGAAGAACTGCGGACAGATCAAACCGCAGAGGCCAGTCAGTGGGAACGGCTGGGGAAGTCCCCACTGCACAGAAGAATGGAGAAGAAGGTGGCTTAGGTGAAATGGGTAGGAAGTAGCCCAGGGTGGGGAGTGATTATTGACCCTGGCAGCTAGGCTTCATTGCCCTGAGGGAAGGGTGTGATTGTTGACTCTGACCTCACCACCCTTCAAGGGGTGTGTGTGTGTGTGATTTTAGTGACCGTGGCTGCTAGGCCGGACTGCCTTATTGGGACAGGGTGTAGTTATTAGCCCTGAGCCATAGGGACTGATACATATACAGGGTGGAGCACTCTTTGAGAGGCCTGACGCCTTGCCTCTGAGGGGGCCAGGCGTGCCCACCCCATGACAGACCCACACAGCAAGGTATGTTAAAATCACTGACATTCAGCTTCAACCCTCAGGGGACTCCAATGGCAAGCAGACCTTGTGTGGTACTCTGCACAAAGTGACTTTCATCCCCCTCTCTAAACACTTAGGTGCGCATGCTAATACAAATAGGTATGTGGGTCAAAAATGTACATATCTGAAGAGGCACCAACATGCAGGTGAATGCCTTAGCTGTGTATTTCCATCTTTGGCTTTCCTCCCACTGCTATGGACATTTGCATATTAATGATATCATCAGTAAAAGATCTTGGTTCCCTGCATTCCATGTCTTGCTCACTCATCACCCCATAATTTGGTCTTATATACACAATACTGCAGGATCAAGTCCAGTATCTTAACTGATCAGCTGTAGTGAATTTTGTTAATAGAATTCAGGCCTGACCCTTCAGTATATTTGCCAAAATGTTATTGTCTAGCCCATTCCTTTGGGGCTCCCTCCGATTTCTTATGGACTAAAAATGATAGAAACAAGATTTGTGGAACACAGCTCCTCTCCTGAGGTCAAAATCCCATGGAACCACTGAAGCAGGATCAGAACAAAGCCCACTAATTAAGCAGCAAAATCCCAGAGTGTGCCAGCTGGCTCTGGGGATTTGTTTAATTTCATTAATTTGATAGCTGCTGCGTCATCTCCTGCAGTAATTGGTGTGTTGAGTCTATCTGTGTGCTCTTGTGAGAGAGAAGAGCATGGTAACTCCATTTCCTCTGAGTTCAGACAGTCTAGATGCAGATTACACTTAGCAATCTTCAAAAGGCATTATTTATCAAGTAACTTTCTGGGAGAATGCTCAGTTCACACCCAGTACCAATACAAATTTCACATGTTGTGTTAGTTAAGCTAGTTGCTGCTATCGTAACGGAACTGGCAAAAACTTGTCTACAAATTCCAAATCTGTCTAGCTCTTTATTTAGCTCAAGAGGGTTAGGATTATTAGTCAGTCTAGGCATGGGATTTGCACAACTGTGGATAAAAAAGAGTTGAGACATTTCACCTTTATATAATAACTTATGTCACCTTGGCCACTACAATTCAACAGAAAACACCTGTGAGAACTCCATATTTCTATCCAAACATCAGAAATATCTCATAGTATATTTCCACAATACAATGTATCCAACTACATCTGAGTTAAAATAAAATGAAACCAAAAGAGGTACGATGATCTAAAGAAGCAAAGTCTTAAAATTCTTGGTCATGTTCATGATCTGATCCCATTTGAGTTCATCAACTCCCAGGCCTATCCCAGAAACAGTCACCCTGTTTCTGGCTTTAAGATACCTTTAAATATTATGAGAAGACTGTTCCCTCTTCCTTCTGTTGTCCTGGGCATCAAAGAACAAAGCTGGTCATTCATCAAAGTCTATTGAGCCAAAAAGGAGTTTGGCTCCCGTTTTGTAATTATGCCAGCCAATCCTAGGATGGCAACAGGGAGAGGCATTTTATAAGTAATGGCTGCTACATTCCCTATGGGAATTATTGTCTTAAATTTGTGTCACAAGAATCCCACCTACTATATAAGCCAACTTCTTAAAACACAGCACCAGCTTTTCTCTTGTTTTGGAACACAATGCGAACAGAACATTACAAGGGATTTGCATTAAAAGGAAGACAAAGAACCATTGACTTATCAAAGCCTCTGACAGTGGGTCCCAAACTGTGGGTCATGCCCCCAAATGAGGTGGGCAAATGGGGTCAAGGTGATCTCTTCTGTGTGGAGGACACCATTTTGTTCCTTACAGCCTGACCTCTGATGTACAGTGCATGTGAGGCGCATGGTGGATGAAGGATGCCATATTGCTCTATAAAATGGCATCCTCTGCATAACATGACTTTGCGTGCATCATACCTATAAAGACACATTGTGAGGAAGGTGCCATTTTGCACTTCAAAATTATGTCTTCCATCATGTCATGGTCCCAGTGGGAAATACTTCATTAAAATGGGGTTGTGCAAAGTTTGGGAGCTCCTGGCATAGGACAAGCAAGCACAGAATTCAGTTTGTTCTTTATCTCTATTTATTTATGGTAATATTCCTGATATTCAGCACATGGGTATCTCCTGGGGACACAGCTATGCAGTAGACTTGGGTTGTTGTTTTGTTTGGGCTTTTTTTGGTGTCCGTGAAAAAATGCCTGAGTTTTCCATCTAGGATCATCAAGCGTGAAAGTCTGGGGTAGGAACTCTTCATAGTACTTTGCCCTTCTAAGAAGTTTTTATTCATCGACAGTGGGTTTACTGTGCTTAGCTGTTCCCTTGGGGCATGTCTACACTGGACAGTTATTTCAAAATAACTCCCCTTATTTCGAAATAACAAAGTGAGCATCCACACTACCAAGCCTGTTATTTCAAAATAACGGGCTTGTTATTTCAAAATAATAACTCCTGCTTGTGAAGAGGAATAAGCTTATTTCAAGTAGTTATTTTGGGAGTTACTATTTCGAAATAACCTGGTAGTGTAGACATAGCCTTGGTGGTGAACACAACCTTAGATAGAAAGATACATCCATACACGGGAATTGGAAGGACTTAAAGCCATTGCTGGGTGCTTAAAGCAGCATCCTACTTCCATAGCAATGGTCTGATTTTCAGAAGTGCCATGTACCTGCAAAATGCACTGAAGTCACTCGGCACCTTTGACAGTCAGGCCATTTTATTTAAGGCACCTGAGTATGAATTTGAGAGTTTGATTTTAGACCCCCAGCTTTGAAAATTTGGCCTTCAGATGCAAAGCTTTTGCTTGTGTGTGTGATCCACATTTTGAAGGTTATTTCTGCCCTGAATCCTTCATTTAGATTATATTTGCAGCTACAGCCCCAGAAAATTCTTCATGTTGTCTATAAGATCAACATAGCCATTTTCTTACCATAAAATATTTAAACCCACTCTGCTAGGGCGGACATGAAGGAAATAGATAATGTTAAAAATGAGCAAAACAAAATCTTTATCTTACAGATATTTTCATCAATAACTAAAATTATGCAGCTGTCTTCAGCTAGATCAGACTCACTAACAGTGCAGCTGTCAGAAGACTTGATGAAAATATATTCATTTAAAAACAGAATTTCTTTGTAGTTGATGATGTATTTTTTTCCACCCCAGATAGTTTGGGCCACTGGGAGAGGTTACAGAGTTCTGAATGATTTTTTTTTTCAAATTACAGGGTGAGTAGTTGAGGATCTAAAATGTTATGTATTCAAACTAAAGGGGTACGTCTAGACTGGCAAGATTTTGCGCAAAAGCATCCGCTTTTGTGCAAAAACTTGCCAGCTGTCTACACTGGCCGCTTGAATTTGCGCAAGAACACTGACGATCTAATGTAAGATTGTCAATGTTCTTGCGCAAATACTTTGACGCTCCCTCTCGGGAAAAAGCCCTCTTGCACAAGAATACTTGCACAAGAGGGCCAGTGTAGACAGGGAAGAACTGTTTTGCGCAAAAAAGCCCCAATGGCAAAAATGGCGATCGGGGCTTTCTTGCGCAAAATCGCGTCTAGACTGGCCACGGATGCTTTTGCGCAAAAGCACTTTTTGCGCAAAGGCACCCGTGCCAATCTAGACGCTCTTTTGCGGAAATGCTTTTAACGGAAAAAGCATTTCCACAAAATCATGCCAGTCTAGACGCAGCCAAAGGTTTTAAGAACAGAGTTGACATGAACAACAAGTTCAAAACATAAGGGTACTAGCGCCTTGTTCTGCCCTTTGGCCTAGTGGGCTGTGTCTTTACAAACTTCCAGTAGAGATGTGTATGTGAAAATAATCTTGCCATTTCTCACCTGACCTGCACAAACATGCTGTGCCAAATTGCAGCAGTTCCTAGGTGGGTGTGTATGTGTGTGTGTGAATTAGGGAAGGGGCACCAGTCCCCTTTGCCTTAGCACAAACCCATTGGAGGCAACTAGAATGCTGCTGTTAGGGGATTCGGAGTGCAACGCCAAGGCAGCTGGTCCATAGGGTGCTGTGGGTATGTTGCTGGAGTCCACACAGAGGATGAGAGAGAAGCCAGAAGACAACCATGAAAGCAAGCAGTGTGGGAAGCTAGAGAAAGAAGTGGGGGAGCCCTGGGCTACTAACTTCAACCATCCAAATATGAGTTAGACCCCCCAAAAAAAATCTTGGCTTGAAAACATATGACACGTTCTCAGGTTTTTGGTCCACTGCCATGGGGGCTGGAAGTCTGGAAGCAGATGTAATGAAAGCTGAGATGCTCGTTGAAGTCTTCCATTCGTGGAGCTTGGACTGTAAGAAAACCCCACATCACAGGACTCTCAATAAAATCACTAGAGCTGGCAGCTCAGAGAAGCAGACCAGGGTGTGTAGAAGAGAAATTTGAGGAGGGGAGCCAAGGAAGTGGTCTGGAAAGAGAAGGATAACCCACGGGGGCAAACGACGAGTGTGACAGGAGCAAAGGATGGAATGACAGGGTCACATGTATGTACTGAATGTGCAGATCAGAACGCTATTTCACTTGCAAGAGTTCTCCAGTTTTCTAAATCTGAAAAAGTGTAGTGCTGAAGCCAGAACCATAGGATGGCTTGGGCTGGACCCTCCCCCTCCCCCCCGGCCCCATGCTTTGGGGGGGTCCCACAGCAGCAGTCCAAACTATCCTATGGGTGGGGCCCAGGGCAGCCAGGTGATTAGCTGGGGGGCCTGGTTCAGAGTGGCAGCAGGAATCAGTTCCCACACTCCCATCAGCAATGGGAGCTAGAGCGACCTGGCAGGCTGCTCCGCTCTGCCCTGCTGCCCATCATCTGGCCCACTGCACTCTGCTTCGCCGCAACAGCAGGAAGCAGACTGCGCCGCTCCAGGGAACACTGCTTCCTGCTGCCGTGGTGAAGCGGAGTGCAGCCGGCTGGAAGTGGGCGGCGGGGTGGAAGGGAGCAGGCTACCGGGTCACTCCAACTTCTGCTGCCTCAGTGAGTGCAGGAAGGGGGAGCAACCCCTGCTGCACCCCACACCAGGCCCCTGGTAATCCTCTGTCTTGCATCGCTTGGGGAAGGAAGCTTGGGGTATGGTGGTGGGGGAGAGTGAAGGTGGGGTGGAGTGGAGCAGTGGGAGCAGAGGCTGGGGGAGGGCTGTTCTGGGCTGCAAGCCTGAGGCAGTGTGTGTGTGGGCGGGAGAGGGGGAGGGTGCTCCAGGCCTCACACCTCCCTATGGATGTCCTGGCTGTTACAGTTTGAAGCACTGGTTTGTGTGTGTGTGTGTGTGTGGTCTGGATCAGAGAGTGCTCACAGACATCCTGAACTAAGTAGTTTTTATGGGACCCATGGAAATTTGACATTGGAGGAATAATGCTTTTGTGTATTGAAAAGGAGTTTGACATTACAAGTACAGGTTGGACCTCTCTAGTCTGGCACTCTCTGGTCTGGCGACATCCATGGTCCAGCGTGATTTTAATTAGCTGGATGTCTGCTTATCGTGGATGTAGCCAAGTTTCCCGCGGTCCCATAAAGTTTGTTTACAGACACCAGTCCTGGCTCAGTGTTCTGTGCTCTTATTTTTCTCTAATTTACCCCTAAATGTCTTCTAAGAGCCCAGTAATCAGTGGAAGTGTTGGTAATGGTGCTAGACATTATTGGTCTCTGTTGGTCTGGCAAATTCTCTGGTTTGGCACCAGTCAGGTCCTAAGGTTGCCAGATAAGAGAGGTTTCACTTATATGACCTTAATTTGATGTATCCACAGATCATCTTTAGTATTTTTTTAAGGAGTCAGTTTTAAAGGCCATCACTTATTCTGTACCTATCATAAGTCAGCGAGTAAAACAGGCTGAGTGTCAGTGGTATATTTCAGCTGCTTTGCACCACTCTGGTGACACAAAAAGACTCATGGTTTATGGCTGCTTTGCATTGCCAGAGCAGTTCAAACAACCAGAACACATACCAGCGAGTCTGGCCCATAGTATATACAAAATAATTCTTGAAAAGGTATTTTTACAAATGATAAACTCTCTTTTCCCTGGCATTATTCATATCTGTAGGGTTATCTGACTGCAAATAAGTCTGAACCAAATGCAGCAGCACTTTATGAAAATAGAGAGTATATATCAATGCACGTTGAGTATAATTGGTGCCATCTGAAATGATAAAAAGCTACTAGCCGATCTTTATAAAATAATACTTTGCATATATATAATGCCTTCCATCTGAGATTGCAGCACACTTTGCAAACACTACTGAATTAACCATCTCAATGCCCTTCTGAGGTAGTGAACTAGTACTACACCTATTACATAGATGTGAATGTTGAGGCACAGAAAGATTAAAGACAAGTGCCAACATTTTTCAAGTTGTGTACCTTACAGTTAAGCACTTAAATCCATATTTAAATATCTTTTATGGGAGATATGGGTTCTTGTCATCTTTTAAAACAAGCACATTATTTTCATGCAGTTGTACCCCTCCTGTTCATTAGCCAACTATGAGGTTATTCAAAATAGGGGAAACCTTGTGACTTTTTACACAAACTTGGGAGGCTAGGCCTGAGGCTCCTTTGTGTGCTCTGTGTTGTGTGTCAGATCAGACCTACCCTGACAAACCACCAGAAACAGACTTTATTCTGTAAAGAACACAGAACAGGATCACAGTTCAGCACCCCTCCTCTCTTCTTGCAGCCTAGTGCTCCCAGCTCAGTCAGTGTGGAGACCCTGCTGGGGCCAGAGGGGACATCCTGGCAGGAACCAGGAAGTTCTCCCAGATGCCGCAGTTTGTAGTTCACAACTTGTAATTCCCAGGGCTGCTCCTGAAGCACACTGGGACTTGGGCTATACACACGATTATGGATGCAGACACTTAATTTGGCTTAAATGACTTGTCCAGAGTCACTTAGGCTACATCTAGACTGGCATGATTTTGCGCAAATGCTTTTAACGGAAAAGTTTTCTGTTAAAAGTATTTGCGCAAGAGAGCGTCTAGATTGGCACGGACGCTTTTGCGCAAAAGCACTTTTTGCGCAAAAGCGTCCATGGCCAATCTAGACGCGCTTTTGCGCAAGAAAGCCCCGATTGCCATTTTAGCCATCGGGGCTTTTTTGCGCAAAACAAAACTGAGCTGTCTACACTGGCCCTTTTGCACAAAAGGTTTTGCGCAAAAGGACTTTTGCCCGAACGGGAGCGTCAAAGTATTTGTGCAAGAAGCACTGATTTCTTACATTAGAACGTCAGTGCTCTTGCGCAAATTCAAGCAGCCAGTGTAGACAGCTGGCACGTTTTTGCGCAAAAGCGGCTGCTTTTGCGCAAAAAGTGGCCAGTCTAGACACAGCCTTAGTGTGTAGGAGAGTTGACAAAATTCTTAAGTCAAAAGACCACTCTCTCTGTGATAATTCCCTCACCTAAGTATTAAGAGCCTCTAATTTATCACAAAGAGTGCCGAATGCATTTCAGCAGATTAATTTGAACTAAGTACCTATTTCGGCCAGAAATGGGCAGGAACCCAAAGTCTGATCTGAAATTAGAGCCCAGCTTTGGGTCATCTCTAGTTGTAACTCGATTGGAAAAGTACTGATTTGTACAAATTACTGCTTGAAACCAAACTAAATGCCAGGCTAATCTGGGGTGGTGGATGGGCTTTCATCACATCCTATTTATTTGCTGTTTTTTTAATGATAGTGCTTATCATAGATGTAAAAGCTTGACCATGACGGAGAACAAGACTAGAGTGAACATTTTGCCACCTCCCTTTCCCACCAGTGACTTTGGTAAAATATAAGCTCAGCCTGTGCTGAGGTCCCTGCAGGAGCCTCAGAGAAATGGGATGGGAGTGGGGTTACCAGAGAAAGGAGTAAACAAGCTTTGGGACCAGAATCTCCTCTCATTTGTACCCATTTTACAGTGGTTTTACTCCACTGATTTAAATCGAATGATTGCTGGCTTACACCTGTAGGAAGAGAAGGCAGCCCTTAGACAGTTCATGTTCTTTGGACAGGTCTTGGATGCTGGCAGAGGGGGATGAAGGTGAAATAAATACTGATAAGGACTGAGAGGGAAAGTGTCAGATGGCTCACTTGGCAAACAACAGTTGCTACTAATTCATTTTGTGGTATTGGTGTCAGCTTCTGAAAAGAATGATCACCCACTCGCCAGGGTAAAGATAAATGGTGCCATTCAAGAGATAGTGTGTATATTTATGTAGGGAATTGAGGACTCAAACAATGAGAGAAAGTGGATTATAAAAAATTGTCGAAGAGTAATACTACTTGGCAAGTTAATTTCCACCATCAAATAAGTACACAGTCAGCTACTATGTTTTTCACAGGACATAATGTCATCTGCATTGATCTGTGTTTAGTGTCTGATCAGTAAACTAAATCTGTTTTTTCTCTCTCTTTTCTCTTCCTTGCTCTCTTTCAAGACAATGCATTCTTTCCCTAGTTTCTCAATTAATGGTTTGAAAGAAATATTTACTGAACAAATGTGGAATGCAACAGAGTGCTTTGCAGAGCTGCCAAGAGGTCAAAGGTCTAGACTAAAAATGATGTCGAAACAATAATTAATTAGCTGACATTCCCAAAGCAAATTTTCTAAGAGAGCGCCATTGTAAATCAAGACACCCTGCCAAATTGACAAGAAAATAAGTAATGAGGAACAGGGGTAGAAGAAGAAACGAGGAAAGAAAATGTTTAAGAGCAGAGCTGTTTTATTTACACTTTGAAAAGTATCTGATCTTTTCCAGACCTTGTTCTATC
Organism: Pelochelys cantorii; assembly: GCA_032595735.1. NCBI lineage: Eukaryota > Metazoa > Chordata > Testudines > Trionychidae > Pelochelys > Pelochelys cantorii. Next base: position 64,185,884 of record CM064332.1, on the reverse strand, counting down.
CCCCAAAGAAAATTCTTCTTCATTAAATAATTTCTAGCTGCTTTCAATGGCTAAGCCACACACGATTCCATCCTGGGTAGCTGATCAAAGGACTTAAAACACACTTATAGGACTTCTGGAGAGGCCAGCTGTTTTAGGGGACTCCTGGAAGATTCAGTATTGCACACACAGCAGAATTTCTTTGTGTAGGAAGGGCATTGAGAGCTCTACCAGATTCTCCATGCAACTGTAGTGATCATTTTGAGAGCTGGTTGAGTGAAAAGGGTGAAGGTGAGGTCAGTGAGCAAATCAGTTCCTCTGTCTATGGATCCTTTTTTCCTTTTTGGTTAAACAATTCAGGAGTGAGGATAAGATGAAAACAGAGGGTTCCTGGCTGGTCATGGCCTCATCATTGTTATGGTTAATCCTTCTTAAAAGTGACTGTTGCTTTAGGTGGGGTCAACCAGCACCTTGCTTGCTTAAGGACCGCATACTCTTGCCTAGTTCTGTGGTACAGAAGGAAAGAGCTATTAGAAAGTTAAGTAGTAATGCCGCAGCATTAGGCAACTCAGGTTGGTCCATGCCACACAGGTGAATTATCCAGGCTGAATGTATTAGCCTCTGAGGCTGTGTCTAGACTACACAGTTCTTCCGGAAAAAGATACGCAAATTGCTATTTGCGTAGCTTTTTCCGCTTCTTTTTTCAGAAGAGGCTTTGCCAACATTTGGCCCATCTATACTGGGCCAAATGTGGGGGAAAAACCCTTTTTCGGAACATCCCTTCTTCCTTGTAAGACCCTGAAAACCTCATATCCTGGAAAAACTCTGCAGTCTAGACATACCCTGAGTGAGCAGTCTGACTTATTTTTTTTCAAAAGGGGTGTTGGAATGAAAAAAAAATGGAAAAAAAATCAATTCAGCAGGCATGAAGGATGAGATTTTCAAAACTGCAGCAGGGATACCTAGTTCCTGTTCAAATTTATAGAAGTAAATATCAACCAAAGTGTCCGTTTATTGAGATGGGGGGGGGTGGAGGGGATCCTGCATTGTATACTCAAACAAGACTCTGACAGAAGGCAATGGGAATTTTGCTTTACTGAGGAGCACAGGGCAGTGCTGTAACTAATCTAGTTTTAGTCGCATGCTTGTAAGTTTCACCGTCCTCTTCATGGAAATCATACCATCTTGCCCATTGTTAGTCTCATGAGCAGCCTATTTTCACACTAGCAAATATTCTACTCTTGCATTCGTTTTTACACATGAATGTTCCCTTTTGTGTTACAGGGAAGCTGTGGCAGCAATTCTCTGGGGAGGCTGCTGTAATAGATTCACAAGGTTGACTTGTTTAAGTGGGATTTCACTGTATTACACAGAGGATTTTTCCTAAGGATGTGATTATTCCAGGATTGATCCTACTGCTGTGTTCTGACCACTCTTGGCTTTGTGCGTGCATGGCATGGGATTAGTCCGCTGCTGTTGTATAAAGTGACTTAGACATGTTGTCTTACTTATTATCATGTACTATTGTAGATCACTTTACAGGGGCAACAGCTGCAGCCATCACTCCCACAGTTACATCATTATTTGGTATGTCAGACACAGCTATAGGCTGCAGGCTGCAGAACACTGATTCTTCTCACTTGTCAATACTTTTATTTCCCCCTTCTTTTCTTAGTCATAAAACAACCCTACTTTCCAAACAAGTGACTACCCCAGTGACTGGAGATAAAATACAGAGGGCCTGTATGACATCATCACTGCTGTAGCTTTCTTCCAGGGGTTGTGATAAGTAATTAGATGGTTGGCATCCATTGAGTATCCCACTGACTTGACTCTGGATTGTGGGCACTCTGCATATCTGAAAAGCAGGCTCCTGTGTATCCATTGCTGAAGCTGCATGCTCGGCGCGTAGCAGAAATGTCTGGTGTTGCTCTCAGTATCGACCCTCCTTGACTGATTAATCCAGGAGTGCCCTGACCAGCCACACATATCCAATTTATAAGTAGTGTATTCCCGGTGCCACCAGACGTGAGCGCTGGCATTGCTGGGGGGTGGGGGAGGGTGGATATCAAAGGCTGCTGCATTCTGAGACTATAGCAGAACTGCAGACAGGTGGTGGAATGGAGATGTTGCTGGATCTCAACAGAAGTCTTAGCTCAGTGGGTCAGGCGGGGCCATCGTTAAGCCTGTCAAACTCTCTCCGCTGGCCCAGCCACTTGCCCACAATAAAACTATCCTGTCCCAAGGTAGCGGAAAGCAGCACCCGCAATGCTGGCGCAAACCCAGCAGATGCAAAGAACTCTGGTTTCCCAGCCATTATAAAAGGACTTGTGAGCTTTGTGAAATGACTCCAAGTAAAATTAAAAGGGTAGGTGATGCCATACGACAGTCATGGCCCAGAGGTGAGGGCTTAAAGTGCGGGTGATCTCCAGGAATCTGCAAAAGACTCAGAGGTCTCCTCTTAGGGCTGGGGGGAGCGGGGAGCAATGGGTGTGCGGAAAGGGAATATTATTAGTTCATCAGCACTAATTACCTAGATCAGATACAAAGCAGTCTGTTTCTCTCTCCTTGGAAGGATAATAAGGCTGTCACGGGGAGGAGAATGTTTGACACATCCAGTTCTGTTTTGTAGTGGAATTTGCCGCAACAGAGCAACCAGCGCTGACTGGAAAGAGGGTGTTTGGCTTAATAGATCTCCCAGAAAGCATAGGAGGAAACTATATAAGATAGCATTTTACAACAGCTTCCTCCCCAGCCTTCCCTTCACTTTTTTTGTTTGCAGTTGAGGAAGAACCAGGGAAGGGGGTGGGGAATCCAGCCTGTTAACAGACGGCAGCTGACACTTTTATTGTTTTCTAATTAAATAACACCCAGTCACAAGAGCACACCCAAATCCCCCACAACCACGGCCACTGGCGCCTCCTTCCTCATTAAGAAAGGGGCTCTCCATGAAACTAGGACTCCAGGGTTTATCCTCCTACTTTCAGGCTCTTTGTCTGGAGCAAGGATAGCACAGAGTAATGCAATGTGGGTCACACCCCCTTCTCTTCTGGCTGTCAAAGGGCAATAACAGAGAAACCTAATCTGGCGCCTTTTTTCCCTGCATTCTCTAGGCAGCCGTGAAGGCTGCTGTTTGTTCCTTCTTTAGGACCGACAGATAGATCTCATAACAGTTTATACATTCAGACACCCAGCCTGATTTGCAGCAGCCTTTGATACCAGTGACCGCAAGGATTTGTTGACACGACTGGGAGCCATAACAGAGGCGAATGGGATCACATTTATTTCACTGTCTTCCTTCCTTATATGAGGTCCCTCCATTGGACACTGGCTCATACACCTAGAGTTCTCCCTCCTGTGAGGGGCTCCACCTGTTCCACACTTCTGAGCATTCAAACCTAGCGAGGCAGTGTTGGCTGCAGAGCTGGGGGCAAGTCAATAACATTTAGATCGTGTGTCTGTTCTTCGCCCTAAGACAATGGGATGAGCCCTGGTCCTAGGTATCTGGCTGTGGTAAGGACTTGACTGAGAATGATCTTGCTAAGACAATGGGGCAAGGAGGATGTCAGCTCCCCCAACTTGCCCATGTAGTGTGAGTCAGGTATGGAATTGAGGAGGGGCCTTGGCATTGCAGGTTACCCCTTTCACACCAGGTGGTAGCAGTGCCTTTCTATATGTGGTTGGCACACTGGCTATGTGCTTTTCACTCATTTGTGGATCTTGCCTTGATCACTCAAGCCACAGTGGTAAGATTAGGTTGCATCAATGAACATACACCTAGTTTCCTCCAGGGAGCATCTGGAAGTTTCAGCTGATGTGGCCTGTGTACTCAGCAGGTCTGGTGCTCAGAGCTGCTTTACCCCTGGGCTTCACAGACTAGAATGATCCAGCCTGAGAACATCATGAGGGGCTCCTTTCGGTGTTCCTTCTGCCGCAAGGAACTTCTGTAGAAGGGACCAATCCTAGTCTTACTGCTGGGATAGTGCAAGAGACCTAGCATGAATGGATTTGTCATTTGCATTGTTCCTCCTTGTAGTTTGACCTCTGGAGTCTGGCGGTCCCATTCCTTCCCAACCAGCAAATAGCCCCGTTTCATCTGAGCCACCCAAAAATATCTCAAGTCTCTTATTCCACACGTAAGGAGTTTGAAAAATGTGTGCACGCAGCCATTTGGGGGTATTAATCCCTGGCTTCCTACTTATCATATTTTGATTGTCTCTCAAAGAACAACAACATATTTTAACTCTTTGCAAATGAGTTGGCATCCTGTTGTTATGGTAACTAAAATTCTAAAAATAATGCAAAGAAAAGACCACCTTTAATTGATATCAGGAGAAGTTGTTATGGTAACCAGAATTTTAAAAGTAACTAGGTTAAACTATACTTTTTATCCAGAGCTTTGCATAAACAAATTCTGATTAAAATATCAAGTTTAATTTAATCAGTTAATTAATGTCACTAAATGTCATTTATCTTATAACTCTCATTTATATTCAGTGCAATATTACCTAACTTACTGAATTCTAACTGTTTTGCCATCAATCTGGTATTTTGGAAAAGATTGACTACATTTATTTTTGGGCATGGAGTGGCTGAAATGTGATTTGTTGCTTTTATACCTTGGGGGGCCTGGTTCTAATCTTGTGGATGCTAGTGCAAACCAGAAGTAGCTCCACTGAAGATAACTTAATTACATCGGTGTAAAAGTGTTGCAAGTGAACTCAGAATCAGACCTCAAGTTGTTATTGTTTGAGTGTCGTGTCAATGCAAATTGCCCTCGGATCACTCCCCAGGCCTGACCCATCCCTCTCTTTTAGAGTTACTGTCTCTGGGGATGCCTACACTTTGCATTGCGGGTGTGATTTCCCCATGTGACACGGTCAGGCCAGATGGCTACAAGAAAGTAACAGAGAGCAGCTATATTAGCCCCAGATTAAATAAATCCGTGTTTCTCTTCCTTTCACTATCTGCATCCAAATGTCTTGCATTCCAGGCCCTGCACTATTGTGCTCCTCTTTAAGTCTCCTTTCTCTCTTCAGTTTCCACAGGTTTGTAGAACTTACTGCCAGAAGGGACCATTTGGATTGTCTAGTCTGATCTCCACATAGTACAGACCATAGAATTTTCCCAGGAATTTCTGCATTATGCCATAACTTCTGTTTGAGCCCTCGTATTATTTTACAAAGACACCCATCCAGTCCTGATTTAAAGACTTCAAGTGCTGGAGAATCCACCTTACTCAACAGTTAATTACCTTCACTGTTAAAAAAATTCATCTTATTTCTGTTTTAAATTTCCAGCTTCCACCCACTGGACCTCACTATGCTTTTCTTTGCTAAATTAACAAGCCCTCTATCATCAGAAATCTTCTCCCCACATCAGTACTTACGTATCATGATCAACTCAGCTTTCTTTTGGAGAAGCTAAATGGACTGAGCTTTGAGTCTCTCACTGCAAGACAGGTTTTCCAGAACCTGAATAATTCTAGATTTTTTTTCTGAGTCTTTTCAGAGTTTTCAGCATCCTTTTGGAAGTCTGGATGCTGTACTCCAGTAAGAGTTTCACTAACCCAGTAGAGAGAGGTAATATGCCTTCACTATGCCTACTGCAATCCTCTTAAACATCCAAGGGCTGCCTTAGCCTTGTTAGCCATCGCATCGCACTGGGAGCTCATGTTCAGTTGGTTATCCACCATGACTCTCGAAGGGTATGTCTACACTTGCAGCCTATTTCGGAATAGGGCTGCAAATGTAGGCATTCGGAATTGCAAATCAAGCCCGGGATTTAAATATCCCACTCTTGATTTGCATCTTCCCGGCTGGGTGCCATTTTTTGAAATTTACAAGCCCGGAATAACTGCCCGTGTCTACACGCGGCAGTGAAACGGGCATTCGAAATAAAGCCCTATTTTGAACTACCTGTTAAACGTCATTACAGGAGGAATAACGGGTAGTTCAAAATAGGGCTTTATTTCGAACGCCCGTTTCACTGCCGCTTGTAGACACGGGCAGTTATTCCGGGCTTGTAAATTTAAAAAATGGCGCCTGGCCGGGAAGATGCAAATCAAGCGTGGGATATTTAAATCCCGGGCTTGATTTGTAATTCTGAATGCCTACATTTGCAGCCCTATTCCGAAATAGGCTGCAAGTGTAGACATACCCGAAGTCCCTTTCAGAATCACTGACTTCTAGAATTCAGTGCCTCTCTGGAAAGTGTGATCATTCTTGGTTTGTAGATGTATTTAAAACACATTTTTTTCTCAAAGAAGCCAGTTTACCTAGCAATCCAAATCACTCCATAGAATTGATCTGTCATTGATATTGTGGTAAATAATAATTTGAGTCATCTGCAAACTTTATTGGCAATGTTCCCCTACAACATCCCCTACAACAGAGGAGGAGAAGCCTAGTACCTCCAAGGCTGGGAGCTCTGCTGCCGCCACTGTGAATAGGAAACATAGGGTAGTGGTGGTCGGAGACGCTCTTCTGAGGGGGATGGAGGCGCCCATCTATCGCCCTGACATGTCATCTCGGGAGGTATGCTGCCTGCCGGGGGCTCGTATCCGAGATGTTACGGAGGCACTGTTGAGGATTATCCGGCCCTCTGACTACTACCCCATGCTACTCATCCACGTGGGCACTAATTATACTGTGAGGTGTGACACTGAGCAGATCAAGAGTGACTACAGGGCTCTGAGAGTACGGGTGAAGGAGTTTGGAGTGCAGGTGGTATTCTCTTCAGTCCTTCCTGTCAAAGGTAGGGGCCCAGGCAGAGACAGGTGCATCCTGGAGGTGAATGCCTGGCTACGAAGATGGTGTCGCCAGGAGGGCTTTGACTTCCTTGACCACGGGATGCTATTCCAGGAAGGACTGCTAAGCAGGGATAGCGTTCACCTTTCGAGAAAGGGGAAGACCGTATTTGGATACAGACTGGCTAACTTAGTGAGGAGGGCTTTAAACTAGGTTTGACGGGGACAGGTGACCAAAGCTCATGGGTAAGTGAAGAACATGGAGACCTGGGAGATGAGTCGGAAATGGGAGGGAGTGTGGGCTATAATAGCAGAGAGAAAGGAGGAACAAGGCAGAACTGGGAGGCAAGATCAAATCAGTATCTTAGATGCCTATATATAAATGCAAGTAGTATGGGTAATAAGCAGGAAGAACTGGAAGTGCTAATAAATAAATACAACTATGACATCCTTGGCATCACTTGGTGGGATAATACACATGATTGGAATATTGGTATATAAGGGTACAGCTTACTCAGGAAGGACAGGCGGGGGAAAAAGGAAGGAGGTATTGCCTTATATAGTAAAAATGTACACACTTGGACTGAGGTGGAGATGGACATAGGAGATGTGCATGTTGAGAGCCTCTGGGTTAGGCTACAAGAGGTAAAAAACAAGGGTGATGTCATGCTAGGGGTCTACTACAGGCCACATACCCAGGCGGAAGAGGTGGATGAGGCTTTTTTTAAACAACTAACAAAATCATCCAAAGTGCAGAATTTGGTGGTGATGGGGGACTTCAACTATCCAGATATAAGTTGGGAAACTAACACAGCAGGGCACAGACTATCCAGTAAGTTCTTGGACTGCATTGAAAACAACTTTTTATTTCAGAAGGTTGAAAAAGCTACTGGGGGGATGCTGTTCTAGACTTGATTTTAACAAATAGGGAGGAACTGGTTGAGAATTTGAAAGTGGAAGGCAGCTTGGGTGAAAGTGATCATGAAATCATAGAGTTCACGATTCTAAGGTAGAGTAGAAGGGAGAACGGCAAATTAGAGACAATGGATTTCAGGAAGGCAGATTTTGGTAAGCTCAGAGAGCTGGTAGGTAAGGTCCCATGGGAAGCAAGACTGAGGGGAAAAACAACTGAAGAGAGTTGGCAGTTTTTCAAAGGGACATTGTTAAGGCCCCAAAAGCAAGCTATTCTACTGCATAGGAAAGATAGAAAATATGGCAAAAGACCACCTTGGATCAACCAAGAGATCTTGCATGATCTAAAAATAAAAAAGGAGTCATATAAAAAATGGAAACTAGGACAAATTACAAAGGATAAATATAGGCAAACAATACAGGAATGAAGGGGCAAGATTAGAAAGGCAAAGGCACAAAATGAGCTCAGACTAGCTACAGGCATAAAGGGAAACAAGAAGACATTATACAAATACATTAGAAGCAAGAGGAAGACCAAGGATAGGGTAGGCCCATTGCTTAGTGAGGATGGGGAAATAGTAACAGGAAACTTGTAACAGGAAACAGGAAATGGCAGAGATGATTAATGAGTTATTTGTTTCAGTCTTCACCGAGAAGTCTGATGAAGGAATGCCTAACATAGTGAATACTAGTGGGAAGGGGGTAGGTTTAGAAGATAAAATAAAAAAAGAACAAGTTAAAAATCACTTAGAAAAGTTAGATCAGGGCCTGATGAAATGCATCCTAGAATACTCAAGGAGCTGATAGAGGTGGTATCTGAGCCTTTAGCTATCATCTTTGGAAAATCATGGAAGACAGGAGAGATTCCAGAAGACTGGAAAAGGGCAAATATAGTGCCCATCTATAAAAAGGGAAATAAAAACAATCCAGGAAACTACAGACCAGTCAGTATAACTTCTGTGCCAGGAAAGATAATGGAGCAAGTAATTAAGGAAATCATTTGCAAACACTTGGAAGATAATAAGGTGATAGGGAACAGCCAGCATGGATTTGTAAAGAACAAATCATGTCAAACCAATCTGATAGCTTTCTTTGATAGGAGAACAGAGTCTTGTGGATGGGGGGAGGTGATGGACGTGGTATACCTAGACTTTAGTAAGGCATTTGATACGGTCTTGCATGATATTCTTATCAATAAACTAGGCAAATACAACTTAGATGGGGCTACTATAAGGTGGGTGCATAACTGGCTGGATAACCATTCCCAGAGAGTAGTTATTAATGGTTCACAATCCTGCTGGAAAAGACCGATTCTGTTCAATATCTTCATCAACGATTTAGATATCGGCATAGAGAGTACGCTTATTAAGTTTGCAGATGATACTAAGCTTGGAGGGGTTGCAACTGCTTTGGAGGATAGAGTCATAATTCAAAATGATCTGGACAAATTGGAGAAATGGTCTGAGGTAAACAGGATGAAGTTTAATAAGGACAAATGCAAAACGCTCCACTTAGGAAGGAACAATCAGTTTCACACATACAGAATGGGAAGTGACTGTCTAGGAAGGAGTACAGCAGAAAGGGATCTAAGGATTATAGAGGATCACAAGCTAAATATGAGTCAACAATGTGACGCCGTTGCAAAAAAAGCAAACATGATTCTGGGATGCATTAATAGGTGTGTTGTGAGCAAGACACGAGAAGTCATTCTTCCGCTCTACTCTGCACTGATTAGGCCTCAGTTGGAGTATTGTGTCCAGTTCTGGGCGCCACATTTCAAGAAAGATGTGGAGAAATTGGAGAAGGTCCAGAGTAGAGCAACAAGAATGATTAAAGGTCTAGAGAACATGACCTATGAAGGAAGACTCAAAGAATTGGGCTTGTTTAGTTTGGAAAAGGGAAGATTGAGAGTGGACATGATAGCGGTTTTCAGGTATCTAAAAGGGTGTCACAAGGAGGAGGGAGAAAACTTGTTCTTCCTGGCCTCTGAGGATAGAACAAGAAGCAATGGGCTTAAACTGCAGCAAGGGAGGTTTAGGTTGGACATTAGGAAAAAGTTCCTAACTGTCAGGGTGGTTAAACACTGGAATAAATTGCCTAGGGAGGTTGTGGAATCTCCGTCTCTGGAGATATTTAAGAGTAGGTTAGATAAATGTCTATCAGGGATGGTCTAGACAGTACTGGGTCCTGCCATGAGGGCAGGGGACTGGACTCGATGACCTCTTGAGGTCCCTTCTAGTCCTAGTATTCTATGATTCCCTCCTTCACCCACTCAGGTTTTTCCTTTCATTTATGCCTCCAAATCTTCCATGATTACCCCACTTACTCCTTCCCAATTCATGCTTCAGCTCCTTTGTCCTCAAGGTCAAACATTCAAATGCACTTCTTTCCTAGGACACATAACTTATCCTGCAGAGAAGTGTTAAGTCAAATGATTAAAAATCTGTGTATAAAAAAAAAATTCTTGCCGGCATGCAAAATTTCCTCATTCATTCAGTCATACTGCTGCTCAGTATATCCCATTCTTCAGCCCTCATTTGTGCCTGGGCCAGTTAGACTGAAAGTTCTTTAGGGGAAGGTACCTTATCTGTAAAGCTTCCAGCTCACAGTTGAATGCAATAAACAAATTAATAATGAACATTACAATGTCAAATGCACATAGCGTGGTGGGTGGGGGAGTATGTGTGTGAATGCATAAGCACAAACAGTCATTCACAGATATAGATCAGCTAATCTATTTCCCTCTCTAGAGATTCTGTATTCGATCCATAAACCAATTGTGGAAGGGAATGTTTTTTTGTTGTAATGAAATGGAGTCTTCTCTGAGCACAAGTGGTTCCACTTCACGTGCTGCTTCAAGTGCTGCTTCACAAATTAAGCTTGTAATTCAGTCTATGGGTTTTTTTTTTAAATCCAAGTTGCCAGTCAGAGAGCAGCGCATTTTACTCCAGCTTATATATTTAAAAGAAAAATCTTCCCTTTAAATGCTTGTTTGTGTTTCCTGATTTGATTTGCTGTAATTGTCCATGTTAGCTCTCCCACTCAAACATATATTTCATTCACTGCTGCACAGGGACAGATTTCTCAACTTTTGGCAACATTTTCCTCTCCCTACAGCACATCTTGGCTCTGGTATTTTGCCTTCCTTACTTGTGCAATATTCAGCTGAAGTTAATGGGAGGCTCCCTGCCTGTATGGAGAGCAGAATATTACAGTTGACTTGATGAGATCACTTGTGTGGCTCTCAGAGGAGAATTTTGCCCAGCGCTGCACATTCACTTGCCAACCTATTTAATGTAGTCAAGGAGCTTATGTTTACTTCTCCTGCGCCGCTCTTTCAAAAATAGCAACCTCAAAATCGATAGTTATTTATTGCCATTGTGGGAGGGAAACCTGTAGCAAATTGAAGGGAAGACAGCCATAAAAAAATTAACATACAGACCTGGAATTGATGTATAGCAGCCTGGGAAGATGCACAATACCAGATACATACCCCCACTGGGTGTTGTTGGAGGATGTTTGTTTGGAAATGTGTGGCCAGTATACAGTACAGCAACTGATGAGAAGTTGCAACCCATGTCTGTAGTCACTGTATTTAGTGTACTGGGTATCATACTCGGTACTTTGGTCATTTAAAATACAGTCATTAAAACCACTTGTAAAACAGAGCTTTTTTCTGGAAGAACTAGTGCCAAAACCAACAACCACCTTCATGTTTTTATCAAGATGTTTGAATAAAAACTAAATCTATTTCAATTCTGAAATGCACCACAGGGCCTCATAGGACATGTAGTTCAGGAGCCTCATGCTCCTCTACACCCTGGACTCCTTATTTGGACTACATATCCTGTGATGCACCACAGTCTCCTATTTTGGGGAGGAGAGGCCATATATCATGGCAGTCCTATGGCCATCGTGCATCATGGAAGATGCAGTTCAGCTGGGAATCCTGGTCCACAGAGGAGAATGGAATCACAAAGCACACAAACTCAAGCACAGCATCTGAGAATAAAAAATATTTTGGTTTTTCGTTCATTTTTTAATGAAGAATCAAAATTTTCCATGGAAAGCAGAAGGGTTTCTCAAAACTTCAAGCAAACCCCTGATTTTCTGTGTTACAAACAAACAGTTTAAATGGAAAATTTTTGACCAGCCTTACCAATCATGTCACGTAGGAGATCTCAAACAATTCCTTTAGACTCTCAGTTCTTGGAGCAAGAACCATCTGCTGCACAATATACGTGTGTGCAATGCCTACCACAATGGGGTCCTGGCCTGACTGAGACTCTTATGTGCTGTCACAATGTAAATCCTCATAATAAACCATAATTCTTGAGCTTTAGAAACTGGGTTGGTTGTAACTAAGGAATATTTTTCCCATCTCTGGAGCACATGCCTTGGACATATATGATCCTAGAGAAAAAGAACGTATGTACTTTCACCTAATATTCCATGGGACCTCAGTGCTAAAGGGCTTTGCTGAATTGTGGCCTATTTCTTTCCCAGCATATCATTTCATTTTCTGCATTTCCTTTCCAATCTGTTACGAATGAGTAAATGATTGATCATGGGTGAATGGACAGATCATTATCAGCCAGTGTGTCCAATCCATGGGAGTAGAAGTGTGAATCCCTGGACTAGTAATTATTACATCCGACAAGTGTTTAGAAGGATTGATCTGATCTGACTAAATAGCAGCTAGTTTGAGGCAGTGCACAGCTGCCAAATTACAGTGGGACACAACAGCTGGAGATGGTCAGAGGAAACCAGGAAGTACTTAGCTGACTCCCCTCCAAACCATGTTTGACATGACATTTATCTTCTGCCTCTGAAAATCGTTCTCTCCAAGTAACTGAGGGTGGGGATGTGATAGGTTGGGGGTGTTTTGTTTTTTGTGGAACAAACAATTTTGAATGAGCAGAATCAGTCTAAAATGGTGCAAAAGCAACCCCTGAAGTAGTTAGAAAATGTGAGACATTAAATTCGGTGTCTTCCTACCTTCCATGTAGGAAGGTGTCCATAGCTCCAGGAGTGGTGTCAGGGATTAACTTATCTCAGAGAGAAAGAACTCCCTTCCCAGAGCACACATTCACCACAGGTTGACACTTCACTTGACAGGAACAAAACAGAGCTTTCATGTTAGACATCTGTGGCCCATTCCTTGCCACCTTCCTCTCTGGAGTGATTGTACCTCTGCAGCACCTGATGGCAGTGCTCTGGAATATCCTACCCCATGAGTACTCATGGATTTGTGTGGCTGAATGCTCCTTATGCCAACTTTAGAGTGGAGCAGGAGCTCACTTTTCAGTGCCAGCTGCCAGTCGCTCAACAGGAATGCAGTGGATGGGCTGACCATGCCCTCACGCCACCTGGCTATGCTACGTTTCCTCTTGAGGTTTGTGGTGTTCTCCCACCATGGCACAATAACCTCTCACTCGAGGTGATGTGAGGTGTGTACTGTATTTATTTCCTGAGTGCTCTGCTGGGAGAAGACATTTGAAGTTTCACTAGGGAGATCACTAGCTCTGGGGAGCTAAGAATTAGGACCAAATGGGCCTGATTTCTAGAAGCTTCTGCAATACAAAATGATCATTTCTGCGTGGCACCATTATTGCATTTGACAAAGTGGTTTTTAGCCATGAAAGCTTATGCCCAAATACATCTGTTAATCTTTAAAATGCCAAAAGGCTCCTTGTTTTTGCAGATACCAACTAGCATGGCTACTTCTCTGAGGCTTGTCACATTATTCTAGTTCACATTATTCTGGGTAGTCTTTGGGTATTATAAATGTAGGCTGAGATTATTAACAACTGGCCTTACTCAGCTTCTAAATTGCAGTGGGAGTAGACAGGCCAATGATGAGCGCTCCTGGACAGCCCAGCTAGCGCTGGATGGAGAAAGATAATTCTGTTCCTTGGAGGATTTTAATATTGTGAAACCTGGTTTTGTTCTGATTAGGAATGAAAACCAAAAAATTCAGAACTCTCCAAGAGTCCTGGATCCACAGTCCTTAAAAGCCTTGGGCTCCCCAATTCTGACTCAGTCCACCTGGTGGACCACCCCTGGGCCAGGGATGCTGGAATTCCTGGGTTTCCATCTGCAGGGCAGTCCATGTGGCTGGGGATCCTTGATTCTGTCAGAACTGTAGCGAAATTGAATTGTCTCCATGGAATACTTCAATTTTGCCATATCAGCAAATGTTGACAAAAGAATATTTTTGTCTGAATTTTTTGGACCATCTCTAATCCCAGCTTTACTGTCTATGATGCCCTAAGGAAAAATCTCTCTGTACTTATAGGGTGTGTCCAGCAAATATGCATGGGAGAAGCATGAAAGTTAAAAAAGCACTTTCATTTCCTATGATAAACTATGAACAAGACAAGCTACCCACCAATATCCTTGATGCAATGTATATATGTTATAAAGCATGAAATAAGGCAATTTAAGGGAAATTAGAATTACTATAAAACATTTGTCTCCAACCTGTTCCATAATAACATGGAATAACAGTGTGGTCAGATTAATTTAAATTAGGCTTCATGTAGTACTATGTAATCGCCCTTTTTAAAGAAGAGATTAGATGTCAGATATTTACATATTTTCTTACCACAAACACAGTAGCTCAATACCTAGCTGATAGGAGGCCATATAAAGTAAGCTGGAAGGAAGATCATCCAATACAGTCACTTGCTTTCATACATTATTGTTCTACAGGTTGAAACTCTCTTAACTGGGATTCTCTGGTTTGGCAGACCCGGGATGTTCCAGGACCAGAGAGTTCCAGTGAGAGGTAGCACTGCAGGCTGGCAGGGCAGCAGGAACCCACCGGGCACCAGCAGGGCTTCCCAGTCGGTCAGAGGGAGCCAGGAGCACAGAGGCTGAGGAGCTGCCCGGCATGACAGCAGGAGTTGGGTGCAGCAGTGAGAGCCCGGTGCACACGGAGGTGGCAGGGTTGCCAGGCATGGCAGCGGGTGCTGTCAGGGCAGCGGGGCCAGCAAGATGGTGGAGCCGGCTGGGAGGCCACTGGTGGGGCAAGGGCTGGAGGGAGCTGGTGGCAGAGGGGCCAGAAGCGACTCCTCCTGGTCCGGCAAAATCCTTCATCTAGGACTGGTCATGTCCTGAGGGTGCAGGTCCAACCTGTAGAAGATTTACCAGATGTTGCTTGGGTCCTTAACTCAAATAAGTTTTTTTTTCCATTTAAATCATTGCTCTGGGGTGGGCCTAGAGATGAGGGGTTCAATATGCAGGCTGCTCTGGGAAGACAGGACTACCTCAGCCATCTTTCACTGAAGCAGTGTGGAGCCAGGTGAGAAGTGCCTCTCCATGGCCATTGCTGCAGGCACAACTGGGGGAGGGGTGCATGTCCTCTGGCTGGGGGACAGCAAGACACAGAGGCAAACAGACAGACACAGACAAACACTCTGAAATATATAGTAGTGAGCTGTCCCTTTCTCCACCTCTCCCCCTGCTGGCCCAATGGGGTTATAGCTGTCCCGGTCCTCTTGTCTGGCCCCTTGCTGCCTCCCTGTGGTCATTCTGCAGTATAACTGTCCTTCCTGCCAGACCTCTCCCTTTCCATTTTATGAGAAACAATCGAATTCCAGGCACATCTCATTGTCCTGGCACAATCAAACTCTGATCTTGCTTTAAGTTATGATAAGAGGAAGCTGCATCCCAAATTTGCTCTTACCATTTAGGAGGAGTTCTTGAACAAATGGACAGGTGGGCAGACAGATGCACATTTCTAAAATATATAGGAAGATGATTCATTAATCACATTGCTGGAGTGCCTGGGAGCCCTCCTCATGGACCTCATTATGCTAGGTGCTGCACAAGCAGAACAAAAAGACAGCCTCTGCCCTCAAAGCACTAACAATCCAAGTCCTCCGTATTTTATTATTTGTTGGGGGTATTGTTCTGTTCTAAGACATGAAATCTGCAAAAAAGTGTCATTCAAACATTTTATTCTTGTCAACACTTTTCTCTGAAAAGTTCAAATTGGTTTAAGTTAAATGTAGTTTTGTTTGAAATTGTATTGTAACCATGTAAAATGATTCAGGGCCCAGTCTTGCATTGCTTATTCCCCCACAACTCTCTGGGCTGTCAACAGAAGCTGGGTTTTGACATTAGGCACAGCCCAGAAGCTGGAACAACTCCTAGGGTGTAAGCATCACTCCCCCAGCGGTAACCCAGAGAGGTCTTGTGACTCTCAGACACACACCTCTGAATCACAGTCCTTTCCCCCTCACTTGGGTTTGTGATTTGCTGCCCTCCTACGTCACCCCAAATGATAGCCACCCCACGCTGGATCAGAGTTCCCAGCTGGCAAGTGAAGGATGGTAGAGCTAAGACTCTTCCATTTCTGCCCACATATGCTAGGAAGGGTGAGTAAGCCTGCAAGCAGCATGTGCCTGGACCCAAGATCTGCGTGAAGAGACACGATGGGGCTATTACTTCAAATGCACCAGCATTTTGTCCAAATCCCAATCAGCACCTGGGAGTGCTGGGTACAAGATTGAGTCCAGCAGCGTTTAAGTGCAGTCCATAGCGTCTTGACTCTCATATTTGCTTGGCATTGCCTATACCATTGCACTGTTTATGAATAGTCAGACATCTAAACGTGAAAAGAATTTTACAATGGAAATAATTTCCCCCTCCCCAGTTTTGCTACCCTTGCCCAGAGTGAGAAGTGCCTCTCTCCCCCAATAGCCCGTCAGCACTGACTTAGTGCTAGTCAAGGTGACAGCATCTGTTGAAGGGTTAGCTGCAAAGTCAGGAGAGGAGTTACCTTGGGTGGACTTTAATCCATTGCCTACATTTTGAGCTGCTGTCTGGGTGGCAGTTGTCACAGACAGGCTAGCCAGCAATATTTATGTCTGAGCAGACAGCTCTCTCCATAAATATTGTTGTTCATGGGTAAGTGGGTAAATGTTGGAAATAAAAAGGGCTCTTGAAAGGACGAGTCAACTGCATAACATCCCAGATGTTCCTGTCTGAGCATCAGGAACCAAACTAAGTGCTGCAGGCAACACAGATGCGCCTCTCCTAGGCACAACATGAGGGCAGAAGATAGGGAAATTAACATACAGTTTCCAGTGGAGACTCATAAAAAGATGCCATCAAGAATGACAAGTGGGACGTGAGATGGAGTATATGCTAGACCACATCACTGTCCCAGCAGATCCATTAGCTTTCCAACAGCAGCAGCCAATTCCTGATGCTTCAGAAAATGCAACTCCCTTATATTGCCTCTAGGCAAGGCCCTGATTCAGCACACGCACTAACCCCGGGCTCAAATGAAGAAAGATTCAAGATCCAATTCCCAGGTCAACTGGCGTTTTTTCATTGGCTGCAGCAAGAGTTGGTTTGGGCCTAAAGTGGGAAATGCCCCTGCAATGATCTCCCCACGCTCCCAGTCTGTGAACACATTCCTGTGGCTCCTTGCGAAATGTCCACATTTGTCATCATCTTCTTGCTTCGTGGTGGCCTGTCTGTGAAAGTGGCTTCACCAGAGCCTCAGGCTCAGCTGTTTCTGTTCCCACCGGAGTCAGCTCCGGCACCAGGAGCCCCTGCTGCCTGTCTCCATGGAGCGGCTGGTGGAGATGCCCCACAGAGAGGCAGCCAGAACAACAGGTGGGCTTACAGTGAGTGGCAGGTTGGAGAGGGGGAGCAAAGCTGAGGCATAATTGATTTTTCAGTTTGGTGGCCAAACCAAAAGATTGGAAGAAAAAAGAGTGGCTTGTTTCAACCCAAACTGAATAGTTTTCTATTTCTCTTGCTGAAACAACTGAAAAATTTCAGGTGGGGTCCAATGACATATTTTGAGCCTCATTTTGAAGTGGCGTTTTAAAGGGAAACTCATTCATTTGAAACAAAATGTCAAAGCAAATTGTTTTTAAATGATGCTGACAGGAACTATTTTGACTCTTCAATTCCCCTGCCTTGTTTTTATTCATCCCAAACTATAGACCAAAATCAACCCAAAGTCACAGTGTTTCGGTTACTCCAAACCCAGCTCCAAAGGAGAACCCCATGGAGAGGAGGAGCAATGAAACAAGGGAAGAAAGCCAAGAGAGTATGAAGGATTAGGGCCTATTTTATCGCACCTACTCCCGCTGGACCCACATTTGCTTGTGCTGAGCCGCTACCCCACCCAGGAAATTCTACCTGGAGCCCTCTCACAGACCCCAGAGAAGGCAGTTTCCAGCAGGATTAGTCTTTGGAGGTTGTTCTCTTTGATTTCAAGCCTCCTTAACAAGACAACACCACAAGTTTCCCTGACTCTGCCCTCAAGAGTTTGTACAAGCCGTGCAGTCCTTTCCCAAGCCTGTCCCTCCCACCGCTAACTCCATCAACCCAGACTTTCCTGGCTCTTACCTTAGAGTAAGATTTCCCACAGACTCCCTTCTGGACATTTTTTGCTAGAAACAGTTCCCCACTGCAGCTGCTCCAGCTGCAGGCCATCAGTCATTGGGCGCTCAGCTTTCTGGCTGGTATTGTGGGCCTCCCCTCCATTTCCTACTACTTTCTTCTACCAGGCTCAGCCAGTTAAGTGTCAACTCCTTTAGCCAGGTGCCGCTGGTTGGGGCTAATCAGCCAGCCTACCTGTGGCTGGTCTCTGAACTCACAGGATTGTAGCCCTTGCATTTTCTCAGAGAGAAGAAAAATGGTGGAGATGAGGGGTGAAATGGATGGCTTAGGCCAGGTCTGCACTAGGGAGCAAAGTTGAACTAAGATACGCAACTCCAGCTACGTGAATAGCATAGCTAGAGTTGAGGTACCTTTGTTCTAACTGCAGACATCACTTACTTTTTTTGAGCCAGTGAAGTGCCAGAGTTGACAGGAGCATGAGACCTGCTAAATCAAAGCCCAGGAGATTGATGCCTACAGCAATAAGTGTAGACAGGACCTAAGAAGGACATAGCATGGAGGACAGACTCTAGGGATGGTGTCTGCCACAGCCCTCCCCACCACGCTGTATGAAATTGTCTTATGGATACAAATATCCATACCTCGAAGATGCTTTGGACAAAATACCTTGTGTAACCTCTCCATTATAATGTCTCAATCAGCTGGATCTGTGTATCTGATTCTGGTGTATGTATCACTCTTGTATGTAGAGTTAGAAATATGGGGCATGGAATAGTTTATTGTTTTAAATATACAAATGAAAGTCATCAAAGGTGTTTCCAATGCTTGGACACCTTATTGTCTGGGTAATCAACTTAATGACCTGTAAACAGCCTCCTTCATCCTTTACATCTAAGCAGTGGTTGGTCTTAGGAAGACATGTGACCACCCCAACTGGTAGGATCTGGCCAGGTAATTTTCCATGTAAGGGGGAATGTAGGGACAAAGAATTCCCACCAAAAAGGAAGTTTATTTAAGATGGAAAGTTTTCAGACTCTTTGGCTGGCATGACACACGAGGGGGAATAACCAGAGATCCCCAGGGAAAAAAAAGATCTTCCCTGGCTTGGAGTTTTAGTTAAAATAAGAACAGTTTTCAAGTAAGTTTGCAATAAGCTTTTGTGTCTTAGAATTAGCGATGGCTTTTCTGTTATTTTAAATTTGTAATTTACTTCGCTCTGTCCATTTTCAGTTGCAACCACTTAAATCCTGCTGTTTGTATTTAATACAATTACTTTTATTTACCATCAATCCCAGTGTAAATAATTGTTACCTGGGGGAGCAATCAGTGTATACAGCCTCCTTTCATTGTTAAAGGGGCCTTGCCTGAATGGTTGATTTGGGATTCTGATCCCAGTTGGAGGGTTAGTTTCCTGGATGCTGTGCCTGAAACTGCTTTCTCCTCAGAGCTGAAGTGATTCTGTGTCTACATCACTCTTTGGTGGGGGACGGGATGGACGGATGGACTGTGATCTCAGCTCTGTGCCTTGGCTGGGGGAGACCAGGTGAGCTGGCCCAGCAGCACAGGGTGGTGGTAAGCCCCAGAAAAAGCAAGGAAGCGAGTGTCAGTGGCTTTGTCAGCACACCGTGAAGCAGCCCCACGGGGTTTTCTGCGAGGCCAGCAATGTTTGGGGAGGACTGGTTTACAAACTACTGCATGAGATCTAGTCACCTTTGACAACATTATGGCCAAGAATAAAAATAACAGGGAAAGACAGGAAAGGGCCAGTACATTTTAAAAATGATTAACTAGTAACTAGCACCTTAGGGGCTGTTCCTGAAACCCCTCACTCCTGTGATGAATCCTCTTACAAGTAGCCTTGATGCCACATCTACTTCCACAGACGGAAGCGAGCCCATTGCAGTCAATGGGCTACTTGCATGAATTAGGGTCAGTAAGATCAGGTTCCCAGCCAATCGCTACCAAGGCACTGAGAGCCTGGTTCTCCTTTACACTGTGCTGGTAATGTACCTTTGGAGTCTTGTTTACACTGCTAGTACGGTGCAAAATGACTTTTGTGTCACTGAGAATAAGGCCAGGTGTACATTGCAAAGCTATATTAGCACAGCCGTGTTGGATGGGGTGTAAAGAAAAACCAACCCCCCTACCTGCCATCACAACTCAAGTAAAAACCCCAGTGTAAATTGAGCTGTACCAACAGAAGAACGCTTGTCAGCATGGCTAGCATCATGAGGTGATGTGGTGTTCCTACACCAGCAGAACTTCTCCTTGTGTGGGAGTATGTTGCACGTACACCAAGGGGCTCAGCCGAGCTAGGTCTGCTTGCAAAGGGGTTATAGCATAGATAGACAGAACCCAAGTACTTGTCCACACATGGAGGTAATCAGGAACAGTTAATCTGCTTTAAAGCCACACCCAACCTCATTCTGGAAAGACTTCCAGGTGGAGGACTAGGCCAGGCCCAAGGCCCTGAGGGTGCCACCACAACAAGGCACAAGTTTTTTAAAATGAAAGCTGAGCATTTTTTTAAATGTCTGACCTTCCTCCAGAGCAGGGGTGGGCAATAATTTTTAAAAGGAATTTTAAAAGAAATTTCTGAAGTGGCCCTGGGCCATCCCAGAAGGGGCAGGGCCAGGAGACTTCTTGTGCTTCCCCCTGCCCTGATTGGCCTGGGGTGGGAAAGTGTGAGAAATCTTCCCCTTCCCTCCCCCGCCCACCCTGCCCCCTAGAGACAAACACCAGCTGTTTTAAAACAGCTGGCAGTTCCCTCTAAGGGTATGTCTACACTAGCTCGTTAGTTCGAGCTAGGTAGGCAAATGAGGGCAACCGGAGTTGCAATGAAGCCCGGGATTTAAATATCTCGGGCTTCATTTGCATGTTCCCGGGCGCCACCATCTTTAAATCCCCCTTAGTCCGAACTCCGTGCCCACGGCTACACGCGGCACGGACTAGGTAGTTCGAATTAAAGATCCTAATTCGAACTACCGTTACTCCTTGTGGAATGAGGAGTAACGGTAGTTCGAATTAGGATCTTTAATTCGAACTACCTAGTCCGTGCCGCGTGTAGCCGTGGGCACGGAGTTCGGACTAAGGGGGATTTAAAGATGGTGGCGCCCGGGAACATGCAAATGAAGCCCAGGATATTGAAATCCCGGGCTTCATTTGCAACTCCGGTTGCCTTCATTTGCCTACCTAGCTCGAACTAACGAGCTAGTGTAGACATACCCTAAGTTCCTAGTGGGAGGAAACCTCGCATGCTCCCCCTGCCCCCAGGCCAGTCAGTGCCTGTGGGTGGGGGAGCGCGCAAAGTCTTCTTGCTCCCACAGGAGCGCACAGCAGCTAGAGAGACATGACAGCAGATTTAAAACAGCTGGCGTGTGTCTCTAGCCCAGGGGTTGGTAAAGGACTCTCTGTGGGCCAGATCCGGTCTGCCAAGCCTGTAGATCTGGCCCACAGCCACCCTGTCACTCCCCCTCCCCCAGGCCAATCAGGTCTGGGGGCAGGGGAACGCGCGGCGGCTAGAGAGACACGCCAGCAGTTTTAAAACAACCCGGCATCTCTCTCTAGTCACTGTGCACCCCTGGCAGGGCAAGGATAGGACGCCAGAGCGTTTGCATGCTCCCTGCCCCCAGGCCCTGATTGGCCTGGGAGTGGGGAGTGCGCAAAGGTTCCCTCCCCCCAGCCAAAGGCTCATGGCAGCTAGAGATAAACGCCGGCTATTTTAAAACAGCTGGTGTGTCTCTCGCTGCCGTGCGCTCTTGCAGGGGCGAGGAGACTTTGCACACTCCCCCGATTGGCCTGGGGGTGGATACTCTGGAGCAGGGGTGGCCATGGGCTGGATCCACTGGCTTGGTGGGCTGGATATGCCTGCAGAGGGCCCTTTGCCCACCCCTGCTCCAGAGCATGTGCACAAGTGGCCATCTGTGCTTTCCTTTCAGTCCCCAGCGTGTGTCCATTCATCAATGGCAGCTCAAGACAAGAAGAAAGTAGAGGAGATTGGCTTTGGCACTATTACTTGTGCCTTTAATTGCTATTTATAGTGAAAAAAGCTTCAGGGGGTAGCTGGGTTAGTCTGTAACAGGAAAAACTTAAAAAACCAACAAATAGTCTGGCAGCACTTTACAGACTAACAACACGTGTAGATGGCATCATGAGCTTTCGTGGGCACAGCCCACTGCTTCTTCAGAAGAAGAAGTTCTGAAGAAGTGGGCAGTGCCCACGAAAGCTCATGATACCAGCTACATGTTTTGTTAGTCTGTAAAGTGCTGCCAGACTATTTGTTGTTTTTTAAGTTTTATTTATAGTGAGTAAGGCCTGGAGAACCAGGCCTTCCATTTATACAGAAGGAGCAAATTTAGGACCACAGTGCAATGAATTTGCTCATGTGGTAAGTGCTAATTGGTTGGAATGAAGCTAGCAAAAACAAGCCCTCAGACTGGCAGAAACTAGAGAACACAGCTGATGGGGTGGGGGTGAAAATCATGAGGCGTCATGCCTGTAACTATATTAGATATATCAATGATCACATATGGTACAGAGAGGAGCAGTGTGGACTAGTGGGCAGAGCAGTGTTCTGGGATTTTGGGTTCTACTCCTGTGTCTGCTGGGTTATTTTGGCCAAGACACTTCATGGCTCTTTGCCTCAGTTTCCCCATCTGCACAGCAGGAAGAATGATATTCCTTTGTTAAGTGCTCTGAGTTCTACGGCTGTAAAGTGCCTTATGAGAACTGAGAGGTATTGTTGTATGTAGATGGATGTTTGAAATATGTATTGATGAAGGTGCCTTTTATTTTGCACATGTATATTCTTACTGTGGGTTATGAATCTGGGAGTCATATAGATGACTGAGATATGTAATGTCACTGAGATATGCCTAATATTGTGGTATCTGTCCCTTTACTTCAGTTTCAGCTTATTACACCCTTGATTTCTCAAGATCTGGATCTAACAATTGGTCTGCAGAAATGGGTCTGAAGTCTAGAGAGCCCTGGTTAGATCCAGTGCCTTGGTCATGAAATGCTGGAGAAGCACTGGAGCATGTATTAACACCACAGAGATTTCTTCTGTTTCCTGCCTTTATAGAGAGAGGCTGTGTGACAGGGTGGACAAGGCCCTGAGCTCAGAAAGAGCCATAGATAAGTCCTCCAGGAGGCTAGAGGGGCTCTGGAGGAACTGGCCAATCAGGGGCCAGGGAAGCCTACAAAAGGCGCTACAAAGCGCAGCAGCTGCCAGTGTGGGGCAGAGCTTGAGGTGGGCAGACCTGTGAGGCTGGCTGAGGAGGTTGCAAGGGGGAACCCTGGAGGTGATACTCTCACTGAGTGGGGAAAGAGACTGAGGGGAAACAGAGACAAACTTGGAGACACCAGCAAGAGGGCACCAGGATGGGCCCCTCGGAAGGGATTGTGATTACACAGAATGTGACTCAGCTGGAGGGCTGAGTAGCCAAAAAGGCTTTTAAAGAGGTAGTACAGGCAAATGCACTCAGAGTAGGGAGCTCGCATGAGGTGAGTGCCACCCTGTTACAGGCTGCTGGAGCTCTTAGCCTTACATATATTATAACTATAAATTGTCACACCACTTCGTCCTGTGTCCTCAGCCTAGGGGCTGTTATTCCCTTCTTGCCTTCCATGTATTACTAACCAGGAGTAAGTGGTCTGCAGATATGGGTCTGCAGTTGCATCCTGATCTGAGGGGCTCCTGAGATGGCCCTGCTATGGAAAGGGTTGAGAACTATTTACCTACACCAAGTATGGGTTGTGCTTTGATCTAACATCTGATGGGAGGGGTGAGTGAAGTAGACATTTTCTTTCTGTTCATGGGGGTCCATCTCCCACTGTTACTCCAGGGACCTGCATCCCAGTAACCTCTCATACTCACGGCAAGTGCAGAACAATTCTACTTACTGTTTTATACAAGGTGCATGGTAGAAAACCCATTCGATGCTAAGAGTGATACTCACTATATAAAAGCGTGTGTGTGAATACACATGAGTGTGTGCAGTCTGTTGCTCATGCAATACTGCACAGTTCCCAGCTGGAAACAGCTATGCACATCAGGCTCTCATTTTCACTCTTTGCCATGTGGCTGAAGGGAATGTCTTTGCTTCACATCACTGTATGCAATTGTAAAAGGCCAAAAAGGGCCATATTGCTAGCCCTGTGATGTGGTGTCCAAGTCCCTCATTGGACAGAAAAGGGTTAATGAGCAGGTCTGGGCTCAGAAGGCCCTGCCCTTCTGCTCTTCCTGAGCATGCTCCAGTTGGAGGTGATGTTTAAAAGGGAGCTGGCTGGCTCAGTGGTGGGTGGACAGGACAAAGAGAGGGACTTGCGCTGGGAGTTCTGGAGAAGGACACAGCTTGATCCAGAGAGGGAGAAGGAATGCTGGTGAGCAGCAGTCCTTGTGGGCTGGAGGCAGGTAGGCAGCTCGCGAGATAGCGCTTACAGGGAACAACTGCAACAAGCTCCAGGAAAGGGGGCTAGGAAGTGGACCAGGGAGGCTTACGTGAGGTGCTGCAAGATGGAAGATGCTGGATGGGACCTGGGTTTGGATGGAGTGGAAGACCCTGGTGCCCCAATCTCTCCCACTGCACCTCCTTGGCGAGGTGACCACTGGGAACTGCAATCACTAGTGGTGCATCATGGGCCATTTCCACTTGGGTACTTGTCTAAAAGTCTACAGGCACCCCACAGACTTTCTGTTCACCAGGGCTGCTTCTCTATCCCTCAGCCTCTTGTGCACTGGAGGGATGGCTCTCTCCCAGCTGCTACTGTGCAGATTTATTGGCAAACCAAGTGGGGACAGTCCATTTTGTGATGAAGTGCCCTTGCTTTCTTACCACTCACTCACAAACCCACAAAAGTCTGTAATTCTCTCAGTGGGCCTCTCAGTCTTTGCTGTGAAATAGCCGGTTCTACTCTAACAGTGCCCTTCAATTGTCCTTCCTGTGGCTTATGACTGTGATATGAATAATACTCCCATGGCAGTGGAGGGAGCTAGCAGAGGGTTGGGTCCAATCAGCTTCTTGACACATGTCTAGTTAGCCTAGTCTAATCCTACAGCAGGTAATATTTCTGTTTTGAGGCATCTTATTGCAGATATCTATTCAGAGGCTGGCATGGACAGCCAAAGTGTTTGGAAAAATCAAGCATAATGTACTGGCATTCTCCTCCCCTCACCCCTCCCCAGCTAAATTAACAGTGAAGACCTTTTAAAGGAGGCTTCATTTGGGCCCTCTTACTACCAGAAATAGTCACCCACCCAGAATGAAGCTCTGAGGGCAGTTGCACTGCTGAGGTAACTCCCCATGTTGCATCCATGGCTGGTAGGGTTCTACTGAAAGAAGCCCACAAATGTTAACACGTGGCATCTCTAACTCACCGTGTGAGGGCACAATGGAAGGAACCATCAAGGGAGGAGAAGTCGGGGCAAGATGAAAGGATGTTTTTTTCCTGGCCTCCCCTCTTGCAACACTGTGCTGGGTTTCAAACACATTTCAAACTGTCAGGGAAGAGAAAAAGGCAATGAACTGGAAGGCTACGTCCACACTACAGGGTTTTTGTGCAAAAAGGCATGTGTGGATGCTCCAGAGGGGTTTCTTGTGCAAGAGTGTCCATGCAGTGTGGACGCTCTCTTGCGCATAAGCACATCGCTTTTGCAATGCACTTTGAGGTCCGGACACGCTTTTGAGCAAGAAGTTTTTGTGCAAGATCTTTCACAAAAGGCTTCTTGCGCAAAAACCCTGCTGTGTAGACGAAGCCGAATTGTATACTGCCAGTCTTCTTTTATTTTCCTGCATATTCAAGTGGTAGGGGAAGGGAAAACTGTGGCTTGGAACATCATTTTGGTGGTGGGTTGGAATACATTTTTTAAAAGAGAGGTTTTAAAAGGAGAATGCTAAGCAGATGGAGAAGTGACATGCCATTTATCCAGATTTTGTAAAGTAATGAGCTAGGTTCCTCGGTGATCAATCTCTCCCCTTCAATTAACTGCAATAAATTTCTCATAAAATATTCTAAACAATGCTGGACTTTCCTCATGCCATTCATTATTTATGGGCCATGTTTATTACACTTGTCCTTAAAGCAACTTTATCTATTGTGTCTTATTTCTCAGCCAGGAAAACAAGTTGAAAAGTTATCTCCACTGAATGTTAGCTCTGCTACCTTTCTTGTAACACACACACATACTGCCCCTTAGAGGTGATGTCCTGCCATGACTGCTGGAAAAATCAGAGCTATTAAGACATTCTTTGATTATAATGTGTTTATGCCATTTTGACCATCTGGGGGGTTTATTAAACCTACTGTCTATGCTGTACTTATGAGGGTTCACATTGTTCACATCAGATATGGAATGCCATTATGAATTCACATTGTTCACATCAGATATGGAATACCATTATGAATTTCAACAGAGGAGCTCCACATTTACAGCAGTGTATCCGATGTGCCATAGGTTTGTTTCCTGAAAGTGCTGTCATGTAAAGATTTAAGAATCACAGTTATAACGGCAATGGATTTCCAGGTGCCACCGGACATCGCCACAGTGGGAATACAAGAAATCCCATTTTGACTGGAGTTGAATTGAGTTGTTGCCATCCTCTTTAACAAATGAGCATGGAAATGATGAGAAAGGAAACAGCAGGCTAACGCTATTACTTCATCAACTGCTACAACAACCAACAAGCCCATTACTACTCAACTTTGCGGCTCACTGGGGGCTCTGCCTCCACAAAACGAAGGGGCATCCTCATGGAATGTAAGACAATGACAACCCAGCCAGGTCTCAGCCACCCCCCAGGGAGGTGATCTCATATCTAGCTCGTCTCTGTCTTGTATCCTGATGGAATATAACCCTCCCTCCCTGTCTCATTCTTTTCATCAGCCAGCTGTCTCAGACCTCACAGGCTAGAAGCAGTACCCAACAGACAGAGGGAAAGCGTAATCGAGGACCAGAAAAACACTTTCTCATGTACGTCTGTCTGATCTGACAATTTCCTTAGTGAAGGCTTTACATTAAACAAACCACTGTGCGCATTTCCAAGTGGGGAGTGAGCAGGGAGCTGTATGAGAGGCTAAGCTGCCATGTAAACATACTGGGAACTGAGACATTGGATTTAAAGAGAGAAGAGCTAGGAGCACAGAGGAGCGCCTGGACTGAAAAAAATTGTGAGCTGTTCATCCAACTGGAACGGGTGTAACATTAAGTCACATGATAGACGTTGAGCTCCCTGCTTGGCCTTCTGCTCTCATGCCAGCAAAGGCTGGGAGTGCTGTAGAATACATGAATCTGAGGCCACGAATTGCAGAGAATAAATAATTCAACATTTCCAGGTTTTTTTAATCTATTAGTCATCCCAGAGAATTGCCCAAATTTCTGTAAATAATTGGAGCCCTGTAGCTTAATTCTGAGCAGCTCAGTGTAAATACTGGATTTTCCAGATACAAAAAGGTAGATTGGGCCTGTGGATGGCTCTGCTCATTGATGAGGTAACAGAATCAGATTGTGGTGATTGGAAATGTAACAATTGATATCCCCTCTCTGTTTAGAAAAATGTGAATTAATATGCATGGAAATGTTTCTACAGTATCAGCTCTGGGAATAAGTATAGACTGAGGGGAAGAGGGGCTGCTCCTACTGCAGCCTTCCTCTTGCAACTTCAGGAGCAGAGCAGTGAACTTCACATGCCTGAAAGGGTATGTCTACACTACAGTGTTATTTCGAAATATCTTATTTCAAAATAGTTATTTCGAAATAGCTATTTTGAATTTGGCGTTATTTCTCGTAGAATGAGGTTTACCAAATTCGAAATAAGCGCTCCGCTATTTCGAATTTATTTCAAAATAGCGGTTTGGCTGTGTAGACACTAGGAAAGTTATTTCGAAATAAGGGCTGTTATTTCGAAATAACTTTGCTGTGTAGACATACCCAAAGTGGCAAGGGGTGAAGCCAACAGGGTGGAAGTGATATGAAAAAAAAAAAAGAACCTCTCTCTGCCAGGAACACAGCCTCATCAGGAAATCATAGGAAGATATGATCAGCTACTAAATAACACTGGTCCAGCTCTCGAGCTCTGGCTGCCAAAAGGGGTGGGGGGGGCGGGGAAATAGGAGCTCTTATGCTAGTTATGCTACCAGAAGATCCTACTACACTTGACTGATCCACCTCTGGCCAACTACAGTGCGACATGGCTCCAGAATAGGGGGAATCCAGGGAATTGGGTCCAGTAGTTCAGCTATAGCCATGAAACAGGCTTCTGTACTCCGCTGATCTGGTAACATGGATTAATTATTTGTACTGGGAGGATGCTGGGACCATTTATTCCCCTCCCATCTAATCTTCCAGCACCGGGCCAGTGTCAGAATACAAGGGTAACACACCCTCGGAGAAGTTATGGAATGTGAAGGGTGTATGCATGGGCATGTCTACACTACAGCGTTATTTCAAAATAGCTTATTTCTAAATAACGCGTCTAGACACAAAATGCATTTCGAAATAGCGTTTTGCTATTTTGAAATAGTGCATCCACACTGATTGGATGCTGAATCACATTTAAGGCCAGCCGGAACCGGTTCTGGCAGGGCATCAGGTCAGGAGTTACTTTGTATGGCTGCTGCCTGAGGCTATCTGAGACCTGTGCTTAAAGGGACCCCCGGACAGCCAGTTCTAAGGTTTCCCTGCTTGCTTGCCTCCTCACTGAGGGACAGCAAAGCATTTTTTCTCTGCGTGCTCTGATTGCCCTTACTCAGGACACCACAGCACTCTGCAGCATGGAGCCAGAGCCGCCCCTGGGCATTCTGGTGCTTCTCCTGGACGTGTTGCTGCGAGCCTGGCAGCACGTTCTGCAGGCAGTAACAGTCTCCCTGGTGTGCCTCACTGGGGCTTGTGCCTTATTCCTCCCTCACATCCTTCCACTTACCCCTCCCAAACCCCCTTTCCTGCTGTACAATAAAAGACACGTGTTCATTACAACAAAGCCTCTTTATTGAACAAAACTGAGATGAGGGGGGGAATGAAACTGAGGTGAGCCTGGGAAAAGAAGGTGGGAGAGGAGAGGATGGAGGGTGGGAGAGGGAAGGGGGAAACCTGGGAGGAGGGAGCTGGCAGGAGGAGGCAAGGGGAAGAAGGGGGAGGAGAAGCTCAGGGCTCAGGGTTGGGGGTCTCACCAGCCCAACTGTCTCCCAGCACCATGGGTGCGGGGGCCTCGGTGTCCCTGGGGGTGTGGGGAGGGTGGGGAGGAAGAAGCGGGAGGAGGAGGAGGCGTGGTAGCTGGGGAGGCAGCAGGGGCTGGAGTAGCAGAAGGCAGCAAGCTCTGCCCCAGGGTCAATGACCACCTGGGGGGCACAGACCATCCTGCCCCCCAGGATGCGGTCCACGGCATCAAAATAGGGGCAGGGGTCTGGGTCTGCCCCTGGTTGGGAGCTGCCCCCTGTGGCTCTGGCATACGCCTGCCGCAGCTCCTTTATTTTCATGCGAACCTGTTCCTGGGTTCGCATGTGATCTTTGGTGGCCAGGCTGGCAGCCATCTGCCTGTAGACGGTTATGTTCCTCCGTCTAGTGTGGAGATCATGGACATTGGAGGCATCCCCCCAATCCCGAATTAGGTCCCTGATCTCTGCACTGGACCAGGCAGGCGCCCACCTTTTCTGGCCCCTGGCAGGCTCCTGGGAGCTGGCAGACTGGTCCTGGGGAGCGGTGGAGGGCTGCCTGGCACTGGCTGGCTGGCTCATGCTGGGGCCACTGAGTCAGGGGCAGCGACTGCTGGCTCTGGGCTGGCAGGCTTGGAGCTGGCACAGGCGCTGTGGCCAGAGTCTACCCCTTTAAGGGCTCTGGGGAAAGGGGGAGGGAGAGGAGTTTTCTTGGTTGTGCCCAGAGTGGTCACCATGGCACCCTGGGAAAGGCTGGAGGCCCCCTATTTCGAAATAAGCGTCTACACAGCACTTATTTCGAAATAGCTATTTCGAAATTGGCGCTATTCCTCGTGGAAGGAGGTTTACCAATTTCGAAATAAGCCCTCCCCTATTTCAATTTAATTTCAAAATAGCGGTTTGGCTGTGTAGATGCTCGTAAAGTTATTTCGAAATAACTTTGCTGTGTAGACATACCCTATGTGGGGTGAGGGTTGTTTTTAAAACACAGAGGAGATTTAGTGTAAAATGCTCTGCCTCACAGAGCGGCTTATTCGATAATACTGTCATTAGCAATAGGTTGTGGGAGATTGTAGCTCTTCTTGCAATTAAACCTTGAGAGCCCCTGAGGTCAGTGCAGAGTTCATCCTCACCAGGGCCCTGCTCCCCTGAGAAAGGAATTTACACTGTGCAGAGAGCAGACTGTGGCATTCTGGTTTGCTCAGGATTTCCTGAGCCTGGAGCAGCGCAGGCCAACTTTTTCCAGAATGACGCCCTGTGTATTGGTAGTGAAAGACTCTGAAGGTCCCCCTTCCCCCACACTTCCTCTGCTTTCTTTAAAACTTGCTTTCTTCCTATGAAGGGATTAATTTATAGCATTAGGAACTGCCCCCCCCCCCCACACACACACACATGCACATCCTACCCTCCAGTCATCAGAGGAGGATGAGCAGACTGATGTCATGTGAATCACCC